>OY856414.1:109851200-110573700 GCA_963693085.1 Alisma plantago-aquatica | reverse complement strand
GCAGCGGAAACAAAAATTTTCTCCTCCCCAAACCCAGAATAAGGAAACACGCCAACGTCTATACAATAGAAAAGGATGGTTTGTGGAATCATACCTTGTCCCGAGGCTTGCTCGGCGACAATACCTCACGGCTTGTGCGGTCTTCACCTCCGGTCTTGGACAGTATCTGTGCAGCTCCTGGACGCTCCGGGACTGACAACTCCTGGTCTCACCGGGACTGTCGGGATTGACAGCTGTCCTCTGAGCGGCAGAAATATCCCTCCTCTGAAGTAGTCCACACAGACCACCTGGAACTTCAATCTCCTTGTCCCACAAGGAATTGGAAGGAGTCGCACCCTCCTGTCAGCATACTAGTCGCCAACGCACTCTCCTACAAGCAGTCACTTTCTGCAGTTGTCCTTCCCTTGTTGTGCCTCCCTTATCGGGTAGCACTTGCTCGGGCTCTCTCGGTTACCAAAACCAGAGAGAACGACAACTTTGCAGAGCAATTGGTTTGCACTGAGTTGTACTTTGAGAAGCCCCTAATACACCTATATATAGGAGGGTCATGGGATAGGGTTCTTCATCTCGGGCAATGCAGGACTAAAGCAGGAGTAGAAGGGTTCGAGAATTTCCACAAAATAACCAACTCGTAACCTGAATCGATCGTTTGACAACTGAAACGGTCGGTTGGGGACCTGAACCGGTCGGTTGACACCTCAACCGATCGGTTGGGACCCATGAAATGGTTGGTTCATTTTTGAACTGGTCGGTTCGTGGTCCTGGTCATTTCCCGATTGACTTTTCTTCTTTTGTTTCTAATTGGTATCAAATACCAATCCTTGTTCCAATCAAATTGGGCAAATGAAACGAAAGGAAAATTCTCACCAATCCTACTGTCGCAACTTGCTCATTTGCAACAGTTGAACCGATCGTTTCAACACTTGAAGCAATCATTTCACCCTGTCCATGAGCCGATCAACTCACCACCTGAGCTGATCGGTTCACCAAGCTGAGCCGATCAGTTCATCACATGACCCGATCGGTTAGAAGTGCATATTGTGCAAAATTAGTCAATTGCATTTTCAATCAATCCGATACTCCAATCAATGTGTCTAGCACCTTGAACATTATGATATTGAGCTATCAATTAATTGAGTGTTTAATTGAACTACTAAACTCCTTTAGTAATCAATCTAAACATTATTTGTGGACAAAACTCCTCTTCCAGGTTAAATCCTATATGTGTGGCCTTGCAGGTCGATTTCACGTTGGCAGTGAAAGTCCATAACACTTATGACTTCACAAGCAAAGAGCGGTGCCTAGTCACACATCAGTGCTACCCAAGTGAAAAAGAAAGTTGGAGAACAACTTTCAATCCTATAATCCGTGAATGGTGTTACAGTGAATGTATAATTCCTTTGTCACTGATATCCCGAATGAACTCGAGGCATGGAACAATCATCCTGTCAACGTTCATTCACTTTCTTGATCTCAGAGCAGATTGGAAGAGATATGTATGCCATCAATATCACATACTGATTCACACATGCATGCACATGCCTATTTCAATCCTACTCATCAAGTGGCCTTTGATATCATACTCCCTCAGGAGGGACAAATCCCATATATATCACTCACCCCTCAAAAGCCCCATGTGTCAAAGCCACCCAATCATCACCTTTATAACAACCCATGTTTCAGGACTGCGTTTGATGATGTCAAAGTGTACCCAACGACATGTGTTGAGTGTAGTGATTTCATGTCAAAGAATCACATTCACCACCATCACTGTGAGTACTGAATGTGACTACCATGTCATGGTTCCATGTGTCAAACTCACGGTGGGTATGTCTGGTACACTTGTTCTCTAACAAGTACCTATGTGTTTGGTTTGATATCTCTATATCATGACTAATGAGATTCTGTCATCAACCAACACCACAATCTAGTCTTGTGTGTCATTGCTGTCTATCTACCCTCCACAATGACATCTGACTAGGGACATAACAAGAATGTACAAACTCTTAGCATCCGTATGATCTCATCGTCCAGGTCCTCAATCTGAAAGCATACGTCATTGAGTATTGTCATTCTCTAGACATTCAATCTATTCTATAACTATCTCATATGATTGAACCAGAAAGAATTGGAAGCTTGCCTTTGATGTTTATCAAATCAATCTTAATGTATCCCACCAATCAACCCATGATAGGCTCTCAGGGCATACATACCAACACTCCCTACCACCTAATGCATCCTTGCACTACCAATAGGGCTACAAGACATCTTCTCGTCATCTATCACGTCATAACATCCCCCACTAGCCCAACAACCACCATAGAAAAGAAACAGCCTACACAACCCCTCCATATACAACCTACAACACGCATGTACCTATGAATTCGCTCATCATTGACCTTCTATCTCTCTATCATGCTAACACAACTCTTTAATGCCCAATATAGATCTACTAGATGTATGAACCTGTCGGGCATCAATAGTGCAACTTGCCATATGCATAGTTTTTTATTTCCTTCATCTTCTCCTCTTAAGTCTACTCAAACCTACAACTTGGGGAAGATATTTTCATGTGCAAGGTTCGTGCAATAAATATCAAAGATTGCAAAACCACCATGAACAGTTCTTCATCATCTCTCCTCCAAACCTAACAACCTACAACCAAGATGTAGAGGATGAGTTCTAAATCAATCCAATGTGGCTGGTAAGGAGTAATAGGAAAAACTCTAAACCCCAAGCTTATAATAGGAGAACGAATCATTAGGCCAATCATTTTTAGATCTAGAAATATGTAAGCTAGTGATTCATGTTGCGTATAATATAGTTATTAGTATAAAAGACAAAGATATACGAAACTATAATCTAGAGTACAGAAATAATGCTTACGACATAAATCCTAGTTGTGCTATTGTCTCACATCATTTCATTAACATACTAAATATATATCATACTAATATAAATTGGAGTAACCATCTTTATTACCTAAAGATCATGACTAAAATCCTATACTAAGATACTTATGTAATTTGATATCATGGACACAACGATAATGGATCAATGATAGTTTGTTGGTGATAGTTGACAAAAAACATCATAATCTACATTCTTGAAGATATCTAAATCTAAGTTCCTTTAAACAAGATGTGTTAGTGATGACCGCCCCAACACATGCCCCTCCTAAGCATAGTCATATTACTAAACTAGTTAGCTGGGTTAATCAAAATTAGTTATTAATCAAATTAATGAAATAAATTAATTCATTAATTGAAGATAGATATGGATATGTAATTCCATTATAAATATTCATACAACATGTTGTTTAAGATATAAAACTGCAGATAGTCATATTTGTGTACATATTTGTCAGTAATTAAATATTATAATGGATATATACATTAATACACATATTAAAAGGATGTTAGAAATGATAGTGAATCATATGGTTGTAGAGAGAGAACAATATTTAAGACCTATATGGGAAGAGTACACATTTCTATCAACACATAATATAAGATAAAAATAAGTAGACTTAAATGACTGATGATGAATCATAGAACGAAAAGATATAATCAATGGATCATGTGTTCACTTAACAAATTCAGATCCCTAATATGCCTTTAGATAGCCAAAATTAGGGTAAGAATAATACATATAGCTACAACAAGAATGCACATGTGAGAACCCATTACACTAAATGAGATTACTCAAAACAAAAAGCACAATCAATCACTAAGTAATCACATACCCAAAAATATGGGTAAATTAAAACCGATTTCAACGTCAGCACCTGCTCAGAAACATTTGCATAAGGGCCCAACATCTTTCTTTTATCCATACTATGCCAAGAATTTGATACAAATTGTTCTATCATCTTATCCACAACATATATACATAGGAGAACAATATTTGTATATGCCACACAAACAACCATTAATATGCTAACAAAACTTTGATTCGTTTGAAACACCATATACAAATTTTCTCCAAGACCTGAGAGTACAGGGATGACTCTAGGATACACTAGACATCTAATCAACTTTCTCAAAGATTGATTACTGTAATTCCTCTTTACTTCCATGGTTCTTTTGTCATCACTGCTGATTACCTAAAAAGATGTGGAAAACCACAAGAGTGAGACCCATGTCCCAGTAAGAGATATAACCTCCAACAACATTTATTGATTTCAACATTTTTAGGTAATGAGATAGTTCTAGTAGTTTAATCATATATAATAAATAAGCTCAATAGCCCATATGACTAGCAAAATACATAAAGGGGCGGATAATAACTATCTTCATTAGCCAAACTATTCTCATATCCTTATTAATAGTATCAAGAGTCTAGCAGCATGAGCATCTCTAACATCATGAATAAGTCTAGTATCATAAGCGTAGATAACAACATCAGCATATCTAACACGTTGAACATATCAACATCATAAGAAGAGCTAACAACATAAGCACAACTATCTGGATAAGCATGATTAGTAGTATATGCATTTCTAGTTACAAAGGCATGGATAGCATGCTAAACATAACTAACAACATGAGATAGCTAACTTCATGATTATAATCAGTAGTAGCAGTATAGTTATCAACATAAGCATAGCTATTGTATGTATGCATCTACAATATTAAGCATATCCACAACCTAAGTATACCTACTATCTCTTAATTGCACTAAGCATCATATTTATGTAACGATAACAAACAAGGGTTATCATCCAATGTGAAACACTGTGTATAACCCTAAACAAATATGCTACATGGTTGTATTACATCTTTTATTAAACCCTGAGAAATTTTAGGATACCACTCAAGTTCCAACCAACTACTGCTTGGTGGCAATCAGTGCCATACAAGATCTAGGAAGAGCCAGACTCCTAAGATATTCTCCGCTCCAGATCAGTACGGGTCCACCACAATGACACATAAGGTCAAGCTACTACAGCCTAGTCCATCCTTGGTACAGGTCACGACACTAGTGAAAGGAGGTGGGTACGCATAACCTACCATCTGAGGTACAACCACAGTTGTCCTCCAATCTCATCACATATATAATCACCTAGACACGATCACACCCATTCTCAAACTAAGGGCTAGGTATGACCGCAGTCATCCTCCCTAAACACTTATATTCAGGATGATTAGCACCCTGCATACTCATCAGTATGTGATCCAAGTTTCCCTTAGGAATACTCATTTCACCATCTGGCAAGTTCTAACACTCAGATGGATCTATGGCACAGGGAACTACATGATTAGAGTTTCACTTGATTAGTTATGCCAATTGGGTGAATTAAGGCTACATCAAATAAGTGGACATACAAACCCTAATTCACTTCTAGCAAGCATATAAATATCACAACTTCAAAAGATATAAAATGTGTGAAACATAATTTCTCATCTCATCATCACATGGTACTATTCACTTGCCATTCATGAGGATACACTAGTCATCATACTATCATAAGATATAAATTCTTTTCACAATATCACAGGGTATCAACCTTTATCGACACAAGAGGATTATGACTCATTCAGGCCTCAACCATGCCTAAAGGTCATTAAGACCATCATACTATCACATGATATAAATCCTTTTCACAATATCACAGGGTATCAACCCTTATCAACACAAGAGGATTACACCTCATTCAGGGCTCAACCATGCCCAAAGGTCATGAAGACCATTATACTATTCATTGCAAGATCATCATTATCATTCCATGCCTTATAGCAATGCTCAACAACATCACTTACATATAATACACCAAATCAACACAATATTGCATTAGTGAGCTAGGAGATATTCATAAACCATCATAGAAGGGTTATATTAGCATTAAGAATATTCCTTTATTACATCAACATGCAAGGAATCTAGATATGATTAACCCTCATCATATTCATAATGCACATGTTTATCATAATAAAGTGTCAACCATGTGTCTATGATAACCATCAATTAACACATTAAGGTTATGATCATATTAAGGAGGTTATTTCACCATCATGCCATCATATAAGAAGGTTAAACATGAATACTCATCTTTATCTATCTGCATTAGAGTTAGGTTCAACAAGATAAATTATATTAATGTTACTAATCAATACTCATACCCAAACCCTAACTCACGACATCCCCATTAGATCATGGATGCATAAGGTGAAGCATCACCATCACATTCCATAGTATTCTCACGTATGAACCCACACATAAATCAAGGTGTAACCATCAGTTTATAGCATACTAGGGTTTCAATAGCAATAAGAGAGTGCCCCATGATTGTATTAGTCATTCAAGGACTATTCATACCCAATTACCATCATTTAGTTATATTAAAGTTAGATATAATAAGCTATACCTCATTAGGGTTACCCATCAATTCATTATGGTGATTATAAATCATAATAATACAAGTTCAAGGGTAACACCACAAGTTTAAGGCATTGAACCATCAAATTCTCATCATTAGAATCATAACATCACACTACACACTACCCAAAACAATGGGAATATTGAGCCATCAACTTCTAACCATGAAATGTTGAAAAGGTAAATCCATTGGTCGTTTACATAAGTAAACACCTTGAATGAATCATCTATGATGTTATTGAGTTGTGATCTATAAAAGTCACCATTTAACCCTAGACATCCTTTGATTAACAACATTAAGGGTTCTGTTGAGAGTAGGGTAAAATCCACAATCGGTTGTTCATTTAAAACAAGCAATCAATTGTCAACAAGTAAGCTCCTTAAGTTGATCATATAAAGGAAACCATATAAATAATATTATTAGGCCAACATATTACATTAGCCATTATTCCACTTTATTGGAGGAATAAACATTAGATCTTGACCATTGGGTCAAGTTTATATGTTAAAACCATCAATTACAATATAGGTCTGACCATTGCATCAAGTGACCCAAGAAACCATCGGTCTAAGGCTTGATTGATGCTATAACTATATGATTAACTCACCATAGGTTTTGGAGACATGATCCACCATCATTAGTGATCATTAATTCACCATAGGATGTTAGGTCAACACTATATTCATTAACCAACATCAAATATCAAACTAATATCACCATTGTTTTTGGAAAATTGGGTAAGTAAATATCACCATTGATTGATAGCATCATTAGGGTACTTAGTTGTTAATCACTAGGCTTCTAATTAGGACAACACCTGACCTAAGGGGTGAACATAAGTTGAAACCCTTGGTCACCACCATCAGTTGTCATGAAGATAACACCCTCGGTTGTTGCAATGGTACCACCATCGAGTCATGTGTTTATAGAAGAAATCAACTTTAAACCCTAAAAATGACCATTGGTTGATAGGTTCTTAGCACCATAGGTTGTCAAACCAACCTGATACAAGTCATATTATACCTTAGGAATAATGTACACATGATCACATGTTCATATAGAACTGAAATCAGAACAGGGAACATTATAAAAATCAAAATCCAAGTCAAGCATAACTTTTTAGTGCATGGATCATCATTTTCAAGCAAGAACATGAGCTAGAAAGATTATGGTAAGCAATAAACGTGGAGAAAGTTATACAACTTGTCTCTAATTAGAAGATAAACTCCATAATAGAAGGAAACACGAATATGTAGGGTAGGAAATCCAAGAATAAGTCGTGAACTCGTCCATCTAGCACCTTTCTTCATCAAATGAGCAAACCCTAAGCATAAGGAGCATGAAAGGTAGGGTTTTAGAGCTTTAGAGCAATTTCTACCATGGAACAGCAAGGTTCTGACTTAGAGAAAGGTAGGAGGAAGGATAAAAAAGAAATTAATGGAGGAAACAAGGGTATTCTTACTCTTTTAGGTCAAGATCATTAGAAAGAAGCTTTTCAAACCCTAAAAGGAAGTCAATTGCAACCCAAGATTCTTTTTCCAAGAAGATCCCCTCTTTCTTCTTCCTTGGACAAGAAATTTGCATAAGCACAGAGGTAGAACGAGGTTTTTATAAGGAGGGAAGTGGTGGAGAGAAAATGGCTCATTTGGGTGCATAGGGATAAGTATATGAAACTTTAAGATAAAGAAAAAGAAAAAGTTGAAGTTCTAGTATCTTTCCAAGTGTCCATGGCCTTAAACTATTAATAATATACAAGTACACACACAAGAAGCTCCCCCACCATCCATAGATACATGTTTATCCCTCGTTTCTTGAATTTCCAAGCAAAACAAATAATTCATTAGTTGATAGCTACTAAAGGTAGCTCATCCATCAAGGGGTAAACCCTAAAATACCCTTGAGGAATACACCTTCAAACCAAGGTTTAAATAGGCACCCCATGGATCAAAAAGCTAAATAATGATGAGAGAATATCCAAGAAACATAATGAAAGTGACAAATTGCAAATAAAACCTCTCATTTGGGTAAATTACAAAAAAAGTCTGAAATGTGCATAAAATTGCATAACTTGCTTAAATAGTGTCCAAATTGGACCAAATTTGAAACTTAAGCTTGTCTTATGATTTCAAAGAATATAAAAAGGTTATGTTAGGGTTATAAGAATTAAATTATGATAATTAAGCTTGTTCAACACTTTAAGCAAGGTTATGGTTCTCACAGTATACACATGTTCACCTTGGTTTAACTAATATACATAATCATTCCTAGGAAGAATACTTGATTTTGCTGAAAAAGTATATCCATTGAGTTGAACTTTAGATTTTAGGATGAGGTATGTGCCATACCTATGTACATTTAAGTATTAAATTGATTATAACTCATCTTTCCATAATGAGTCATTCTTTTTTAAACATTCTTCTTTGCACATATCTATACTTCATGAAACATATTTGTTTTATTACTCCTTATCCTTGTAGGATTGGGGTTTTACTCCTCCTTGATCCTATCTTGAGATCCTATGGTGTCTTGGCCTTGCAATAGATTAACTCAGTCTAACTTTCAAGCACATTTTACTGTTGTTGTGATTTATTGGGCTAGATCTTTCAAATGATTATATTGTTTTCATAATTTTACTACCTCATTCTTTTGTTATATCCTTCGAACTATATCCTATTGAAATTACCTACATGATGTAATCCCACTAATTTCACTAGGAACACCCATATTTCCTCTTACACATTAGTAATTCTCAAATATGTTTATTATGAACATACCTATAAGTGTTCTAATGCATATCTTTTTTTCTTATTTTACTAAGTGTCATTTCCAATATCACTCAATTGTAGGGAGTGTTAGATAACAATGAATAAGGAAGATCACCTTTAGGATGTTGACATGAGAATAGCTTGGAATGACCGGGTTGCCCTTTGTAGCTGGGATCATGTACTAGTAGTTATACTCATTGTTTTTGGTATTACCTTTATCATGAGGAAAAATTGTATATGAAATATGATGTAACTTTGTTATTGTTTTGTTTTTGCTGCTTATAAACTTTTATGATAAAAAATGATACATACCATTTGATAAATATAAAAAATACCGCCTTTCCTTCATATAATGTAGTGTGTTTGGTTTGGATGGTCTTGTTCCTCAATCTGGGGAAGAGTGGTTAGCCCCTTGGGTCTCACTCTTTACAATGATTGAGTGTAAAATAAACATATTCTAAGACCTGCGAGTACATGTAGAACTCTATATAAACTCCCAACTAAGAGTTCCAAGTGATAAGGGGATTCTTCCAACAAGATTTTATCTATTTCGTACACAATTCATTTTTGTTACCAAATGTGCAAGAATAGGAAACCGTTCTGAGGGTCCATCAGACTTAATATTCAAGGTGTAAGGAGTCACACAATGAATAGCAATTGTGACATTTCTTGGGATATGAATAAATATACACCACAAAATTGAATCTTATCATATGAAAGTCTCCCAATTTATTAATTAATCAACTTCATTTCAAAACATGATCCATAAAGTAATACATTCAAGAAAATATATTTTTCATCTAAAAACTGTACATGGCAATGAAGATTCTGGACATATAAAAAGTTATTTTGTGCTTCTTTTATTATTTTCTAGTGTCCTATCTTTTCCAAATGATTTTCTCCCATCTATTACCATTATTCCTTCTCAATGGAATTCTTTGTGTTTTCTAATTTTACAACCCAAAGAACAAAGGACTTAGGTCATACAGAAAGCACTTCCAATGTATATATTAGCTTCTTAATGTGCTTCAAGTACTCTGTGAGGGCAAAAAGGTAAGGAGGGGAGATTACCCAATGGTGTGCATAATGAGATATATGTATCCTATACCTCCACATAAGAGGAGATGATTGGGAATCATAATACTTTCTACCTTTCCTTACTCAAACCTACTAACCATCTCATACCACAAGACAATTTGAGGAGAAAAATAACTATCCACGGTCAAAACAACACCTTGAAGTCAATTATCTAGAGAATTCTTACTTTATTTTACTAGAATGATCAACATATTAGTTCAAGTAAGGAGAAATGGAATTCTTTTCCTCATGATTATGAAGTAGAAATTGGGAGCAAAGTCTCTAGAAATGCATTCTATAATGTATGTGGAACTACTAAATCAAAATACACTTTTTGTGGAATATGAGTTGAAGAATTAGGTTTTGACCTAAAAAGTTAAGCCGTCTAAAGACATACTATTAACTGAGTCTATGAAATACTCAACTTTTCTAGCTTGCCTTTAGTTATTTTGTTCGAGTGAGTGTAGTATGCAATGTGTAGTTGATGCTCTAAATGCATTTTGTAGGTCTCTGATTTTTCCTTTCCCAGGAGGCCAAGAGAAAAGAAATCAAGTAACACTATCAAGCCCTTCGCGCATTCACTCAAGTCACATGCAACCTTCCTCTCCCCTCTGAAAGTCATCTAGTTCATACCTCTCATCCCCATATGAATTTCCTTTCTTAGAAAAAAGGGTAGAGATTCTCTTATTGGCTAATCAAAAATTGAAGAGAGGCAACTAAGGCTTGCTTGAATGATGCTAATAAAACCTTACACAAGATTAGATTGACGTACATGAGAACATACAACATTATGAAACAATTTTTGTGCACAAATAATATAAATGATGTTACATTATTGCTACATTGAAAATTCATTAGTGAAAACTAAAAATGTGCATGTACATAAGAAAAATTGATCTAAAATGGGTATGCCCCTAAATACTTGCTTACTTTAGAAGCCATTCCTATAACCAAGATATCATGAACAAAAAAGTATTAAAACATTTAAACTTTAGCCCATATGTATATGGTGCAGTATGCATGTAACAGAATATGTACATGTAAAGAGCAAGGGTTTATGTATAATATTATCCTTGAGTTTTTCATCGATAAAAGAAGCAAATTTTATATTATATTTCCCTTCAATGCATCAATTTTGTATCATCCACACATATCATATCTCCGTTACATGTCCCATCTCAGGTATCAAAGCATTTTCAGAGGGACCATTTCTACGAAGATTGAATCGTATAACTCAAAATTGAGAATCATGTTTGAAATTATGTTGAATATGAAATATATCATAATTTTATTTGCACATACATATAATAGTAAAGGGAAAACATCATTATTATTGTGGTGCTTTTAGATGTACATAAACTAAAAAGTAACATAACGAACATTAATTTAACCAACATTACATGCCAAGATATATGATACCATATACCAAAAATATTATGAGGAATGTGACATGAAACCATCCAGAGTGGGATAAGTTCTTAGTAAAAGGATAATTCCAAGTATGTTGGTTCAAGTTCCTATTTATTTTCAATCCAAACTCTAGGAAAAACGTAGACAGAGGTGAAAGTGACATACATACATTTCATTATATGTGACATTTATGACCACTTTAGGTTTCATATTTCATTTTGGTTCTTGTAAAATCCAAAGCTCATGATTAAATATTAGCATACTAACAATTTTGATCGTCTCAGATAAAAAAGAAGTAATATATACATGACTAGAATAAATGATACCAAAAGTTAGGATGTCATTATCAATTAAGTTTGTATATCTAGAATTTTTTTTAACTAGAATTCAAATAATTGACCTCACTTATTACAATCATGTTATATATAATTGCAACACTTTATAGTTTCTATATTTTTCTAGTTTTTGTGATTTTGTTTGGAATCAAATACATGTTAGTTAGCCCTATATAGGGTCTAAAATGGATAAAAGTAAATTATATCATAAGCACTATGATTAGATATATCATGTAAGTGATACGAATCATTAGCGGTCTAATACACATTTTGAGATTTATTAATATATGTATTCCCTTTATAGTAATATTCATAAATCAAAAGGCATGTACTAATTCCACCACAATTCTAGTTCATCATAAGAATTAAAACCCAGATCCTGAGTTATAAATCGGTGAAACACATTTCTATGTAGATAATGGTAAAATACCCTTTTTAGTTATATAGAATTTGCTATTTTTTTCAAGCATGGGAAAATATCTTGTTAGATTAATAGCAACTTGCATTACTTCATTTCAATTGGAAGTCAGTGAAGCTTGATGGCAACTATAGGATCCATTTTCCCAGTTGTTCGGGAGGATGTGTGGGCCATCGTGGTTTGACGTCAGCAAGCGATAGATCCCATGACCTTCTTTCCTTCGGGTAGCGTAACAAACAAGTCAAATTTCATTCAAGTGCTTGCTTATATTTAATAAATGGCTTTCTTCCACTCAGGATGAATGAGGGAATCTAAAAATGGCCATCTTCAAATCCCCGAGGGGAACCCAGACGGTCAGGGGCCCACACCACCTTCAGGCTTTCATCCAACGCGCGTCCAAATTAGTTGTGGGGAAGAATTTTTCCTTGTTAAGTTTGCAGATTCAAAATATTGTAGAAATACCATCTAGGCTATTAAGAATGCTATTAAAAGACAAATAGAATCTTTCCAACAAGTGGATCCTATAAGGGATCCATGGGTAGACAAAGTAGGTTTCTAGTCACTCCCCACATCCTTTTCTTATCTTATCTGTCCATGATCAAACAAGGCATTATTGCATATATGATATTCAATGAGGGTTTCTCAAGTGACGACACCTTCCATCCAAATATCACTGTCAACTTTATGCTTTGTCCCAAATCATATGTAACCGAGAAAGCTTCCTAACATGTCACCCATACTAGTAGTGGTTTGGACTGAGCATAGTGACCCATAGAGTTCTTAGTGATAGACTACTAGAAATGGAGGTGCATGTTGTCGATATGGGTAATCTAGTTATTCTTTTTTGGATCATTTTGTCTGAGGCCGCAAATCTTGGATGTTACAATATCCTCATTTAGACACTTAACATCCTCATCAAGGCTTTATTACATTTAATTGACTCTTCTCCATTTTGGTACAAATCTAGAAGGGCTATGTACGCTTTCCACATTCTTAGTTCGTATAACTCAAAACTGTTGTGTCGCATAACCATGTGAAAGGCACACCTAAATGGAGGAGATCTAGATTTGATATCATTTGTAATCGCCAGATACGCAACACAAGGCCCTCACTAAATTTAACAAACGATGATTTGACCCCACAAACCAATATTGGCCTCCACTGTACGTTTTGTCCACACTCATGCACATCCTAAGAAACCCTTCAACATTCCACCAATTCTAGTAGCAAACTTGGTTGAGCATGCTTAACCATGGAGTACTTAGTGATGAATTATCTAAATATGAGGTGAACCATTTTGATATGGGTAGTCTATTTGTTCCTTTCAGGATGATTTTGTTTGAGGTCTCAAATCCTATGATTTTACGTTTCTCCTACTTATGGTCTTAATATCTTCGTCAAAACTCTACTGTATATCCTCATTAACTCTTCTCCATTTTGGTGCAAATCTAGAAAGGTTATGTACACTTTTCGCATTCTTAGTTCATATAACTCAAAACTATTGTGTCGCATAACCATATGGGAGGCACACCTAAATGGAGGAGATCTAGATTTGATATCATTTGTAATGGCCAGACGCAATGCAAGGCTCTCATTGAATTTAAAGAAAGATGATTTGACCCCGCAAACCAATATTAGCCTCCAATGTATATTTTGTCCACACTCATGCACATCCGAACAAACCCTTCAACATGTCACCAATTCTAGTAGCAAATTTGGTTGAGCATGCTTAGCCATGTAGTACTTAGTGATGAATTTTCCTAGAATGAGGTGAACCGTGTTGATATGGGTAGTCTATTTTCTCTTTCAGGATCATTTTGTTTGAGGTCTCAAATCCTATGATTTTACGTTTCTCGTACTTCAGGTCAAACCCAAAATGACCCATGTACACTTAAGTTCCATCCACATATACCGACACATGGATGGCTTCAACTCATATATAAAACTTTCTACATGTCTCTTCGGAGACATCCGATAAAACTTTCTACATGTTTGGTGTGCACGGATGACTCAGTGTTGCCCACGTGGGTGAAAACCTACTAGAGGGGATGTCTCGGCTGTCGTGGCACGCCATCATAACAATCTTTTGGACACGCATCGTCGTTGCGATGTTTTGGATTGATGTACCAGTGCGTTGTGTTCGGATCTCCACCAGACACTCGAAACGCTGGCAGCTCAGCATCTGGGTTACGGCTGTATCGTAAACTACTGCCGCCTTAATGTCAATGACGCGGCCTTGGGACCCCTCTGTTGTCGCCAGAAGCCGTAAACTGCAAATCTTCTTGGCCTATCCTAATGGTTTACGCACTGATCTGAAGTTCATATTTTTGGTTTGTTCTTCACAGTGGCAGGTGGCTTACGGATCAGCTCTACTGTCGCTCCTTTTCGCGGCGTTGATATATATGTGTGGAGCAGCAAGCACGGACGCCGGCTTCCGGAGATTTTTGCTGTTTTGCGGTGTCCACATCCCCGGATTCCACGACGGAACCCGTCGCCTTCATCCTATATACACCACTAAGGCGTGTCGGCGTGGAGTTTGTCAGTTCGAACGGAGGCGTCCTCAGACAGATGAAAAATATGATTATCAAGGTAATCCCTCCTCACTGCAACCCTTTCTAAGGATTGTATTCTTTCATCCAACCCACGATTTGTCATTAATCTTCTCACTGAGATTTGGTGATCATCAAGAGATCGTCATATCACAATCAAACGCCGATCTCAACCATACCCCCAAGCAAGTTGAACACGGGATTCCTTAGCTGCTTCTTAGAATGAGCGCCCTCACATTTTAACTGAGTTGTTCTGTGATCATCCAAAAATGGCATCTTTGGACATCACTTTCTTAAACTCCTTGTCACTGTCTCTCTATGTCAGCCTCCTGGTTGGCCATTTGCCAATCGCATCTGCCAGCCATCCAGTTAAAAGTGCATCTTATCATCTTCAACCCACACGTTTATATATGCTTGCATCCTTTATTTTTTTTGCAATTCTGAGTTGTTCCCATGGTTTTATGATTGCAGGTTCGTTTGCAAAGATTCCGATTGTTTCCATGGCGTGATAAGATGGGGTCCAGTCTCCTTCATGCATCCCCAGCTTCATGATCAGGCTTGCATGCTGTCCGCGGCAGTTTGCATAACACTGAAGGCTCAGATTTTTATTCACCGCGGAACACTATAGATGGATGTTTTAATTTCTATATGCAATTATGTATTATTTCATGTTATGAGAATAAAAAGTAAGACTTTGTTCTTTACGTTTGCGTCACGTATATACCCCTTTCAGGGTAAATGTGAATATAAACTGAGAATAAAAACTGAGCCTAGCCTTTGTCCAGAAAAAAAGAATAGGAGAAAAAACTCAAATAACACACTTTGCTAAATTTTTTTACCAAATAGCACCCTTCCCAACTTATTTCCCAAACTAGTGTGTATGTAAGATGAACTTTGTGGTTTGCAGGGTCCCGTGTCTATGTTGACCGAACCCCAAACAACATAATTGGTTCAGAAATCAATGATGTTATTTCCCCAAACAACATAATTTGTCCAGAAATCAAGGATGTCCAAAGAACAAAGCCCACGCCAAGCCCGATAGGAGGAAGTTCATGCAGTGGATGAAGAGAACAACCCCAGCCCATAAGACTAGAGCCTAAGCAAGGGGCCATGGCACATTCCCGCACAACGTAATAAGTCTTCCAAAGGGTAATAGAAAGACTCTTGAACAATGAGCCCACTATAGAGTTTAGGGTTTTCCACCAAAGAGTGTAGGCCCAAGTGACGAGCACGGGTTCCGTGTGACTTCGTGAGTGGTTCATCAAGACCGTCTTCCAATTTAGCATATGAGTTGTAGTTGCCATGCTGTTAAACATTATCATTACTATCATCCCGGTGCTGCTTTTCGTCGCACGTTCACAATGTATATGGCAAAATCTGTGCCTTGGCTCGAGCCTAATGGAATGCAATCCATGGAGGCATGGCCACTTGTGTAATTACATATCACATAGACTTGGTCTGCATCTTGCCACTTAAAAACAATTTGGTGTGTAGTGACATTTGTCTACTAATTAGGTTCACACCTCGCCTCTTTGTAACCAAACCACTTATTCCATAAGCATATGGAAAAAATATGGACACCTAGCTATTTGTTATCCATTCCAGAATAAGAGACAATGTGTTCAAATTCATTTTAAAGCAACATTAGTCTAATTTTTCATTAACAACTTATATATGGTAACATGTACTTATCTATTACAATATATGAAAACATACCTCTAAGGCCACACCTCAAGGGCCTACAGATGTGTATGGAGATGCATTGATTAACTATTAGCTAAACTATTGATTCTAGGTCAAACAAGTACGTATTGCCATCTTTTATGGTATGTGTCCATAGGCATTCTTCCATTGAAATTGAGAAAGATAATAACGTTTATTAAGTCCGTTGTTACAAATATTTTGACTCTAGGAAGGAGAAATACTAAGCAATTACATATATATAAGTCTGTTGTTTCAATGATTCTGACTATCGAAAGGAGAAATATTAAGAAATTACATATTTATCATCACGAGAAAATGCCTTAAATTAATAAATGTTGATATCATTTAAGAAACTTTTGTATATAATAAAGTTCCATTTTCTTAGTTGCATGGATATGGCTAAGATGTTGATAATAAAATTTTGTATATGGAAACACACACACACACACACACACACACACACACACACACACACACACACACATATATATATATATATATATATATATATATATATATATATATATCTGTGTGTGTGTATGTATATGTATATATACATACATAAACATACATATGTATATAGTTGAAATATTTATACTCAAATACAAACATCTAACTATAATCATTATTGCATTTCTTTCTCAATACTAGTATTAATTTGATATTTGATGGATCAAGAGGGATCATCGCCACAATTATCAATGATTCACCATCTTAGCCATATATTTGGTTGGGCATAGTAACATTTACAAGTTACAACACACCTCAACTATTTGGTTGAGTCATGTCTGGCTAGTTTTAGAACTATCACATGTGACATAAAATGCGGCCCTTCCAATACTCAAGATGAGTGTTTGGTATAATAATAATCAGACACAGGATGAGATACTCAATGACCATGAGTTTTTTCATCTATTCCCCTTAGCAAAAAAATATACAAAATGAATAAATGATGACTCCATGTGACTCTAGTAGTCTAGGAAACAATAATTTTCTAGAATCTACATGGTTCACTAGTAGATAAACTACCTCTAGTGCCTGTTAAAATATCTTTCTAATGTCAGTTTTGTACAAACACCGAAGTGGCCGACACTGTAGCTAAGCGTCTATGATGTCAGTTTTTTGGGGATGCAAAAATTGACAACAAAGATCCAATCTCGGTTGTTATGATTAATGAAACTGACACAGTTAATCATCTGTGTCGTCGATTTAGATCCAACAACCGATGTTGTACTTCCATACCTAATCACATTAGTAACTGATAAAGGTCTATTTGTCTTCGGTTTCTACCCCAAACCGACGCTGAAATACACCTGGTGACACGGCCATGCTGAGCAGCATGACCATTTTAGCAACTTAGTCGTTGGTTTCAGTAAGCAAAACTGATGACACAAACACCAGTAGGTAGCACGATCATGTTGTCCAACATGGCCACTTTAGAATATTTTATATCATCAGTTTCTTTAGCAAAATTGACAATTAAGTGATACAATATTAGTTTTTCGTTATAATTGATGACTCAATTATGTTTTTTTTTTAAATAGTAGGTCTGCAGACCTACAGTTCGATTTTTCAATACGATGTAAAACCTATAGTTCAATAAAATTAAAGGATCCATCCTCTATTCATCACTTCATCTTAGCAACAGGCCAACAAACCTGCAATAACAAACACACAATCCACCCACATGTAAGATCTATTTTCTAATTCCATTCTCATGACATGTACAAATAAAATTCTCATTGTACAACTTCACATTCATTCATACACGTGATATATCATTCATATAAGCACCAATTCTATTCTCATGACATGTAGAAACACAATTTTCATTGTATTCATTCATCTTCATATTTATTCACACACATGTATGCATTCATCATTCACATATACAACCATTTTTCACTCACATCAAATTTAAAGTTGCAAGAAGTCATGCATGTATATAAAAATAATGAAATTAAATCTTACAAATTGTCCTAATCAAATTTAAAGTTTACTTCCCTAGCAAAGGACTGTGCCCATTTTTCTCGTATCTCATATAACTCTTCTATCGTATAGGAATTTTTTGTGTAAAAAACTGTAAAGAGAATGACATAATTAAAGAGTTTGAATTGATATTTTTATATTATCAAATGAGACTATTTACTTATGATGATCAAGACTCTATATATATTATATTTTTATTTTATGCAATAGATGTCTAGTGCACCATATCTAAAAACATGCCCATATACCACATCACGTAGTATCTGCATGCCCAACCATTATCTTGTACAAGGCACTATAAATTTACCAACATAGAAAATGTTAACATATAATAGTAGCAAAGTTGACATTAATATGCATTGGAGTTAGAAAAACTACCTCAATATCTATCCAATTTAACGCTTTCTTTTCTTGTTCACCTTTCCTCCAACCTTTTTGAATTCTTTTATACCCCTATATGTTAATCTAACACATTAAATTGCATTTGTAAATAGTCATGTAATAATATATGTTAATGGATATAAAAATTTACACACGTGAATAATATTTTTTTTCATTGTGTGTCCCCCACTGTGTATTTTATCACTCATAGGATCTAGATAATACATAGTTAGCGTCTTAGGAACAATTACCAACAAAACTCAATGATTATTCTTGAGTGAAAAGAAGGCAAATAGAAGTAAATTCAAAATCCACAATGACATTTAATTTTTTAGTCATAATTATAAGCAAATTCATTGAAACTTACTCAACACTGAAAGGAGTTATAACCATGATCTTTCCTGCATTACCAAAATATTTGAATGTTGTAGAGAAATATTTGTTAATAGATATAGGGTCTCTATATACACAATTGATCACTGATGGAACCAGAAATTTCAGATGGGGTAGTGTGAACTCTTTATACACCCTATGTAAGAAGCTAAAAAACGTATATCACATATGAGTTAATATATAAGAAGATAAATCAACTATATCAAATGAGGTATTTAGTCAAAAGATCTCACCATATCCAAGGTTCTATCACAAATGTATTCAAACAAGCCTAAGAAAACATCTCCGCAACATCTTGTAAAAAGGTACTAGTATCATGAGGTTTCCCTACAACATCCTTCTTAATATGGACCATAATAGGTGATCCTTCTTCAAAGTTATCTATCCATACTTCCAACCCCCTACAATTAGGACCTAGCGAGTAAAATAGGTCCTTTACTGAGACGACCGTCTCGCGAAAACAAGATTAACTAATGCGGAAGCGTTCATCAAGCAGCGGATTAGCGAAAATCACTAAAATTTTAAAACTTTTTGCAAAGAGATCCACACATAGGAAATCTTTTCCAACAATTGCCATTGTATATCATATACATTCTGTTTCAAACGTACATATCCTATACCATCTCTTTCCAGAGACTACATCATCAGCTGCCTTATAAACATATATGCAGGCAACATACAAATCTCGAGGCATCAAGCCAATACCTCAGACTGATATATCAAAAACACTGACTAAAAACTCCGAGGACCTGAGAGTACAGAGACGACACATAGGACTACTATCTATATGACTAGACAGACAATATCTCCACCTGAGATCTTATTGCTGTCCCTGCTGTTGCTGTTGCTGCTGCTCTTTCCCTGTTCTAGGGTTTCTGCTCTGCCTTTCATGCATACCTAAAAATGTATCCCACGGGGGTGAGACAATTGTAAATTGCCCCAGCGAGAGATATAACTCTCCGCCAGAAACATTATTATAGCAGATTATGAAATTAAACTGAGCAGGGTTTACTTTTACATTAATAGGCAGAATTATTCTTCATAGAACAGAATAAGAAAATCTCTATTTTCAATAAGAGCATTGCATCTACCCATGGTAGACTCATAGTTCATCCATCTACTTGTAATGAATACAACGGATATGAATAATCATCAATGAACTATAGATATATAACGGAAATGTAACATCAGCCAAGTTCTCTAGCATAACTTATTAACACAAATGCTACAAAGAAACATGATACTTGTTACCCAAGCATCACACATGGCTCACAAGGCCATTCATATCTTGTCACCTCTCACTAGGCAACAACTTATTCACATGGCTCACAAGGCCATTCACATCTTGTCACCTCTCACTAGGCAACAACTTATTCACATGGTTCATAAGGCCATTCACATCTTGTCACCTCTCACTAGGCAACAACTTATTCACATGGCTCACAAGGACATTCACATCTTGTCACCTCTCACTAGGCAACAACTTATTCACATGGTTCATAAGGCCATTCACATCTTGTCACCTCTCACTAGGCAACAACTTATTCACATGGCTCACAAGGCTATTCACATCTTGTCACCTCTCACTAGGCAACAACTTATTCACATGGTTCATAAGGCCATTCACATCTTGTCACCTCTCACTAGGCAACAACTTATTCACATGGCTCACAAGGCCATTCACATCTTGTCACCTCTCACTAGGCAACAACTTATTCACATGGTTCATAAGACCATTCACATCTTGTCACCTCTCACTAGGCAACAACTTATTCACATGGTTCATAAAATCTGTACACATTGTTACTTTTATTAAGCAACAACAACATTAACGCACAAAAAGCCAATCAACATTTATTATATAAATGTCACAGTCCAAACTTGGCTATATTCATCATCTCATCATACCTGCATGGTTATTAGGCATGATAACAGTCATACAAGATATTCATCACATCATGTGATACAATAGTAACACCATAATTCCTTAACCAGGAATTAGGGTTCACTATCAAACAGGGCTTATCATTCCCTTTTTCCCAAATTAGGGTTAGGGTTCCCCATTTCTCATTAATTCAGACCCTCTTGAGTTAACCAACTTTATCTTGTATTAAGGTATTTCCCCTCTTAATACATTCCATCACAGAATACTCACCCTTAGCATATAATGCATAGGCCACACATTAGAATTGTCCATCTATCTCACATGATATGGACTTATCTTAGTTTAAGGCATAACTTTATTATAAAGTTGCCTATAAACAATTGCAATGATACGCCCTCAACTAGGGTTTCACAAGGATACACCCTCAACCAGGGTTCACAATGATACACCCTCCACTAGGGTTTCACAAGGTTACACCCTCAACCATGATTCACAATGATACACCCTCCACTAGGGTTTCACAAGGATACACTCTCAACCAGGGTTCACAATGATACACCCTCCACTAGGGTTTCACAAGGATACACTCTCATCCAGGGTTCACAATGATACACCCTCCACTAGGGTTTCACAAGGTTACACCCTCAACCAGGGTTCACAATGATACACCCTCCACTAGGGTTTCACAAGGATACACCCTCAACCAGGGTTTATAAGGATACACCCTCAACTAGGGTTACACAAGGATACACCCTCAACTAGGGTTTCAACTCAATAACCCTGTCGATTAGGGTTTATGTTCATGTTTAGGGTTTCATGATCTCTTTACTTAAGGATCATAACCCTTAACTACCACATGAATCATATTCATGTATGAATTCATGCTATCCACTTCTCAACTTGATTAGGTCATATAAACCCTTCATTCGAGTACATACAACTATGATTAACATAGTGTATCAAGTCATTGATCCTATAAGCAATTAGGGATTCATCCCTTAATTGGCACTAATCTCTTAGGTACTATTAGGGTTTCAACCTTTGTACCTTCATTGATAATCATTACTAATCATAATTGGATCAATGGATCATTCATCATCTTAAATCTCAAGAGATTCAATCACATTGGACCTCCATTACATAAGATACCCAATTGAATTAGGATTTTCAATGTTGATTCCTTCAATCATTGAATTCATGGAACCAATCATCAATTGGACCTATACTCATACTTCAATTGAGTTAAATGGGTCAAACTTCAACTGATTTGACCCTCAATTGACCCTCAATTGGTCATCAATTAGGGTTTGATTCAATTGAATTAGGGTTTAGAATCGATGATTCAACAACACTAATCAATGTAAGACTAGTTACTTTGAAACCATTGAACCATCATCCAAATTGGGTATGACCTGACCCCAAACGGTCTTGAGGTCGTTTGGATGACCTCCAAACGGTCTTGAGACCGTTTTCCCATCAAATCACTCAAAACCAATCCATCCAAGTAGGGTTTGGATCATTGAAGTGCTCACCAATTCAGCAATTTATTGCAGATCAACTTGGTACCTTTAGGCCTTCAAACACCTAATCATACTCAACCCTAGACCTCCAAACGGTCATGGGTGACCACCAAACGGTCTTGAGACCGTTTGGATGAGCTCCAAATGGTCTTGAGACCGTTTTGCCCATCCAACCTTTGGATTCTAGTGAAAAATCATCATGGATTGGTCTATCGAGTTGATCAACAAATCAGCACTACATTGCAATATGATTAGTACCTTTGGACCTTCAATTGGTCAACTATACTTGACCCCAGACCTCCAAACGGTCTTGGGGTGACCCCCAAACGGTCTTGAACCCGTTTGGATGATCCCCAAACGGTCTTGAACCCGTTTGGGCTAATCAACCCAAAATCTCAACTTAACTCATTGGAATTTCAGCACTGTTTTCAATTAGGGTTTGCCTAATTGAATAGCCTTCAACTCACGATTCATTTGGAGTTAACCCCTCAAATTTGGAGAGTCATTAACCAACATAATTATGAACAGGAATCCCAAACGGTCAACGCTTGGTCAACTCACTCAAACGGTCTTGAACCCGTTTTCCCAAGCAGGTCAAGTTAATCAGGTTGAAAATCAGCACTTAATCCAATTGGGTTTTCCTAATTGATTAGCCTTCAACCTATGATTCCTTTTGAGGTAACCCCTCAAATTTGGAGGGTAATTAAACAACATCATTATGAACAGGAATCCCAAATGGTAAATGCTTGGTCAACTCACTCAAACGGTCTTGAACCCGTTTGCCCAAGCAGGTCAAGTTAATCAGGTTGAAAATCAGCACTTAATTCAATTCGATTTGTCTAATTGATTGGCCTTCAACCTATGATTCCTTTGGAGTTAACCCCTCAAATTTGGAGGGTCATTATCCTACATAATTAGGAACGATATTCCCAAACGGTCAACGCTTGTTCAACTCCTACAAAAGGGTTTGAACCCGTTTTCCACCAAACGGTTTGCAACCCGTTTGGTCACCAAACGGTTTTGGTAAAACCGTTTGGTCCCAACCCTTGAGATCGTTTGCTCCCAAGATATTTGGTGAGGTGCTTGCTTATGATGATGCCATCATCATATTCCTTCGTGCACCCAAGAACAACAACCGTTCTTGATGGAATTGCAGAAAAGAATCAAATATGTATCAAATTGAAGAAAACAATTAACAAAGCATAGATGATTGATGCAATAGCAATGATTAAGGGTTTGAGTTATAAAACCCGCCTACAATTGAGCTACAAAGCTCCAAGATCACGCCATAAATGGTGGATGAAGCTCTAGCAACTCCCCCTAGGCTCGTCCTCAAGCTTTTGATTGCAAAAGTTGGCTAGGGTTGAAGAGGAGATCGAAATAAGAAGGAATCCATAATTTATTTTCGATTTCCACTATGAAATCAAGGAGAACGAAGGTCAAGGGCTTACCCACAGGTTGGGGACGTGCTCCTTTCTCCTCCCTAGCTCCTTGGTCGGTTTTGCAAGCAAGGGGAAGAAGAAAATCCAAAAAAGGCCTTGGTTTGGGCTTGGAAATGGCACTTTTATAAGGAAATTGAAGAGAGAGAAAATGCCTTATTAAAATGCATTTAATCCCAAAAATAGTAATACCTCTTCTTCCTTGGTTTGCTTGTGTACAAAGGCAACTCAAAACCACCGAACTCTCTTCCATTATCCATGGATTAAGGGAAAAGAAAATAAGCACCTTAATCCATTATAATACTAATATATCTTTTTGAGTGGGAATTCTTTAACTTATAATAAGGTGAGTGGAATTTCACCTCCTTTAGATATTTTCGTTCCTTATCTTGGAAAAGGAACGTCCATCCTTATTCAAAATAAACCAATAACATTTTGGTTGAAAGCCCTTTAATTAATACATTCATTTTTGCCCTAAATTGAATTAGGGTTTCACTTATGATTAAATCTTGATTATTTTAATATCAAGATTCTCTATCCTCCAACTTAATTCAAATGAGATGCCCCTCTCATTTTCTTTGCTCTACATGATGCCAAGAAACATTAGGGACCTTATTGAAGTGGTAATTTGCATATTGAACCCTAGGTTTTGGGTAAATTGCACATTACACCAAAACTAGGTTTTAATGCACAAGGATTGCTTTACAAGCTTAATCTTGGTGCCCAAGCTTGTGAAAACCATACCACTATATCATAATCATTATTATGGTGTCTCAACATCAGAGGAACATCTTATCATTCAACATTTGCAAGTTGACCCCTCAACTTGGGTAATTTGCACTTTAGTCCAAAATAAGCAATCATTGCTTCAACATTGTTCAAACAGGACCAAAATTGAAACATAAGTTTCTCATGGGCCCTAATTACTTTTACCAAGATAAGATTAAGCATCTACTCAACCTTATTAGACAAAACATCTAGGTTTAACACATAACCCAGGTCAGGGATGTTACATTTACAAGCCAACCAGGTAATTGAATACCTTGAGGAGGAGGTGGAGGATGAACTCTAGGGGGTTTGTTAGGCGATATTTCCTGCATATATATGTATCCTCATATTAGTTTTCAATTATATATAGATACAAACATAATGTAAATTTATCATACATCAGTATAGACAACTCCTGCTTTGGGTCACGCAACCATGCCACCTTCTGCATCACCTATGGTCTCGTGCTTGGGATGGTCATATGGAAGTGCAGTCTGCTTTTAAGCATTGTAGACAAAGCTTGGCGTCACATGAACCGTATCGATGGGCAATAGAGCACCATGAATCATGTCACCTGTAAAGCATGGGTAAGTTGTTCCCAGTGTAATAACATATCCTTCTAATAAAAGATGATATGACCTCAACCCCTACAAATTTGTAAAAAATATTATATATATACCTAAAGCGAGAGGTAAAAATCAACCATTCAGGAGAGGGACGTCAGAAATACTTGAACATATTATACAAATCATTTTAAAAGACCACTAGATCACAAAAAAAATACATCAGACATGCTAGCTAGGGCTGACAATCCCAGACCCGACCCGACCCGAATGACCCAACCCGACCCGACCTGAAATTCTGACCCGAATTAAACTCAAAAATGCTAGTTTACTTGCAAGCTAAAATTCATCCATGTGTGTAAATTTTAGTTTGTATGGACCCAAATAACCCGCACCTGACCCATTCAACCAGAGTTAAACCTGAAATGCCCCAAAATGTACCTTTTGGTGGATTTTGTTTGGATTTATTAAATATTGAAACCTGATAACATTTTTGGCATGTCTTATAATAATTTTTTAATCAAAAATCTAATAATTTTATTGATTGCATAAACTTTATTGTACAAACCTGATTTAGGACTCGAATTAGACCCAAAATTCACTTTACAATTTAGGACCCGATCTGACCCGACCCGTTTGACAACCCTAATGCTAGCTAGAGGGTCTACAAGATTACTCCCAACTACCTCTATCGTAGGGGACCAACCTCGTATGAATAGTGGGGCACCACAATGACTGTATGGGGATCTGAATGAGAAGCATGGTACTATCTCATTGCTTCCTCTAATTTCTCTTTGTAATTATCTGTTTTACCTTCTCTTTTGTGAATCCTCCTTTCTGGATAGATAATTTGCACTTATGCTCTGATGGTCCAAAGAAGGCTCTTATACTAAGACCAACCCCTACAACCCTAACATGCCCAAGATGCTCTAGATTACCTAGAGGAATTGTCAATTCATCCCTTGTGCTCTCATGGATGAACTTATCTTATTTCCTTTTCTCATTGAGATGCCACTGATCATCCTCAATAGTAAAACATAATAATCAAGGTCAAGGTAAAATATAAAAATCATCAATAATAATTTATTTGAGAGTTGAATTTTACCATTTTTGCTGCCCTGAGCAGCTGCAATATTTCTCCAGATTTGGTTTGTCTCGTAGCTATCCACTCCTTGTGGAAAAGTAGAGGTGTTGGAGTAGTTGAGGAATGAGTAGTCCCAGGAGTAGGCTATTGAGAAGAAGACGTATGCAGCCTCTGTAGGTGAAGCTTTTCATAGCCACTTGGACCCAACGTGTGGTTGTGCATATTCTTTGCACGCCTTTTTCTTTAAGCATCGCTTAAAGCTTGGTTAGTCCAAAATATATGTTAAATATGTTATATAATAAATTCATAAGAATGTATTCTAAATGAGGGGGCTTAATACCTCAAATTCATCTATTTTTCTTGAAGCAACAAATGCCTCCCACACCTTTGGGTCAAAATAGTTCTATTGCTCAATGGCGGACTCCTTCTTCTTGTCATCTTTCAGTATGTATTCTCTTGTCATATTTGTCCTATAGTTCCTTGGTACCCTCCCACAGTGTTGCAATAACTTTTCACGATGTAGTTTTTCATCCAGGTCAAATATTCTCTATTAAGTCTATAATGGGCTCTAGAGGGGTGTGAATATAGCTAAAACCACTTAAATATAATTCATGAGACATTCAAGAAGTTTCTAAGATAATATTGCAAGTATGAACTTTGAGTGCAAATAAACATACATAGAAAAGGAAAGAGAGAATGAACAAGCACCAAATTTTACAAGCTTTGTATAGTGGTTCCAACTTCCAAACTAGGATGTGTAAGTCCACTATCTAGAGAGGTCCACCTCTAGGATTTTCCACCATTTCTCACTCCTTATATTTCATTATAAGAGTTACAATATAAGACCTTCCTTTTCAAGGACAAGGATACCTAGCCTTCCCTTTGTGGACAAGGGATCCAATAACCTGATAAATGACTTACCTATCCATGATAAAGAGTCTTCTACCTTATCATGGACTTACATACTCTTGCAACGAGTCTTTGTCCTTATCCAAAGACTTACCCACTATTGCAACAATTCTTCCACCTTCAAGGATTTACCCACTCTTGACTTAGATCTTCTGCCTTTGACATCACATTTACCAAGGAGAAACTTTTCACCAAGGGACTCTTTCCCTTCTTCATCTTCACCTCTCTTAGCCAAGAGAGAGAATCTTCATTTTCATGATAGAAAGTGGGACTGGGAAAGGAAGTGGAAAGCTTCACAAGGTATACAATGGAGAAACTCTTTTATAAGGATTCTATCTCACTCATAATGATGTAGATTAGTAAGTAAGCATGAGAGAGAAAGTGTTATATCCCCAATTTTATTTAAACTGAATGATATAAATATAAATAATATTTTGATGAATAATTTATACCAATAGTATTATTCATGAAATAATAATGTTAGCCACATTTTTGGCATGGGTGCTTGTGGCACAAGTTAAATAAAAAGAATTCATACATGAATAACTAATAATGACTTTTGATATAATAATGTACTTATGAGACTATTTGTGTGCAAATATGTCCTTGGAGAACAAGACAAAGAAATAAGAGATTTTACACAAAAATAAATAGAAATGCATTTATGAATGATTGGATAATAGAAAATGAAACAACTATCAAGTTTCCAAAAGAAAATAAAATACACGGTGTTGTAGATAATTAAAATGGCGGTTATCTAGCTAAGAATGACAACACAATGTTTGGGGAAATAATTGGTATTATTTTTATCTAACCTTTGGTATACGAAAAAATAATAAAGGAAGAGCATTCTAGAATTTGGAAAAAGGGAAGACTTTTCCATGAGATAATGGTGTTTATTTTAAATAAAGGTTGAAAAGGAACAAATTTTGATATATGAAAAGATATCCTAATGAAACTCAACAATTTGGATATGAGTACAAAATATTTATAAGTTTCTGTAATCGATTTAAGGAACATAGTACCCAATGTGTGCCAAATATTTATGTGTTTTCCTTTATGGATTTTTGTTGCCAAATCCAAATAACAAAATTAACAATTGCTTTGCCTTCAAACCTGTCCATACAGAGATGTAAGTAATTGTTTTTGGAAATTACCATGAGAAATATTTTGAGACATGAGACTAAGGTTAATCAAAATAGTTAATGCTATGATTTTTCTTCCTGTATCATCTGGCTCCCATCCACCATGTGCCCACAAAAGAAACCAACATGGCTGATTGCTCACCTTCCCCTCTCTTTCCTTTCTACTTGGTTGACACAAACCCCAACCCTAGCACCTATATAAAGGGGGTGCCACCTACACCTTGGAAGGAAGGTTTCCAGCCCCATGGAGCGAGTAAAAGGACCACATATCCTCTGTAGGAATCCAGCCTATATGTGCTCGACAAAGGGTCCATCACCACAGATGCCGTCGTTGTGCTACATATCAGGCAGTGTCGAATCCATTGCCAAGTTCATGTCTATTGCCTTACTCCACCATCCCTCGCCTCTCTATTCTGCTCACAAGGAACCCTCACCCGCAGTGCTCTGAGGCCAATGTGGAGCTGGGCCTCTCAGCCCCTGTGCTTCCTAAGATGAAGCCGATGCTGGGGCACAAGGTAGAAGAGACGCCTATCGTTTAAGCTGCTGAGATGGAGGCACTAATGGATGAGGAGGATCCGGGACACCGCACTAAGAAAGGTCGGCCACTCTGGAGGCCTCGTCGGGAGACTTGGAGCTCCATCCATGTCGCCAACATTCTGTTGGGCGACGATGTTCGTATGGAACGTTCCGCAGGGTCCGCGGCAATGATCGCGTGAAGAAGGGAAAGACGCCTGGACTAAACCATGTCGGGTCAGCTCGGACCGCCCAGTTCAATGGAGAAATCAAGGTGAACCGTACCCAGGTTTTTGGCCTTCCGCTGGTGAATGCAATTTTAAGTAAGTACTGACGACACCTTCAAAAAAAAAAAAGCAAGTACTGACGTAGCTCGTTACGACTGGTCCACGTATATTTATCTTGAAAATAATGTAGTAAATAAATCACAGATCGGATCATAGTGAAACCATATACCAAAATGAACAGAAAAATGTGAGAACTCAAATAAAATATAATTGTGTCTTGATAATGCTTCCTATTCCAAAAGTAGTGCAATATATGCTAAAGTGGTGATTAATGCATCTAAACCCTAGATTTGGATATTGAAAGGTTGAAAACATTAAAAACCTTTCTTTTGGGTTATTATCTAACTTTGTTGAACATAATAGAAATCCAAGATTGTTGTGATCATAATATTGAGATTTAGTTGTTGCTAATATCGATAGCAATGCATAATAAAGCAAAGTCAAAAAAAGACGATGACGGGGAGCCCGGGGGCTGGCGGCGCGCTAGGCGATGTTCGGAGAACCCTAGAAGACGATGGAGGTGGTCCTGGCCAAAAGGAAAAGGAAGCAACACCGTCTCGTCATCCCGTCAAGACAGCAGGCCAAGCGGGTCTGGAAAAGATCGGCATTAGCTTTACGTATAAAGGCATGAGGGCTGGGAAGCCGACAAAGCAAACGGAGGATCTAAATCTGATGGAGTTAGACCTTGCGGAGGAGGACGACGGGAACCCGCTCCTGGCAGAGGGAACGCCAGCGGTTACCGGACAAGGAGGAGGCGGCGGCAATACTAAATCCTTCAAACAAGCAGTTACTGGACAAGGAGGAGGCGGTGGCGATGCTACAGATCCGTATTTCATTGACGACGAACCAGAAGAAATCGTTAATCCAGAAGGCATTGAGCTTACTTATGAGAGGGGCTTTCCCGAGATCTATGTAGCCCCGGAAGCAGAAGAAGCTATGAGCAAGCCGTTCAAATACACTGTGATTGTTAAACTCATAGATAGACATGTAGGATTCTTAACCATGGCCGAGCGATTGAAGTTATTATGGCAACCAGTCAGCAGATTTGAATTATACGAACTGGCAGAACAATACTATGTAGTACAATTTTACAGCAAAACAGATCAGGAAAATGTGTTGACAAAGGGCCATGGTCTCTATTTGGCAGTTGCCTGGTACTATGGCCGTGAGACGGATACTTTGAACCCACCAAGGGGCTTCATGATCATATTGTGACATGGGTTCGTGTAGTTGGCCTACCGATCCATTACTATAACAGAGAGATGTTTAATCGTATTGGACAGGCTCTGGGACGACTAGTGCGGGTAGATAATCACTCTATCAACCGAACCAGGAGCAGGTTCGCCAGGCTCGCCATTGAGATTGAAACAACTAAATCTATCCAGCCTGCAATCCTTATCAATGGTTGTGAGTATAAAATCGAATATGAATCCCTTCCGAACATTTTCCTTAAATGTGGTAAATTGGGTCATGATGCCGAAGACTGCAATGGACCGGACAAACAATCAGAGAAAACTAATAATACCCCTACAGAAGATGAGGCAGGGGTCCGCTGGTTGGAAGATGAGGAGAAATGGCAGGTGTATTATGGGAGAAATGTGATAGCACGAAGACCACAACGAAGCAAAGAGAATCCAAAGAAAAATCTGAACAAAGACTCGACACAACATAATAAGTATCAAGTTCTCGAGGAGGGCGAGGATGGAAATCTCGAAGCCACTGAAGGAAGTACTACAGAACCCACGCAGCAGCATAACCAAGAAGATGGACGTGGGCCAAAGGTATGGAGAAAGAAATAGAGACGCAACGAGGATGTGGATGTATCATCTAAGAAAACCCTTCAAACCACACCTGCACCTGAAGTTTCTCATTAAGCCAGGCCGGATGGAGATTTCAGAGAAACACCAAGCTCTTCACATACATCAGTGAAACCAGTAGGAAATGAAGTCATCATGGGCAGACCAGAGGAAGGCACCCAAGATACACCTGATAAAGCTACACCAGCTGCCCTGGAAACAGTAGAAGAAGTTAGTGATATAAATGAAGAAAATGAGGGGATGAACAAGACGGCACTGCACTCCGGAAGGAAGGCTAAAGAAAAGAATAATCATCTGGGCAGCAGCAGCCCACAGAAAAACCATGCTTATATTACTCGCAGCAGACCAAGAAGAGGAATAGAGGTGAGTGAAGGGAGTGTGGGAACTCCTAAGTAAGCCACCCCTTACCGTTAAACTAGTCTTATGATTAATACCCTCGCATGGAATATTAGAGGTGCCAGCAAAAAGAAAGCTAGGCACTTCCTCAACCAACTTGTGGTCAAGCATAACATCAAAATTGTTTCTATATCTGAACCTCGCATTTTTGGAACAGAAGCTCAAAATGTTATTACTGACTTAGGTTTCTCTAGCTCGCACAGAGTAGAAGCCAATGGCTTCTCGGGAGGCATCTGGGTGTTGTGGAATGAAGACGATTGCCATGTTCAAATTCTACAAAGTCATAAACACTTTATCCACTGTTGTGTCGATAATAAGACTCTGTGCACCTTCATCTATGCCTCGCCCAGCCTGAGAGGCAGACCTATCCTGTGGGAACACCTTAAATGACTTGGACAAAATAACTCCTCACCCTGGATTGTTCTAGGCGACTTCAACTGCATGCTAAATCCGGATGAGAAGCTGGGCAGTGACAGGTTCAATTTCAACGAAGCTAACAGATTCGCCAATGCTATTATGCAAGCAGGCCTTCCAGATATTGGCAGTACGTGCTATACGTTCACCTATAAAAAAGGCTTCCTCCACGAGCGGATTGACAGAGCACTGGCTAACACTGCATGGATTCATAGCTATTCTACCTTTAATTGCGTAAATCTACAGCGTATAGGATCGGACCACAATCTTATTGGTATCCTTAGCTCTCGTAAACCGAGGCAAGCAAGAAGGTTCAAAACGTTAGCCTCTTGGCAACAACAGGCCGAGTTCAGAAAGCTTCTGCATCAAAGCTAGAATTATTCAATGCCGTTTGATAAAGCCCTTGAAAACATTCAGAAACCGATCATGAAATGGAATGCTACTAACCGACGTAACAAAGGAAAAACTAAACAAAAACTCATCTCAGACATCTCCCAAATCCAACAACAGATGGAAAGCAGGTATAATATTGAAAGTGACCGCAAGTGCCAGGAACTTGAATGTGAACTCGAGGACATCTATCTGAAAGAAGAGGAGGATTGGAAGCAAAGAAGTCACATAAACTGGCTCGTAGATGGGGACAACAATACCATATTCTATCACGCATATGTTAATACACGACGTAGAATCAACTGTATCAGCAGTCTGTAAAACGAGCAAGGAGAGTGGATATCCGACACCAAAGAACTGAAGACGCTGGTGGAAGACCACTTTCAGAATCTCTTGACTGAAACTAGATTTCCATCCATATCATCTATGGACAACATTCCTGGAAATTTTAAAAAGCTTCTGAACCGGCATCTAAGGAACCTTGGGGCAACGGCTACAGAAAATGAAATATGACAAATTATCAAAGAAGCTAATCCTTTCAAGGCGGTAGGACCGGATGGCACGAATATGCATTTTATAAAGGCAAATTGGAAGATAATAAGAAGCTCTATGCTCATCACCATCAGAAGCCTGCTCAACGGCAATGATATACCAAATGCTGTAGGTAATGCAAGTATCGTTTTGATTCCCAAAATCAAACATCTTGTGAACTGCAATCAGCTCAGGCCCATTACACTTAATAATGTTTGTTTAAAACTGGCATCCAAGGTGGTTGTTAGTAGAGTGCAAAAGTTCATTTCCAAATGGATCTCACAGGAACAATCCAATTTTATACCAGGCAGAAGCATAGCAGATAACATTATAGTGGCACATGAGATCATACATAATTTGAGAAGGAAACAATGTGCTCCCTACATGGCCATTAAGGTCAATCTTTCTAAGGCGTATGACCGCATGTCCTGGAAGTTCATCGAGCATACATTGAATAAAATGTCCTGGCCATCTAATATCAAAACATATATCTTGAACTCTCTAGGTGCTGGAGAGACGAACATTATCTTAAATGGTGAATCCTTGCCGGCTTTCAAAACCTCAAGGGGACTCAGACAAGGCGACCCTTTGTCCCCTTACTTATTTGTACTGTGTTTGGAGAGGCTCTCACAGCTCATTCACCGTTATGTTCAAGAAAACAAGTGGGAACCAGTCAAGATCTCACAAAAGGGGCCGCATGTTTCCCACATCATGTTTGCAGACGACATAGTGGTTTTTGCAAAAGCATCTATGAAACAAATCAGTATTATTAATCAATGTTTCAAATTATTTGAGGAAGCTTCAGGCCAACAGATCTCCATAGAAAAGTCGAAAATCTTCTTCTCCTCGACTGTCAGCAGATCGACCAGATCAGCCATCTGTAGAGCTAGTGGTATCATGGAAATGGATGACCTTGGCAAATACTTAGGCGTTCCGTTACTGCACAAGAGGGTGAATAAACAAACCTATTCCTTTCTGGTTAATAATATGGAGACCAGGATTAACGGATGGGCGGCTAAAACACTATCCTTAGGAGGACGTATCTGTCTAGCTAAATCGGTCCTTGCTTCTTTGCCCACTTATGTCATGCAAACTGCAAGTATTCCTATATCCATATGCTCAAAGCTCGATAAAACTATCCGGAAGTTTATCTGGGGTGGTTGTCATAAAACCCACCCGATGTCGCTTGTCGCTTGGCAGAAAGTTAGCACCAGCATGGGGAATGGTGGGTTGGGCATCAAGTCGATGTCCAATTGGAACAAAGCCCTACTCTGGAAAAACTCCTGGAAATACATGACAATCAAGAATTCTATTTGGGCAACGGGCCTTAGCAATAAGTACAAAAACTTCAACATTAACAAAAAAGGCCGATCAACTTCCTTATGGAGAAGTATATATTCAGGAATGAAGTTTATCAGGGAGAACAGTATGAAAATCATCAATGATGGCAATAACACGATGGTCTGGACTGATCATTGGGTGCCAGACTGTAAAGAACTTTTGACCACAGTCTCAAAGCCAATCAGTAGTGACATCTTAGACCTCAATGTAGCTAGCCTAAGAAACTTAGAAGGAACCTGGGATAAAGGATTCTTACAATGCTATCTTCCTGATCAATGCGTGCAACAGATTTTACAGATGCCTGTACCTGCCAAAGAGAAAGGGGATGATAACTGGACCTGGTTACATGATGAAAGTGGAAACTATACTACTTCCTCAGCTTACGAACTTATTCATGGGGAACACCAATACCCTATGAATGATCTTTGGCTGCTCATTTGGCACTCCCAACTTCCCAGCAAAATAAAGACTTTCATTTGGTTAGTGGCCCATGAGGCGATCATGACTAATAGTCATTGGAAGCAACGAAACTTCACAGATTGTGCAATCTGTCCCAGATGTGAAGCCCAAGAGGAGGATACTCTCCACGCTGTATGGCACTACCCATTTGCAAAGGAAATATGGAACAAGCTTAACACTCATGTTGTCGCCAATAATTCACATGTGTCCAGTGTCCAGCAATGGCTGATGAATAATATACAAGGCAAAGAGGATGATTGAATAAAATTCATGATAACCTGTTGGATCATATGGAAAGCAAGGAACAATACAGTGTTCGACATTGGCCACACTAGTATGGAGAGGTAAGTGATCCAAATTGATACACTCTGCAAATAGATAGAAAAGGGTAAACAAATGAAAGGCACATAAAATATCGCCCCCCGGAGGAACATGACAAGGTCCTGGATCTGCAGAAGGGGCAGTCAGTGCTTATCGTTGATGCTGCTGTCAAAGAGAAAGAAGCAGCAATTACAGTTTCACTGATTAATCAAACAGGAAGGTGGAGTGGAGGCGCGACACTCAGTATTGAAGTGAGATCTGTTACTGAAGCGGAAATAAGAGCAATCGACTTTGCTCTACATGCTTATCTAAAAGACAATTCACATGCTATCACTGTTATTACAGATAGCTACAAGGCCGTTACATCTATTCAAAGTACGGAGGGTAAGTACCCATCCTTCTGCCCATGGCTTAAATCCATCAATGAAGTACTTGATAGAATGCCATATATACACATTATTAACGTCCCTCGAGAAAATACTCATCTTGCTGATGCTTTGGCTAAACACTATCTCAAAAATCATAAGGAGGGTTGTACCTATACAGACCCTCCCCTCGACCCTGTGGGTCACCCTATCCTCTTCCCTCTCTGTAATGGTAGGAGTCCTACCAAGTTTATGTTTTCTGCAGATGATGTATTAAATTCTCAATTTATGCCTGCAAGAGGAGGGTCGGTTGAATAAAAGAGCCTCCTGACTTATTAAAAAAAAGCAATGCATAATAAGATGAATAAATAGGGTAATGAAACTAAGGACATATCTTGTTGTGTTGATGAATGAAGTTAATTTGAACTAAGTGTTCACGATAAAGGGATATGGTGGATTTGATGATCATGGTTACCACTAATATGATTTAGGATTTCTAAGTCATTAGATCAATGAACATGGGAACTAGAGTATTGAATGTAACCCTAATGATAACTTGACAACAAGGAAACTTAAACTCTAGATTAGGACCTGAGTAGGGTTTATCATGATTATCATGATGGTGACACTTTAGGATTTTCATACATACAAATATAATATGATTTCCTAGATTCATCTTTGTTGATTGGATTGCTTGAACATGATTGAAGTGTATTGTGCATGATAATCTGCATGGCTCACTATTGAGGTACGTGGTTACACCTAATAATAACTACATTAATTTGTCGACATTTTCCGAGTGTTTCTCAAGGATTGTACAATTGAATTTTATTTAGTTCTGTTCAATTATAATGCCACTATGTATATCACATAAAAGAAAGATCATGTGAAGAAAATATCAAATTATATATGCAAGTATTTGTTGGAATATATGCTTCTATTTACTTGTACATCTTCGATGTAACCCACGTACCAGTATGACAACATATTGATCACGTATTTGTTTCATGCCGTTCTAGGTATAAATAGATATACATGATAAAGGACATGAATATAAAGATGGAAATTACATGAATGTAGTAAAGATTTAAAAGGAGAATTAGCTAGTTATTTCTTCTCAAATGTACAATTTTGAGAATAGAAAGTTTATATAAGCATCTTGTATATAAATTTTGAAATAAATGAAATTATCTGCTATTTTATATTGTTTGATTAAACTCTGGATCCTTGGGTAAATTTTGAAGGTAATGCCTCTCATCTTTTTATCATTCCTTAATTGGGGTTGTTGAAAAGTGAGGTCATTGTAGAAAGAGACTCTATGTAGATAAAACCACTCAACTATAGTTAGGAGAAAGGTAGGGAAACTTGAAATGAAGTCTAAACTCACTACTATAGAATGGGGATACAATGTCGGTTATTTTTGTAAAGAAAAAAAATTGGCACTACGGTTTGCACACTTGAGAAAATGCGGCCTGCGCTTCTGTTTTATCGGTAGTCTCTTCTTAAATAAACTAACACTATATATCACCCGCTAAAATGAAATTCTGCACAAAATTTTTGGGAGAATTTCATTTCCCTCCAAAAAACCTATATCGACAGTTCAATTCTAAAAAACCACGGGGATAAAGATGTGCACAGGCCAATGGCCCACGGGAATGAATTAATCTTTATCAACAATTCTTTCTTGAGTGACCGAAGATAAAGTTGTTCACACCAAGTATCCCACTAGATTTTTCCCACCCCCAATTGAGGTTTATCATAGGTTACAATAACCATAATCGCTGAAAAAAGTCATGCAAAGAATTGTCGGGTTGCAAGATTCATCGACAGACTTTTCCTAGCAACTGACGACGAATTTACTTGATTTGTTGGCAGTTTTTAGTAGTTACCTAACAAAACATATCCTTCATCACCAGTGTCACCTATATCCGACGGTATATGTCTTACTTAATCCCCTAAAAAATCCTTTCTCCCCTTTGTCCTCCATACTCGCATTTCCTGTGATATTACTGCTCTGACAATTGCAATTCCTCCTCTCTGTCGTGCCATTACTATTGCTCACCACTACTGCTGTTTCTTTCCACCTCCAAAGGTTTCCGCATCCCATGCTCTTCTACAAATCTCTCTGACATTGCTCCTGTAACAACCCCAACTTTTGGGTTCATTTGGTGGGAAATGTAATTTCTCATATTAAAGGCATTTGAACAAATAATGATATAATTTGTTTTGAATAAATGGATTTCATTTACAATAGCCTTGATGATTGTTTTGTGGGCTTTATTGGCTATTGGGCCCAATAATAAGGAAAAGACAAAAGGAATTCCATTGTTAATATGAAATGGAGAAAAGAAAAATGTAGAAACCTCTCGAAGGCAAAAGAATATGATCCAAAGGTGGATTTCATGCCTCTTGGGTTCCTTGGATTCCAAGGAGTCCAAAGTTGCAAAAAGAAAGAAATAAGAAAAGAAAAGACCAATTAAATATTTCTTTATTAAGAAAGAAATTGAAAACAATGATAAAATATGGGAAATAACTGGAAAGAGGTATGTTTGAGGCATCTTTGGTGGATTTTTGTATCCATAAGGTTTCTAATGTTAGAAGGAATTCCAAAAAGGAAAATAAAAAAGAGAGATAAAGATAAATCTTTGAAAGGACATATTTTAATAACAAAAAAATAAGATAAAAGTCAAAATAAGGATATAAAAGAGTAAGAGAGATATTAAAAAAAAGAATACTTTGAGAGGGAGGAAATAGGGATTTCTCAGGAAACCATCTTTTTGCCTTGTGGCTAAAAAGGAAGTAGATCGTAAGTCTTCCATCTCCTCTCTCCCTTTTCTCTTATCGTGGAGAGCATTAGGGTTCTCTTAAGATATATATATATATATATACATACATACATATATATATATATACATACATACATACATATATATATATATATATATATATATATATATATATATATATATATATATATATGGGTGCAAACTGAAGCCCTCACCCCATACAAAGACATGCCATCACTATATTAAGTCTGGGAGAGCGAGGGAGATGTGTGGTCTCTGTGGTTGTTTCCCGGACAGGGTGAACCACCGTCCATCGTCCACGATAGCAGGCTCTACATCTGTTGTCACCTTATTGACCATGACAGGTTGGTTACGTTCGAGAAGCAGGGCCTCCTGAGGAACTCACAGAGTTCCTTGGCTCCGTAAGGGAAGAGCTAGGAAGCCCGGAGTTGGCACTTTGCAGCTGCAGTTCGTGGACGGCCATACGGTGTCCTCACACTGCTAGAAGAAGGTAGCTTCACTCATTGCCAAATCAGTTGTGTCCTTCCATCCCAGGTCACCGAGATAGATATCTAGGGCAGTGGTGTTACCGCACTATACAGATCCAAGGAGACGAGATGTTAGGGTTTTTAGATGACCATGAGAAAGAAGAGGACGGGGGAGTAGATCTTGCATGCTGGATGCTATGGCAGATCTGGAAGAAGAATTAAAGGGGGAGGAAGTTAGATGATGTGGTGGCACCCATGGTATTATGCCGTCCGTGAAAGCAACCCAGCCACTGCTCGATCGGCCGCTCTGCGGCAGGGATTACGTGGGACAGAACCCCCCCCCCCCTTGGCGTGAGGAAGGGGTGACAGGTGAATGGGAGGTGCGTTCTCCTAAGCCAACCGGTCCAGGGGAAAGATCCAGGCCCCACTTAACTGCCTTTTATAAGAGACAACCAGTGGCAAGGTGCCACATGTCCTATGTGTAAGGTACTAGCTGTTCTTTTATTTAATTCATAGAAATTAGAAGGATTATCCAAATATAGGGAAACTATATATCATTTTGCTGAGAAAAATGAGAGGAATTCAATAAAAATATTTTTGAAGGCTAATTCCTCTTGCAATTTGAGAAGTAGTGTAAGTTATCAACTTTAATGAATTAAAGACTAAAATAACCCTATTTGGAGATGATTAATGTGTTTAGTAGGGTTTAATGGATTATTAAAGTTGATATTAAACTGTTAATGGTAAAAACGGTACTTTAAGAATAAAAAGGATGAACTTTTCACGTAACTAGTTTAATTTAGAGTTTCATATGCATGAATATGCTTTAAGAGGCCTTGAAACCCTAATATTGGTAAATGCGACTCTTAATGGCTTTAATTATTCAAAATCGTGAATAAATGTAAGATTTGATGATTCTAAGCTATTTTGAGTATAAAAGTTCCTAATAGTGGAAAAATATCCTTAATGTAGTAATTAGGGTTTTCTAATGGATAAAGGTAGAATTAATGACAAATAGAGGTCCATATGTGAATTAGACTATAATGAAATATGAATTGATGATAATGAGCATAATGATTCTGCCATGGATTAAAAGGATAAAAATGGTAGCTTTAATGAAAAAGATGCTTAATGGACTTAATTGATGATTAATTGTGTTGTTTCTGAAATTATGATTAAATGTTTTTAAAGGATAACCTTAATAACTTTCATGAAGGATAGATGAGAAATTAGGGTAAAAACCCTAATTGCAAAGTAAACCCTAAAAGAGGTAGAAATCCTAAAAATGAATAGAAACCTTAAGTAGCAAGATGGTTTGAATAGATTTTAATAAAAAGGCATTGGATGTGATTTCAGGATTCTTGTACTTGCTTGATTGGATTTCCCTTCTTGGTTGATTCAGTCTCAAATATGCCTAACATGTATGTGGTTATGCTTATGAATATCTCGAATTAGTTTTTGAGGTTTTCTGAAGTTTTCCTCGATGACTTGAATTAAACCGTTGGATGAATTTAATTCATGGAAACTATAATGTGGATATGACTATCACTTAAGATATGTGCCTACTAGCTCAGATCCTAGTCCCCTCTATGGATTAATAGTTTGACCTAGTACATGGCTACCTATGGGATAGGTCCATCAGGTCATTGGATGACTTAGTACATGGCTACCAATGGGGTAGGTCCATCAAGTCACCTTGAGTCAGGGATTGGGCTACCTATGGGTAGTTCCATGCGACTCTTCAACACACCATGAGTTAGGGATTGGGCTACCTATCGGTAGTGCCATGCGACTCAACCCTAGATAATGATCTACTTATTAAGTAGGATCATGCGGGGTTTAATGGGGATCTACCATGAGGAAGGAAGCATCTGGGTCCACTACATGGACAACACAGAGATAGGGGATAGGTAAGGATTGAGTAGTATTGCTTAAAATGTAATCTTAGCTGTTAAATGATAATTGGTTGATTACATTGTTATCATAGTTGCACGATTATTGTTCCCCCCACATACCAGCTTTACGCTGACCGATGTTTTATTTGTCGACGTTTTAGGTACAAGTGAAAAGAACAAATAGTAAAGTGGCATATGTGTAATTAAATGATGATTAACAATGAAGGGTGATTAGTTAGAATATTATCTCATATGGATAGAAGTTTAGTAATCCAAGTTTTTCAAAGGTATGCTAAAAGTTTTAATTTATACCAGATTTTAGTATAGTTGGTAGAATTTGATAATTGTTATTGATTATTTGTTGAACCTTTGATCCTGTTAATTGGGATAATGGCTCTGACCTTCTGGTCTCCCTTAATTGGGGGTTACCAGGAGGCAGGGTCATTACATTTGGTATCAAAGCGTAGGTTCCTCATTTAATCTTTAACAATTATTAAATTTTATAAACTCTGTAGAACCCAAGGGAGTTATTAAAGGATTTTCTGAAAGACTGAGGTGTCTAGAAAAGGATCACGTCCGGGGGCTGACAAGATTTTCCTCCGCACCGCTAGTCGGAATATGAGGACTCCCGGATTAGTGTGACTGCCTAGCCGATATCTTAGGATCTGACTCAAAATAAGATACCTTTAGGACTCTCTCATCTTGTTCATCCCTTCTCAACTCAAATGTTGTTAAGGATTATAAGGATTAGGGTTTTCTCTCTTTTCCTCACCCTCTTGAGGTATGTGTAAGGTTGTTAAGGTTTAAGGAATCCTCCACAATATTAATAAAAAGCATGTAAATAAGATGTCATGGACATAAGCTTAATAGATTAAGCGTAATTGAATAGATACATGCTTAGGCCATATGACATAAGTTGTCATGCCCTCAGGAGAGACCTGAGGCTAGACCTTCTTGTTAGGAGGATAAGTAAGGAGAGTTAGTCTTGGAGGTAGAGACCTCCATTATAAGTGGAGACCTGGCACATCCTCTGAGGATGATGTTAACCCTAACCCTAAGTGATGGTTAGAGAAATAGATGATATGATGAGTTAGATGTCTTGGTAGACTAGGTGTTTGGATGAACATGCCTTGGATGTCATATGAGCCATGAGAGGTTGGATGACCTAGTACCTTTGGCGACCCAACCCTGGGAAGGGTCGTGCATGTTAGAGTGAAAGATAGCTCCTTCATTGATGAGGTTAGAGAAGAACCTATGGAAACCCCATGAGCTTATATGAGCATGGCATAGTAGGAACCTAGAATACGTCAGTAGTGAGAGCAGTAGGTTGAAACCCTGGCCAAGGGAGTATGTTGAATAGCTGATGAGATAAGCATAAAGGGCTAGGAATAACCTTGAGCAAACATAAGTTTGAACATAAGTATCACCCATGTAGGGGTATGATTGTGAGCTTGATCCACCTTCATGGAGAGAGGACCTCTGGTAGTGAGGCTATTTGTAGGGTTAGCTCTAGAGAGAGAGAGAGAGAGTAGGACCCCAAGCAAGAAGGTTGGAAGCCTAGACTCCAAGATATGAGGATAAGTAGGGAATTGAGGATGATGCGACCTAAGAAGATGACAGTGGTTGCCTCATGCTTGATCCTTGGAGGCTGATGATATCTTAGTGGCCTTTAGAGGAACCAAACCCTAAAGAGAGGATGATGCTTCTGGAAACTATGTGCCTATGGTATATGAGTTTACCTACTGAGATGAGACAAAGAGTGCCTTAGACCCTGAGGAGGTTTAAATAGCAAGTTGTGAGGCCTTGTACCTTGTTGGTTGCTCTTGAGGAAGACTCAACTCTAAGGTGCGGCTCAAATAAAAGGAACATGGGAGTGCATGACATACCTTGGACATGCTTGGTTCGTGGTTAAAGGTTGAGCATGTAGTTGGACAGCTGTGGCATAAAGAAATGAACCTAGGGTTCTTAGGCCTAAGAGGGGAAGTGGTGTACCTGATGCTCATGATGAGATTTGAGTTTCTATAGATTCGAGCATGGTATCCCTCATGGTTAGAGGAGAGAAACCCCCTTAAGTCTAAATGTATGTTTGATGAACCCCCACAACTAAGTGATGACATGGGAAGGTATGATCTTGATTCAATGTTGAGGATGAGAACAAGTATGACCTAGCATGGTTTAGTAGGTGGTCTTCTTGTACCTTGGTAGCTGCTGGGTTGAGCATGCTCATGTGAATATAAACCCTAAGGATGTTTGTGACCTTTTTGTCAAGATTTGTAGTTTCCTCCCATCCTGGGAGAGGTACCCTTTGGTAGGGTGTATACCAGTTTTGTTGGTTTTAAGGAAACCTAAAGAGGTTTCATAGGATCTTGAGAAGCTAAGTGAGAAGTACATGGTATGAGAATGAATCTATAGACCCATAGATAACCATCTCTAAGTGCATGTGGATGTGTTACCATGGAGGTAACCGATATGGGGCCTGACCAAGGTAGGCAGGTTTCCATGACCCTATGAAAGGATGGGAGTCAACCCATGAATGTGGAGAGAGAGATGATGAAGGTTTGGGTAAGGTTCTAAGTTGGACATGTACTATGCTATAATCCTAAGTCTATCCTAGGATCAGGTAGGGATAAGACCGATGGAAGTAGGAGTTGCCTAATTCCCTAGTTGCAAAGGACCATAGGGTCAGGAGGTAACAACTATCATTGTTCGAGGGTCATGGATTAGGAGATTGATCACCTCCATGAACTCATAGGACCCAAAGGGAAGATGAGTAGGGCACTCTCTAGATGCATGAGGGAAGAGGGATGACCCCAAAAGTGCCGGCACCCTATAGACCTAGAGGAGATGACCAAGGAATGTGTGTGGACACAAGTAGGTTCGAGACCAGTTTTCCCATGGAAGTAACTTTGATATCGAGAATGATGTTGAGACATAAGAGGCACGTTTCAACTAAGATTTAAAGGTGCACTGGCAGGGTGGGATGTACCATCTCTACTCTTGGCACAGGAAGAACTCTGTATTTGGACTGCAACCAAATGCTTATTTCCTCTTGTTATGGGAGTGCGAGATAGGACAATATGCATGCCATACACCAAGGATAAAAGGTAATGTGAGTTGGAACATTGCTACGAGGTATGAGGACAAAGATGATAACATATCCTTGTGGAGTGAATGATACATGGATGGTTTACGAACCCTAAGAGTTATAAGGTAGTCATCTTATGAGGATGTTTTTATCATGAGCTATGAGTTATACAAGGTTGAGTTTGAAAAACTAAGAGAATAAGCTCAAAGTTTTTCTTGATAAAGATAGACTTAGAGCTGAGATGAGGTGATAAGTGATATACATAGAGGTGTATGTATTCGACTCTACCTAACACCTAAGGATATGAAGTGGTAATGAATGCCTTGGTTGAGATGTAGTTTCCTAGTATAGCTAGAGGCTGGATGAGGTTGTAAGGTTAACTCTAAGTTGAAAAAAATATAAGTTTAGCTAACACTTAGATGTAACAATATTGGTTGATTAGGTTAATGGTTGTTTGGTTAGACATCCTAGGGCTTATCATGATAAAAGGATGGTTGTAGAACCTCAGATGCACTTCTCTGGAGAAGAAGGAGATGCAAACCCCAACTAGAGTGGCTTAGGGTTTTTGAAAATCGATCTTAAGGAATGATGAAAATATGGGAGATCATGATTTAAGTTTACCATATACTATGGCACTACCAAGATAATAAGTGACTATAGTACTTTGGATGCTTAAGATGAAGTTGCATGGGGTAAGTTTCCATGCAAGCCAGGAGGTGAAGGATGAACACAGTAACCCAGTGTTTTGACATAGAGGATAAATAATCCCTGAGAAGGAATGGGAGATCATCATTATGGATGTTGTAAGTCTCCCCTAGACTAAGGAAGGTCGAGATACAATATGGGTTATGGTAGATCGCCTTACCTATAAGACATGAGAAGGAAAGAGTTCTGTCATGGGACAGATCCGGTTGAACCACATATGAGAGAGATGGTTCAACTACACCATGATGCAAGTTCAAAAGTTCTTGAGTATGATCTAAAGGTTCACTTCCATAAGGTGGAAGTAGGTGCATGAAGAACTCGATGTTAGTATAGTTCATCACCCTAACTAATGGTTAGCATGATCCAGACTAGACAGTCTGATAAGAACATGTGTGCTCATTCAAGGTGATATCTAGAGACAGTTCTTGTCTTCTGTAAGATGTGACGATAACCACCATAGCCAGTATCGGGATATAAAGAAGCTCTGTAAGGGAGGTTGTTTCGGCCACCACTTCATTAAGATGATGTTGGTGAATGGACCTCACGAAGGTCACAAAAGGGCCATAGTGTGTGCAGATGAAGTCTCTTTGATCATGCAACGGCTGGAAGGAGTCCAGGGACGACATGAGTCATAAGCTAATGCAAAGTAGACTGACATGCAGTTCACTGTGGGGGGAATATGTGACATGAAAATCCGAAGCCTCTAAGTTATAGCTAAGAGAGCTGAGTTCCCGATGCATGGGTTCTTTTGACATGGTTTGGTGGAGAAGGTTAAGTGTGCTCTTACCCCTCAGGATAATGTGATGTGTGATGAGTGATGAGTTTCATGTGTCCAATTTAGAGCACTATGTGAGGTACCCGGACCATGTGCGGAGCAATGAACCTAGTGAGCCCCAAGGGAGGCTGAAATGACCTGAGTCACCTATGATGAAATTTATAGATGCCAAGGTGAAAGAACTCAGAGAAAGGAATATGTGATGATAAAGGTTCTTCAGAAGCACCATGGATAGGGCAAAGCCACATAGGGGCCAATGATGGACATGTAAAAGTCTTATCCTGAATTGTTTGTTTGCTTGATGGAATTTTGAGGGCAAAATTCCTATAAGAGGGGAAGGATGTTACAACCCCAACTTTTGGGTTCATTTGGTGGGAAATGTAATTTCTCATATTAAAGACATTTGAACAAATACTGATATAAATTGTTTTGAATAAATGGATTTCATTTACAATAGCCTTGATGATTGTTTTGTGGGTTTTATTTTCTATTGGGCCCAATAATAAGGAAAAGACAAAAGGAATTCCATTGTTAATATGAAATGGAGAAAAGAAAAATGTAGAACCTCTGGAAGGAAAAAGAATATGATCCAAAGGTGGATTTCGTGCCTCTTGGGTTCCTTGGGTTCCAAGGAGTCCAAAGTTTCAAAAAGAAAGCAATAAGAAAAGAAAAGACCAATTAAATATTTCTTTATTAAGAAAGAAATTGAAAACAATGATAAAATATGGGAAATAAGTGGAAAGAGGTATGTTTGAGGCATCTTTGGTGGATTTTCATATCCATAAGGTTTCTAATGTTAGAAGGAATTCCAAAAAGGAAAATAAAAAAGAGAGATAACGAGAAATCTTTGAATGGAGATATTTTAATAATGAAATAAATAAGATAAAAGTCAAAATAAGGATATAAAAGAGTAAGAGAGAGATTAAAAAAAAGAAGAATACTTTGAGAGGGAGGAAATCGAGATTTCTCAAGAAACCATCTTTTTTCCTTGCGACTAAAAAGGAAGTAGATCATAAGTCTTCCATCTCCTCTTTCCTTTTTCTCTTATCATGGAGAGCATTAGGGTTCTCTTAAGATATATATATATATATATATATATATATATATATATATATATATATATATATATATATAGGGGTGCAAACCGAAGCCCTCACCCCATCCACAGACATGCCATCGCTATATTAAGTCTGGGAGAGCGAGGGAGATGTGTGGTCTCTGTGGTTGTTTCCTGGACAGGCTGAACCAGCATCCATCATCCACGGTAGCACACTCTACATCTGTTGTCACTCTATCGACCATGATGGGTTGGTTACATTCGAGAAGCAGGGCCTCCTGAGGAACTCGCAGGGTTCCTTGGCTCCGTAAGGGAAGAGCTAGGAAGCCAGGAGTTGGCACTTTGCAGCTCCAGTTCGTGGATGGCCATACAATGTACTCACACTGCCAGAAGAAGGTGGCTTCACTCGTTGCCAAACCAATTATGTCCTTCCATGCCAGGTCACTAAGATAGATAGCTAGGGCAGTGGTGTTGCCACACTATAAAGATCCAATTAGACGAGTTGTTAGGGTTTTTAGATGACCCTGAGAAAGAAGAGGACGGGGGAGTAGATATTACATGCTGGATGCTATGGCAGATCTAAAAGAAGCATTGAAGGGGGAGGAAGTCAGATGAGGTGTTGGCACCCATGCTGTTGTGTCGTCCGTGAAAGCAACCCAACCGCTGCTCCATCGGCCGCTCTGCGGCAGGGATCACGTGGGACAGAACCCCCCCCTCACGCGAGGAAGGGGGTGACAGATGAATGGGAGGCGCATTCTCCTGAGCCCGCTGGTCCAGAGGAAAGAACTACGCCCCACTTAACTGCCTTTATAAGTGACAACCGGTGGCAAGGTGCCACATGTCCTATGTGTAAGGTACTAGTTGTTCTTTTATTTAATTCATAGAAATTAGAGAGATTATCCAAATATAGGGAAACTATATATCATTTTGCTCAGAAAAATGAGAGGAATTCAATAAAAATATATTTGAAGGCTAATTCCTCTTGAAATTTGAAAAGTAGTGTAAGTTATCAACTTTAATGAATTAAAGACTAAGAAACCCTATTTGGAAACGATTAATGTGTTTAGTAGGGTTTAATGGATGATTAAAGTTAATATTAACCTATTAATTGTAAAAAGGTAGTTCAAGAATAAAAAAGATGAACTTTGCACGTAATTAGTTTAATTTAGAGTTTCATATGCATGAATATGCTTTAAGGGGCCTTGAAACCCTAATATTGGTAAATGCGACTCTTAATGGCTTTCATTATTCAAAATTGTGAATAAAGCTAATGTTTGATGATTCTAAGCTATTTTGAGTATAAAAGTTCCTAATTGTGGATAAATACCCTTAATGTAGTAATTAGGGTTTTCTAATGGATAAAGGTAGAATTAATGACAAATAGAGGTCCATATGTGAATTAGACTATAATGAACTATGAATTGATGATAATGAGCATAATGATTCTGCCATGGATTAAAAGGATAAAAATGGTAGCTTTAATGAAAAAGAGGCTTAATGGACTTAATTGATGATTAATTGTGTTGTTTCTGAAATTAGGATTAAATGTTGTTAAAGGATAACCTTAATAACTTTCATGAAGGATAGATGAGAAATTAGAGTAAAAACCCTAATTGCAAAGTAAACCCTAAAAGAGGTAGAAATCCTAAAAAGGAATAGAAACCTTAAGTAGCAAGATGGTTTGAATAGATTTTGATAAAAAGGCAGTGGATGTGATTTCATGATTCTTGTACTTACTTGATTGGATTTCCCTTCTTGGTTGATTCTGTCTCAAATCTACATGACAGGTATGTGGTTACACTTATGAATATCTCAAATTAGTTTTTCGAGGTTTTCTGAAGTTTTCCTCGATGACTTGAATTAAACTGTTGGATGAATTTAATTCATGCAAACTATAATGTGGATATGACTATCACTTAAGATATGTGCCTACTAGCTCAGATCCTAGTCCCCTCTGTGGATTAATCTTTTGACCTAGTACATGGCCACCTATGGGGTAGGTCCATCAGCTCATTGGATGAATTAGTACATGGCTACCAATGGGGTAGGTCCATCAAGTCACCTTGAGTTAGGGATTGGGCTACCTATGGGTAGTGCCATGTGACTCTTCAACACACCATGAGTTAGGGATTGGGCTACCTATGGGTAGTGCCATGCGACTCAACCCTAGATATTGATCTACTTGTTAGGTAGGAGCATGCAAGGTTTAATGGGGATCTACCATGAGGAAGGTAGCATCCAGCTCCACTGCAGGGACATCACAGAGATAGGGGATAGGTAAGGATTGAGTAGTATTGCTTAAAATGTAATCTTGGCTGTTAAATGATAATTGGTTGATTACATTGTTATCATAGTTGCACGATTATTGTTCCCCCCACATACCAGCTTTACGCTGACCGACGTTTTGTTTGTCGGCATTTTAGGTACAAGTGAAAAGAACAAACAGTAAAGTGGCATATGTGGAATTAAATGAGGATTAACAATCAAGGAGGATTAGTTAGAATATTCTCTCATATGGATAGAAGTTTATTAATCCATGTTTTTCAAAGGTATGCAAAAAGTTTTAATTTATACCATATTTCAGTATAGTTGGTAGAATTTGATAGTTGTTATTGATTATTTGTCGAACCTTTGATCCTGTTAATTGGGATAATGGCTTTGACCTTCTGGTCTCCCATAGTTGGGGGTTACCGGGAGGCGGGGTCGTTACAGCTCCACTACTCTACTGGTGATTTCCACTGCCTTCATCCTTTGTTGCTCTGCTTCTTGTTGCCACCGCCTTCCTCCTCTGCTATTGATCGCCGCTAACGCCGAGCACTGGCCTTCCTCCTCTTCTTCTTCCTCCACTTTTTGCTATCCTTCTTAGCTTTGTTCTTCTCCTCTTCCTCCTCCGCCATTCATTCTTGTTTCATATTCGAAAATGATAATTTTTTATCCCTAAATTAGTACATTACACCATAATTGATGCCTTGGACCACTTATATGTGTCTTTGACCTATCATGACTTGACAATGGTTTTCTTATGCGCTATCATAACTATAGGTGCTGCAACTCAATCATATGTGATTTTTTGACCTAATTTATCATCATTAATGATTTAACTTTGAAATTAGTAACTCAACTTTGCTATATTTTCCTTATAAGAGATCATGTACGTAGTTTGTGCTTTTAAAATAATCATGTTGACCTAGTTTGAGTTGGGATTTCTCTAATAATCTTACATCATAATGAACATGCACGACCTAGTTTATAATTCATGTTGTATGATGTAACATGGTAATACATGAGTAAACCCTAATTTGTGAATCCTTAAGCTATAAAGTCTAGTCTATGAACCCTAGACTATGTCGTTGGCCTAGAAACTCATCAGAGATTTACTCATTAGGAGTAAATCTTAGACAGTCCCCTGTTTGGGATTGTAATTGAACACTTAATATCACTTAGGATATAAGTGTATAATGTGTGTTTGATTTTAATAAATTTTGACAACATTTCCCCTTTGTTCTCTAAGTACATACGTAGGTGGCTATTTGCCTGTGGCGTCCGACTTGCGAAAAACAGGATTATCTAAATTAAACTAATGCGGAAGCGTTTCGTTAGCAGCGGAATTATGGAAATTCACTAAAAATTAAAACTTTTTATAAAGAGATCTATAAATGATAAAACCCTTTCATAAAGAAACATGATAAGTTGTTTACAAACTGATCTATCATTACATCTCTGTAATATCACATCTCAAGTATTACAAGCATCAACTACCTTGTTAGCTGTACAAGGCAAGATACAAACTTCTCGAGGCATTAAGCCAAAAGTCTCAGCTCTACTTTTAAACATCTATTGACTCCTAGGACCTGAGAGTACAGAGACGACACATAGGATAATCTATCTACAAGACTTGACAAACAGTGTTTCCACCTGAGGATCACTATTGTCCCTGATGTTGTTGCTGTTGCTGTTGTTGCTCACCCACTGATGGATTCCTTCGTCCTCGGCGTCTACCTAAAAAGTTGAATCCCACGGGGGTGTGGCAATTGTATAATTGTCCCAGCGAGAGTTATAACTCTCCCCTAGAAGCATTGTTATTGCAATAATGGGATAACATTGAGCAGTAGAACTATAAACATTCAACAGCAGGTAAAACATTGTATAAGCTAAGTGGAACAATATTTCATAAGCAATAATTTCAATTATAACTTGATTGAATTACAGGTCATATATCAATAAGGAATAAGAAGAACATGTATACTAGTTATTTAACTAGTGTACTATAAACAATGTAACATCAATCATTGTTTCTCGTAGTTCAACCTAAGAAGTTATGCTATACGACATATTACATCTTTCAAACATATTTATGCCCTGAGGAGATGAGTTACACCTCTCATACTCCAACCGACCATTATGAAATCGTAATCGGTACCATACATAGGTCATCAGAAGAGCTAGATTCCTATGACCTCATCCTCCTCAGTCAGTATGAGGAACAACATGCAGGACATCTTGTGTCTCTTCTATAATAGCTTTCCAGGGTATTCTGCCAACTTTGCTATTAGAGTTACAGTGGCGTTCTGTACTCTCTTCTCCATCGAGGGATTTCTTGTTTATCTCTCATTGATGCGACATTAACAACATCATCGGGGGATTAGTGATACATCATCCCGACACAAACATATAATGAAGGAATGATAGATTAATGTACATCTCACATCCATTCCCACATTAAGACGTAAGGATATTCACGTCCATAACCCCCACATACTCAAAAGTATGCTCTCTAGGAATTCCCTTAGGAAAACCTGTTTCACCATCATTAAACTTCTAATAATGATGGATCTATGGTCAGGGCTCTACATGATATCATTATACTTGATTATTTAAGTAAATTATGGTATTCTTTTAGCAGCAGGTATGTTTTCAAACATTAACCAATAAGACAACTGCTATAAAGAAAGAGTACTAATCATATCAAGTTTATATCACATATTGTTAACACTGGGATATCAATCCCTAACCATCTCATCATTGTTATTCAGGAATATGGGTGTTCAAACCCTTAGATCATCAAAACACTTGTTACCAAGTAACATATTCACATCAAGTCATTTAACAGCATGAGCTTGATTGTAGCAATGCCGATGTTTCTCATAGCTCATACAGCCTACCAATCTCATATGTTACCTCTCACTAGGAAACATAGCTTATCATTATTCTTAAAGCTTATAAAGTGCTTTCAATATATATGGCATCATAACCCTTACCTTCCTATACTCACCTCTTTATAAAAACCTGCATGGTTAACACAATTGATAACATGCACATTATATCTATATCAGCACAATACAAGTTCTTTTCAAATTAAATATAAAACACCACGACCGTGTCACATTACCGCAGCTGGTTTCTAGGGTTAGGGTTTCTCTATTCAATTTAATTAGGGTTATTTAACCCCTTTTTCATTCAAAGGCATAATGATAACTCATTTCTTATATAAGTGTAGAGTTTCATGTTTAGAAGCATAACCCAAAATTAGGGTTTACTATTTATACCATCATATTACCTTAGATTAGGGTTTACTAATAACATTACATCATATTACCCTAGATTAGGGTTTACTATTCACATTGCAATGAATTAAGATCATACCCTGATCATGTATGAGGATTACTTCCATTAATGTCCTCCAATTAGGTTAAGATTCATTAACTATCATAATTAGGGTTTCTATGACCTCACTATGAAGGATCATACCCTAATTAGACACATTCAAACATATTGGAGATTTATTACTTGATTCTCATTCATATAGGGAGTCTTCTCTATCCCCTTTCTATCAGATGATGTTTACATCACCTATGATTAGGTTAAGTCAATTCTATTCTGACATCATGGGTTGTGTCATTACTATTGTGGTCATTAAGGCTCACTTGATCAAAGGGTATTGGTCACTCTATCCCATCAAGGGTACCTTTATAATGTTCACCATTGATCATAACATGCATTAATCCACTAATTACTTAGTCTCTTAATCACTTTAGATATCTATAAGGTTTAGGTTAGTCAACCACTAAACCAAGTTGACCACTAAGGTATCAAACGTTCTTAACCTTTTTAGACGTCAAACGGTCTTGCACACTAACCCACCAAACGGTCTTGGATGGACCTTGAAACCGTTTGGTGGTGTTGACCATTTGGTCTAGTTTGACTTTTGAAACCGTTTGATAAAGTACACACTCAAAACCGTTTGCCCAAGATGGGGTGAAGACCGTTTGGTCATGACGACCGTTTGGCCAACTTTGACTTTGAAACCGCATGGGCAAAACCAATCTTGAAACCACATGGGCACCAAACGGTTTGGGATCGTTTGGTCCCAAACGGTCTTGAGACCATTTGGTCCAAACCACCTCAAGACCGCTAGGACCAAAAAGTGTCTCAACCACTTCAATTGCAATAGGGTTTCGAAGGTTGAACCCCTCAATCGTTCATGCACTTGTTAGCCACTCATCAATTGAGTCAATTAGGTCAACCCTCAACTGATTTTTCCCTCAATTGACCCTCAATGGATCATCAATTATGGCTTAGATCATTTGAATTAGGGTTTGGAATCGATTACCCTTCAACATGAGTCTAATTGATTTGAAACCATTGAACCATCATTCAATTTGGTCATGATCTGACCCCAAACGGTCTTGGGATCGTTTGGATGACTTCCAAACGGTCTTGAGACCATTTTCCCAAGTCAACACCAAAACTAACTCAACCCCTTAGGGTTTGACTCACTCGATCGATCATTAGGTCAACAATTAATTGTACTACAACTTATTTCCTTTGAATCTTTAACCACTTAACCATAGTCAACCCTTGACCTCCAAACGGTCGTGGGTGACCCCCAAACAGTCTTGGGATCATTTGGACATTTTGTAAACGGTCTTGAGACCATTTGCCCATTATTTCATCAAAAACCAATTCATTCTCTTAAGGGTTGAACCCTAGATTAGGTCACCAAATAAGCACTTAATTGTTCAACAACTTGATATCATTGGACCCTCAATTGGTCAACCCTACTTAACCCTAGACCTCCAAACGGTCTTGGGTGATCACCAAGTGGTCTTGAGACCGTTTGGGTGATCCCCAAATGGTTTTGAAACCATTTGGGTTACTCAACCCAAACTTTAACTTAATTATATTGTTGAAATCAGCAATAAACCCGATTAGGGTTTTGATGATTGTTGGGCCTTCAATTGGTGATTTACTTGGAATTACTTGATGATTTTTGGTGGGTGATTAGCCCATAATGTTTACAATAGACCTCCAAATGGTCAATGCCTGGTCAACACATCGAAACGGTCTTACACCGTTTGCTTCTATGCGGTTTGTGAAACCGTTTGCATTCAAACGGTTTGAAACCATTTGCATTCAAACGGTTTGAAACCGTTTGCTCCCAAACAGTTTGGGAAACCGTTTGTGCAAAAGTTGGAGACCGTTTGCTAAAGTGGATTTTGGATAAACATTGGAAATAACATCATCATCTTCTACCTCAAGAATAGGGGCTGTTCTTCACGGAAATACTAGCAAGAACACTTAAAAGTGTCTAAAGGAGAAGTATAAGCAACTATTCTAAGAGAAGAAGATGCAAAAGTAAAGCTTAAGGGTTAGAGTTATAAAACCCACCTTAAGATCTGATCTAGAGCTCCAAGATTCGTAGCTTTAATGGTGGATGAAGCTCCAAAGGTTGCCCAAGGTCCGCTCTTCAAGATTTGGATGGAGAAGATGGCTAGAAAGAAGAGTTGTGTAAGGAAAACTACTAAACCAACCTTGTATTAGAGTTTCCACCATGAATTCGAGCTAGGTGATGATGATCCATACTTACCAACTTAGCTTGGTCATCCTCCTCTATTCCAGAGCTCCCTCTTGGTCGGTCCAAAGTAAGAAGATGAGGAGAAAGAGCTAAAGGAACGATCCTTTGCTTTGAGGAAAAAGGGTGCTTATATATTTTTGGGTATTATCAAGGCAAAGAAAAAAGTAGTTATTTATTTTATTTCTAAAGCCCATCCAATCTAGATTGCTCCACCCTTGGCCAAGTTTCTTCCTCCTTTTCACATGCAAAACCTCTATCTTATCCAAGGTTAAAGGAAAAGAAACCATATATCATAATAAGCTATATATATGAAGGCCATTTTGCTTAAAACTTGGTTATTTAGATATTAAGGTTATCTTTATTATTTGATCATTCAGAGGAGGCGCCCCTCTCATTTTATTTGCTCTACCTGATGCCAAGAAACATAAGAGACACTCTAGATGGTATATTTTACATGTTGCACCCTTGGTTTTGGCTAAACTGCACTTTACACCAAAACTAGGTTTTAAAGCACAAGGATTGCTCTACAAGCTATATCTTGGTGCCCAAGCTTGGAGAATCCATACCACTACATCATATTCATTTTTATGATGTCTCATTATTAGAGGAACATCTTAACATGTGCAATTTGCAAGTTAACCCCTCTACTTGGGTAATTTGCACATTAGTCCAAAATTAACAAAACAAAGTTGCAACATTGTTCAAAAAGGACTGAAATAGAAATATAAGTTCCTCAAAAGCTTTGATTACATTTCATAAGATAACCACAAGCATCTAATCACATATTTTAAGCAAAACACCTAGGGTTAGTTCATAACCCAGGTCAGGGATGTTACAAATTATCCACCCCATACAAGGATTTCGTCCCCGAAATCATTACAAAACATATTAAGAGAAAAGAGTAGGGTATTTACTTCTCATATCTTCCTCTAGTTCCCATGTGGCTTCTTCAACACCACGGTGATTCCAGAGAACTTTCATAAGACTTATGTCTTTCTTTTTCAACTTATTAATCTTTCTATCAAGGATCGATACAGGTCCTTCCTCATAAGATACATCATCATTCAATTCTACTTCCATAGGTTGCAGAACTGATTCTGTATCGGGGTGACATTTCCTTAACATGGAAATGTGGAACATTGGGTGTAACTTCTGTAACTCTGGTGGTAACTCTAGCTTATAAGCTACTCTTCCAATCCGTTCAATGATTGGACAAGGCCCGATAAACCTAGGAGCTAACTTTCCTTTCCTTCCAAATCTAAGAAGTCCTTTCCAGGGTGAAACTTTGAGGTACACTCTATCTCCAACCTGGAATTCTAAAGGTCTACGACACTTATCAGCATAAGATTTCTGCCTATCCTGTGCAGTCCTTATCTGTTGTTGTATTACTTTAATCTTCTCAGTGGTCTGCTGCACAAGATCAGGACCTAAAAGTTGATATTCACCGATTTCATACCAACATAGGGGTGATCTACAACGTCTACCATACAAAGCTTCATAAGTGGCCATGTCAATGCTATGTTGATAGCTATTATTGTAGGCAAACTCTATCAAGCTTAGGTGCAGATCCCAACTCCATGTAAACTGGAGAACACATGCTCTAAGCAAGTCCTCCAAGGTCTGTATAGTCCTTTCTGACTGTCCATCAGTCTGAGGATGAAAGGCAGTACTAAACCTTAACTGTGTACCTAAGGCTTTATGAAGTCGCTCCTGAAAACGACTCATTAACTGGGGACCTCTGTCAGAAACAATGGTAACTGGGACTCCATGCAGTCGCACTATCTCATCTACATACAACTGTGCCAGCTTTTTAGCAGAATAGGTTGTTTTGACAGGTAAGAAATGTGTTGTCTTCGTCAACCTATCAACTACTACCCAAATGGAATCATGCCCTTTGGTTTTCCTGGGTAGGCCAACAACAAAGTCCATGGTAACATGATCCCACTTCCATTGTGGTATGGGTAAAGGTTGCATTGTTCCTGTAGGCTTATGATGTTCAACTTTAACTTGCTGAAATATAGAACACCGCATAACGAACTCAACAACATCCTTCTTCATTCCCGGCCACCAATACATATCTTTCAAGTTTTGATACATTATGGTGCTCCCTGGATTCATAACATACATCGAAGAATGAGCCTCTTCCAGGACTAACTTTATCAAGTTATCCACATCAAGAACTATCATTCTATCATGATAACAGGCTACTTGATCATCTAAATCATGGAAACCATCTCGTTTCTCACTACCATACTCTGATCTAATCTGTTGAACTGCAACATCCACTTGCTGTGCCTCCTTGATTTGCTGTCTCAGAGTAGGTTTTATGTGCATCTCAGCTAACAACCTGGCTAACAATGATACTTTCAACTGTACATTGTCTTGTCTTAAGGATATAAGCATATCTCTCCTTGAGCACACTAAGGAATTCAATGGTTCTTTATCTAGGGTTGGTGTTGCTGATTTCCTACTCAAAGCATCAGCAACTACATTGGACTTCCCTGGATGGTAATCAATTGTACAATCATAGTCCTTGATTAACTCCATCCAACTGCGTTGCCTCATGTTAAGCTCATGCCTGGAAAAGATATACTTTAGGTTCTTATGGTCTGTGAAAATCTGGAATGTCTCTCCATAAAGATAATGTCTCTAGATCTTCAAGGCATGAACTACAGTAGCTAGCTCTAGATCGTGTGTCGGATAATTCTCCTCGTGTTTCTTAAGCTGTCGGGAAGTAAAAGAAATCACTTGTTTATCCCGCATCAACACACATCCTAGTCCATTCTTAGAGGCATCACAGAAAACTATATCTCCTTTCCCTTGCTCAGGCAACACAAGCACAGGTGCACTTGTCAACCTTTCCTTCAACAACTGGAAAGATTGCTGACACTTATCACTCCAGGTAAAAGGAACATCCTTCCTGGTCAACTTAGTCAAGGATAAAGCTATGGAACTGATGTTCTTAATGAACCTCTGATAATAGCCTACCAACCCTAAGAAACTACAAATCTCTATTGGTGTCTTCGGTTGTTTCCATTGTAGGACAGATTCTACCTTTTTAGGGTCAACACGTATACCTGAAGCAGGTATCACGTGCCCCAGAAAAGAAACTTCTGGTGACCAGAACTCACACTTGCTAAACTTAGCATATAGCTTATGCTTTCTTAGCAAGGTTAGAGCCTGTCGAAGATGCTGTTCATGCTTTTGAGCATCTCTACTATAGATCAGGATGTCATCTATAAAGACAACTACAGACTGATCGAGAAAAGGTCAGAAGATTCTATTCATGAGTTCCATAAATGCAACTAGTGCATTTTTTAGTCCGAATGACATAACTGTGAACTCATAGTGACCATACCTTGTCCTAAAAGCAGACTTAGATATGTCACCATCCTTAATACGTAGTTTGTGATATCCTAATCTCAAATCTATCTTTGAGAAAATGGTTGCACCACACAACTGGTCAAAGAGATAATCAATCCTCGACAGAGGATACTTATTCTTTATTGTTACTTTATTTAATTGTCTGTAATCAATGCACAACCGCATTGACCCGTCTTTCTTCTTAACAAAGAGGACCAGAGCACCCCAGAGTGAAGTACTCGGTCAGATGTAACCCTTCTCAAGCAACTCCTGCAGTTGTTTTTTGAGTTCTGCCATCTCAGCAGGCGCCATCCAATACAGTGTTTGCGCTATAGGTTGCGTGTCTAGGATTAGATTGATCTCAAAATCAATCTCCCGAGGTAGTGGCACACCTGGAAGTTCTTCAGGAAATACATCTTCAAATTCCCTGACTATCGGAACTTCATTAGGGTTAGGACTATCCATGGTAGTATCTATCACATGGGCTAAGAATGCAAAGCATGCTTGCCTCATCAGCTTCTCAGCAACCATAGCTGACACAAGACAGGTTGGTAGAATCTTTCTTTCTCCTTGAAAGATCCATGAGTCACTTTCATCGGTGAACACAGCTTGCTTGGACTCACAATCCAAGACAACCTTATACCTTTCTAAGGTATCCATCCCAAGGATAATATCAAATCCATGCATCTCAAGTGGTATAAGTTCCACTTGAATGCGATGTTTAGAAAAGAAGAGGATGCAGGAAGAACATACCTCCTGCAACACGGCAGATCCCATCAATGGGGTTTCTAGCAACAAACTATCTGCTCTATGACTTATAGTCAAGTTGCATTCAAGAATCACTCTTTGAGTGATAAAGGAGTGTGTAGCACCCATATCAATTAAAACGGATACAACGTAAGATGTTGACATATAATAATATAACAATTCCATCTGACCTGCCACAACCTGAGGGTTGATCACTACATCAGGTGGATTCATCGCGTAGAATCTTGTCATTGCCTGTGGTTGATTCGGTGCTCGATGACTAGGTGCCGATGATCCAGCTTGGGATGCTTGTCCACATCCTCTAGCTCCTCCTGGAAACTATCTCCTTTGGGATACTTGCTGACTCTACCTTTGAGGTTGAGTCACACTCACTTCTCTGGCTCTGCAATCCTTCATCAGATGTCCCATCTTTCCACATATGTAACAACTTCTGTTCAGTTGTTGTGGTCTGGGTGGTCCTTTAACCAACATAGATGCTGAGCTACGAGCTCCTTATAACGGTAAGCTTCGTCCTCTACCCCTATTTGACATCCACTGCGTCTGGGTACTGAATCTAGGTGGTGGTGTAGGCGCAGAAAACCTAGGTTTCTTGAAATCTTTAAATGAGGATCCTTGGAACTTGGGATACATCCTCTTGTTCTTGGTCTATCTTTTCTCTGACACAGACTTCTCTATCAACCTGACCGACTCCACAAAGGTAGAAAACCTTTCCCTATTCTCTAGAGCAGACACAGGGGTGGTCAACTCAGCGTTTATCCCTTTCTCAAAATGCCTAATCCTTTCTTCATCCGTAGCTACCATATGCGGATAAAACCACAACAACTCCATGAACTTAGCCTCGTATTCGCTAATGTTCATAGGTCCCTTCCTTAACCTCTCAAAATGAGAGATTTTCTCATCCAAAAATGTCTTAGGGAAGAATCTGTTGATAAATTCCCGTCGGAAAACTTCCCATGCAATCTCCACACCTGGCCTCTTCTGTTCTTCCATGGTCCACCAATGACTAGCACTCCCCTTGAGAAGGTATACAACATGTTTAACCTTCTCAACTTCTAGGATGTTTAGGATTCTAAAGGCCTTCTCTAGTTCAGTTAACCACAAGTCAACATCTGCTGGGTCAGCTGTTCCAACATACTCTGTGGCTCCAACTCAACAAAGTTGTTCAAACGTCTTGCCGATTCCTTGTCCTTCAGGATGGGTAGGTGCCCTAGGTGCATGTATAGGCATCCTATCAGTCATATGTGTCATGGCAGTCATGAACTACCCAAACATGGCTTGGACGGCTGGGTTCCCCATGTCAATTGGATTGAACTGGGGTGGTTCAGGCACAAGTTGTTCTATTTATGGATCTCTTGCACCTTCTCTGGGTGCAGCAACACTACTCTTGACAACGTGTTCCTCTTCTGGTCCATACATCCTTAATCTTATGTTCTTCTCCTGAGGAGCAGAAGACACTATCAGATATACTGGAAGACACTAGAACAGACTCAACAACCTAAGTCCTATGTCTCTGTAGACTCAGCGAACCTAGGGCTCTGATACCACTAAATTGTGGCGTCCGACTTGCGAAAAATAGGATTAACTAAATTAAACTAATGAAGAAGCATTTCGTTAGCAGCGGAATTATGGAAATTCACTAAAAATTAAAACTTTTTATAAAGAGATCTATAAATGATAAAACCCTTTCATAAAGAAACATGATAAGTTGTTTACAAACTGATCTATCATTACATCTCTGTAACATCACATCTCGAGTATTACAAACATCAACTACCTTGTTAGCTGCACAAGGCAAGATACAAAATTCTCGAGGCATTAAGCCAAAAGTCTGAGATCTACTTTTAAACATCTATTGACTCCTAGGACCTGAGAGTACAGAGATGACACATAGGACAATCTATCTACAAGACTTGACAAATAGTGTTTCCACCTGAGGATCACTGTTGTCCTTGATGTTGTTGTTGCTGCTGTTGTTGCTAACCCACTGATGGATTCCTTCGTCCTCGGCGTCTACCTAAAAAATTGAATCCCACGGGGGTGAGATAATTATATAATTGTCCCAGCGAGAGTTATAACTCTCCGCCAGAAGCATTGTTATTGCAATAATGGGATAACATTGAGCAGTAGAACTATAAACATTCAACATCAGGTAAAACATTGTATAAGCTAAGTGGACCAATATTTCATAAGCAGTCATTTCAATTATAACTTGATTGAATGACAAGACATATATCAATAAGTAATAAGAAGAACATGTATACTAGTTATTTAACTAGTGTACTATAAACAATGTAACATCAATCATTGTTTCTCATAGTTCAACCTAAGAAGTTATGCTATACGGCTGATTACATCTTTCAAACATATTTATGCCCTGAGGAGATGCGTTACACCTCTCATACTCCAACCGACCATTGCGAAATCACAATCGGTACCATAAATAAATCATCAGAAGAGCCGGATTCCTATGACCTCATCCTCCTCAGTCAATATGAGGAACAACATGCAGGACATCTTGTGTATCTGCCATAATAGCTTTCTAGGGTATTCTGGAAACTTCACTATTAGAGTTACAGTGGCGTTCTGTAGTCTCTTCGCCATCGAGGGATTTCTTATTTATCTCTCATCGATGCGACATTAACAACATCATCGGGAGATTAGTGATACATCATTTCGGCATAAACATATAATAAAGGAATGAGAGATTAATGTACATCTCACATCAATTCACACATTAGGACATAAGGATAGTCGCGTCCATAACCCCCACATACTCAAAAGTATGCTCTCTAGGAATTCCCTTAGGAAAACCTGTTTCACCATCATTAAACTTCTGACAATGATGGATCTATGGTTAGGGCTCTACATGATATCATTATAGTTGATTATTTAAGTACATTATGGTATTCTTTTAGCATCAGGTATGTTTTCAAACATAAACCAATAAGACAACTTCTATAAAGAAAGAGTACAAATCATATTAAGTTTATATCACATATTGTTAACATTGGGATATCAATCCCTAACCATCTCATCATTGTGATTCAGGAATATGGGTGTTCAAACCCTTAGATCATCAAAACACTTGTTACCAAGTAACATATTGACATCAAGTCATTTAACAACATGACCTTGATTGTAGTAATGACGATGTTTCTCATAGCTCATACAACCTACCAATCTCATATGTTACATCTCCCTAGGCAACATAGCTTATCATTATTCTTAAAGCTTATAAAGTGCTTTCAATACATATGGCATCATAACCCTTACATGGCTATGCTCACCTCTTTATAAAAACCTGCATGGTTAACACAATTGATAACATGCACATTGTATCTATATCAGCATAATACAAGTTCTTTTAAAATTAAATATAAAACACCACGACCGTGTCACATTACCACGGCTGGTTTCTAGGGTTAGGGTTTCTCTATTCAATTTAATTAGGGTTATTTAACCCCTTTTTCCTTCAAAGGCATAATGATAACTCATTTCTTATTTAAGTGTAGAGTTTCATTTTTAAAAGCATAACCCAAAATTAGGGTTTACTATTCATACCATCATATTACCCTAGATTAGGGTTTACTAATCACATTACATCATATTACCCTAGATTAGGGTTTACTATTCACATTACAATGAATTAAGATCATACCCTCATCATGTATGAGGATTACTTCCATTAATGTCCTCCAATTAGGTTAAGATTCATTAACCATCATAATTAGGGTTTCTATGACCTCACTATGAAGGATCATACCCTAATTAGACACATTCAAACATATTGGAGATTTATTACTTGAGTCTCATTCATATAGGGAGTCTTCTTTCTACCCTTTCTATCAGATGATGTTTACATCACCTATGATTAGGTTAAGTCAATTCTATTATGAGATCATGGGTTTTGTCATTACTATTGTGGTCATTAAGGCTAACTTGATCAAAGGGTATTAGTCACTCTATCCCATCAAGGGTACCTTTCTAATGTTCACCATTGGTCATAACATGCATTAATCCACTAATTACTTAGTCTCTTAATCACTTTAGATATCTATAAGGTTTAGGTTAGTCACCCACTAAACCATCTTGACCACTAAGGTATCAAATGTTCTTAACCTTCTTAGACCTCAAACGGTCTTGCACACTAACCCACCAAACGGTCTTGGATGGACCTTGAAACTGTTTGGTGGTGTTGACCATTTGGTCTAGTTTGACTTTTGAAATCTTTTGATAAAGTGAACACTCAAAACCGTTTGCCCAAGATGGGGTGAAGGCCGTTTGGTCATGAAGACCGTTCGACCAACTTTGACTTTGAAACCGCATGGGCAAAACCAATCTTGAAACCGCATGGGCACCAAATGGTCTGGAGACCGTTTGGTCCCAAACGGTCTTGAGACCATTTGGACGCAAACGGTCTTGAGACCGTTTGGATCAAACCACCTCAAGACCGCAAGGACCAAAAAGTGTCTCAACCACTTCAATTGTAATAGGGTTTCCAAGGTTGAACCCCTCAATCGTTCATGAACTTGTTAGCCACTTATCAATTGAGTCAATTAGGTCAACCCTCAACTGATTTGTCCCTCAATTGACCCTCAATTGATCATCAATTAGGGCTTGGATCAATTGAATTAGGGTTTGGAATCGATTACCCTTCAACATGTTTCAACATGAGTCTAAATGATTTGAAACCATTGAACCATCATTCAATTTGGTCACGATCTGACCCCAAATGGTCTTGAGATCGTTTGGATGACCTCCATAGGGTCTTGAGACCATTTTCCCAAGTAAACACCAAAACTAACTCAACCCCTTGGTTTGACTCACTAGATCGATCATTAGGTCAACAATTAATTGTACTACAAGTTATTGCCTTTGAATCTTTAACCACTTAACCATAGTCAACCCTAGACCTCCAAACGGTCTTGGGTGACCCCCAAACGGTCTTGGGATCATTTGGACATTCTCCAAACGGTCTTGAGACCGTTTTCCCATTATTTCATCAAAAACCAAGTCATTCTCTTTAGGGTTGAACCCTAGATTAGGTCACCAAATCAGCACTTAATTGTTCAACAACTTGATATCATTGGACCCTCAATTGGTCGACCCTACTTAACCCTAGACCTCCAAATGGTCTTGGGTGATCACCAAACGGTCTTGAGACCGTTTGGGTGATCCCCAAATCATTTTGAAACCGTTTGGGTTACTCAACCCAAACTTTAACTTAATTATATTGTTGAAATCAACAATAAACCCGATTAGGGTTTTGATGATTGTTGGGCCTTCAATTGGTGATTTACTTGGAATTACTTGATGATTTTTGGTGGGTGATTAGCCCATAATGTTTACAACATACCTCTAAATGGTCAACGCCTAGTCAACACATCCAAACGATCTTAAACTATTTGCTTCTATGCGGTTTGTGAAACAGTTTGCATTCAAACGGTTTGAAACCGTTTGCTCCGAAACGGTTTGAAACCGTTTGCTCCCAAATGGTTTGGGAAACCGTTTGGGCAAAAGTTGGAGACCGTTTGATAAAGTGGATTTTGGATAAACATTGGAAATAATGTCATCATATTCTACCTCAAGAACAGGGGTTGTTCTTCAAAGAAATACTAGCAAGAACACTTAAAAGTGTCTAAAGGAGAAGTATAAGCAACTATTCTAAGAGAAGAAGATGCAAAAGCAAAGCTTAAGGGTTAGAGTTATAAAACCCACCTTAAGATCTGATATAGAGCTCCAAGCTTCATAGATTTAATGGTGGATGAAGCTCCAAAGGTTTCCCAAGGTCCGTTCTTCAAGATTTGGATGGAGAAGATGGCTAGAAAGAAGAGTTGTGTAAGGAAAACTACTAAACCAACCTTGTATTATAGTTTCCACCATGAATTCGAGCTAGGTGATGATGATCCATACTTATAAAATTAGCTTGGTCGTCCTCCTCTGTTCCAGAGCTCCCTCTTGGTCGGTCCAAAGCAAGAAGATGAGGAGAAAGAGCTAAAGGAACGATCCTTTGCTTTGAGGAAAAAGGGTGCTTATATATTTTTGGGTATTATCAAGGCAAAGAAAAAAAAAAGTTATTTCTTTTATTTCTTAAGCCCACCCACTCAAGCTTACTCCACACTTGGCCACGTTTCTTCCTCCTTTTCACATGCAAAACCTCTCTCTTATACAAGGTTAAAGGAAAAGAAACCATATATCATAATAAGCTATATATATGAAAGGCCATTTTGCTTAAAACTTGGTTATTTAGATATTAAGGTTATCTTTATTATTTGGTCATTAAAATGAGGCGCTCCTCTCATTGTATTTGCTCTACTTGATGCCAAGAAACATGAGAGATACTCTAGAGGGTATATTTTACATGTTGCACCCTTGGTTTTGGGTAAACTACACTTTACACCAAAACTAGGTTTTAAAGCACAAGGATTGCTCTACAAGCTATATCTTGGTGCCCAAGCTTGGAGAATCCATACCACTACATCATATTCATTTTTATGATGTCTCATTATTATAGGAACATATTAACATGTGCAATTTGCAAGTTAACCACTCTACTTGGGTAATTTGCACATTAGTCCAAAATTAACAAAACAAAGTTGCAACATTGTTCAATAAGGACTGAAATAGAAATATAAATTCCTCAAAAGCTTTAATTACATATCATAAGATAACCACAAGAATCTAATCACATATTTTAAGCAAGACACCTAGGTTTAGTTCATAACCCAGGTCAGGGATGTTACATTGCCCATCTACATCGATGTACTTGGAGAACTGCGGGGAAATGCTGAATTTTTTTATTGAAATCTAACTTGACTTATACACGTACTAGTGAGATGAAGTTCTCAAGAGTGGGATAGGTGGTACACATTCATGCATCTAAATTCTACTAGATGATTAGGGATCAATTATTCAAACATTTTTTGTGTGAAATTAACTTACTATCTAGAACCTGATGAGCTACTCGTCTCTCATGTGATCATATAGAAATGGATCGATCATGGATTTAGATACCAAATTACTACACTCTAGAGTTCATTAGTGGTATTGCTGAGTTTAAAAGATTTTCAGAGGAACACAGAAAACAACCTGAAGATAGGTTTTATTTCCCGTGTAGAAGTTGTAGAAACAACCTAAAAGTTGACACTGCTATCATGATCAAAGATCATATCATGTGTAATGGGATTGTAAGGGCTATAAAGAATGGTACTAGCATGGAGAGATTCCTTTTATGAGATTGATAGATGTGGGTAGTGATAGTTGTGTCCAAGAACAAATGGTTGATGATGTTGATGAGAATGAAATGATTCTGGCAGACATGGTTGATGCGATGCTAGACACTTGCGGGTTAAATGTTACAGACCCACCTCCTTTATTTAGAAACATTGTACATGATGCTGAGAAATTGTTATACATAGGTTGTACTAAGTTTATTGAGCACTATGCTGAGATTGTATACATAGAAGGTTAAAAATAGATGGAGAAATAAAAGCTTCACTTCTATGTTGTCTTTGTTGAAAGATGTTCTCCCTAAAGGCAATGAGCTTCCAGTCTCAACATATGCAACTAAAAAGATGTTGTGCCCAATCTGAATGGAGGATAAGAAGATACATGCATGTCTGAATGATTGTGCGTTGTTTCAAAGGGACTATATTGATATGAAAGAATGTCCAAAATGTGGGGCATCTAGTTACAAAAGGACGACATCGGTTAAGACCAAAACTGAGTCTCCTTCCAAGGTGATGTGGTATCTGCCTATAATACCCCAGTTTCAACGCTTGTTTTCTAATGTCGTAGATGCACACAATTTATCTTCGCATGCATAGGTAAAGAAAAACAATGATGGTATGCTACGACATGCATCTGATTCCCCGTGATGGAAGAATATTGATTCATTGTATCTTGAATTGGTGAAGAAACTAGGAATATAAGACTTGTACTTTGTAGCAACTGGGTGAATCCATATGGAACATTAATCAGCCAACATAGTACTTGGCCTATCATGCTTGTTATATACAATCTTCCTCTATGGTTGTGCATGAAGAATAAGTATGTCATGCTATTGTTGCTGATATCTGGCCCCAAAAAATCTAGCAATGATATTAATGTTTACCTTAAACCTATGATTGATGACCTAAAGAAACTATACGAAGAAGGTATGATGACTTATGATGCTTTGTACTAGGAGAAGTTTAATTTGTGTGCTATGTTGTTTTGCACTATTAATGACTTTCCTACTTTAGGGAACTTGTTTGGCTACAACGTCAAAGGATCCAAGACATGTCCTATATGTGAGAAAATACAGATTCTATCGGACTGAGACATGGTGGTAAGACTATATATCTTGGTCATTGAAGGTTTCTGCCAAAGGTGAATCCTTACCAAAAATTGCACAAAACATTCAATGGATCAACCGAGGAATAGAGTGCCCCTTAACCTATGTTAGGGGAGGATGTTTATGCAAGAGTATAAAACATTGTAAATCATTTTGGTAAGAGACTGTGTACACCCCCATAGGTGAAAAGTCTTTATTCAAAAAGAGGTCAATATTCTGGGATCTTCCTTATTAGAGTTCATTGACAATTTGACATTGTATCGATGTCATGCATGTTGAGAATAGTGTTTGTGATACCATTATTGGAACTATGCTGAATATACCCAGTAAGACTAAAGATGGCATCAAATCTAGAATGGACCTACGAGAAATGGGTATAAGGAAAGAATTAACAAAAGAAGTTACCAAAGGTCGCCACACATATCTAACTCCTACTTGTTACACTTTGTCTACAAAGGAGAAGAGAACCTTTTATGAGTTCTTGTGTAATGTTAAGGTACCATAGGGTTACTTAGAAAATATTTGTGGATTGGTATCAATGAAGTAGCTGAAGCTAATAGGTCTTAAATCTCATGATTGTCACACTCTAATGCAACATATATTGCATGTAGATATTCGATCTATCATTCCTAAGCATGTATGGTTTGCAATCACCATGCTTTGCTTCTTATTCAACACTCTATGCAACAAAGTAATTGATTTTGAAATTCTAGATAAGTAGCAAAGATTAATGTTCATTACCCTGTGTCAACTTGAGAAATATTCCCCCCCTTCATTCATTGATATCATTGTACATCCAATTATCCATTTGATCAGGTAAGTGAAAATTTTGGGTCCAATTTTCTTGCATTGGATGTATCCTTTTAAGCGGTACATGAGTGCTTTTAAAGGTGATGTTTGGAACTATTTTTGCCCCGAAGGGAGTATCATTGAGGGATATATTGCTAGGGAGGTCATGAAATTTTGCAATGACTTCTTGAGTTGCAACAAAACTACTACTAATGTTGTGAACCCTGATGTTTATTATGGAAAATGTATTGTGGGAGAACAATGGATAAATATCAATCATGAGCACTGGGAGAAAGCACACTTGTATATTTTACACAACAAAAATGATATTGGTATTTATATCACCAAACACACCAACGAGCTCAAGAAAAGTTATCCCCAAGCATGTTCAATGTGGCTTTCTAAAGAGCATAATTAGACATTTATTAGGTGGTTTGAAAAGGAAGTATTCAATCTACTACCTCAAATATCAAATAATGTTACATAAACTATCAAATAGCTCACATATAAGCCAAAGATCCACGTTACATCTTTCTAAGGGTTTGACATAAATGGATTTTCATACTACACAAAACGTCAAGATGATGAATCTGTCATCCAATATAGCGGGGTTACCCTTCAAGCATATTCATTGTATTTTTCTAGTGCTAAGGATAAGAGTCCACATGAAGGAAAGATGTCTTATTACAGTGTCTAAGACATATGGGAAATTGACTACAAAAAGTTTACAGTTCCACTATTTAGGTGTAAATGGGTTGATAACAGCAAAGGAGTTCTAGTTGATGAAATCGGTTTCAAAATAGTGAATTTTGAGTGGACAGGTGAGAATGATGAACCCTTCATCATGGCATCACAGACAAAACAAGTATTCAATATCAACAATCCTGCAAAAGAAAATTGGTCTGTCATTCTGCAGGGGAAAAGATAGTTCATTTCATATCCTATTGATGAAGAAGATTACTACGACAAATATGATGACTCTAGTCCATTTTCTGTTGGCTTACCAAGTGTTAATGTTGAATCTAACTATAAGTCCCCTGACCTAGATCTGTGCTTAATTGTAATTACTTTTTATAATGATATGTTTAAACTTTAATTTAATCTTTTGAGATGTCCTGATAACATGTGACAATCTTAGGGCTAGCATGAGGTTGAGACGACCTTTGGTCTTCCCTTAGGTCGATACCATGCATAGATGGTTGTTTCAACCTCAAAAACCATAGGGGATAGTCTCTACTCGCTAGCCTGGTCGCAACACAATGTCGTGGGTCAAGACACCCTACACGCATTGTGGGTCGAGATAGAGGCTACATGCATTCGGACGATACAGAGGCTACATGTGTTGCAGACTAAGACAAAGGTTGCACGCATTGTGGACCAAGATAGAGGCTACATGCGTTGCAGGCTGAGATAATAGTTTTACGTGTTGCAGGTCAAGATGCATGTTGCACGTGTTGCATGTTGTGAACCAATGTTGAGTGACCAAGGTTGACACACTTATAAATGCTCATAATTTCTACACAATGTAATGGCTGGAATATGGTGAGGTAATTATAAATGGCTAACCATTAATGATGGTTCTTAATCCTACACTCTCCAAACATGTGGGGGTGATGAGATTAGGGTTTAGGGGTGAATAATGTTATGAAACCCTAATTTGTTATATACAAACCCTAACCCTAATCATGTGATAATCTGACATATGTGCTCACTCTACTTAAAGATTTGTACTCCATGACAGAGATTTCTCTCTCCTATTTATGTAATCCCAATCTTTCTAGTGAGATGAATGGCATTGCTATGTGAGTTATATGGTGAACCTTATAAAATATAGGGTGGTGATTATGAGCATTTGTGTGATATAATGTGTCATCATTTGAGCAAAAATTATATGAATGGGTATAATGACATAATAAGTATCTTGTGTATAATTTGAGGTGAAATTCTCTAGAGATGTGGTTGAGGGATTGCCATTCCATAGTGATGTGATATTGATAATGTCCTTGTGAGAGGCAATAATACAAGTGTCATGTAATGATGTGACACCTTGTTGATAGTGGGTCACAACACCACATAGATTCATGGTTGATATACTTATATCATACATGGTCATGACACATGCATGACATAATAAGATAGTACACCTACATATGCTAATAATGATTATACTTAGTGTTGTAGATATCATAACCAAATCATGTTCAACTAATGATGTTAAACCCTAATCAGTTCCAAGAAAGTAGGAGATTGCATAACTAGGGTTTGATGAGTTAATCATGATATGAAACCCTAATTGGCTATGTGTTTGAACCCTAACCCGAATCCTAAGGTACACTATACTTGTTGAGTATGCTGGTATTTATAAGCATGTGAATGCACTCTGATTGGTTGTGTGTGTGAACCTTAACCCTAATCCTAAGGTATACCATACTTGTTGAGTCTGCTAGAATATAAAAGCATGTGAATGTATTTTCTCTGTCCTACGTGTATGATTCTAATGTTGCAAGTTAATTAAGTATTAAAGCTGGTGAATGCTATGAAGATGATTAAATGGTACTAAGTAATGGTTGTGAGCCTTGATGAAGTGCATTGAAATCATGATAATGTGAATGTGCATACTTAGTCATAATCCATAGTAATTAACCCTAATACACTCTAAATATATGGGAGTTATTGAAGTAGGGTTTGATAAATGATTATCGTAATAGAACCCTAATTGGCTATACCTAGAATCTTAACCCTAATTTTGGGAGAAGATAATATACATGCTTACATTGTTTATAGTGAACAACATATTATGATGATTCTATCTTCTATTTGTGTACATATTACTATACAGGTAAAAGTAGATGTCATATCTAATGATTGCTATGGTGAATATGTGTTATTACACAAGTGATGCTTATGTGTTTTTGAGGCATGATGAGATGATGTTGAGGTACACACATGATATGATTGGTCTTATGACCTAGTAAAGGCTTAATACCTAAGGTGAGGTGAAATCCTCTAGTGATATAATAAGGGATTAATATTCCCTATAATGATGGTAGTGTGAGCCATATTTGGCAGTGAAAACAAGTGATAATGTTGATATCCTTGAATTAGGCAGTGTGACAGTGATAGGAAGTGGTGATAAGACAAGTGTACACTTTGAATTTTTTATATCTTCTGAAGTTATATTGCACCCTTATCTTCATACAAGTTATTTAGGGTTTGTACATTGCAACTTGATTGATGCTAAAAGATACTCAATTGACTTTGATAATCAAGTGAAACCCTAATCATGTAGTTTCCTTGTACCAAAAATCCATCTTCAGCGTTAGTATCTAGCTGAATGGTGAAAAGAGTAACTCCTATGGGAAACTCAGAGCGTATATTATTGAATATGCGGGTATCCATGGAGATATCTCCCTATATCCTTAAATTGTTATTATAGTGGTATGTTGCTTATTTAAGAATGGCCATGCCTGTGCCTGTTCTCTAGTGTTGTACCATGTACCATGGCAAACTAGTTGTTTCACAGGACCATAGCTTTGACTACGAGTTGTTGTCTTTACAAGACTATAGCTTTGACTATAAGTTGTTGTCTTTGTAGTTTGACTATATGTCACTGCATTGCATACTCGAACTGATTGAGTAGTGTTGGTGATGATCATAGAGTCTAGCTCTTCTATTGATCTTGATGGTACTGATTTTGACTTGGCAATGGTCAGCTGGATTTGAGTGGTACTCCTCAAATCCTGAGGGCATAATAATAAAAGTGATAATACATCCGAATACTATTTTTGCTTATGGTAAAATACGAGTCACATTGGATGGCCCTTTACCTTGTTTCTTGTACTAGTCATTTTAGAAGAGTTATACGTGTTCTTCATATTTCTTCTAAAGATATAAGATGTCCTATTGCTCAATTATGGATATATAAACTGCTTAAACAATGACAATAGCTTTGCTTATATAATTTAGCTGAATCTACTTATATGTTATTAGTATAAGCTTCTACTTAGCTTATATGTGCTTATAATAGATGTTGGTAGAGAGTTATATCTCTCACTGGGACTTTGGTCTCACCCCATGGGATCCACTTTTTTTTAGGTGGACGTTCATTCTGAGATAGAGTTTGTGCTGATGAGATTGGCTATAAAAGGAGTTATAGCTGTTGGATCATGGATATAGAACTAGTGTCTAGTAATATAGTTCTATGTGTCATCCATGTACACTCAGGTCCTTGGGGTGTTTTTTGAATGTTGTACATCGATATGAGATTCTGACTTTATGCCATGGTGGTATTGATATGGTTTGTATATGTGAGAAGATGATTATATGTAACAAGTTCTAGCTAGATAGCCAATGAACAATGATGTGTAATACTTTTTGATATGAATGAAATACAAGGAGCACAATTTTATGGCTTCAATTGTGAGTTGTCCAACTCGAGATCCTACCATGAGACTGGTTTTAATCTACACTATTTTGTGGTAATATCATTATTAGTCATAATTCCAAGCTTTGTTTTGGTTAGTCTCGCTTTGTGTGGGAAAGGGTGTCACACTAACACTAATGATTATACATGTGAAGATCACACAAAATGGATATTAGTTTAAGGTATACTGCTCATATGTGGTCTTACTTTTTTTTGCATTATGTAACATGTTTATTTGTTCACATGTGATGTAACTTTTTTTAGTGTTGACTTTATATATGTGATCTGGCTTTTTTTATGTAATCTAACTTGCTTTATGTGATCTGACTTTTTCTATGTGATCTATCTTTTTTATGTGATCTGACTTTTTTATGGATGGCATCAGGCCAGGAGCATAGTGATCACAAGCATGAGGATGCTGAGCATCCTGACCAGGGTGCTAATGGTGCTCTCCCTCCAAAATGTAAGGGAGTTAGAGGGACAAATTCTATAAAAGATGCTACATATAGGCAAGGGAGGAAGGGCGTTGTTGAATTCACTGAAGTAGGCACACAACTTACTAAAGAGTTTGTTAGCTATTGTGGGGTCCTTGCTCGAAGAAAAGTTCCTCTTCTTTTTGATGATTGCAGACAAGCTGGTATGGCCCACAAAGACCTCATCTGGAGGGAGTTAGAGGTGAGATAAATGAAGTTATGTTTTTACAATATTTTTTATATTCTCTCCTCTAACATTTCTAAATGTATTGAATGTTGAACCTTTTTAGGGTCCATATGAACTTGATGAAAAGTTGCATCGTAAGTCTGTTATTCAGCTCATCGGGAGAAGACATATAAATTGGAGGACAATCCTCACAAAATACTATGTGTTTGAAGACAAGAAGGAACCCTACTATTGTAATTGGGACCCCATGCAGCCGCACTATCTCATCTACATATAACTGTGCCAGCTTCTCAGCAGAGTAGGTTGTTTTGACAGGTAAGAAATGTGTTGATGAGGAAAACAAATTGAGTGCAAATGAGGGATGCATGTTTTGCAAGAATGGACACATGAGAATTCCAAACGGATGAATGAAGAATCACCAAGAAACCTAGCTGAAGGCAAGAAAATCAACGCTTGTGGGAGGCAACCCACCTAGGTTTGGGAATTTTTGATCCAACCTTACATTTTTGATACTTTTTCTTTGCTTTTAAAATTTTCCAAGAAAACACACACACTTGTATTTGATAGTATTTGTGTAGTTTTGAGATGTGCAGGTGGTAATGCAACTATATTAATCAAGAAGATTTGAAGGAGTTTGTTCAGTGAAGAAAATCAAATGCATTATCGGTATTGAAATCAATTACATTTTTATGATCTCTTATAGTTACTTAACAATATCACTTGTATGAATTGAGAAGGCCCTTCACAATTCTAAAAAGGAAAGGCGTAACAAGAATGTGAACAACCACCGTTTGGGTTCAAGTGGTTATTGGAAATGATGCCAGATGAGAGAGCTGCTACAATGAGAGCAAGAGCTACAACGACAACAAGAGAAGGTGGGGGAGATGGAGAGCAAGGACAAGAGCAAGGGAAACAACAAGGTCCTTCTACTTCTACTTCTTCTACTACTGAGTCTTCTAGTTCTTCTGGATGGGTTCCTCACTATGTTGAGTGGATAGATGTGAGGAGAAACAAAGCCAGAGAAATCCCCATCCAAGAAACACATGAGGCAAAAAATAAAATGGTGAATTTCTTTGTTTCAAAATACTAGACCATGCTCTTTGTTCACAAGATTGCTTAATGATTAGTCAATTTTTGATGATAATTAGTTGGAGCTGGATGTTGAAGCAAAGGATGGAAATTTCATCCCTCAGGGAATCCATGATGAATTGTCGATTGCGCTAGGGATAGAAGAGCATCATGTATGTGTTAGGGGTGTTGGAGCTGGGTATGGGAAAGCACAAAGAACCCAAAAAAGGGAAGTGGATGCAGAGTACATGAAGAGAATTGTAGATGCAACCTTGGAGAAATGTATAGCTTCTCATTTGAAGTAGAAAACAACTTCGACAACAGTCACAAAACCGGTTCATCACACACCCACACAGTCTATTGGGAGTAGTCCTTTGGACCCAAAGGGCACAACTAGGGTATGATTCAATTCAACTCCATTTATATTAACTTGTGATAAAATAATCCTTCAAGTCAATATTTATGTTTGTCAAATTAAATTATGTGTTTCATAAAAATGTAGAAGGCCTGAAGATGTCGTCTTGCTCTTAATGTTCCAGCAGGAAATGTCGTGGCAGATTCTGAGGCAAATAATGCCGAAGTGGTTCATGGTAATCCTCTTCCTACTGATCACTATCATGTAAGATTCATACATGTCTTTCCAGGAATGAGTGAGATACCTCTCACGTACGAGCACTCAAATGGCACCACAATCAGAGAGGTAGAAGGTGGCTTTACTGGGTGGCCCAAATAACTCGTTATATTCATTCAAGTATGATCAATGCATATTGAAACTTATATAAAATAATTTATATCTAATATTAGAATACATGCATGCAGCCTACAACAACTAAGAAGCCACCTAAAGTTCTGAACCTTCTGCCCCCTCATTTTATTCTATAGGATTTGCTAGACTCCTTAGGCCCTCACTTCTAGACGTTGACATGATGGTTAGACACTATGGACCAAACATATACCGTTGTGATCAACCTTGAAGAGGATATGGTAGGTGTACAATGAGATACTACTATAGTGTTGACAAATTTTTCTTAGGTATTTAAGTATGATTGGCTGAACACAATAAAGATAGAACTTTGGATATGGTGACAATATCATGTCATATGTGAAAATTTTTAAATGGTTTCCTACATATAAACTGAGTATTGGTTATATAATATATTGTAGTCATTTTTATTACGTGGCTTGTAACTTTGGAATAATGCCATCATTGATTAGCAATGTAGAGAGAGATCTGAGTGCCGTTAAAGAATACCTGACTAATTCAATGTAGAATTTTGGTGCTTCCAAGAACGTCATCATAGATCCCTTAAACATTAAGTAAGTTATTGGCTTTGTTTTGTATATGTCTAACCTATATATGAATACAATTTTTTGTGAGATTTAATTTTGTATTTTATTTTCCTTTTATTCACTGAGAGGTATGCACTAGAAATCGTTAGTGATTGTTCCCTAGACTTGGAGTGTGTATGTATTTGATCCTTCAGGTGAAAAACTATCACCAAATGTGGTATACCCAATGAAATTAGCAATTCATGCATAAGTATAGTTTCTCGGTGCCCATTCTCTTTGTTAATATTTGTATCACTAATGATAGTTTAATAATGCAATATATATGTTAATTTAACTTATAGGGGTGTGAAAGCATTCCGTGATGGTGGAGGGAAGGTAGATAAGAAAAAGAAATCAGTAACTTGGGTGAGTGTTGATTTATAGTCTTCTCATTCCATTTGCATAATATATGACCGAATCTACTTGTTAACATTTATTAATGTAATTATAAATCCACGTGCCCCTATGTAAGACAATGGTTGGGCATGCACATATTATGTGATGTTGTATATGAAGGTGATTATCAATCACACAGAACAAATCAAATGTATAGAGAATGTAAGTTAGTAGTCTTGGATCATGTTTTAATGAAGTAGTCTCGTTACAAACAATCAAATCTCATTATAAGTCTCATTCTCTTTGTAGTTTTTTTAGAAGACTGACCCCTATACATTGGAGCATCTAAATAACCTACATGAGCTGTGGGCAACCTGCTTCACTGGAAATGTTAATTTGAATGAAAAATTCGAGGGTTGATTGATATTTTTTGGTAGTTCAAACTTGTATGTCAGACTTTTTATATGTATTTGTGAGTGTGAATTGAATGTTGATAACATTGTTACTTAAAATCTAAGTTGTCAGCTGATGTTGATATATATTTTGTAAGTGTGAATAGAACGTTAAGTGCATATGTGTGTGTGAATTTGAATGTGATATATGAGGAAAAAAATGATGTTTGTTTGTGCATATATGCATCAATTTGAAGTGTGGCTGAGATGGAAACAATTGAGATGTGAGTTCATGGATTTGTGTGTAATTTTGAACTGAAAAATTGATACAAAATGCTTGTATAATTTTATCTTTTTGTTGTAGGTGTGCCGACCTATTGTTAAGCCACAAGGCTTGCAAAGAGCATGTTTTTCTTCATAACTTTCAGTTCTGAAAAATTATATATGTTCGAGGTGTTGCAACATATATGATTTTGAGTTTTGCAACACTCCAACAGTTAGAAATACTTTTTAAGCACATTTCGTACTAACTCAAATGTTGACACTATTTGACAAAGAAATTTTTGAGTTGTTTGTTGAGTTTGTCCTGCATGAAACTTGACCGACAACTTAAAATTATTTTGTTTGTACACAGTGTCTATCGAGCTTTCACTAGGACAAACTCAACCGACTCTTACAGTTGCCAACACTCAGGTAGGATGTCAGTCGAGTTTCAAAAGAGGGAAACTTGCCCGATAAAAGTTCCTGTAAAGATTTTTGTAAAGTTCCATAAAAGTACTTATAAATTCAATTTAAGTTCATTTTGATGTTTTTCTCATCTTAGTTACAAGTCATAGCATCAATAAAAATTATTACAAAAATTATCCTAAGTAATTTAGGGCATTTACCACAAAAGTCCATTTGCATTGAATTTGACTTGTTTTTTGATCAAGCTAGGACTTGGTTTAATGTACCTAATACCTAAAATAAATCTTAAATAGACATATTAGATACATATGAATGGAACGGTTAATTCATCACCAAAATATGGACAGTGACCATTAGGTCAACATGATTTGTGAAAGTTCATATACTTAATGTAATATTATTAAAAATAGAATTAGAAATATTTTTAAAAACAAAAATTGTAAATGATATTATCTCGCACGTAATTCCTTTCATATCAAGTCTTTCGTGCCTTTCAAAATTTTATTCCAAGATTCTACTATTAAGTTTGATTTTCTATGAGTAAGAATCTCTACATATGTTGTAAAAGAACTGTGATTCTTCCCAACATGATTTCCTGTATCGTGAAACTCAATGACCAACTTTGATCCATTACCACTTTGTTCTACTAACTTGTTCATCATGGTGCTACCTCTTATTTTTGTACACTGACCATGTGCTCAGCAAGCTCAACAAGATCCTCAGAGATAAAATTGACAAGAAAGACACATAAGTCATAATAAAATGTGACTTATAAATGTTATAAAATAGAATAACAATACAACAAGATAGACATTCGAAAATGCACATCTATGTAATAAATAATACAACTTATACCAATGACATCCTCATGGTGCACATCATCATGGTGCTCATCCTCATGGTAATCATCATCACGATCATCATACTCATGGTCATGAGCCATTTGAAAAAAATGTCATATCAAAGATAGTCAAACAATGAAATATAAATGATAAAGGATGTAACATGCAAATCTAACATTAAAAAAAATAAAAGCATGCTTCTAAAATTGGGATCTTGCATCAATTGACATTCCCTCTGTGTGATATCTATGTATATATAAGTCAGTCTTGACTTCAATATTTGGTGTTGTCAAGCCAACTGAGAATGGAGTGGAGTCATCATACTTGCCATGTTTTTTACAACCCCAATTTTAGGGTTCATATGGTTAGAAATGAAATTTCCCAAATAAATGTATGATTATGGGAATTGTATGAAATATGTGTATTGAATGGATTTCCTTTGAAATATTTTCTTTGTGCAAGTGATTTCATAGATCATAATATGTGAATGAGTCCAATATGATTAAAAGGAAAAGAGGAAATCAAATAATACATTATTAAGAAGAAAATTTGAGACAATGAGGAAAAGATAAGAAATATGTGAAAATCTGGATAATGGAATCATCATGGATGAGATTTCGAACCCACAAGGGTTATAATGATAAAAAATACAAATAAAGAGAATAAAATAATAGGAGAGAGAAAATATGCATAAAATATACCTTAATAAGTGATAACTTGCATATGAAGAAAAGTCTCTCATACTTTCCAGTTTGAGTCCCAAACTTTGCACAATCGAAGTTTAAGTCATTATGCACATTCCCCTAAAATTTTGGATTAAAAGGATATAAGGTTTAGGAGTTATGGAATTTTGAAGAATCCCTAAAGTGAGAGGAATCACATTAAATGTCACAATTTGATTCTAACTATTGTTCTAATACGTGGTCTCCTAGATGTTGGATGATGATCCAACGGTAGCTACTTCCTGAGTTGGATTGGGAAAGCGGAATAGTAGAGGGAGATTTCCTACTAGATTCTCTCCCCATACGATTAATATGAGAGCCCGGAACTTGTTCCATTGGAATTAGGAGGCGAAACCGAACCAACTGATCCTAGACTTATGTCCTTTTCATGTGGGATTGGGATTCACCTGATTTCCCTATGCAGTCCAAATTCCATTTGAAAATGACCTGTCTCTACTAGACCTTGCCTATAAAAGGGGCTATAGTCCCATAATTATCTTGTAGTTAACCGAAGATTGAGTGCCTTGGGGAGTCCCGCACTGGAAGGAATCCCCTTCCCTCCATGATCTTCTTCTTCTTCTGTGTGCTCTACATGCACCTTGGACAGTGACAGTGCTATGGTGAGAAAGCATACTCTGATGGTCAGTGTACAACACCCGTTTCCACCAGTGGGGCTAGTAGTAGGGGAGTCGAACTCCCAGATCGACCCTTGGCGCCTCGCGAGCCACCAGGTGAGGAGGGAAGGCTGCCGCGACAAGTCCTCTATTTTACAGAGGAAACATGGGGATCAGACCCCATCTGTGCATGCCTTTGAGGACAACGGAGGGTCCAGACCTGGGTTCTTGGTTAGTCGGAGACAAGGGAGGGTCCGCGAGCTAAAGGAGGAAAAGTAAGGAAAAAGAAAAAGAAAAGGAATAAAAGGACACGTGGAGCTCTACTATTGGCCAAAGGTAAGCTATTTTGCTAAAATCCTAGATAAAAATTTGTAGCTCATATATGGACAAATTATATATGAAAATTGATCAACAGAATGCAAGGAATTCAATTAAAATGGTTTTTAGAGCCTGAATATGATCATAGTTCAAAAAGTACCTAAAGTTTCCATCCTTAATGTGTTTATAACTTAGATTAACCTTGATTTGATGTTATATGAAATTGAGATGATTAATATGGATATTCTATGGGCATATTAACCTATTGATAACAAGAAAGACATTTTGATGTCTAAACATATGATCCATGTGGTTAATAGTCTAATTTAGGGTTTTCATATGTTAATAGGCATTAATGGGCTTAGAAACCCTAATCTAGATGTTAATGTGTTTTCATGAAATATATTTCGAGATCCTTTGTACAAAAGTGATATTAGGTTAATCCTAAGCCTAATAGATGATAAGAAGTCTTTAATTAGTATAAGGTGGATAATTAGGGTTTTACACCTAGAACTGCTATTTTAGGGTTTTGTGGTCATAAAAGAGGAAAGATGTATATAGATCTAAAGGAACCCTAATGAAACCCTAGTTCGGATTAGAAATCCTAAAAAGTAATTTCAAACCGATTAGATAAATTCTTGACAAGTATGTAGTAAATAGTTTTCATATGCTTTTCAGGATTTTGTGATTGTGTGGTTGAATTGCTTCTTTGGATTTGCCTGATTGGATTGAATTATGCATATTTCTTGTGAAATCTTCAAATAAGGTATGTGGTTATTTATGAGTACATGCTTTAGTTTCCCCACGTTTTCCTAATGTTTTATCGATTGCAATGGAAATAAACAACTTGGATGATCTTATTTCTACAATCTTTAAAGTGAGTATGTGTATCACAATTTAAGTACATGTGTAACTTTCTTGAACCTACATACCATCTCTGGATGTATGATGTAAGACCAAGCTCCAAAGGGAAGGTCTAAAGTGGTCAAGCCCTGTAGGGAAGACCACTGGGCACCCAGAGAGGTGACCCCAGGAACCAAGCTCAAGATGGAGAAGGTGGCCTTAAGTCCCTTGCAAGGAGTAAACCCTAAGAGAGGGTATCCCAGCGTATGTGTAAAAGCAGTTGAGAAATTACATTGAAAACATAAATTTGGCATTATTAACAACTATTTGATGTGATTATGTTGTTAGAATATATGTGCAATGTTTTGTTTGTCCCCACATACCAATATATTCATTTATACTGACCAACATTTTCTTTGTTGGTGTTTTAGGAATATCTAAAATTTACAAATAGTAAACTAGAACTTGTGAAGATTAAAGTTGATTCTTAAAGGAGGATCTAGATAGATAGAATTCTACTGAGGGTAGAAGTTGAATTTCCTACTTTTGAAGGGTATGTGAAAAGTAATTTTTATCTCAATTTTAATCTTCTTCTTTCGTAGAATTTATTAATTATTTTTGTGATTTTTTGCAAAACCATTGATCCTATTTTTTAGATAACACCTATGACTTCTTGGTGTTCCTTAATTGGGGGTTACTGGGAAGTGAGGTCATTACAATTGGTATCAGTGCGACAATTTTCCATTTAATCTCTAATAATTATTAAATTTTACAAACTCTTTAGAACCTAAGGGAGTTATTAGAGGATTTTCTAATGATGGAGGTGTATAGAAAAGGAACACAATCTAGGGACTGGCAAGATTTTCCTCTACCCCGCTAGTCAGTCCATGAGGACTCCCATATATTGTGTGACTACCTGGCCAAAATTGGAGGTTTTGATTCGAAGTAAGATACCTCTAGGACTCTCTCATATGTCTTCTTTCCTTCTTAACCCTAATTCACATAGGATTCTAAGTGATTAGGGTTTCTCTCTCTCCATACCCATCATGTGTTTGGGATAAGGGTAATAAGGATTACGAAATCCTCCACCAAATAATGAAAAGCATGTAATCAAGATGTCATGGACATAAGTTTTAAATAGTTTAAGCATAAACTAAAGATTAGTTACATGCTTAGGTTGCATGGCGTGTGCTGTCATGCCTTCAGGAGAGATTTGAGGTTAGACCTTCTTGTAGGAGGATGAAGAGAGAGTTAGCTTTGGTAGAAGAGGCCTCCAGGAAGAGGTAGAGACCTGATGCATCCTCTGAGGATGATGCTCAACCAATGAGGAGCATGAGCTATGGGTGGTTGTTTGACCTAGTGATTTTTGGTGACCCGACCTTGGGTGGTCGTGCTTGTTAAGGTGAAAGATAGCTCCCTCATGGAGTCGGTTAGTGGTGACCATATTGGAACCCTGATATATATATATATATATATATACACACACATATATATATATATGTATATATATACATATATATATGTATGTATATATATATATATATATATATATATATATATATATATATATATATATATATATATATATATATATATATATATATATATATATATATATATATATATATATATATATGAGTAGAAAGGAGGCATGCACCTACGTAGAAGAGAACGACAGTAAGGTTGAGAACAAGTTTTATACATAGGCCTGAAGAGTCATGAATGATGTTTATGAGATGAGCATGTAGAGCTTTGGATAATCTTGGTCAAACATAGGTTTCAGATCATACGTTCCACTCAGGTAGGTGTAGAAATGTATCTTTAAGAGCTTGACCCATCATTTGAGAAAGAACCTCCAATGGTGGGACCAATTGTAGGGTTAACTCCAAAGAGAGAGAGAGAGAGCGAGACCGATGGGGAAGGTTGGCGACCTTGACTCTGAGACATGAGGATTCATGAGAAGTTGGGTATGATATAACCTGGTTTAGATGGCCCAGAGTGGATAGATGTGGTTGCCTCATGCACGATCCTTAGAGGCTTGTCATGCCTTGGTTTCCTTTAGAGGAACCAAACCCTAGAATAGAAAGAGGCTTCCTGAACCAATGTATAAAGGTTATAGGTGCTTACCTTTTAGGTGTAGGAGGAGAGTTCCTTAGACCCTGAGGAGGTATGGTAATAGGTTATGGGGGTCTCACACCCAGTTGGTTATTCTTGTATGGGACTCTAAGGTGTTGTTCACATGGAAGGATAGTATGGAGTGTATGCCATACCTTGTATATGTTTAGTTTGTGGTTGAATGGCTGAGAATGCAGTTAGACAACTGACACATAGGAAGTTAACCTGGGGTGCCTAGACTAAAGAGGGGAAGTAGTAGTACTTGGTGCACATGATACACATGAGGTGAATTGAGTTCCTAAGGGTTCATGTATGGCACCCCCCATGTTTCAGAGGAAAAGGAAACCCCACTTGGACTAAGATATATGTTTGATGAACCCCTCACACATGTTGGTGACATATGCATGAGATTGACCAACTTCTAAGAATAAGGAACAAGTATGACATACCAAGGGACGTAGCATGGTTTAGTAGAATGTCTTCTTGCTAGCTACGTGTATAAGTTGCATGATAGGGCTAAGAATGTACATGATGATGTAAACCCTAGAAGTAAGGACGGTTGTAACCTTTGATAGTTTTCTTCCATCCTGGGAAGAGACCCTTCTATAGGGTGAGTACCAACATTTATTTAGTTTTGAGGTAACCTAAAGAGGTCTCTCATAGGAGCTTGATGAGCTAAGTGGAGAGCACATAGTATGAACATGAATCTATAGACCCATGTGTGACCATCTCTAAGGGGCATGAAGATATGTTGCCTTGGAGGTAACCTATATGGGGCCAGACCGAGGTAGGTAGGTTTCCATGATCCTTATGAAAGGACATAATTTTGATCACGAATGCCTATAGAGATGATGGAGTTTTTGGGTAAGGATTCAAGTTTGAGATGTACCATGATGGAATCCTAAGTCAATATTAAGGTCAGGTAGGAATAAGACTGATAGGAGTAGGAGTTGTCTATTTCCTAGATGCACATGACTATAGGGTCAGGAGGTAACAACTATCTTTTCCCGAGGACCATGGGTTGGGAGGTTGCCTACCTTCATGAGTTCATGGGGCCCAATGGAAAATGAGGGAGGCACTCCTTGGATGCATAAGGGAAGAGGGATGACCCTAAAAGTACCAACACCCTAGAGCCCTTGAGGAGATGACTAAGGATTAGGCATATGTACTAGTAATTTGAAGATCAAAGAGTGTTTGGGAACAACCTTTCCATAGATGTAAACATAAATTCGAGATATTCATGGTGTGGAGACATGTGATGAACGTTTCAACTTAGATTGGGAAGTGTTGTGGCAATGTGGGATGCACCATCTCTACTCTTGGAATGGAATGAACTATATATTTGGACTGGAACCGAATGCTTATTTCCTCTCATTATGGGGGTGAGAGATAGGGAAATAAGCATGCCATACACTAAGGATAAAGATGTTGGGAGTTGAAACATTGCTACAATGTTTGAGGATAGAGGAAGAACCACACCTTTTGAGAGTACGTTGATAGATGGGTTGAAAACACAAAGAGAACAAGATAATATGAGGACATACCCTCTACAAGTAGATCAAATCTATAAGTTATAAGTTTCAGGTTGATAACCGAGATGATGAGCTTGAAGTTTTCTTGACTCAGTTATACCTAAACCTGAGATGAGGAAGATGAGTAGAGTATATGAAGGTTTATGTCTTCACCATTACCTGGTACATAAGGAATTATGTGGTAACAGATGCTCTTAGTCGAGACATAGCTATCTTGTTTAGACAATAGAGAGGCTAGAAGAGGTTGTTAGGTGAACCCTAAGTTCGTGAGACCTATATGGATAACACCCAAATACAACCATACCCATTGGTCAAGTTGATGGATACACAATTAGCCAACCTAGAGCTTGATGAGATAGAAGGATGGTTGTAAGAACCTCTGATGCACCTAAAAAAAGGAAGGTGGTGAGACCCACTACTAGAGTGTTTTAGGGTTCTGAGGAGTCAACCTTGAGGAACCATGACATGCAGGAGCTTGTGATGTTAACTACACCATACACCGTGGTACTACTAAGATAGTTAGAGTTTCAGTAGTACTTTGCAGACTTGGGATGCAGAAGTATATAGAGTTGCATGTGGCTTGTCTCCATACGTGCCAGGTGGTGAAGGCCAAACACCAATAACCCAATGAGTTGTGATAGAGAATGAAGAGTCACCGAGAGGGAATGGGAGTAGATCACCATAGATGTTGTGATAGGTTTCCCCTGGACGAAGAGAGGTCATGATGCAATATGGGTTATGGTAGATCACCTTACCAAGTTGACCTAATCCCTTGCCTAAGAGAGAGAACCATCTGTGTGATAGATTAGGTTGAACTATATATGAGAGACAGAGATAGTTCAACTACACTGTGATCCGAGTTCAATATCTTGAGCATGACCTCAAGTTTACTTCCATGTTGTGGAATTAGGTACAAGAAGAACTCAAAGCTAGATTGAAGTTTAGCACAGCTTATCACCCCTGATCAATGGACAATCAAGAGAGTATGATCCAAACTTTAGAGGGCCTGATGAGAGCATGTGTGCTTGTTCAGGGTGATACATGGGAGTAGTTCCTACCCCAAGAAGAGTGAGCTTGTGATGATAGACACCATAGCCAGTATCACAAATGTATGAAGCTTTATAAGGGAGGCAGTGTAGGTCATCGCTTCATCAGGATGATGTTGGTAAGAGGAACTTGGGAAGACTAGAGAGACCACAGTGTGAGTAGATGAAGTTGCTTTGATCATGCAATGACTGAGAAAGCCCAGGGGCGACAAGAGTCGTGAGCTGATGCGAAACAAACTGGCATGCAGTTCACTATGGGAGAACATGTGTTATTAAAACCCGACCTTTCTGAGCTATAGATGAGAAAGCTGAGTCCCCAATACATGGTCCATTTGAGATGGATAGGTGGAGTTGCTTATGTTTAGTCTTACCCCTTAGGACAATATGATGTATGATCTGTTCCATGTATCTGAGCACCATGTGATGTACCTGAACCATGTGCTGAGCCATGAACCTATTGAGCTTTAAGGGAGGCTGACATATCCTGAGTCACCTACGAGGGTATTAGATACCAAGGTGAGAGAGAACTCAGATGTAAGAATATAAGATGATACATGTTCTTTGGAAGCACCATGAGGAGGATGAAGCCACATGGGAGCCGATGATGGACATGAGAAAGTGTTATCCTGTTTGTTTATATGTTTGGTGGAATTTTGAGGGAAACATTCCTATAAGAGGGGAAGGATGTTACAACCCCAATTTTTGGGTACATATGGTTGGAAATGCAATTTCTTAAATAAATGTATGATTATAGGAATTGTATGATTTATGTGTATTGAATGGATTCCGTTTGAAATATTTCCTTTGTGCATGTGATTTCGTAGATCATAATTTGTGAATGAGTCCAATATGATTAAAAGAAAAAGAGGAAATCAAATAATGCATTATTAAGAAGGAAATTTGGGAAAATGAGGAAAATATAAGAAATATGTGGAAATATGGATAATGGAATCATCATGGATGAGATTTTGAACCTACAAGGTCTATAATGATAAAAATAATCCAAATAAAGAGAATAAAAGAATAGGAGATAGAAAATATGCATAAAATATACCTTAATAAGTGTTAACTTGCATATGAAGAAACGTCTGTCATACTTTTGAGTTTGAGTCCCAAACTTTGCACACACAAAGTTTAGTCATTATGGACTTTTCCCTAAAATTTGGGATTAAAAGGATATAAGGTTTAGGAGTTATGGATTTTTGAAGAATCCCTAATGTGAGAGGAGTCACATTAAATGTCACAATTGGATTCTGACTATTGTTCTATTACGTGTCCTTCTAGATGTTAGATGATGATCCAACGGTAACTACTTCTAGATTTTGATTGGGAAAGAGGAATAGTAGAGGGAGATTTCCCACTAGATTCTCTCCCCATACGATTAACGTGAGAGCCTGGAACTTGTTCCATTGTTAGGAGGCAAAACTAAACAAACCGATCCTAGAATTGTGTCCTTTTCATGTGGGATTGGGATCCACCCAATTTCCCTGCACGGTCCAAACTCCATTAACAAATGAACCATCTCTACCAACCCTTGCCTATAAAAGGGGATATAGTCCCATGATTATCTTCTGTTAACCGGAGATTGAGTGCCTTGGGGAGTCCCGACACACTGAAAGGAATACCCTTCCCTCCATGATCTTCTTCTTTTTTTGTATGCTCTCTGGGAATCTTGGACGGAAACAATGCTGTGGTGAGAAAGCACACTCCAATTGTCAGTGCACAACACTAGTTTCTACCGGCGGGGCTAGCAGCAGGGGAGTCAAACTCCCAGATCGACCCTTGGTGCTTCGCGAGCCACCAGGTGAAGAGGAAAGGTTGTCGCGGTAAGTCCTCTATTTTACAGAGGAAACAGAGGGATCAGAACCCGTTCGTGCGCGCCTATGAGGATGACGGAGGGGCGGAACTCAGGTTGTCGATTAGCCAGATCCAAGGGAGGGTCCGCGAGTTAAAGGAGGAAAAGTAAGGAAAAAGAAAAAGAAAAGGAATAAAAGGACACATGGTTCTCTACTATTCGCTAAAGGTAAGCTATTTTTCTAAAATCCTAGAAATAAACTGACAGCTCATATATGGACAAATTATTTATGAAAATTCATCAACATAATGCAAGGAATTCAATTAAAATGGTTTTAGAGCCTTAATTTGATCATAGTTTGAAAATCACCTAAAGTTGCCATCCTTAATGTGTTTATAACTAAGATTAACCCTGATTTCATGTTCTATGAAATTGACATGATTAATATGGATATTCTATGGGAATATTAACCTATTGATAATAAGAAAGATGTTTTGATGTATAAATAGATGATCCATGTGCTTAATAGTCTAATTTAGGTTTTTGATATGTTAATATGGATTAATGGGCTTAGAAACCCTAATTTAGATGTTAATGATTTTTAATGAAATATATTTCTAGATCCTTTTTGCAAAAGTGATACTAGGTTAATCCTAAGCCTAATAGATGATAAGAAAGGTTTAATATGTATAAGGTTGATAATTAGGGTTTTACACCTAGAACTGCTATTTTAGGGTTTTGTTGTCATAAAAGAGGAAAGATGTAAATAGATCTAATGGAACCCTAATGAAACCCTAATTTGGATTAGAAATCCTAAAAGTAATTTCATGTCGATTAGATCGATTCTTGATAAGTATGTAGTAAATAGGTTTCATATTATTCTTAGTATTATGTGATTATGTGATTGTGTGGTTGAATTTCTTACTTGGATTGCCTGATTGGATTGAATTATGCATATTTCCTGTGAAATCTCCAAATCCAGTATGTGGTTATTTATGAGTACACACTTTAGTTTCCCATCATTTTCCCGATGTTTTATCGATTACAATGGAAATAAACTACTTGGATGCTTTTATTTATGCATTCTTTAAAGTGACTATGTGTATCACAATTTAAGTACATGTGTAACTACCTCGAACATACATACCATCTCTGAATGTATGATGCAAGACCAAGCCCTAGAGGGAAGGTCTGAAGTGGTCAAGCCCCGAAGGGAAGACCACTGGGAACCTATAGAGGTGACCCCAGACACCAAGCTCAGTATGGAGAAGGTGGCCTTAAGTCCCTTGTAAGGACTAAACCCTAAGAGAGGGTATCCCAGAGTATGTGTAAAAGCTTTTGAGATGTTACATTGAGAACATAAATTTGGCATTGTTAACAACTATTTGATATGATTATGTTTTTAGAATATATGTATAATGTTTTTCTTGTTCCCACATACCAGTATATTCATTTATACTGACCGATGTTTTTTTTTTGACATTTTAGGAATATCTGAAATTTACAAATAGTAAACTAGAACTTGTAAAGATTAAAGTTAATTCTTAAAGGAGGATATAGATAGATAGAATTCTACTAAGGGTAAAAGTTTAGTTTCTTACTTTTGAAAGGTATGTGAAAAGTATTTTTTATCTCAGTTTTAAGCTTAGTCTTTCGTAGAATTTATTAATTTTTTGTGATTATTTGCAAAACCATTGATCCTATTTTTGGGATAACACCTCTGACTTTTTTTTGTCTTCCTTAATTGGGGGTTACCGAGAAGTGGGGTTGTTACAATAGTACTCTTGTTCATCTATAGGATTTGTAATGAACTATCTTTTACGATGAAGAATAATTGACTATTTTTCATGTGAAAGATCACTAATATAAAATACTTGCTTTGCCTATGATGCAATTATGAATGGTTCACCCTTCTCACATATCTTTTCAAAATCCACTAATTTGAAAGACAATTCATCCACTACAAGCCTTTGGTGTTATCGACTAAAGACCAAAACTCTATAATCTATGCAGTCAAACTCCCATATGTCTTCAATGACATAGTATTATGACATTTTAGCTTCATGTGGACTCTTATCCTTTGCACTAGAAAAATATAATGAAAACACTCGAGGGGTGACCCCACTATTTTGGATGGCATTCTTGTCATCTTGACATTTTGTATAACATGAAAATCTATCTATATCAAACATTTCATAAGACATAATATTCATTTTTGGTTTAAATGTGAGGCATTTGATATTTTCAGAAACATTATTTGGTGTTTGAGATAGTTGGCGTAAGAATTTATCTTCAAATCACCTATTAAATGTGTTATGTTCTCTAACAAGCCACATTGATCTGGGTCGAGGATACTTTGTGTTGATGAAATTGGTATGTTTGGTGATATAAATACTCACTTCATCGATGTTGTGTAAAATATACAAGTGTGCTTGTTCTCACAGCTCACGATTGATTACTTTCACTCATGCTCCTTAAGTCCCTTTTGTTGACATGGAGGTTATACATTGTCCATATTTAGATAATGATTCAACCATTCCATTCATATGTATCTAATATGTGCATTCAAGATTGATCTCAGGTTTTAGGTAAATGAAAAGAATCAATTTACACAAGCCCTAGCTTGTCAAAGTTCAATTCAAAAGCAATGCAAGTGTGCTAATAAGGAAATCCATTCAAATGTCCTTAGAAGAATTTTGTAATCACTTGTATTGATGATATGACTTGTAACTAAGTCGAGAAAAATATGTGGGACACTTAGTACCAAGTTTTAATCACTTTTTAAATACATTAGAATTGATCACTGATAACACCCATTTTATGGCTGCTAGAGCTTATATTTTACTATCAAAATAGCCTCCAAACCTAACTTCCTCTTCATTTTATCTTATTTGTTGTAAAGAAATCATGCCCACTATGCCACTGATAACATTTCCCATCTTTTGAAGAGTTTCTCTTATTTCTTACACAAAAAAGAGCACCGATGGGCCCTTCAGGCCCATCAGCAAGGAAGTACCCGTCCCGACCCAGTAGTGCGCAAGGCAAAACACCCTCCTACCCGTCACGATCGCTACTGATAACACCAATTTTTGTGATGTTTTTGCCCTTTTTTCTGTTATCAAAACTGCCCTTTTCTACTATTTTCCTCTCTTTTATTAGTACTTTCGCAATAATTGGCCAAGCAATGCTCTTAATCCAATATTTCCATCTTTTGCAGAGTTTTTCCTCATTTTAGTACAATAAGGCCGTCCCGGCCCACAACTAAGTCCAAAGTCTGTTTCGGCCTTCCTGACGTGCGATACGACCTCTGCCCGACAGGGTGGAGTGACACAATGATGCACGACAAAGGGATGCCGCACAAGAAGAAGCTGACGGATGACACACCTCTTACCCGACAGGGAGCCGAGCTCGCCACGACAACCCAAGCTTGTTGCAGGACACCGACCACCCACCGGCAGGCGCCGCCCGTCACGTGACCGACAGCCAACATCCCTACGCCGGGTGATATGTGTATCGGCCGTCCATCAAACTCGCGAATACGGAGGACACGTGGCGCTGCGAGCACCATAACTTCCCCCTACTGCAGCCTATAAGTAGCAGCTACAGGAAGTCGAAAAGACAATTCAGAAAATTGGAGACTTTGAGCGATCTTCGGAGGAAAACTACAAGAGTAAGAGTATCGTGCACCAGTGCTCATGTCGGGCAACTCTAGGTGAGCTCTTCCTCATCTCGAGAGGGAGGGGATGGTTCACTTCGGACCGTCTCGGGCGACACTCCGGGCCAATATCGGCCAACGATGATGAGCGACACAAGTGCCCGACAGTAGAACATTCTGCTCCATGCCCAACACGATATCAAACCGATACGCTTTGCCCGTCATAGCGTGCCGCCCGAGAGGGTGCGCCTCCCAACATGAGCGTATCAGCCAGGGTCCTTGAGCGATACAGTCGGACGTCACGGTATGCTGCCCGAGAGGGTGTGCCGCCCGACACTGCTGTATCGGGCTAGGCTCCTGACCGATATCGGGCTCGGGAGCTGCAATAGCCTGTCGCCCTTCTACATCAAGAAGGCGATACCTATCTTTACTTCTGTTATTTAATTCTTTAATTCCTGCATTGTAATCAAACCTTTATATGTTTATGGAAATAGAAAAGCTCACTTACTTGCTGCTCTATGCTTGGTACAATGTGTTGGATGACTGCTATGTTTGATATCTGAACTCTAGCTTGTATGTTTGGATCGCGTTTCGCTTAGCTAGCGAATCGTGTTTTCCCGTCGCAACAACTTCGAGAGTTGTGTTGTGGCTCTAGTGTTTGGTCTGATTCTGGAGTACGAGAGTGCCTGGAACGGAGTTGTTTCAGTAACATTCCACTCTAACTTAAGTCCAACAACCTCGAGAGGGGTGTTGATGCTTGGTTAGAGGTACCCGCTCTGAAAGGAGGGGTGAAGGATGTTACTGCTGCCGCTTGTGTTACTGAAGTATTATCCTTTGTACCTTGCTCTAGCTCTGGTTTTATCTTTCTGTTTCTGTTGCATGAAAACCCTAAAAATTGCTAAATGACTAAAACCTTAAATCTTTCTTGTAGCTCCAGTTGGAGATAGTTTTCTTTGTTTTGTTTGTGACATCTTGTTGTTTCCCTTTTGGGAATTTATTATCTCTCTATACCTGCTGGAGTGTAGCGTGTCGATTCTGGGTTCTCAACACTACCACCCTTGTCCCTGTGTTCGACCCCGTATATCTACTTCGACCCCATAAACAAAGTTGCGGGGGCCTAGAAGGATTCGGGTTATAAATGTGAAAGCTCGATTACCTCAAATGCACCTCCTAATTTAGGACACGTGATTTAGGCCGGTCAACTTTCTGGTGCCATTGCTGGGGACAAGGCAAAAACGGTACTGTAGATGAATCCGGATCCACTAACTACACTCCCATACCTCAAGCTTAGAAATGAGTTTGACAACACTCTTTTTCTTTCTCTTTTTTTGTTTTGTTATTATTTGCCTAAAAATAAAAATTCAATTTTCTAAACTTGATTTTTCATGCCATTTTAGGAACCCTAAAGAGCAGTGGTCTGTTTCCCCGAGTTCCGACACCACTCGAATGTCCAGTCAAGCACAATCATCAACACCATGCCTCCCCGCGTCAACCCACAACACTCTGAAGGGGAACGACAAGGAAGATCTGGGCATGAATCACCTCCACCAGATGGCAACGACCACTATGACGAAAATAATGAGCTTGAAGATCAGGAGTCAGAACACTCTGAGGAAGAACACTCTCAAGCTAGGCATCGCCACCACCACCGAAACCGGAGGAACCAAGATCAGGCACATCACCGATGAGACGATGACAACAATGATTCTGAGGAGGAAGAGAAGATGCTGAGAGAGTTGGAATCAACAAAAGCCAACAACTCCAGATGTCCCGTCATCACCCCGCGATTCTACACAGCCAATTTTGAGCTTAAGCCATCCGTTATCTCAATGATCCAGAACAAGAGCTTCAGGGGGAGTTCAAAGAATGACAACCCCTACCATCATCTCGATGCCTTCAAGAACATCTGCGACACAATAAAGATGCGGGGGGTCCCCCAGGAGGTCATATATTGCAAAGGCTTCATCTTTTCCCTGGAGAACAAAGTGTTGTCCTGGTATCTCGGGTTACCTCACCGGTCTTTGAACGTATGGGGAGCGTTAGCCGACGCATTCATAAATAAGTTCTACCCCACCAAAAGAACGGTCAGAAACCGACAGAAAATAACCTCCTTCATACAAAAGCTGAACAAAAGCCTCCACGACGCCTGGGAGCGATTCCAGGAGTACCAGAGGGATTGCCCCCATCATAACTACAAGAAGGGCTTCCTTGTCACCACCTTCTATAATGACTTGACTCCCGATGAAAGGGTGTCACTGAACGTGGAAGCGGGTAGTGACTTCCTGGGGAAGAAGGCAAAGAAGTCCGAGATGATTATCAAGAACATGGACGAGCTAATGGCCGATGCTGAGTTTGATCGATCAGATAGAGGACAAGCAAGGAAGGTAGGTGAAGGGTCCGCCCTTGAGTCTAAGGCACTAGAGTTAATCACTTCGCAGATACAGAGAATTGCTACTGACGTTAAACAATTGCGAGAAGCTGGCAATAAAGGTAAGAAGCCAGTCAAAAAAGTAATGAAATGTGTTATGTGCGGAGAAAGAGGTCACAGGGTGGACAATTGTGTCTACACCCGACCAGAAGTGGACAACGACTCCGACTCAGAAGACGAAAGGACAGAGAATGTCTCCTACATGAACTTCAAGAGGCCAGATCACCTTGGCTTTAATTACGGTAACAAGGATGCAGCGGAAAATTCGCATCAGCTGCACACCTCGGCCAAGCCAGCGCAAACTTTTGAGAAGAGCGGAGGATCCGACCAATATGCCAAGAACAACCAATTCCAACCAGCAAAAGGCAATTTCCAAGCACCAGGAAAGTACCAAAACCCAACCTAAAAATAGGACAAAGGAGCAAGCCAATCTGATGTGGTTGGCCAGTTGTTTGATTTCAGTAAGAAACAGGATACCATGAATAACCAACTAGCACAAAGTGCGCTATCCAATTCTGGCGTTTTGAACTCGTTGCAGGTACAGTTGGCAGACATGCAGACACATCAATGCCAAATCGACCAAAAATTAGCTCAACTCACCAAAATCGTAAAGAACCCGTCGGGAAAGATCCCGTCCAACACTGAACCAGCCAAAAGATCGGGACAGTGACTGTGGAGACGAGGGATGAAGAAGAAGCCAAAGACGTCCAGCTGAGGATGGAAAACTCATCGCTTCTCGGGAGGCAACCCGAGCTATTTTTAAATTCCTAGTATAGGGTGCTTTTACTTTCCAGCAAAATGAACATTATGAACACTATGGTCTGTAATAAGGCCCGAGGCAGTGCCTGCGCCACATGCACTGACTCTTCGATTTTATGGGCCACCGCCTTAGTTTTATTAACCGGGATGGGTAATACCATCTGAGGTCGGGACCTTAGTCTTCGGCCAATGATGATTCACTCATCAGCCACAGTTTAAACCGCTTTGTTTTCATAATATATCGGAAAGCAACCCAACCGGTGTTATGAATGCGCCCATACCAGGCAGTGGAATTTCAAGGATTGCAAGGGTCGTGCCGATGGATGGACTTGCCCGAATTACGAGTTTCCCTAATGGTCGACACGCGCCCCAGATTTACTTGTTTCACCCCGGTTGAGTTTGCTATATAAAAGGGCGAGTTTTTACCGTGTCAGGCTTCTTGCCTTACTATTTTCACGCTCCCATATCGTGCTAAGACCTTGTGATTTTGCTCCCGTGTCACGCAAGACTGCCTTGCTCTCATGTCGTGCGGAAGTTCAGATCCCGGCAAGGTAAAGCCCAAAAGACCCTATCGCCTGGCAGACTGTGTCGCCCGATACGTTCCTTTCTTTAAAGAAAGTAGCTTATCGGTTTTACGGTTCCTTTGCTGAGCATGCCTTGTATCGCCCGATATGGATGTCGCGTAATGTACCTTTTATTCATGATTGCCCGATACACCATATCAAGCGATATCCGTGTTGCCCATCTCTGCACCACCTCGCCTGTTTTTGTTGTCGGGCGACATGCTGCTTTCCTTTTAAGAAGACCTTATCGGACATCTTATCCTATTGCCATCGTATCGCCCGACACGCCTGTATCAAGTGACCGACCTAACACATGTTTTTCGCCTTATCGCCCTGTTCATATCACACATTTTGATCCTCTAACGCAGCGGGCGATACCACCTCTAGTATCGGGCACATGACTTCACCTCCGAAACCTGTGTGTCACCCGATACGGAGTGCGGGACAGTCCTTGTGCAGAGAAATACCTGATCACACTTTTATTCTTTACTTTTTTTCAAGACATCAACATGTTTAATCGAGGTATTTTCTTATTATCTTACAGAAATGGCCTGCATCAAGACAACTGCTGTCCCCGTTGATGCACAAGGTAGGAGAGTCTACCCAGAGACTACTACTGAAGGGGCAGACTGCCAGACCTAAGCGTCCAAACCCAGGACCAGCCGGGGCGTCGACAACAGAGGAGAGGGCTAGGGTTGGAGAAGTGGCGGCTCCAACTCTGACACCAACACCTCTAGCAGCAGCGGAACTCTCGGAATTCTTGTCAGGAAGTTTCGAGCCAAGGGACGATGAGCACGCTCGTTGATATGATGAACTAGTGACCAAGGTCTACCGACCAAACAGGTTCTACCATCAGGCCTCATTTACTGAACTAGGAATCGTGAGGAGGCTGAAGGGCGTCCTCGTTGCGGTAGGGCTAAAGAAGATCTGCTTTAGCCAGTCTTCATCTTACACCAAACTGACAATGGAGTTTATGTCTTACCTCCAGCGGGTGAAGAATTCTACGGCAGAGAGAGAAGAATTTGGCAGGCCGGATAGACTCCAGGGCCGACTTTACAACTCGGAGCACTCCATCTCCGAGAAGCTGTTGAATAAGATCTTCTCTTCCAACGAGGAGGAGAGGAATCTCATGGACAACAGTGAGAGGATCACCGAGAAAGACAGGTTCAATCCCATGGAACTCTAGAGCAAGCTAACCGGCGAGTCTTCATTCAAGCCGGGAAGAAAGGTGGTGGCAGTGCACTCCTGGTTTTGGAGGATAGTGCACAAACTGGTGGCATGTTTGCTGTTCAGCAAGAATGAGTCCAGTAATATCTATACAAAAGAACTCCACGTCATGTGGCACATAATGGAGGGCCGAGTGATCAACCTCGGGCGGTTCTTGCTGAACAGGATGCATTCGATGAAAGAAGCCACCAAGGAGTACTGCATGGGAGGCATCGTCAACCTAATCGCAGTGGGACTTGGATACCCAAAAGAGCCACGCAGCCTTTCAAGGACGCAAGGTGATGAGGTGATCGACACCAAGTACCTGATGAGGACCAACATCATTAGGAAGGAGGGAAGAGACTATTTCTACAAGTTTTCAAGGATGGACATACTCCTTCCGCTCCCTCACTGCGCCGACTACGACGCAGAAAAGCTGGTCTTCACCGCCGCTGAAATTGACACAGCTTCCACCACCACCACCAGGGCCCAGGAGAGGGTAGCTCCAGAGCTACCGATGACAACTGCTGATAGAGTTGTCGCCACTCCATCTACATCAGCCACCACCACAACAAGAACGGTGGTAGCTGAGAAAGAACTGGTGATCGTTGAGGTCACCGAGACAGAGATTACAGGAGCTGCCGCGGAAGAGACGGCCGCAACCCCCGTCACTGCTTCAAGACCTGCAGAGGAAGAAGAGGAATTTCAGCAGGGCGACAACAATGGGGTGTTCAATGAGATCCTAAAGGAGCTCAGAAGAACATCGACACCACCGCCAAAATCCCCACCTGTAGCAGTTGAGGAGATCGCCAACAGAGCAGAGGTGGAGCAGAGTTCTCCCTCACCACGACCATCCCCACCTAGATGAGAAGGCAAGGTGGTGGCAATTGCAAAAGCGCCGACGCCTCGCCTGGCGGCATTGGGATCGCGAACCATTCTGATAGATTCTACCTCACCTGGTAGACCATCATGCGAGCAAGATGTCGCGAGGACGGAAGGGAGACCCACCGGAGCTTCCCCGTCACTCGGAAAGATGCTCGGACATGAGCTCGATAATTTGTAGGAGGTAACGGATATCAACTCTGACATTTGTATTTCCCTAACCCGCAAATTTGCGTCTTTCCATAACAGGCTGGATAGCCAAGAAAGAAAGCTGCTGACTCTAACGAGCCTTCCCGGTGGACTAGAGGCCATGAATGCAATAATGCAACAAGTCCTCCAATGACTCGACAAGATCGAGGAGAGGCTGGACAGAAATGACGACCATCCGCGCTGAAGGTAGCTAAGAAGGTCGCCGTCACCACCCAGTCGTGGCTCTCCTCCTTCTTCATCAGCTTCCCCTTCAGGAACAACGTCCTCCTCATCCTCCAGCGGGTGATCCTCAACACCCGAGGAGGGGACGCAACATAGGTCAGCCGAAGGAGCTCCAGCCGGACAGGAGAGCCCCTTAGGCTTGGGAGATGCAAACATCTCAATCCCCCTAGATGAAGATGAAGATGATAGCCCAGATATCAGCATCGGGGGAGACTCTTCTGATGAGTTCGAGGGAGAGAAGGGGGATGTCTACACAGTTAGTAAGAGACATCTTCCCCGAAGCAAACGCTCGATGGAGGACAAGTTCCGTGATAAGTTCCATGAGCCATCCGAGATACCCTCTTTCAAGATGGCCGACTTTGACAGAAGAGCCATCAGACACCTGACGATCAGAGACCAGAACTTGCTGAATAAGGTCTTGAGATCGCAGGAAAATGAAGATGATGTCATTTGGACTGACGACTACCTATCCGTGTGACGGGGAATTCTTCAAAACATGTTATGCACGCCGGCCTTCGTCGGCAAAAGACTGTTTAGGGTCCTTAAAGGAGCGATAATAGAACGTACTGATAGCATGACAGGTCGGAGAATGATATACAACGCCACCCCGACCATGGCGAGAAGTCTGATGAAGGGAGATCCAGGCTCCCGTGCGGTGGCCGACATGCTGCAGCACATTGAAGAGCACAGAACAAACCTCGTGTTGGCCCCGTATAAACACCACAACGTGTGGTTCCTCTATGTGGTAGACCTCAGGAACCACGACCTCCAGCTGCTGAGCTGCATCCGCAACGAGGTGCCACGCTCTAGGGGTGTTTTCTGCCGCCTGGAGGACAGGAAGCTGAGACTCCTGCCACTGTGTCTACTACGAGCTATAAAGCAAGGAAGCCAACATCACCAAAGTCCTTGGAACTTCTTTACTCTCTGAGACCTCCCTGTCCAAGCAGAAGAGGGGAGTGGAAACAACGCTATCATCATCCTAGGTGCCATTGAGGCGCTCAACACATTTGGAAACTTGGGAGTCCTCAAAGGAATGTCCTTCTATCAATGCAGGAGCATTTACGCCATGTTGCTAATCAAGGACAAGCACTATTTCCAGGACACATGGGTACCAGAGCAGCTGATGGACAGTGACCTGGAAGAAAACTCTTCTCATTCCAGCATTTCCTCAAAAAAAGAAGAGGAAGTGGCGACCGTCACACATGGGGCAGGCAAGCAGTTGGTGGTCCTAAAGAAAGTGCACATGATGGAGGACACTACTTTGCCTGAAGCTTCAGAAGGGCTGATCACAAATTTTGACCGCTTTTCATGTGCAACTCTCACACAGGAGCATGTCAATATAATCCTGCTGAAGTTAGCTAATTCTACCCCATCGGTTGTCGCCTTTCAGGCAGACGATGTCGTAGTCCCGATCGACGATCTAAGGGACATGGTGAAGGAAGGAGGGTGCTTGGCTGTAGCAGTTGCAGCCGCTTACATCCAGTATATACAACCAAAGCTAGAACATGCATACATAGCCCAGCCCATGCTATTCAACGACGTCTGCCTTGCCGACGAAACAGGAGCGAAGCAAAATTTTCAGGAAGAATTGAGAGGCGGGGTCCCAGGCACTATCTTTTTGCCAATTCTGCATTACAATCATTGGACACTCCTAACTGTGTACACCCAGCAGTGAGCAAGAATTTTCTACAATAGCTCAGACAGCAACAAGAACCATCCAGTGTCGTGTACATCAGAAGCTTTGACATTCGTCGAATGCCTGGTCTGAAAATACTACGACGAGGTGGCAAGGATGATCCAACCATTCCTTGACATGCAAGGAGGCAAGTGGCACGAACTCCAGTTCTACCACCGCAGTCTGCAACAACTTCCCCTATCCAAAGACTGCGACATCTACGTCCTGGAATGGGTGGCGAACAAAGAAACGCCTGATCAGCTCCACCACACCTTCTATCACATCAAAAGGGGGGAATATGTGTGGGAGCTTCTGTCTGACGCAGGTGCAACCTCACTGGAATAAACATTACCTCACCTTATCTACTTCACAACTCTGGGACAGAGTGTGGAGTAAGTTTGGGGGGGTACCATGTACCAGTGAGGGAGGTACAAAATTTTGAAAATTCTAACTCAATTTATTTATGCTTTTGTCTTAAATTCGTTATTCTTTTGTTCTTTGTGTACATATATATGTTCATACCAAAGTTTTGAAAATTCTTTTTGTTTATATATCATCTCCATACATATGTACAAAGTTGCTATATTAGTAAAAACCTGACACAACTGCTTGCAAAGTTAGTTTTCTATGTGCTTAACGAGATACAAGTTCTGTTATATCTTTCTGATAATGCTGCTTCAAACAAACGAGAATATTACGTTTTTCCATGCCAAAAATTTTGAAAAATATAATAATCTCACAAACAGCTAAGAGACGAGTATGGAGAAGGAAAAATCTATCCAAACAGCAGAAATCCCTCTTGTTTCCCCTCACCCAACAAAAATACCAAAAAGAGAAAGTAGCCTTATGAGGGTGAATAAAAGCATGAGAGTTGTGCCCGATAAATGAAAAGAAAAAAAAAATATATATACACACTTGTCTTCCAAAAGTACCCATCTTTAGGCATGGTAGATCGGGGGCAGTGGTACGTAGGATGTGAAATCACTGCTCTAAAGCCAACTGGCTTGTACTGCAGTGACCACTTGCCCGCTAATGGACCCTTACCTGGATGGACTGATGGGAAATGAGAAAACCCCCAAAAAGCCTTAGCCTACCCTATACACAACTTTCTGCCCCAAAAATAAAGCTGTTTGGTGTGTAAGCTAACTTCGGAATCATACAACAAAGTCTCGCTAAAGCTGTAGAGAAAATTTTACTGAAATAATAAAGCAAGGAAACACATGGTCTTTTATTTGCAGTGAGACAACATTATCTCTAAAGGCATTACTATACTTGTCTTACCTCTTGGCCTAAAAGCTATACCAAGAAACAAGAAGCATCACAAAATAAAGTTTAAATATTGATTGAGGACAATCAAAATGCTAAATTTGGGGGAGTTGATAACACCAATTTTTGTGATGTTTTTTTCCCTTTTTTCTGTTATCAAAACTGCCCTTTTATGCTATTTTCCTCTCTTTTATTAGTATTTTCGCAATAATTGGCCAAGCAATTCTCTTAATCCAATATTTCCATCTTTTGCAGAGTTTTTCCTCATTTTGGTACAATAAGGCCGTCCCGACCCACAAATAAGTTCAAAGTCTGTTTCAGCCTTCTTGACGCCCGATACGACCTCTTCCCGATAGGGTGGAGTGACACAATGACGCACGACAAAGGGATGCTGCGCAAGAAGAAGATGAAGGACGACACGCCTCTTACTCGACAGGGAGCCGAGCTCGCCATGACAACCCAAGCTTGTCGACGACACCGGCCACCCACCGGCAGGCGCCGCCCGTCACGTGACCGACAGCCAACATGCCTGCGCCGGGCGATATGTGTATCGGCCATCCATCAAACTCATGAATACGGAGGACACGTGGTGCTACGAGCACCATAACTTCCCCCAACCGCTGCCTATAAATAGCAGCTATAGGAAGTCGAAAAGACAGTTCAGACAGTTGGAGACTTTGAGCGATCTTCGGAGGAAAACAACGAGAGCAAGAGTATCGTGCACCAGTGCTCGTGCCAGGAAACTTTAGGTGAGCTCTTCCTCGTCCCGAGAGGGAGGGGATGGTTCACTTAGGACCGTCTCGGGCGACACTGCGGGCCGATATCGGCCAACGATGATGAGCGACACAAGTGCCCGATAGTAGAACGCGTCTCTCTATGCCCGACACGATATCAAACCGATACGCTTCACCTGTTATAGCGTGCCGCCCGACATGAGCGTATCGGCCAGGGTCCTTGAGCGATACAGTCGACTGTTACGGTATGCCACCTGAGAGGGTGTGTCACCCGAAACTGCTGTATCGGGCTAGGCTCCTGACCGATATCGGGCTGGGGAGCCGCAGTAGCCTGTCGCCCTTCTACATCAAGAAGGCGATACCTATCTTTACTTCTGTTATTTAATTCTTTATATCCTGCATTGTAATCAAACCTTTATATGTTTATGGAAATAGAAAAGCTCACTTACTTGCTGCTCTATGCTTGGTATAATGTGTTGGATGACTGCTATGTTTGATATCTGAACTCTAGCTTGCATGTTTGGATCGCGTTTCGCTTAGCTACCGAATCGTGTTTTCCCGTCGCAACAACTTCGAGAGTTGTGTTGTGGCTCTAGTGTTTGGTCCGATTCGGGAGTACGAGAGTGCCTGGAACGGAGTTGTGTCAGTAACATTCCACTCTAACTTAAGTCCAGCAACCTTGAGAGGGGTGTTGATGCTTGGTTAGAGGTACCCGCTCTGAGAGGAGGGGTGCATGAATTTATTGCTTCCGCTTATTTTACTGAAGTCTTATCCTTCATACCTTGCTCTAGCTCTAGTTTTATCTTTCTATTTCTATTGCATGAAAACCCTAAAAATTGCTAAATGACTAAAACCTTAAATCTTTCTTGTAGCTCCAGTTGGTGATAGTTTTCTTTATTTTGTTTGTGACATCTTGATGTTTCCCTTTTGGGAATTTATTATCTCTTTATACCTGTCAGAGTGTAGTGTGTCTATTTTGGGTTCTCAACACTACCACCCTTGTCCCTGTGTTCGACCCCGTAAACAAAGTTGCGGGGGCCTAGAAGGATTCAAGTTATAAATGTGAAAGCTCGATTACCTCAAATGCACCTCCTAATTTAGGACGCGTGATTTAGGCCCGTCAGCTACCCGATACGACGACAACCCAACGCGGGTGTGTCACATGAAAGCCGTAGCTGCTGCAACTCTTTACCCCATAAGGTGTCTTAGTCGTAATGGTTCGCCACTTGAAAAGGTCGATTACACAATTTGGCTACCCCTCGGTGCAACATCCTGCCAAGGTCCTAACCCGCCATGGCTGTGCATGATGCACCTGCTGCCTGACATGATTGATGACCCAACACACGTGTTGGGTGAAAGATGTATCGGCCCCTCCTGAAGCCACGAGGAAAGAGCCACAGACGAAGGATAGGTGGTCCAATAAAAGACACAACTCCCATCAACTCGTTTCCTATAAATAGCAGCTACAAGCCTACGATGGCACGGTTAGACCCTATGAGAGATAACTCTTAGGGCATAGGAGATTGTGTGTCAAGTTCTAGAGTAAACCGGGAGATACTACATTAGCACACTTCCGAACCGAGAGGGATGGGAGGAGTTCACTTAGAAACTATTCTGGTAGCAGCAAGCATCACAACATGACCCTCAAGGCTACTTCAACATATCGGGTCCCTATCTGGGTTTCAACCCGAGATGGCTCACCCACCTATACCCGACATGAGGAATCCGAGAGCCTTAAGATAATGTTTACCTGATATGTATCCTAACCCAACATGGTACCCAACCCGATATGGTCTATACCCGACATGACCAGCAGCTTGACACGACCATATTGGGTAGAGGGTACTATCCCGATACACCCCTTACATGTCACAGTTTATGACCCAAAAGAGTCAAGAACCCGATATGTTCGTGTCCTACTAGGGCCCCTACCCAGTACTGGGTTAACATTATCTTAAGTGTCTGCTGCTATGTACTTCAATCTCCTAAATCAGGGAGACTGATACCTATCTTCCCTTTTACAACATTTACTTTCCTTTAATTACAACATTGTAACTAAACCTTTATGTCTCTTTATGATTATTGGAATCTGTGGAGTTTATCTCATATTGTTCTATGTATGGATTTATTTTGTTGGATGATTTCTTTATATCATCTGATTTCTAGTCTCTTCTTTCTGAAGCACACTTTTGACTAGCTATCAAATCATGTTTCTTATTTTGAGTCCTTTGAGAGAGGGATGTCATAAACTCTAGAGCTTGTTCTGATTTGGGTGTACGAGAGTACCCAGAATCAGGGATGCCCCAGCCTATCTTTCCACTCTAGTCCACGCTTGGTACCCTTGAGAGAGGGAACTTAGTGCATGGCTAGTTGGCGTCTTCTTTGAGAAAAGAAGGCACAAGATGTAGGCCTCTGCCGCTTGTTATGATTATGTTTTCTTCTTTTGTGCTATACTCCGAAGATAGTCTTATCTCCTCATTTTCCTTTATATAAAAACTTCCATAGAAACTTATAAACCCCAAACCTTAATCCTTTTGGTAACTCCCTTTGGAGATAGTTTTTAGTTTGATTCTTTATAATTCTTTCTTGTTACATCTACCCTGATCTTTCCAAATTTTAACATGCTTAGACAAGTAAAACTTGAGTTCTGAAGCGCTATTCTTTCAATCCCTGTGTTTGACCCCAAACTACTTTGACCCTGTGGTAGTTGTAGGAGTCTTAAACATTCGGGTATTATAAATTATTGAAGTTTGATGACCTAGACATGTCTCCATTTTTGGACCCACGTTTAAGGCTTGTCAACTTTTTGGCACTATTTCTAGGGATTCGACAATGACTACCATTATATGAACTTGAAATTTATTTGCACTTTGCCAAAAACCTCATACATATGCATATAATATTACAAATATTTACTACACATAGTTTATACAACACACTCACACTTTCACACTTCTTCTTTTCAGGTACTTCTTCACCTCTTCAAACCCTCATGTGTTTGACAAGCCATGGTTGAGCAGGATCCCGAGGTTCGATGCATGTGTTCTTTTATCCAAGTCAGGGCAAACGAAGAGAGGAATCTAGTAGTAGAGAAACCACTCAATGTAGCTAACTTTGAGTTGAAGCCTGCTTTCCTCCAGTTGCTGCATCACAACCAGTTTGGTGGGAATACCATTTAAGAGAACCCGTACAACCACCATACAATGTTCAAAAGGACTTGCAAGACTTTTAAGATCAACATGGTCCCAATATCTCACATCCATACCCAGTGCTTTCCCTTCTCTCTAAGAGATAAAGCCATGGAGTGGTATACAAGTCTACATGATGGAAGCCTCCCCGATTGGGAATATCTAGCCAATGCATTTATCGCCTTCTTCCCTATAGAGAGGATGATCAAATGCCAAAATAAGATAACAAGGTACTTGCAGAAAGTCTCACAAAACCTGCATGAAACCTGGGAGAGGTTCCAAGGCTATCAGAGGGAATGCCCACACCATGGTTTTTCTGAGCCCAAGCTGATCACTACTTTCTATAATGGGATGTGCATCGGAGAAAGGAAATCCCTGAATGCTACAACTGGCAATGATTTCTTGGGACTCAATGCTCAAAGGGCCAGAGAGATTATTGACAATATGGCCATGAATCATCAAGATAGTGAGTATGACAGAGAGTCAGTGAGCCTTACCACTCCTGGAGAATTGAAGGTGATGGAGGCACTGGAGACTAAGTTGGACAAGATAGTAACTGACGTCCAAGCCTTGAAGGAGTAGGATATAAGAGAAAAGTCTGACAAGAGGTAGTGAGAAGCTACATCACTTGTGGGGACCTAGATCACCTGTATGACTTCTTCCCACACACAGCCGTCCATGGTGAACTTGATGAAGACAACACGGAGAATGTGACCTACATCCAATATCGGCGCCCTGATCATTCTGATTTCTCATACAGGAACACCAGTGCAATCGAGAATTCTCATTACCTGGTGGGTGGAACTTCTTCGGGAGGACCGCAAAGTCAGCAATGCCAAGATGGTTTCCCACAATAGGGAAGTTACCAACAGGGCCAGCCACAACGACTGTCGGTGATGACCAAGTTGATGCCCTTTGCTAAGAAGCAGAACGATATGAATGAGAAGCTGCACAAAAGTTTCATAGATAGCACGACATTTCTCAAGTTGATGCAACAATAGATGGGAGGTTTTTTGACTCAGATTGGGGAGATACAACAACATAACCAGTATATTGACCAGTAGCTGGCAAGCCTAGCCCAAAGTGTCAACCACCAAGTTGGGTGATTCCCCTCCAATACCGAGGCAAATCCATGTGGGAATGAAACCGCAAAGATGGCCATCTTAAGGTCAGGCATAGTGATGCAGTCTACAATCAAGAAGAGAGCTACAACAACAACAACACTAGTTGAGGATGTAACCCCCAAAGGATTAGGAGAAGTACCTACGAAGACGAAGAAAGTAACAGTAAGGAGATAATGATGCAACCTTCGAGGAGCGTCTGGATAGGTATGCAGCTCACTTACCTTTCCCGCACAAGCTAGTAACGACACAGTTGATGAAGAGGTATGAGAAGTTTATGGCTGCAGTAAAGAAGTTGCACCTCGACATCCCATTCTTAGATGCTATCAAGGAGATGCCCACCTATGGAAAGTTCCAGAAAAACTTGATCTCGAGAAAGAAAAGAGGAGAAGACATTGAAACCATGAAGCTAGTACAAATGTTCAGTTCTTTTGTCAAGGCAAATATGACTTCTAAGAAGAAAGGCCCTGAATCCTTTGTCATCCCCTTTCAAGTTGGGGATAACATGACCTGTAAAGGTCTAGCAGACCTGGGGGAAAGTATTAGTTTAATGCCCTTGTCCCTTGCAAAGAGGTTAGGACTTACCAATATGGTAAGTACAAATATGAGAATCCAACTTGCAGATCACACTTCACCAGATTGGTTGGAGTGGTTGAAGATGTGCCCATTAGAGTTGGGCGGTTCTTTATACCCTGTGACATTGTTTTGATCAACACTGTGGAAGACCCTATCTGCCACATTATCTTTGGGTGACCCTTCCTTGCAACTGGTAGAGCACTCATTGACGTAGAGGCGGGTATGATAACAATCAGAGTTGGAGGAGAACACATCAAATTCAACATATGCGATTGTATGAAAGCCTCCTCATTCTTTGAGTCCTCTTATTTTGTCGAAAGTTATCAGCAACTCTGCAATGAGGTAAGGGAAGAAAAAGCTATGGTAGACCAGATAATCCGTGCTTTAGCTAGCGAAGCACATGTGGTCGAGGACCTGGAAGTGAAGGAACTAATGACATTTATAGAAGTCGAAGATCTTCCCAAAGTAGAAGACCCAGTGGAGACAGTGATGTATGCTGCCCTACGAAGTGGTCCTACTGATGAATAAGAAGAGAAGACCCTACTCGAGTTGAAGGTTTTTCCGAAAGGTTTGGAGTATCATTTCTTGGATGAAGAAAAAATGAACCCAGTCATCATCAACTCAGAGCTGACTAATAGTCAGAAGGAACAACTCCTAGTGGAGCTGAAGCTAAGAAGGAAATCCCTAGGTTACTCGAGTGGAGACCTAAGGGGGATCAACCCTTCTGTGTGTATGCACACAATCCACCTAGAAGAAAATTCCAAGCCTTACGCCCAACCGCAGTGAAAGCCGAATGAGAAGTTGCGTGAGGTGGTCATCAAGGAAGTTGTGCAGCTCCGTGATGTAGGAATCCTTTACGCCATTAGTGACAGCACGTGGGTGAGTCCCATTCAGGTAGTTCCTAAGAAGGGAGGCATAATGCTGATCAAGGGAGATATTGGAGCAGAAGTTATAACCAAGACCGTCACCAGTTGGCTGATGTGTATAGACTATAGAAAGCTAAACACCACCACCCACAAGGACCACTTCCCTCTCTCATTTATCAACTAGATGCTTGAGTGCCTGGCCCACCACACTTACTTTTGCTGTTTGAATGGATATTTGGGGTTCTATAAGATCCCCATTCACCTCAAAGAATAGGAGAAGACTACCTTCATGTGCATCTATGGAACTTTCGCTTTTATAAGAATGCCCTTTGGGATGCACAATGCACCCAAAACCTTTCAGTAGTGCATGAACACCATATTTGCAGATTTCTTGGAAGATATGATGGAAGTCTTCATGGATGACTTTAGTGTTTATGGTAGCTCTTTTGATGATTGTCTGAATAACATGTCTTTGGTAATGAGGAGATGTGAAGAACATAGTCTCACCTTTAATTGGGAAAAGTGCCATTTTATGGGAGAGAAAGGAATCGTTCTAGGACATAACGTGTCTAATAACGTCATTGAAGTTGACCAATCTAAAGTGGAGGTGATAGCAAAGCTTCCTCCACCCACCTCTATGATAGGAATCAGAAGTTTCTTGGGACATACCGACTACTACCAAAGGTTTATTAAGGAATTCTCAAAGATTGTGAAGCCATTGTTAAATCTGCTGATGAAGGATGTGAAGTTTTATTTCATAGAATAGTGCCTAACAATGTTCTCCACTTTAAAGGATGATTTGGTCTCCACACCCGTTCTCTATTCCCCTGACTAGAACCTTCCCTTCAAGCTTATGTGTGATGCTAATGATTTTTCCATAGGCATAGTCCTTGGGCAAAATAAAGATAAAAAACACCATGTGATCTTCTATGCCAGTAAAATGTTAGACGAAGCTCAGATGAACTACATCACTACCAAGAAAGAAATGCTATACATTTTATATGCATTTGATAAGTTTTGATCTTACCTTATGGGTTCGAAAGTGATTGTTCACACCGACCACAGAGCAATCAAGTATTTGATGCAAAAGAAAGATGCTAAGCCTAGGTTGTTGCACTGGGCATTGGTGCTATAGGAGTTTGATCATGAGATAATAGACAAGAAAGGTTCTGAGAATGTGGTCTCTGACCACCTATTGAGTATTAGGGTGGAGGACGAGCACCCGCTGTTGATCAATGAAAGCTATGCTGATGAGGAAATCTATGTTTCCCAGATGGCTAATCCTAAAGGGCCATGGTACGCAGATATCTATAACTACCTAGCCTGCACACAACTACCCCCAGAAATGTCTTGCAACCAGAAGAAGAAGTTCTTCTCTGATCTAAAGAACTATTACTGGGATGACCCTATGTTGTTTAGGCATTCTGCCAATAGCCTATACAAGAGGTGTATACCTGAAGACAAAGCTCCAATGATATTGTTTGAGTGTCACTCCTACCCCTATGGAGGGTACTTGGGTGATGAAAGAAACACAACCAAGGTTCTTCAATCCAAATTTTGTTGGCCCACTCTTTTCAAGGATGCTCACGCCTTTGTTAAAGCCTGTAACAAGTGTCAAAGAACTGGGAATATTTCCCGTAGGAATGAGATGCCCATGTCTAAATGGATTGAAGTGGAGATCTTCAAGATATGGGGGATCGACTACATGGGACATTTCCCTTCATCATACAATTTCAAGTACATCCTTGTTGCGGTGGATTATGTCTCCAAGTGGGTATAAGACATACCCACCACCACCTATGATGCTATGCCAGTTAAAAAGCTCTTTACTAAGATCATCTTCCCAAGGTTTGGAATACCAAGAACAATTATCAGTGATGGAAGATCTCACTTTGCTAAAAGGAAATTTGAGTCACTTCTGTGCAGATATGACGTTCGACACAAAGTTGCCACACCATACCATCCACAAACATCTAGTCAAGTCGAAGTTTCAAACTGACAAATTAAACAAATCCTAGAGAAAATAGTCAGAAAGTCTTGGAAAGATTGATCAGCCAAGCTTGATGATGCTCTCTAGGCATACAGTACATCATAAAAGACATCGCTCGACACCACACCTTATCGTCTGATATATGGGAAAACATGTCATCTACCTTTTGAGTTGGAGCACAAGGCATTATGGGCCATTAAATGTCTCAATATGGATCCGTCCCTGGCCGGAAAGAAGAGGTTCCTCCAGCTCCAAGAACTTGAAGAACTTAGGCTTCACGCCTATGAGAATACAAGAATCTACAAGCTGGGAACAAAAGTCTGACATGATTCCCACCTGCGGAAGAAAGATGTCAATGAAGGTGACAAAGTTTTGTTGTTTAAATCTTCTATTCGACTTTTTCCAGGGAAACTGTAGACTCGGTGGTCAGGACTGTTCATGGTAGAAAGAATGTACCCATCAGGAATGATGGAGCTATATGACAAGGATGATCATGTGAAGGTCATCCCAATCAACGGACACCGAGTGAAAAGGTTCTACAAAGATGAAGCTTTCAAAAGGAGGCCCGATTTGCCCCTGGATGATGCCAAAGCTGCTCCTGCCGAAGAAGCGTAGCGAGAATTAAAGATGTCGAGCTAACGACAGAAACTATAGTGCTCCCTGAGAGGCATCCTAAGCTTTTAATTTCCTAGAATAGGATGTTATAGGTATCCCACTGCCTAACTCATGGCGTGCTAAAGATTTGCATGGCACTACACGTGGGTAGCCCAATTCCTAACTCATAAAAACCTAATGTCCTACTTAACAAGTAGGCCCTGTACCAGGTTATCCTTTTCATCATTAGAAAAGCCATAGAGGAGGACCAGGATCTGATCCAGTCATCTATATATATTTATGGTGATAATCATAGTCACTTTATAGTTGCATGAAATAAAAGTCATCCAAGCAGTTATTTTTAGGCAACTGATAAAACATCTGAGAATCACTGTGAAACTAAAGAAATTAACCATAAGCATAACCACATACATGTCAGGCTGACTTGAGTGTAGAAATAATCCAACTAAGCAAGTAATCTAGTAAACAAGCAAGCACACAAGATGACTCTGAAATATGCATATGATTTTCCCTATCATTGATCATGCCATCAAGGTCTATTAAACCTAGCTCGCTTCCTACAGTTTCTAATCCACTTTTAGGGTTTTCATTGCAATTAGGGTTTTTCTTTTTATTACTACAAACCCTAATTAAGAAAAATAACTCACAAACCCTACAGATTATAACCTATCTCATCTAACAGGCTAGGATCATCATTTACAAACATATTTTCACATATTTTGAATTAAATATGATCTTTTCCTCTTTTACCCTAAATTAAGGTTTCTAAATGATGTATCATTCATAATTGGTGTAAAACCCTAAACCATGCTCTAATTCATCTAGATCAGGTTCAAGTTCATCATTAACGTTTCAACATGTTACTATTACTTAATTTCGCCAATTAAGCATCATGAACTTAACCATTAATTTCAATTAGCGTTTATAACATAATTTCAAAGAACTTTTCATTAAATTAGCATACGTTTGCAAGTATTAACTAAATCAGTCTTTAAATTATTTTTATTGGATTCTACACATTCTCCTGATCAATTTTCATATTTTGCATGTTTCCATTGGAGCTACCAATAATTAGATACAATTTTTGTAAGAATTCACTTACCTGAACCAATGGGAGGCTGCCACATCGTCTATCCCCATGCAAATCGTAGCTTTGGCCGAACATAACCAAATTAAGATCTTGCCCTCACTTAAGTGGCCATCACTTTAGCACACAGAGGCGCAAAAACGTCAAACGAGGCCAGATCATCTTCAACCTCACGACACCCTAGCTGTTGCCAACTTGCAGCTCTTCATGGGTCCGCCCCCTCCTCTCTAGGGCTCAAAACTTGCCGCCAGCTACTGCCCTTGCTCCACCGCCCTCCGCCGCACCTGGGGCACCACCCAACTCACGTCCCCGATGGCCGATTTCAAGCACAATGACCTACAACATGCGGCTGAAGATGCAACCATGCTGCTGTTGCGACACATCGTTTAGGGCATGGCGACGCTAGCTAGACTTCTCTCTCACATCGTGGGGTAGCATGCTTCTATTGTGATGGCTTCACAGCTCCTCACTGCTCTAGAGATCGCATTACCCCCTTGGTTAGGGTTTTGAATGGAAACAAGGAAGAGAAAGAGAGAGTGGTGCATGGGATCTTCTTGAACTCGAGCCAAGGGGTCTACCCTTATATAGAGGAGGGTAGCAATTGTTAGTATGTATGCCCTTAGAGACAATCATGGGATGATTGGTGGGATACATTAAGATTGATTTGATAAACATCAAAGGCAAGCTTCCATTTCTTTCTGGTTCAGTCATCTAAGATTGTGATAGAACAGATTGAATGTCTAGAGAATGACAATACTCAATGACGTATGCCTTCAGGTTCATGACCTGAACGATGAGATCATACGGATGCTAAGAGTTTGTACATTCTCATTATGTCCCTAGTCGGATGTCATTGTGGAAGGTAGATAGATAGCAATGACACACAAGGCTAGATTGTGGTGTTGGTTGATGACATAATCTCATTAGTCATGATATAGAGATATCAAACCAAACACATAGGTACTTGTTAGAGAACAAGTGTACCGGACAGACCCACCGTGAGTTTGACACATGGAACCAGGACATGGTAGTCACAGTCAGTACTCACAATTATGGTGGTGAGTGTGATTCTTTGACCTAAAATCACTACACTCAACACATGTCGTTGGGCACACTTTGACATCATCAAACACAGTCCTGAAACATGGGTTGTCATAAAGGTGATGATTGGGTGGCTTTAACACATGGGACTTTTGAGGGGTGAGTGATAGATATGGGATTTGTCCCTCCTGAGGGAGTTTGATATCCAAGGCCACTTGATGAGTAGGATTGAAATAGGCGTGCACACGCATGTGTGAATTAGTATGTGATATTGATGTCATACATATCTCTTCCAATCTGCTTTGAGATCAAGAAAGTGAATGAACGTTGACAGGATGACTGTTCCATGCCTCTAGTTCATTCGGGATATCAGTGACAAAGGAATTATACATTCGCTGTAACACCATTCCCAGATTGTAGGATTGAAAGTTGTTCTCAAACTTTCTTTTTCACTTGGGTAGCACTGATGTGTGACTAGGCACCGCTCTTTGCTTGTGAAGTCATAAGTGTTATGGACTTTCACTGCCAATGTGAAAAGGACCTGCATGGTCACACACATAGGATTTAACCTGGAAGAGGAGTTTTGTCCACAAACAAATGTTTAGATTGAATACTAAAGGAGTTTAGTAGTTCAATTAAACACTCAATTAATTGATAGCTCAAAATCATAGTGTTCAAGGTGTTGGACAGATTGATTAGAGTATCAGATTGATTAAAACTGCAATTGACTGATTCTGCACAATCTGCACTCCCAACTGATCGACTCATGTGATGAACCGATCGACTCAGCTTGGTGAACCGATCGGCTCAAGTGGTGAGTCGATCGGCTCATGGACAAGGTGAAACAATCGCTTCAAGTGTTGAAACGATCGGTTCAACTGTTGAAACCGAGCAAGTTGGGAAAGTAGGATTGGTGAGAATTTTCCATTCGTTTCACTTGCCTAATTTGATTGGAACAAGGATTGGCATTTGATACCAATTAGAAACAAAAGATGGAAAGTCAATTGGGAACTGACCAGGACCACGAACTGACTGGTTCAGAAATGAACCGACCAGTTGAGGGGTCCCAACCGATCGGTTGAGGTGTCAACCGACCGGCTCAGGTCGCCAACCGACCATTTCAGTTGCGAAACGATCGGTTCAGGTTGCGAGTTGGTTGTTTTGTGGAAAATCTTGAACCCTTCTACTCCTACTTTTAGTCCCACATTGCCCGGGATGGAGAACCCTGTCCCATGACCCTCCTATATATATAGGGGTATTGGGGGCTTCTCAAAGTACAACCCAGTGCAACTAGTTGCTCTGTGAAGTTGTCATTCTCTCTGGTTTTGGTAACCGAGAGAGAGCCCGAGCAACTGCTACTCGATAAGGGAGGCACAACAAGGGAAAGACAACTGTAGTTGCGACTTGTAGCGGGAGAGTGTGTTGGTGACTAGTACGCCAACAGGAAGGTGCGACTCCTTCCAATTCCTTGTAGGACAAGGAGATTGGAGTTCTAGGTGGTCTGTGTGGACTACTTCAGAGGCGGAAGGTTTCTGTCGCTCAGGAGGACAACTGTCAATCCCAACAGTCCCAGTAAGACCAGGAGTCGTCAGTCCCAGTGCGACCAGGAGCTGCACAGACACCATCCAAGATCAGAGGTGAAGACCGTGCAAGCCCCGGGGTATTGTCGCCGAGCAAGCCTCGGGACAAGGTATGATTCCACAAACCATCCTTTCCTATTTTATAGACGTTGACGCGTTTCCTTGTTCCGGGTTTGGGGGAGAAAATTTTTGTTTCCGCTGCCTTCTCTGATTCCCCTAAACCCAACAGTGGTATCAGAGCCACGTCAACTGCTCTATACTTTAGGGATTATCGATATGATCGATTTTGGTTTTTTTTGCCTTTATTTGTTGCATACGATGCGAATAAGATTGGCTTTATGCATGTCCAATCCTAAATCCACAAATCCCAATTTACATATATGATATGTATTATTAATGCACTCGATACGTGTCGCCCTTAAATGAGTTTTGTGGTGGATGTATAGCATGGTTATAGCCAATAAACCCTATGTGTGTATGGTTGTATGTGGTTGCTTGCATCTCGGTCTGTGCACCGATCTTCCTTCTCCTATTCCTGATGTAACTCAAAATAATTCGAGATTTCTTTTCTACCTTTGCTCCCCTCGAATGTAACTCGAGGTTTCTCTTTTTACAATGTAAAATAGGATAGAATTTGTTTTCCTGTTATGTCAAAGAACGGAGGACATCCTGACGACAGCTGAGACGATCAGTTCAAGGCGTGAACCGATCGGTTGATGTTCCAGATGATCGGTTCAAGGAGTGAGCTGATCAGTTGATGACCAGTTCGAGGAGCGAGACGAGCGGGTGGCGGCCATGATGAGATGCACGATGACCAGGCGAACCGATCGGTTGGAGGAGCCAACCGATCGGCTGGTGGCACCCAGCCGACTAGTCTGATGGTGAGCCGATCATTCATGTGATGAGTTGATCAAACCCAGAAAGGCAAAGCACAAAGTTCATCTTGTACAGGTTGCATGTGATGCAGACCTAGATGACCGTGATTCCTTTTGGCTCGAGGAATCACATTAGGATGGCCATAATCATCACTTTTATCGTTTTGCATGTTTTCTGTGGGATATAGCATGTATATGATACGTACTATGTATTGTGGTGATTGGATATGTATATGTATATAAAATCAAATCCCTCATTAAATATTAAGTTTTAGATGCCTTCCAAATGCGACACACATGAAAAGCTTGATCGATCAAGTGTGGGAACACCCAAGTGTGGTGCACCGTCTATCTCGTGGAAGCGTGAAGGATGAATGTGTGGGTCTGCCCAAGCAGGGTGCATATTCATCGTGTTGGCTTTGGGTTGGACTTAACAAGGTGCCCTAGATAGGATATAGCACCTTGAGGCATGGAGATGCTCATGGAAAGGAGTTGCATATGACATCTTATCAAGAGTTGCATATGATGCAATTGGCAAGAGTTGCCTACCTGAGAGATCTAAGTTGTGGGTGACAGCCCAAGTTGGTCCATGACTTAGAGGATTTTAGGATCTTGCCCACTAGAAGGTTGTACATTGCAATCTTCCGAATTGATGGTGAGGGATATCAATTTGAACTAAAATAGTGGGAGCGATAATTAATTAAAGGCCTAATTATATCGTCAACTTTTCAAATCAATCAAATAAGTCAAAAATTGAGTTTTTGGACTAAAATTGCATATTTTCCTTTTGTAGTACAAATGACAACAAACAACAATCACTTTTCTTTGCGATCGGTCCTTGAAAAGGACAAGCTAAATGGGACAAACTTCCACGACTGGTATAGGACATTGAGAATTGTTCTCACTCAAGAGCGTAAGCTCTATGTCCTGGATACTCCAATTCCAGAGGAACCTACTCCTAATGCACCAAAGGCAGAAAGGGATGCTTACAAGAAGCTTTCGGATGATGACATTGATACAAAGTTCTTGATGTTGTGCTCTATGAATCACGAGTTGTAGAGACAACATGAGAACATGAGTGTTATTGAGATGATTCAGCATCTTAGAAATATGTATGAAGATCAAGCACGACAAGAGAGATACAATGTCTCAAGGGCACTGTTCAAGTGCATCATGATAGAAGGAGATCCAGTTGGTTCTCACACACTCAAGATGATTGGGTATGTGGAGAACCTGCAAAGACTGGGATTTCCACTGAGCCAAGAGTTGGCTACTGACGTGATACTCCAATCGTTGCCAGAATCCTATAGTCAGTTTGTGATGAACTATAACATGAACAACTTTGATAGGGCACTTTCAGAGTTGTTGGGCATGTTGAGGACAACCGAGATACAGATGAAGAAGGACAAGCCTAAGTATGTGATGGTGATCACGAGCAAGAAAGGCAAGTCCAAGAGCAAGGGCAAGGGCAAAGCTAAGAAAGGTTTTGATGCTATCCAGGAGCCCAAGTTGTCTTCAGCTCTCAAGGCCAAGGGAGGCGTGGCCAAGAAAGGCAATTGCCACCATTGTCAAAATCTAGGACATTGGAAAAGGAATTGTCCTCTCTATCTGGAAGAACAAAAGAAGGAGGCAACAAACGTCTCTACTTAAAGGTGTCCTGAAAGTAAACTTGTAACACTTTTGAGGTATATGATACCAAGATGTAAAGTGTAAAGCACTCAATAAATGGGGAAAATGTTGTCTCCATAGATAGGAGTGCTTTAGTTTATTTTCAGCCTAAAAGGCATGTAATACAGTTATAAAATGCTATTTCATATTTGCCAATAGATAGAAACACTTTATTTTTGTATATTGTATGACAATGATGGCAATCAATAAAGTTGATGTTTCAATCTTTTAAAGATATGATCTTTGTGGAAATGCCTTATTTATCTTGTGGTACTTGATATGCATAAGATAAAAAATGATACCTAAAGTTATTGATAACTCAAACAATCAAATTAGCATCAATCATGAGGAATTCATTTCTAGTTTCCATGTGATGGATAAATCTAGACTCTTTTGGTTAGAGAACCAGTAAGAGACATGAATATCTTGGACATGATTAATCAATCTTCACTAATGGCAGTGGGAGAATGATTATCCTATTAGGTATGATACATGTGATGTATTTACATACCTATTGCAACAAATGCTAATACTTCAAATGGTGTTTAGAGAAATACCAATATGAATATCTTGATGTGTTCAAGATTATCATAGATGAAGTGCAAATTTGGTAAAGTGTTAATTCTTGATGAGATCAATGAATGAAATACTTGGACCAAATGTTTGAGATCCTTATGAGTGATTATGATTGTGTATCATAGTGAACTCATGATTAAGGCATGGTGATGTCTAAATCAAGAAGGAATCATACTCTAAGGAGTTAGAGAATGATTATCAAATAACTGAATTCTTCTTAATAAAAGAATACCCCACACTAATAAAGGACATTAAGAATCACAAGGAGTTGTAAATTCTTATATCCTTGATGGATACACCTCAATTATTCATGTGATGAGTTATTCATGTGATGAGTCAACTATCTAGATGAATATGAGGAACCGAATTTTGAGTTATGGTTTATGACCATTACATCCTAAATGACATCCATGTGAACCATAAGGTATGACCTTGATGGTATCACTCATTGGATGAAATCCATAAGTGCAAATGAATCTTAAGTGTTAAGACACATGGATAACATTTTGAGAAGGATGATTCTTGTTGATTGAAAGTTAATGACTAAGACGTTTGGCATATGGATCCTAAAACCGCATTCCTATGAGGAATAAAACAAGGATGTGTATGTGACACAACATATAAGGTTTATGAATCCACTCATGCAAATGAAGTCTATAAGATACAATGGAATAATCAATGTGATTGATTGAGTACAAGCAACTCAGAATTGGATCTTTACTTTGATGATATAGTCAAAGGGTTTGACTGATATGTCAAAGATAAAGAAGGGATCTGTGATTTAGTGGGAGCTTGTTCACATTCCACATGTAGATGTGAAATGGAAATGTTCTAGAATGGAAATCCAAAAGTGGAAATTATCTTTAAGGAAGATAGAGATGTTTCCTATTAGATAGGAATAGAGATCTATAGAGATAGTTCTCGAAAAATCTCTTGACCTGAAAAGAGAGAGCATACATTGACAATCTGTACTGAAGTGTTCAGTATGCACAGATTCAGTAGGAGAAAACTTGTCCATGCTACATGGAGTTAGTATCCCAAGGCCAAGTGTCCAATTCTTATGAAGAATGGGAACACTAAGAATAGATGTAGATCTATCATGAATGTAATCATCCCATTATCTTGCATGGCAAGAACAAAAATGCATTCATCATCTTGTATGTATGACATGGAAATATGATGTGCTCATCCTGATGACTCGCATATGGGACATGATGAGTGGATGTCTGTCTACTTCCAGTAAGGGTTACTGGGAACCATAAGAACTTGATAAGTACTTGAGAAGTACTAGTTCTATGCAGAAAAGGGAAGAGTTCGATGTAAAGAGTTACATTGATGTGAACTTCTGAAAAGGATAGAAAATTAATCGCATAATATATATAGGATATATAAAAGTGAATGTTTGTTGATAATTGGAAGTGTTCCAATAAAACCATTTAAAAGGAAATTCTGAGTATCTGTGTTATAGAGAATAGTAGTGGATACTATATGGATCTAGAAGTTCATGAGATGAACTTATAGATATTTCGGTCATTGATGACAAGTATGGAATCCTTGATCATGCAATGTTGCTAAAGGTTAGCAAAGGAATACTAGATCACATATTACGGCAACTCCATCTCATACGTATGACGTACAGTGAAGAGATGTGAGACATGCAATTTACACTAACTCTGGCAAGGTGTTGCCATAACTCACTATGTTGGCACAAGAGCACAGTAACATGTGCGACATGTTAGAAGATCACTATGAATATGATTCAAGGGTGATTGGATCACAATGCAAGTGGGAGTCTGTTGGTATGTATGCCTTGAGAGCCAATCATGGAAAGCTTCCAATTCTTTCTGGTTCAGTCATATGAGATAGTGATAGAACAGATTGAATGTCTAGAGAATGACAATACTCAATGACGTATGCCTTCAGGTTCAAGACCTGAACGATGAGATCATACAGATGCTAAGAGTTTGTACATTCTCATTATGTCCCTAGTCAGATGTCATTGTGGAAGGTAGATAGACAGCAATTACACACAAGGCTAGATTGTGGTGTTGGTTGATGACAGAATCTCATTAGTCATGATATAGAGATATCAAACCAAACACATAGGTACTTGTTAGAGAACAAGTGTACCGGACAGACCCACCGTGAGTTTGACACATGGAACCATGACATGGTAGTCACAGTCAGTACTCGTAGTGATGGTGGTGAGTGTGATTCTTTGACCTAAAATCACTACACTCAACATATGTCGTTGGGCACACTTTGACATCATCAAACACAGTCCTGAAACATGGGTTGTTATAAAGGTGATGATTGGGTGGCTTTGACACATGGGGATTTTGAGGGGTGAGTGATAGATATGGGATTTGTCCCTCCTGAGGGAGTTTGATATCCAAGGCCACTTGATGAGTAGGACTGAAATAGGCGTGCGCACGCATGTGTGAATCAGTATGTGATATTGATGTCATACATATCTCTTCCAATCTGCTCTGAGATCAAGAAAGTGAATGAACGTTGACAGGATGACTGTTCCATTCTCGAGTTCATTTGGGATATCAGTGACAAAGGAATTATACATTCGCTGTAACACCATTCATAGATTGTAGGATTGAAAGTTGTTCTCCAACTTTCTTTTTCACTTGGGTAGCACTGATGTGTGACTAGGCACCGCTCTTTGCTTGAGAAGTCATAAGTGTTATGGACTTTCACTGCCAACATGAAAAGGACCTGCAGGGTCACACACATAGGATTTCACCTGGAGGAGGATTTTTGTCCACAAAAAAATGTTTAGATTGATTACTAAAGCAGTTTAGTAGTTCAATTAAACACTCAATTAATTGATAGCTCAAAATCATAGTGTTCAAGGTGTTGGACCGATTGATTAGAGTATTAGATTGATTGAAACTGCAATTGACAGATTCTGCACAATCTGCACTCCCAACCGATCAGCTCATGCGATGAACCGATCGAATCAACTTGGTGAACCGATCGGCTCAAGTGGTGAGTCGATCGACTCATGGACAGGATGAAACAATCGCTTCAAGTGTTGAAATGATCGGTTCAACTGTTGAAACCGAGCAAGTTGGGAAAGTAGGATTGGTGAGAATTTTCCTTTCGTTTCACTTGCCCAATTTGATTGGAACAAGGATTGGTATTTGATACCAAATAGAAACAAAAGATGGAAAGTCAATCAGGAACTGACCAGGATCATGAACTGACCGGTTCAGAAATGAACCGATTGGTTCAGAAATGAACCGACCGGTTGAGGGGTCCCAACCGATCGGTTGAGGTGTCAACCGACCGGCTTAGGTCCCCAACCGACTCTCGGTTCAGGTTGCGAGTTGATTATTTTGTGGAAAATCTCGAACCCTTCTACTCCTACTTTTAGTCCCACATTTCCTGAGATGGAGAACCCTGTCCCATGACCCTCCTATATATATAGGGGTATTGAGGGTTTCTCAAAGTACAACCCAGTGCAACCAGTTGCTCTGTGAAGTTGTCATTCTCTCTGGTTTTGGTAACCAAGAGAGAGCCCGAGTAAGTGCTACCCGATAAGGGAGGAACAATAAGGGAAAGACAACTGTAGTTGCGACGGGTAGCAGGAGAGTGTGTTGGTGACTAGTAAGCCAATAGGAGGGTGCGACTCCTTCCAATTCCTTGTGGGATAAGGAGATTGGAGTTCCAGGTGATCCGTGTGGACTACTTCAGAGGTGGGAGGTTTCTGCCGCTCAGGAGGACAATTGTCAATCCCGACAGTCCCGGTAAGACCAGGAGTCATCATTCCCGGTGCGACCAGGAGCTGCACAGACAACGTCCAAGACTGGAGGTGAATATCATGCAAGCTGTGAGGTATTGTCACTGAGCAAGCCTAGGGACAAGGTATGATTCCACAAACCATCCTTTCCTATTGTATAGACGTTGATGCGTTTCCTTGTTCCGGGTTTGGGGGAGAAAATTTTTGTTTCCGCTGCCTTCTCTGATTCCCCTAAAACCCAACAACAATTCCCTAGCTCACTTGTCCATGAGGAAAACAAGTCCCTCATCAACCATGTCAACCACACTTTCCTTGTTTGAGATATAACTCCACTCTTTTATTTATTAAAAGATGTCCTTTTCTTATCATGATCCTTGGTTATTATGAATTCTGAATCTTACCTTGTTTATGTTCCTTGTGCTTGGATTTTAATCCATGGGCCATGAAATTCTACTTTCTTAAAGAAAATAATATCTCTTTTAGATAACAACAAAAGGTTATTAATTATTTAGCACATTACTCTCATATTCTGTATTATATGCATTTTCTCTTTCTTTTTCTCCATTCGGTCTCCTTGGATCCCAAGGAATACTAATATTTCAAAATCCTTTTTAGTGGATACTTATTATCCATCTAGATGCATCTACATCCATTATTTCTCATTATCTTACTTATTTCTTTATTAAAAGATTTCTTTTCAAGGATTTCTCTTAACCTTTATTCCCTTTTTACTCTTTTCATATTTGTTTTATTAGAAATCACATAGACACGAAATTTACTTAATTATGGCCATTAATTCCAGTTTTTAGAGATTTCTATGTATTTCTCATAATTACTTTGCTTAATATCCACTATCTTGTATATTTTCCTTTTATTTGGACTTTTTTTCCTTTTATATCCATTATTGGATTAATCTAATAATAGAAATTACAAAATTCCTATCAAAAGGGAGATTTGCAAAGAAATCCATCTCTTGAAGCAAAGCATACAACCTTTTCAATTAAGTCCATATTCACAAAATCTTTACAATTCAATTATGAAAACATATGCAAAAAAATGAGGTTGTAACATCCTTCCCCTCTTATAGGAATTTTGCCCCCAAAATTCCCTCAAACATACAAACAAATAGGATAAGACTTCCTCATGTCCATCATGGCTCCCATGTGGTTTTACCCTCTCCATGATGCCTCTCAAGAACCTTCATCATCTCATATTCTTGTATCTGAGTTCTTTCTCACCTTGGTACCTTCTACCCTCATAGGTGACTCAGGACATTTCAGCTTCTCTCAAAGCTAATTGGGTTCATGGCTCAACACATGGCTTGGGTACCTCACATAGACCTCTAGACCGGACTCGTGGAACACATCACGTTATCCTGAGGGGTAAGACTAAACATAACCATCTCCACTAATCCATCTCAAAAGGACCCATATATCGGGGACTCAGCTGTAGCTTAGAGGGGTCGAATTTTCACATCACATATTCTCCCACAGTGAACTGCTTATCAGTCTGCTTTGCATCAACTCGCAACTCATGTCACACCTGGGCTTCCTCAACCATCGCATGATCAATGCGACTTCATCTACACACACTGTGGTCCTTTTCTAACCTTCGCGAGGTCCCTTCACCAACATTATCTTAATGAAGTGGTGACCGACACAACCTCCTTTACATAATTTATTTACATCCCAATACTATCTATGGTGGTTATCATCACATCTCTCATAGGGCAAGAACTGCCCCCCATGTATCACCTTGAATGAGCACACATGCTCTCATCAGACCCTCTAGTCTGGATCATACTAACCATTAGTTAGGGGTGATAAGCTATACTAACATCGATTTCTTCATGTATCTACTCCCACCTTATGGAAGTGAATCTTTAGGTCATATTCAAGAACTTTTGAACTTGCATCCTAGTGCAGTTGAACCATCTCTCTTACTTGTAGTTCAGCTGGATCTGTCTCCCGACAATATTCTCTCTTTTTCTTAGAACATGTCATCTAGGTAAGGTGATCTACCATAACTCATATTGCATCTTGACCTTCCTTGGTCCAGGGGAGACTTACCACAACATCCATAGTGATGAACTCCCTTTCCCTCTTAGGGAATTTTTATCCTTTGTATCACTTACTGGGTTACTGGTGTTCATCCTTCACCTCCTGACATGCATGGCGACAAGCCACATGCAACTTCATCTTAGGCATCCAAAGTACTACTGAAACTTACCATCTTAGTATTACCATGGTGTATGGTGAAGTTAAAATCATGATCTCTTGTATGTCATGATTCCTCAAGATTGATTCCTCGAAAACCCTAAATCACTCTAGTCGGGTTTTCATAAGCTTCTTTTCCAGAGTAGTGCATCTGAGGTTCGACAACCATCCTTTTATCGGATCAAAGCCTAGGCTGGATAGCCAAACAACAACTAACTTGATCAACATATCTCGTTACATCAGAGTGTTAGCCAAACATATCTCCTTTTTCAAATTGAGGCTAACCTAACAACCTCATCTAGCCTCTAGCTAAACTAGGCAGCAATATCTCAAATAATGGAAAAAGATAAAAGATAATGGGTATTAAACAATATATATTGATGAGAAATACATAGAAACCTATAGAAGGAAAAGAAATATTCCCCAAAGGGGATTTCATGCCTTTTTGGGTTCCTTGGGTTCCAAGGAGTCCAAATTGCAAAGATTATGCAACAAGAAAAGAGAAAGGATTAATTAAATATTACTTTATTTAGAAGAAATGTGAGATAATGATAATATTAAAAGAAAAATGTGGAAATATGGATAATGAATCCATCTTGGATGAGATTTCGTGTCCACATAGTTTCTAATAGAAAAAGGAATCAAAATCAAAGAAAATAAAAGATTAAGAGAGAGAAAATAGTCATAAAATATGCCTTATTAAGAGATAACTTGCATATAAAGAAACGTGTCTCATACTTTCTATTTTGAACCCCAAATTTGGTACATACTTGGATTAAGTCATTATAGACTTTCCCCTAAAATTTGACATTAAAAGGATAAACTATATGGGAGATATGAATTTTGCAAATTGCCTAAAGTGTAAAGGATAACATTATATGTCACAATTCAATTTTGATTTGTGTTCTAATACAAAGCTCGATAGCCGTTGGATCTATATCCTATGGTGGTTGCACTCCATTTAAGACCAAGATTGAGGAATAATATAGGAAGATTTCCTGATCGATTTCCTCAGTGCACAATACTTGTGTGAGGTTGGGATTTGTTCCATTGATTTCGGGAGACCAATATGGTCTAGAATACCCCTTGGATCTTTCAGTTCCCTATACTATTGGGTTTTTCCCAATTCTACCGTAGAGAAAGAAAATCCATTGGGAGTAGGTCTCTACTGCCTTCGCCAGATGTGGTCTATAAAAGACCCTCTGACTCTCCATCAAGAGAGTCCGGCCTTACACTTGGAGCCCCTGTTTCCGTATCCTCTTCTCGTTCATTGTTGTAGGTGGGTGATAGCCCTCTGTCTCTCCAGGACTTGATGGTGGTAGGCCACAGCCAACCCTATCGAGGGGATGGGGTGGGAAGATGGTCTTGGAGTGGAGCTATGGCAGATGAAATGGTCGGATAGAGTGGCTGGATGTGGTTTGAGGGACCAGGCTGGTGGCAAAAGCTTGCCGAGTAGCCCTCCGCGGAGGTGCCCTACTTTCGTGCGGAAACATGGGCCTCACCTCGCGAGACTGACACGATGTATCGAGGGCACAAGAGTGGGTCATCTGGGGCTAGCAGCAAAGGACTAGACTTATAGCCGATATTTGGTTCTTTGTGAACCATCAGGGGAGGGGAAGACAGAGCTGCGTGGTGAGTCCCCTGTTTAACAGAGGAAACAGGGGTGGGATCCCCGTCCACGTGAGGAAGATGAAGTGGGGGAGCCAGATCTAGTCTCTCGGGTAAGCGAATCACGTAGGATATCCGCAAGCCGGAGGGAGAGTTTTGCAAAGAAAATAAAAGGAAAGGACATGTGGCGCGCTACCATTGGTCCAGAGGTATGTATTTTGTAAAAAACTTAATTATTTACCGGTAGCTCAAATCAAGATAAGTTATACATGGTTTTTGATCAGAGAAATCCATAGAATCCAATAAAAGTAATTGTAGAGTCTGAATCTGATCTTAATTCAAAAAGTGGTTAAAAATTGCCATCCTTAATGTGTTTATGACTAAGGTTAACCCTAATTGGATAATTAATAAATTGAGATGATTAATATGGATAATCCCTAAGAATATTAACCTATTGGTAATAAAAAGACGTTTTTATGTCTAATAAAGGAGATCCATGTCTTTAATAACCTAATTTAGGGTTTTGATATGTTAATGAGCATTAATGGGCCTAAAAGACCTAATGTTGAGTAATAAGACTTTAATGACTTTAATTTTGAGAATATGAATATCATAAACAGAGACATATTGATCTGAAGTCTAATTAAGAAGCCTTGGAATAGATAACATAAAGAGATAAAGGATGTTTTAAAGTCTCATATGAGTGAAGATATACTTGAAAACCTATAAACCCCAATATAGGTGTTTATGAATTTAATAAGCTATGTTTTGAAATCTTATGTATAAGATGAAGTTAGAACTAATCATAAGCTAGATTGGTAATAAAGAGGCTTAGATATGAATGATTAAGTAATTAGGGTTTTGGAACATGGAAATAGTGTTTTAGGGTTTAGTTGACCTAAAAGGTAATAGTTAAGAAATGAATATAAAGAATGTTAAGGATAACCCTAATTCAACTTAGGTACACCCGAGGAGGGAATTCTAATTCAATAAAGTAAGTGCATGATGAACATATGAGTAATTAGACTGCACATGTTTTCCAGGTTTCTTGTTGTGCCTGTTTGATTGGGGTGATTACTTGCTTGTCTTGGTTGGCTGTTTGATTAATTGGATATTCTGCTTACAATCCTTGAGACTTCCAAATCAAGTATGTGGTTAATTATGGTTAATCACATTAGTTTCCCGAGGATTTTCCGAATGTTTCCTCGCATTGAATGCAATCTAAATAGTTGGATGTTCATACTTGCAAAATTATAAAGTCACTATGGTTATCAAAATTATAAAGAAGTGTGTATTCTCTCACCTACATGCCACCCTGATGAAAATGCCATAAAGGTCAGGCCCAAGAGGGTAGACCCATGGGCACCATGAGAGGTGACCCCAGACACCAAGCTCAGGAATGTGAAGGTGGTCTATGATGCATGACTATGGAGCACCATGAGAGGTGACTCCCAGGCACCAAGCTCGGGAATGAGAAGGTGGCGTTAAGTCAATCTCAAAAGAGAAACCCTAGAGGGGTATGCCAGGGTTAGGGCAAAAGCGGTGGAGAATGACACATTGAAAATGTAAATTGTCTTATTAAATAATTTGATTGTGATTATTAAATTGTTAGTCATATCTGTGAAATTTTGGATGTCCCCACATACCGGCATATTCCGATATGCCGACCGATGTTTTGTTTGTCGGCATTTTAGGTACAAGATTGAAAAGGACAAACAGTAAAGTGGCATACATGAAATTAATTAAGAGTTAAAGTACAAAGGAGGATTAGTTAGAGTAGACTCCTGATGCGTATAGATGTAGATATCCCAATTTTGAAAAAGGTATGCAAAGTTTTATTTTGTACCATTTTTCAGTTTAGTTGGTAAAATTTGTTAATTGATTATTTGTTGAACCTTTGATCCAGGTTATTGGTTAACGGCTCTGACCTTTCACTCTCCCTTAATTGGGGGTTACCGGGAGGCGGGGTCGTTACAATTGGTATTAGAGCATATGTTCCTCACTTAATCTTTAATAATTAGTAAATTTTACAAACTCTGTAGAACCCAAGGGAGTTATTAGAGGATTGTCCGAAGGACTGAGGTGTGTAGAAAAGGATCACGTCTGGGGGCTGGCAATATTTTCCTCCGCACCGCTAGTCGGAATACGAGGACTCCTGGATTGTGTGACTGCCTGGCCGATGTCTTAGGATATGACTCGAAATAAGATACCTTTAGAACTCTCTCATCTTGTTCATCCCTTCTCAACTCAAATTTTGTTAAGGACCTTAAGGATTAGGGCTTTCTCTCTTCTCCTCATCCTCTTGAGGTATGGGTAAGGATAATAAGGTCTAAGGAATCCTCCACCAAATTAATGAAAAGCATGTAAATAAAATGTCATGGACATAAGCTTAATAGATTAAGCGCAAATTAAAGAAAAGATACATGCTTTGGTCATATGACACGAGTTGTCATTGCCCTCAGGAGAGACCTAAGGATAGACCTCCTTGTCAGGAGGATGAGTAGAGAGAGCTAGTCTTGGACGTAGAGACCTCCATTAAAAGTAGAGACCAAGCACATCCTTTGAGGATGATGTTAACCCTAACCCTAAGTGAAGGTTAGAGAGAGATGACATGATGATTTAGATGTCATGGTAGACCAGGTGATTGGATAGACATTCCCTGGATTCCATATGAGCCATGAGAAGTTGATTACCGAGTACCTTTGGCAACCCAACTCTGGAAAGGGTCGTACATGTTAGAGTGAAGGATGGCTCCTTCAATGATGAGGTTAGTGAAGAACCTATAGAAACCTTATGGGCTGTTGCAAGTAGGATATAGTTCACACCCCGAGTACTTCAGTAGTACGAGCATTAAGTTAAAACTAAGGCTAGAAGGACAAGATGGATGGCTGATGAGATAAGCATAAGGAATAATGGATAACCTTGGTTGAGCATAAGCTTCACCCACGTAGAGGTATGCCTGTGAGATTGATCCTTGATGGAGAGAGGACCTGTGGTAGTAAGGTTGGATGTAGAGTTATCTCTAGAGAGAGAAAGCAGGACTCAAGCAAGAAGGTTGGACATGGGAGAGTTGAGGATAATGCAACTTAAGTGGATGGTTGCAGTTGCCTCATGCATGATGCTTGGAAGCTGATGATATCTTGGTTGCCTCTAGAGGAGCCAAACCCTAGAGAGAGGATGATGCTTCTGGTACCTAGGTGCCTATGGTACAAGTGGTTATCTACTAAGATGAGATAAAGAGTGCCTTAGACTCTGAGGAGGTTTGAGTAACCAGTTGCAAGGTATTATACCTAGTTGTTTGTCCTTGAGGCGGACTCAACTCTAAGGTGCTGCTTATATAAAAGGATCATAGAAGTACATGACACACCTTGGACATGCTTGATTCGTGGTTAAGAGATTGAGCATGCAGTTGGACACCCAAAGGTGGACTTAGGGTTCCTAGGCCTAAGAGAGGAAGCAGTGTACCCGATGCTCATGATGATATTTGAGTCTCTATAGTTTCGAGCATGGTACTCCTAATGCGAAGAGGAAAAGGAAACCCGTTAAGTTAAAGGTATGTTTGATGAACCCCTCACAACTAAGTTGATCTCATGTTGAGGAAAGAGAACAAGTATGACCTAGCATGGTTTAATAGGTGGTCTGCTTGTGCCTTAGTAGCTTCTAGGTTAGGCATGCTCATGAGAATGTAAACCCTAAGGACGGTTGTGACCTTGTTGTCAAGAGTTGTAGTTTCCTCTAATCCTGGGAGAGGAACCCTTTGGTTGGGTGTTTACCAATTTTGTTGGTAACCTAAAGAGGTCTCATAGGATCTTGAGAAACTAAGTGAAAGGTGCATGACATGAGAATGAACCTGTAGACCCATAGATAACCATCTCTATGTGCATGTGAATGTGTTACCATGGAGGTAACCGATATGGGGCCTGACCAAGGTAGGCAGGTCTCCATGACCCCTGTGAAAGGATGAAAGTCAACCCATGAATGCGGAGAGAGAGATGACGAAGGCTTGGGTAAGGTACTAAGTTGGACATGTACTATGTTAGAATACTAAGTCTATCCTAGGGTCAGGTAGGGATAAGACTGATGGAAGTAAGAGTTGCCTAATTCCCTAGTTGTACATTCCCATAGGGTCGGGAGGTAATAACTATCATTGTCTGAGGGCCATGGGTTAGGAGATTGATCACCTTCATGAACTCATGTGACCCAAAGGGCAGATGAGAAGGGCACTCTCTGGATGCATAAGGGAAGAGGGATGACCCCAAAAGTGCCAGCACCCTATAGGCCTAGAGGAGATGACCAAGGATTGTGTGGTGAAGCAAGAGGGTTCGAGATCAGTTTTCCATGGAAGTAACTTTGATATCAAGATCATTGTGAAGTAGAGACATAAGTTGCACGTTTCAACTTAAATTTGAAGGTGTACTGGAAATGTGGGATGCATCATCTCTACTCTTGGAATGGGAAGAACTTTGTGTTTGGATGGCCGCCAAATTATTATTTCCTCTTATTATGGGAGGGAGAGATGGAACAGTACGCATGCCATACACCAAGGATAAAAGATGATGCGAGTTGGAACGCTGCTACGAGATATGAGGACAGAGATGATAACATACCTTGGTGGAGTGAATGATACATGGATGGTTTGCAAACAATAAAAGGAACAATGTAGTCATCTTATGAGGATGTTTTTGTCATGAGCTATGAGTCATACAAGGTTGAATTCAAAAACCAAGAGGATGAGCTTAGATTTTTCTCGATGAAGACAAACTTAGAGTTTGAGATGAGATGATAAGTATAATACATGGAGGTGTATGTCTTCAATATTACCTAACACCTAAGGATAAGAAGTGGTAATGAATACTCTGGTTGAGATATAGCTACCTAGTTTAGCTAGAGGCTAGAAGAAGTTGAGGTTGTTTGACTAACCCTACATTTGGAAAGGAGATGTGTTTTGCCTAACACACAGATGTAACAAGATATGTTGAAAAAGTTAATGGTTGTTTGGTTAGCCAGTTTAGTCCTTGATGTAGTGAAATGATGGTGATAGAACCTTGAATACACTTCTTTGGATAGGAAGGTAATAAAACCCTAATGAGAGTGGTTTAGGGTTTCTGAGGAATCAATCTTGAGGAATTATGACATACATGAGGTCATGATTTTAAGTTCATCATACAATGTAGTACTACATATATAGTAAGTGACAATAGTACTTTGGATGCTTAAGATGAAGTTGCATGTGGCATGTGACCATGCAAGGAGGAGGTGAAGGACGAACACCAGTAACCCTGTGTATTGATATAAAGGATAAAGTGTCCCCGAGAGGGAAAGGGAGTTCATCACTATGGATGTTGAAGTCTCCCCTAGACCAAGGAAGGTCAAGATGCAATATGGGTTATGGTAGATCGCCTTACCTAGATGACATGAGAAAGAAAGAGTACTGTCAAGGGATAGATCGGGTTGAACTACTTATATGAGAGAGAGAGATGGTTTAACTACACCATGATGCGAGTTCAAAAGTTCTTGAGTATAATATTAAGTTTCACTTCCATAAGGAGGAAGTAGGTTCATGAAGAGCTCGATGTTAGTACAGTTTATCACCCCTAACTAATGGTTAGTATGATCCATACTAGAGGGTTTGATGAGAGTATGTGTGCTCATTTAGGGTGATATCAAGAGACAGTTCTTATCTTCTATAAGATGTGATGTTAACCACCATAGCCTTTATCAGGATGCAAGAAGTTCTTTAAGGAGGTTGTGTCAGCCACCACTTCATTAAGATGATGTTGGTGAAGGAGGCCTCACGAAGGTCAGAAAAGAACCATAGTGTGTGCAGATGAAGTCTCTTTGATCATACAAGGGCTGAGAGAGAGCCCAGGGGCGACATGAGTCGCAAGATGATGCAAAGCAGACTGACATGCAGTTCACTGTGGGAGAATATGTGATGTGAAAATCCGACCCCTCTAAGCTACAACTGATAAAGCTGAGCCCCCAATATATGGGTCCATTTGAGATGGATTTGTGGAGATGGTTGTGTTTAAGCTTACCCCTCAGGATAACATGATGTATAATGTGTTACATGAGTTCGATCTAGAGCACTATGTGAGGTACCCAATCCATGCGGTGAGCCCTGAACCTATGTAGTTTTTGAGAGGCTGAAATGTCCTGAGTCACCCATGAGGGTACGACATACCAAGGTAAGAAAGAACTCAGATGGAAGAATACAAGATGGTGAAGGTTCTTGGGAAGCACCATGGAGAGGGTGAAGTCACATAAGAGCCATGATGGACATGTGAAAGTCTTATCCTGCTTGTTTGTTTGTTTGATGGAATTTTGAGGGCAAAATTCCTATAAGAGGGGAAGGATGTTATAACCTCAATTTTGCATGTGTTTTCATAATCGAAATGTAATGATTTTGTGAATATGGACTTAATTGAAAAGGTTGGATGCTTGCTTCATAGGATGGATTTATTTTCAAATATCCTTTTGATAGGAATTTCATGGTTCCTATTATTATATTAATCCAATAATGAGAATAAAAGAAGAAAAGTCCAAATAATGGAAAAAGATAAAAGATAATGGGTATTAAAAAATATATATTGATGAGAAATACATAGAAACCTCTAGAAGGAAAATAAATATACCCCAAAGGGGATTCGTACCTTTTTGGGTTCCTTGGGTTCCAAGGAGTCCAAATTGCAAAGATTATGCAACAAGAAAAGAGAAAGGATTAATTAAATATTACTTTATTTAGAAGAAATGTGAGATAATGATAATATTACAAGAAAAATGTGGAAATATGGATAATGAATCCATCTTGGATGAGATTTTGTGTCCACATAGTTTCTAATGGAAAAAGGAATCAAAAGCAAAGAAAATAAAAGATTAAGAGAGAGAAAATATGCATAAAATATGCCTTATTAAGAGATAACTTGCATATAAAGAAAAGTATCCCATACTTTTGATTTTGAACCCCACATTTGGTACACACTTGGATTAAGTCATTATAGACTTTCCTCTAAAATTTTAACATTAAAAGGATAAACGTTTTGGGAGATATGAATTTTGCAAATTTCCTAAAGTGTAAAGGATAGCATTATATGTCAAAATTCAATTTTGATTTGTGTTCTAATACAAGGATCGATAGTCATTGGATCTAGATCCAATGGTGGCTGCACTCCATTTAAGACCATGATTGAGGAATAATATAGGAAGATTTCCCGATTGATTTCCTCAGTGCACAATACTTGTGCGAGGTTGGGATTTGTTCCATTGATTTCAGGAGACCAATATGGTCTAGAATACCCCTTGGATCTGTCGGTTCCCTATACTATTGGGTTTTTCCCAATTCTACCCTAGAGATAGAAACTCCATTGGGAGTAGGTCTCTACTGCCTTCGCCAGATGTGGTCTATAAAAGGCCCTCTGACTCTCCATCAAGAGAGTCCGACCTTACTCCTGGAGCCCCTGTTTCCCTATCGTCTTCTCGTACTTTGTTGTGGGTGGGCGATAGCCCTCTGTCTCTCCGGGCCTTGGTGATGGTAGGCTACAACCAACCCTATCGATGGGATGGGGTGGGAAGATGGTCTTGGAGTGGAGCTATGGTAGATGAAACAGTGGGACGGAGTGGTTGGATGTGGTCCGAGGGACCAGGCCGGTGGCAAAAGCTTGTCGAGTAGCCCTCCGCGGCGGTGCCCTACTTCCGCTCAGAAACAGGGGCCTCGCCTCACGAGACCGGCACGATGTATCGAGGGCACAAGAGTGGGTCATACGGGGCTAGCAACAAAGGACTAGACTTGTAGCCGACGTTTGGTTCTTTGCGAACCATCGGGGGAGGAGAAGACAGGGCTGCGTGGTGAGTCCCCTGTTTAACAAAGGAAACATGGGTGGGATCCCCATCCGTGTGAGGAAGATGAAGTGGGGGTACTAGATCCGGTATCTCGGGTAAGCGGATCATGTAGGATATCTGCGAGCCGAAGGGAGAGTTTTGCAAAGAAAAGAAAAGGAAAGGACATGTGACACGCTACCATTGGTCTAGATGTATGTATTTTGTAAAAAACTTAATTATTTACCGGTAGCTCAAATCAAGATAAGTTATACATGATTTTTTTATCAGAAAAATCCATAGAATCCAATAAAAGTAATTGTAGAGTCTGAATCTGATCTTAATTCGAAAAGTGGATAAAAATTTCCATCCTTAATGTGATTATGACTAAGGTTGACCCTAATTGGATGATTAATAAATTGAGATGATTAATATGGATAATCCCTGAGAATATTAACCTATTGGTAATAAAAAGACGTTTTTATGTCTAATGAAGGAGATCAATGTGTTTAATAACCGAATTTAGGGTTTTGATATGTTAATGAGCATTAATGAGCCTAAAAGCCCTAATGTTGAGTAATATGACTTTAATGACTTTAATTTTGAGAATATGAATATCATAAACAGAGACATATTGATCTAAAGTTTAAATAAGAAGCCTTGGAATATATAACTTAAAGAGATGAAGTTTTAATATGTAAAAAGGATGTTTTAAAGTCTCATATGAGTGAAGATATACTTGAAAACCTAGAAACCCTAATATAGGTGTTTATGACTTTAATAAGCTATGTTTTGAAATCTTATGTATAAGATGAAGTTAGAACTAATCATAAGCTAGATTGGTAATAAAGAGGCTTAGATATGAATGATTAAGTAATTAGGGTTTTGGAACATGGAAACAGTGTTTTAGGGTTTAGTTGACCTAAAAGGTAATAGTTAAGAAACGAATATAAAGAACATTAAGGATAACACTAATTCAACTTAGGTACACCCGAGGAGGGAATTCTAATTCAATAAAGTAAATGCATGATGAACGTATGAGTAATTAGATTGCACATGTTTTCCAGGTTTCTTGTTGTGCCTGTTTGATTGGGGTGATTAGTTGCCTGGCTTGTTTGGATGTTTGATTAATTGGATATTCTGCTTACAATCCTTGAGACTTCCAAATCAGGTATGTGGTTAATTATGGTTAATCACATTAGTTTCCTGGGGATTTTCCAAATGTTTCCTCACATTGAATGCAATCTAAACAGTTGGATGTTCATACTTGCAAAATTATAAAGTCACTATGGTTATCACAATTATAAAGAAGTGTGTATTCTCACACCTACATGCCACCCTGATTAAAGATTCCATAAAGGTTAGGCCCAAGAGGGTAGACCCATGGACACCATGATAGGTGACCCCAGACACCAAGCTCGAAAATGAGAAGGTGGTCTATGATGCATGACTATGGAGCACCATGAGAGGTGACTCCCAGGCACCAAGCTCGGGATTGAGAAGGTGGCCTTAAGTTAATGGCAAAAGAGAAACCCTAGAGGGGTATGCCAGGGTTAGGGCAAAAGCGGTGGAGAATAACACATTGAAAATGTAAATTGTCTTGTTAAATAATTTGATTGTGATTATTAAATTATTAGTCATATCTGTGAAATTTTGGATGTCCCAACATACCGACATATTCCGATATGCTGACCAACATTTTGTTTGTCAGCGTTTTAGGTACAAGCTTGAAAAGGACAAATAGTAAAGTGGCATATGTGAAATTAATTAAGATTTAAAGTACAAAGGAGGATTAGTTAGAGTAGACTCCTGATGCGGATAGATGTATATATCCCAGTTTTGAAAAAGGTATGAAAAGTTTTATTTTGTACCCATTTTAGTTTAGTTGGTAAAATTTGTTAATTGATTATTTGTCAAACCTTTGATCCGGGTTATTGGTTAACGGCTCTGACCTTTCAGTCTCCCTTAATTGGGGGTTACAGAGAGGCGGGGTCATTACAATTGGTATCAAAGAATAGGTTCCTCACTTAATATTTAATAATTAATAAATTTGACAAACTCCGTAGAACCCAAGGGAGTTATTAGAGGATTGTTTGAAGGACTGAGGTGTCTAGAAAAGGATCACGTCTCGGGGCTGGCAATATTTTCCTTTGCACCGCTAGTCAGAATACGAGGACTCCTGGATTGTGTGACTGCCTGACCGATGTCTTAGGATATGACATGAAATAAGATACCTTTAGAACTCTCTCATCTTGTTCATCCCTTCTCAACTCAAATTTTGTTAAGGACCTTAAGGATTAGGGCTTTCTCTCTTCTCCTCACCCTCTTGAGGTATGGGTAAGGATCATAAGGTCTAAGGAATCCTCCACCAAATTAATGAAAAACATGTAAATAAGATGTCATGGACATAAGCTTAATAGATTAAGTGAAAATTAAAGAAAAGATACATGCTTAGGTCGTATGACACGAGTTGTCATTGCCCTCAGGGGAGACCTAAGGATAGACCTCCTTGTCAGGAGGATGAGTAGAGAGAGTTTGTCTTGGAGGTAGAGACCTCCATTAAAAGTAGAGACCTAGCACATCCTTTGAGGATGATGTTAACCCTAACCCTAAGTGAAGGTTAGAGAGATAGATGACATGATGAGTTAGATGTCATGGTAGACCAGGTGATTGGATAGACATGCCCTAGATGCCATATGATCCATGAGAAGTTGATTATCGAGTACCTTTAGTAACCCAACTCTAGAAAGGGTCGTACATGTTAGAGTGAAGGATAGCTCCTTCAATGATGAGGTTAATGAAGAACTTGTAGAAACCTTATGGGATGTTGCAAGTAGGATATAGTTCACACCCCAAGTACTTCAGTAGTACGGGCGTTAAGTTAAAAAGGAGGCCAGAAGGACAGGATGAATGGCTGATCAGATAAGCATAAGGAATAATGGATAACCTTAAGTAAACATAAGGTTGAGCATAAGCTTCACCCACGTAGCGGTATGCCTGTGAGCTTGATCCGTCACGGAGAGAGGACCTCTGGTAGTAAGGTTGGATGTAGAGTTAGCTCTATAGAGAGAAAGAAGGACTCAAGCAAGAAGGTTGGACATGGGAGAGTTGAGGATGATGCAACTTAAGTGGATGGTTGCAGTTGCCTCATGCATGATCCCTGGAAGCTGATGATATCTTGGTTGCCTCTAGAGGAACCAAACCCTAGAGAGAGGATGATGCTTCTGGTACCTAGGTGCCCATGGTACAAGTGGTTATATGCTAAGATGAGATAAAGAGTGCCTTAGACCCTGAGGAGGTTTGAGTAACTAGTTGTGAGGTATTATACCTAGTTGTTTGTCCTTGAGGAAGACTCAACTCTAAGGTGCTGCTTATACAAAAGGATCATGGAAGTACATGACATACCTTGGACATGCTTGATTCATGGTTAAGAGATTGAGCATGAAGTTGGACACCCAAAGGTGGACCTAGGGTTCCTAGGCCTAAGAGGGGAAGCAGTGTACCCTATGCTCATGATGATATTTGAGTCTATATAGTTTCAAGCATGGTACTCCTCATGCGTAGAGGAAAAGGAAACCCGTTAAGTTAAAGGTATGTTTGATGAACCCCTCACAACTAAGTTGATCTAATGTTGAGGAAAGAGAATAAGTATGACCTAGCATGGTTTAATAGGTGGTCTTCTTGTGCCTTAGTAGCTTCTAGGTTAGGCATGCTCATGGGAATGTAAACCCTACGGACAGTTGTGACCTTGTTGTCAAGAGTTGTAGTTTCCTCCAATCCTAGGAGAGGAACCCTTTGGTTGGGTGTTTACCAGTTTTGTTGGTAACCTAAAGAGGTCTCATAGGATCTTGAGAAACTAAGTGAAAGGTGCATGACATGAGAATGAACATGTAGACCCATAGATAACCATCTCTATGTGCATGTGGATGTGTTACCATGGAGGTAACCGATATGGGGCCTGACCAAGGTAGGTAGGTCTCCATGACCCCTGTAAAAGGATGAAAGTCAGCCCATGAATGCTGAGAGAGAGATGACGAAGGCTTGGGTAAGGTACTAAGTTGGATATGTACTATGTTAGAATCCTAAGTCTATCCTAGGGTCAGGTAGGGATAAGACTGATGGAAGTAGGAGTTGCCTAATTCCCTAGTTGCACATGCCCATAGGGTCGGGAGGTAACAACTATCATTGTCTGAGGGCCATGGGTTAGGAGATTGATCACCTTCATGAACTCATGTGACCCAGAGGGCAGATGAGAAGGGCACTCTCTGGATGCATAAGGGAAGAGGGATGACCCCAAAAGTGCCAGCACCCTACAGACCTAGAGGAGATGACCAAGGATTGTGTGGTGACCCAAGTGGGTTCGAGATCAGTTTTCCATGGAAGTAACTTTGATATCAAGATCATTGTGAAGTAGAGACATAAGTTGCACGTTTCAACTTAAATTTGAAGGTGTACTGGCAATGTGGGATGCATCATCTCTACTCTTGGAATAGGAAGAACTTTGTGTTTGGACGGCCGCCAAATGCTTATTTCCTCTTATTATGGGTAACACATCCACATGGACATAGAGAGGGTTATCTTTGGGTCTTACATGTTCATTCTCATACTATGTACTTTTCACATAGCTTCTCAAGGTCCTAATAAACCTCTTTAGGTTACCTCAAAACCAACGAAACTGGTATACACCCTACCAAAGGGTCCCCCTCCCAGGATTGGAGGAAACTACAACTCTTGACAACAAGGTCACAACCGTCCTTAGGGTTTACATTCACATGAGCATGCCTAACCCAATAGCTACTAAGGTACAAGCAGACCACCTATTAATCCATGCTAAGTCATACTTGTTCTCTTTCCTCACATTAGATCAATTTAATTGTGAGGGGTTCATCAAACATACCCTTAACTTAAGGGGTTTCCTTTACCTCTACACATGAGGAGTACCATGCTCGAGACTATAGAGACTCAATTCTCATCATGAGCATTAGGTACACCACTTCCCCTCTTCAGCCAGGAAACCTAGGTTCACTTTTGGGTGTCCAACTACATGTTCAATCTCTTAACCATGAATCAAGCATGTATAAGGCATGACATGCACTCCCTGTCATCCTTCTACCTGAGCAAAACTATAGATTTGAGTCCTCCTCAAGGACAACCAACAAGGTACAAGGCCTCACAACTTGCTACTTAAACCTCCTCACAGTTTAAGGCACTCTTTGTCTCATCTCCGCAGGTAACTCCTATACCATGGGCACCTAGGTTCCAGGAGAATCATCCTCTATTTAGGGTTTGGTTCCTCTAAAGGCCACCAAGATATCCTCAGCCCCCAAGGATCAAGCACAAGGCAACCACTATCATCCACTCAGGTCGCATCATCCTCAACTTTTTGTTGTTCCTCCCATCTCAGAATCTGAGCTTCCAACCTTCATGCTTGAGTCCTGCTTCCTCTCTCTAAAGCTAACTCCATGTCCAACCTTACTCCTAGAGGTCCTCCCTCCATGAAGGATCAAGCTCACAAGCATGCCTCTACATGGGTGAAGCCTATGCTCAGACTTATGTTTGCTCATGATTATCCATAGCCCCTTATGCTTATCTCATAAGCCATCCATCCTATTCTTCTGGCCATGGTTTAAACTCACTGCTCGTAGTACTGATGTACTCTGGGTGCAAGCTATATCCTACTTGCAACAACCCATAAGGTTTCTATAGGTTCTTCTCTAACCCCATCCATGAAGGAGCTATCTTTCGCTCAAACATGCACGACCCTTCCCAGGGTTGGGTTGCCAAAGGTGTTAGGTCATCCAACCTCTCATGACTCGTATGGCAATCCAAAGACATGTCTATATAAACATCCAGTCAACCATGACATCTAACTCATCATGTCATCTCTCTCTCTAACCTTCACTTAGGGTTAGGGTTAACATCATACTCAAAGGATGTTCTAGGTCTCTAACCTTCATATAGGCATCGGTTATTAGCTAAGAAACCGATGCCATATACCCCAGTACGGATGTGGTGTTAAGGCAATAGACGTCGGTTACGAGTAGGGAAACCGACACTTTAACTATGTGGCATCGATTTTATACAAATAACCGACGCCTATTGTTTTTTTTCCTGTCAATCTGCAGACCTGCTGTGGCTGGTCGCAGGATGAGAAACCTGTAGTTCAGTTATGAACTGCAAGTTTTACGACGTCCATTGATATCAGCCAACAACAGGCCACAAACCTGCAAAATTAACAACAAAAATATTCACACATTTAGCAACCTACAGTTCCATTTGATTTTCACACATTTAGAAACATTCATGTAGCTAGCAATCTGTAGTTCCATTCATTTTCACATTCACACATGTAGAAATATTCATATAGCAACCAATAGTTTCATTCATTTTCACTCAGACACATGTAGAAACATCTAGACATGTAGAAACATTCACACATATATTATAATTCAGAAATTCATTTACAAAATATAATTCTTTAGTCATTATTCGCTATCAACATCCCAATTATATTTTAAAACCCCCACTACTTGTATGGCTGTTGCCCATTCTTCTCTTACTTCATTTAATTCTCTCGTCGTATAGGGAGCATGTACATCTGGTAAGGACTTTCATGTAGTGTGGTCAGTTTTAAACACCTGTAAAGAGAATGATGTATATATATAATTAATGAGATACAAATAAGATTGATATATTTCATATTATCTAACGAGACTATATAATACCTCAGGAATAATATCAATGTCCACTGCGGCATATTTGATAATCATGTGCATAAATCGCATCACATAGTATGCACATGCCCATCCGTTGTCTTGTATAGCACACTATAAATTCAAACATACAAAATATTAAAAAATACAACTAATTAAGCACTATTCACATAAATAATATATGCATATATTGCAGTCGGAAACTTACTTTCACATTCTTCCAAATTATTGGCTGGTTTTTTTTCATGGGGACCTTTCCGCCAGCCTTTTTGAACTCATCTAAACCCCTACATGTTAATGTAACATAGTACATTGCATAATTAAATAGTAATGTAATAACATATGTTAACAGATATGAAAATGAAATATTTCTCACCAGAATAATGCCATTTTCATTATGTGTCCATATTTTGAATTCAATTTACTCCCCTTAGGATCTAGATAATAGACAGTGAACGTCTCGTGGACAATAACTAGTAACTCCCAATTCATACCACTAGAGGTAAAAAAGTTAAAAATTAATAACTCAAAATCGACAATAAAAATGTAATTTTCTTAAGTCCAAATTATAATAAGCAAAGTAAACTTACTCTACATTGAATGGAGCTATTATCACCGTCTTCTTATTTTGAGAAAAATTTGTAAAAGCCTCACAACAGTATTGTTGAACTGACGGAGGGTCTTTAGCTACTAGACTAATCAAAGATGGAATCAAAAATCCTACATGTTCGAATGCAAAATCTACACATATCTTGTCTAAGTAGCTGCAAAATATGTATTAATTACGCATGCATTAATAAATAAGAAACCAGATCACCAGATCCTACACAAGGTATATGGATGTATAAAGAAGATCTCACCTTATCCATAGCTCTATCACAGATGTATTTAGCCAATCATATCGAACAATTCCAAAATATCTTGTATAAATAGTTTGCTTTCGTATGATTGACCTGCAGCATCTGAATCTATAGAAACAGTTATAGGGCAATTTATATCATGTTCACCTAACCATATTGCCATACCCCTACAGTTAGGACCTAACGGGACAGGTAGGTCCTGTGGAACCCAACTGGGTAATGTAGGAGGTGGAAGTGAAGGCCTAGATGTTGTGGGTGTCTTCTTTTTAACCTGTATATATATATATATATATATATATATATATATATATATATATATATATATATATATAATTTCAGATCAACTAACATCATATACACACACTAACAATTTAACATAATGTAAATTTACCATACATTTTCAGTAAAGAGGACATCCGCTTTTAGCCACAATATCACTCCGCCTTCTGCCTCACCAAGCATTTCACAATCTGGGTGGGCATATGGCAATGGAAGATCCATCCACTTGGAGAATATACGTACCAGGCTCACACGAATCCAACCAGCTGGTAATGGAGACCCGTAAAACATTTCCCCTGGTAGGGATGGGTAAGCCGATGCCTCTGCAACAACATATTCTTTACTTTTTAGACGACATGGCTTCAACCCCTACAAATGTTTGTGTAAAGAATGTTATATACATATATATGTATCATCTTTTTTTGAAACGACTACAATTTCATATATACATATCATCTTGAAAACATATCATCTTGAATTAAAAAACTAGTTACTGTGTCATAAAAATACTTACAGAGTATGTGCTAGGTGGTGGGTCTATAGGATTACTCCCAACCTCTGTAGTAGGAGTAGAGCGGGATGCCATAATAGGTACTGTCTACTGAGTGGCAGTCTGAGATGCCTTCCACTTTTTCAATGCTTCTTCGAGTTTCCTATCAACTAGCTTATCTACCTATACATGGATAAAAGAAACATTAGCTTCTAATTATTGAATTCTCTTTTATAGTAACATTATAAAGAAAGAATATGTTACCTCTTCTTGTGAAAGTCCCACTTTTGGGACATGTTTGTGCTGGGATGGCCCAAAAAAAGCTTTGATGCCCACACCAGTGCCTGCAGCCCTAACACATCCAGGATGCTCTGGGTTACCCAGAGCAACTATCAATTCATCCCTTGTTCCCTCAGGGATGAACTTGCCTTGTTCCTATGCTCGTGCAGCTCCCGCTAATCGCCAAAACAAAAATTTGTATAAAGTAAACACCACAAATAATCAATATTCGAATGATTGCTGTAAGAGTTGTATTTTACTATTTTTGCAGCCGCCACAACAGTTGCGGGCTTCCGTATTTCTCCCTTCTTATTTTGCCTCCCAGCTATCCAGACATCATGGTGAGGTAGAGGTGTGCTACCTATAGTAGAGTACTCCTGAGTAGTAGCAGATTGAGTAGTAGCCTCAGACTGTAGTCTTTGGCGAATGCCTACATACCCCTTTGGACCCATTGTGTGGTCATGCACATTCAGTGCACGCCTTGATTTTTTTGCCTCACTGAGGGCCTAGTTAGTATGCACATTAATGATTTGGTTAGTAACACTAAATGTTAATCTTGAATAGGTCAATACAACATATATTAATGAGATTGGGACTAACGCCTAATACCTAGAATGCATCAGTTTGTCTTGAAGCAACAAACGCGTCCCATTCTTCTTTGACCAGGAAGTTCCACTGTTCAGTGGCTGTCTTCTTCCTCTTGTCACCTTCTTTTATGTATTCTCAGGTGAGATTTGTCCTATAGTTCCTTAGGACTCTCCCACAACATTGCATCACACATTTACGATGCAGCTTTTCATCCAATTCAAATATACTCTGCAAAATAGAATTCCTATTAACTAGTATCCAAAAAATTAGTAATCTACAAAATATAATTGAAAATTAATAATAACTCACGCATAAATCCTTCCATATTACGTCTTTGTTCTCCTTAGGAACTTTATGCCAAGAATCTATCTTACAACCGCAATGGCTATGAGTAACATACCCAAGATATGAAACAAATGAATTGTGATTCACACCAGATGCATTTCCTGCATTATCAAAATCCACAACAAATTTGGGTCCATTGCCCTTTTGCGCTATTAACTTCTTCATCATAGTGATGCCCCTTCTCTTGTCAACTTTTTGGTGCTGCTGATCAAGTGCCTCAAGTGCTTCAGATGGTACATGTGCATCATCAACCTAAAATTTTACAAAATAAACACATTTACAAGATATAACTATAAATGGACATATAGATATAAATATATGATATATTTTTAAAACTTACATTGTGAGGCGGCGCATTGATGTCCTCACCCTCACGGTAATCATCAACACGGTCATCAGGAGAATGCTCAACCATCTAAAAATTCACATTCCCATTGTAAAGTTCACATTATAAAGTAATTCACATTGTAAAATTCACATTGTAAAGTTCACATTCAGAAAAATAAAACATATAAAAAATATAAACATGCCTCTAATATTGCGATTTTTTTTCAATTAACAATCCTTCATTGTGATCTCCGTGCACATACAAGTCATCATTAGCTTCAATATTTGCTGGTGTTGGCAACCCAACTGAGAATGGACTGGAGTCATCATACTTATCATAGTACTGTTCTTCATCTATAGGATCTTCAATGAACTGTCTTTTACCAGGAAGAACAACCGACCATTTATCATTTGCAGGATCATCGATATAAAATACTTGTTTTGCCTGTGATGCCAATATGAATGGTTCACCCTTCTCGCCAATCTTTTCAAAGTTCACTAAAGTGAAACCCAATTCATCCACTATAACTCCTTTGGTGTTATCAACCCAATTACATTTGAAGAGCGGAATTCTGAAATCTATGTAGTCAAACTCCCATATGTCTTCAATGACACCATAATATGACATTTTAGCTTCATGTGGACTCTTATCCTTTACACTTGAAAAAAACATAGTCGATGCTTGAAGGGTGACCCATTCCCATTGGGCAGAACAATTTCTTTACCTGGTATGTTGAGATTGGCAACTTATTTCCTTCAGGAAGCATTTCTTTCAACAAAGACAATAATGACGTGAAGCTTTTGTTGCTCCATCTATTGTTAGCTTTCAGCTTATACAATCTCACCACAGCGCTAAGCTTCATAAACTTAGTACAACCAGTGTATAACGGTCTCAGCATCATGCACAATGTTTCTAAAAATGGGAGGTGGATCGATGTGCTCTACCCCACAACTATCCAGCATCACATCAACGATGTCTACTGGAACTGATTCATTCACATCTACATCATCGTAGGCAATTTCTTCTTCCACACAAGCACTGCTATCGACATCCACTAGTTTCGGGTTTGAAATCTCTCCATGCCAGTGCCATTCTATATAGCCTTGTATAATCCCGTTGCACATGACATGACTTTTGATTTCGTCACCAGTGCTGACTTTCAAGTTGTTACCACAATGCCTACATGGACAGTAGAACCTATCTCCAGGTTGTTTCCTATGTTCCTCGACAAATCTAATAAATTGGTCAAGACCAGTAATAAACTCTGGGGTGCAGCGATTGCAAATGGACATCCATGATCTATCCATTCTATGATCAAAGAGAAATCAAGTATACATTACAACAAGATTAGGGTCTAGGGTTAACAAATACATGTGATGTCATTCTTATATATAATAAATGTGTACCACCTATCCCATTCTTGAACACCTAATCTCACTAGTAAGTGTATAATGTGTATTGGGTTTTCAAGAAAATTTTGGCAGCATTTCCCCGTTGTTCTCTAAGTACATATGTCCTTAGAGAACAAATGGGGAAATGGTGCCGAAATTTTCTTGAAAACCCAATACACATTATACACTTACATCCTAAGCGAGATCAGGTATTCAAGAACAGTCCCAAACCAGGGACTATCCAAGATTTACTCCTAATGAGTAAATCTTGGATGGGTTTCTAGGCCAACAAATACATGTGTTGTCATTCTTATACCTAAAATCCTAGTTCTTCAAGTTAGGGTGATTATTGATGTCTTTAAAAGCATGATTGGCAATTTAGGGAAAAGTTCATCATTTACATTCCAAGCATGTCACATGTGTGCATTACAGTTCATCATTAAGCAAGAAGGGTGATTAGGATTCTCAATATACTGAACAATGAAACAAGTTACCAATTTCATAGTTAGGACGGTAGAGATACCCTAAGATCCAGATGTAATGGTTCATAATGAGCTTGTGATAAAGTTACATCACTATAAAGTTACATCACTAGATGATTATATAATTTCAAAAGTAGTACACAAATAAATTCAAATGATTAGATAACTAAATAAAAATAGTAGACAAAAAAATACAAATAAGTATATGAATAAATATAAATCTATTGATAAACTAATATAAATCAGTAGATGATCAAATTAATTGCTGAATCAGTACATAAATAAATACAAACATTAGATGAATACATACAGATCAATTGAAAAATAAAGTCAAATCAGTTGATAAATAAATTTCATTAAGTAGATGATTAAATCATAACAAAATCAGTACATAAATAAACCAAAATAAGTAAATAACTTAATAAAAAAATAAAAAAAATTCCCAGCAGCAGCCTAGGCATGCCTTGGCACTGCCGAGAGGCCTAACTAGGCAGGGCACTTGGGCTTGGGACCCTAGGTGAACACCTGGGCCGCTAGGCGCCGCCTAGGCGGAGGAAGGAAGGAGGAAGAAGGTAGGGTATATCTTGAGGGCAGAGGAAGAAGTCCTAGCCTGGAGAGCAGCGGCCGGAGTAGAGACCTAGTAGCAGGCAGCCGACACTGGCAAGGAGAGCACCAAAGCAGCCACCAGTGGGGGCGGCGGCGAGTAGAGGAGTGGCGGCGAGGAGAGGAGAACAGCAGGAGCGTCGACCAGGAGTGGTGACGGCACGGGGGAGCAACGATAGCGTCGACCAGGAGTGGTGGCGGCGTGGGGGAGCAACGGCGGCGGGGGCAACGATGGCGGGGAGCACCGGCGGCAACAATCACCAGACCTAGCAGAGGTTCGCAATGAAACAGAGACAATGGGGAAAAGTTCTCTGTTTTGTGGGGCTATTAACTGTACCATAGGCGTCGGTTATTCAAACAAACCGACACATAAAACTAAAGGTGTCGGTTCTCCACAAAAACCAACACCTATTCTCAATTACAGTCATTGGTTTTAACTACAAAACAACCGACGTCTATATACATATGCCGATTAAAAAATTGTTCTCGATTAATGACCATAGTCGTCGGTGTCTTCTAAAAACCGATGCTTAAAGGGTGTGAAAAATTCCCTGCGAACAGTGCGGGAAAACTCATAAGTGTCAGTCATTGTAGTAAAACCGACGACCAAAATGTGCCCAATTTCTGTCTCGCGAATAACCTTTAGTTATCGGTTTAATATTTATCAGCCGACGCCATATGTTAAATTTTGGAGGTAATTTTTTTCGCTAGAAATTTTGGATTTGGCGGTTAATTTTAGGCATCGATTTTTTATTAAGTAACCGACACTGAATAAAAGCGATACCCATGTCTGGTCGCCCTTCATAGATTGATGTCGGTTTATTTTATCAACCTACACTGTATAGTTTAGGTGTCGTTGTATTTATATAATCGACGCCTGTAAAAGTGACGTTATAAGCCATTTCTGTAGTAGTGCTTGGGTTCTATGAAGTTTGTAAAATTTAATAATTATTATAGATTAAATGAGGAACCTATGCTCTGATACCAAACGTAACGACCCCGCCTCCCGGTAACCCCCAATTAAGGGAGACCAAAAGGTCAGAGCCATTATCCCAATTAATAGGATCAAAGGTTCAACAAATAATCAATAATAATTATCAAATTTTACCAGACTAAACTAAAAATAGGTATAAAAATTAAACTTTGCATACCTTTTTCAAAAACTTGGATATCTACTTCTATCCACATCTGGAGTCCATTCTATCTAATCCTCCTTTATACTTTAATTCTTATTTAATTCCACATATGCCACTTTACTGTTTGTCCTTTTCAATCTTGCACCTAAAACACCGACCAACAAAATGTCGGTCAACATATCGAAATATGCCGGTATGTGGGGACAACCAAAATTTCACAAATATGGCTAACAATCTAAATATCACAATCTAGTTCATTAACAATCCAAATTACACTTTCAGTGTGTCATTCACCACTGCTTTTTCCCTGACCCTGGAATACCCCCTCTAGGGTTTCTCTTTTGCCATTGACTTAAGGCCACCTTCTCAATCCCAAGCTTGGTGCCTGGGGTCACCTCTCATGGTGCCCATTATTCATGCAACATAGACCACCTTCTCATTCCCGAGCTTGGTGTCTGGGGTCACCTCTCATGGTCCCCATTGGTCTTCCCTCCCGGGCTTGACCTTTTTGCATCATCCATTAGGGTGGCATGTAGGTGTGAAAATACACACTTATTTTACTATTGTGATAACATTCATGACTTTATAATTTTCAAGTATGAACATCCAAACTGGTAGGTTGCATTCAATGCGATAAATCATCTGGGAAACTCGTCGGGAAACTAAAGCAATTAACCATAATTAACCACATACATGTCAGGCTGATTTGAGACAGAATTAATCCAAATCAATGCAAGAAGTCCAATAGGCAAGCAAGCACACAAAGAGATCATAAAACATGCATACAATTTCCTATCATTGATCATTCCATCAAGATCTATTAAACCTAGCTTGCTTCCTAGGGTTTCTAGTCCTCTTTTAGGGTTTCAATTGCAATTAGGGTTCCTCTTCATTTTTACTATTTTAAACCCTAATCTTTATACAATTACTCACAAACCCTAAATATCTCATCTATTCTTCACAAAATATATTAAGGTTACCTTTTAAAAACATATAACCTTAATTTTCAATTAAAGGCACTATTACCCATCAGTTAAGTCCATTAAACCTCTTTTACATTAAAACTACCAATTTTATCCTTTTAATTCATGACAAGATCATTGGGCCTAATTATCATCTTTGGTTCCTTCCGGATTAACAACTCATAGTTCATTATGATCTAATTCACATATAAACTCTATTTATCATTAATTCCACCTTTATCCATTAGATAACCCTAATTACTATATTAAGGGTATTTATACACAATTAGGAACCTTTATACTCAAAATAGTTTTGAACCATCATATCTCAGCCTTATTCATGAATTTGAACAATTAAAGCCATTAAGAGTCACAATTACTATCATTAGGGTTTCAAGGCCCATTAAAGCATATTTATGCACATGAAATTCTAAATTAGACCAATTATGTGCAAAGTTCACCCTTTTTGTTCTTAATGTACCTTTTTACAATTAACAAGTTAATATCAACTTTAATCATCCATTAAACCCTACTAAATACATGAATTATCTCAAAATAGGGTTTCTTAATCATTAATACATTAAAGTTGATATCTTCCATTACTTTTCAAAATTCAATAGCAATTAGCTTCTAAACATATTTTTAGTGGAGTCCTCTCATTTTTCTGAGCAACTTTCATATTTTATGTGCATTCATCCAAGCTACTAATAAGGATATACGATTTTTGCAAACTAAACTTACTTGAGCCAATGGGAGGTCGCCACGTCACCAAACCCATGCAACATCACTTGTTTGGGAAACATAACCGAATTACAGTTATACCCTCAGTAAGTTAATCATTTCTTTAGTCCGTAGAGGGGCAAAATGGTCCAAAGTGCCTCCACTCTTCTTCAAATTTGCGTCGTCTGTCTGCTGCCGCCCTAGCCGCTATGGGCGCGGCTCCTCCTTCCCTTTCTGACCTCGATGGCCACCAGGGAGGGTGTCGTTGCCTCTGTCGTACCCTGGGGTATGTGAAGCACCTCGAAGTCGTGGTTAATACGGTCGTTCCTGAGCAAGATCAGTCTGTGGTTGCTGTCGTATTTGCTGCAGCTTTGCAGACCTACGGTAGGCGCTTCTCGAAGATAGGGTCGGGGGTATGATAATTGATCTATCCTGGGGTTGTCGTGGATGCTTCCTGCCTCTAACAAGACCGTATAAAACCCTTTTTTGTTCCAGGGATGGAACTACCCCCTAGGTTATGGGTTTGAATGAAAAGAAGTAAGAAGAAGTTGAGGAAGAGAGAGGGAGATGTGGGATCTCCCTTGAACTTGAACCAGGGTTCTACCCTTTATATAGGGGTGGGTAACGAAGCCCTAGGTTGGCTATTCACAGATTAACAAGGCCATCTCCCAATAGGAGTCATATTCCTTCAAGGAGAAGTAATCTTCTCTCTCTTGTTTATCTTCTTAATATTCCTTATTTCATGGATAATTAGAAATAAAAAATTATCTCTAGCCTTGCCTTTTAATCTATTGGTCACGAAAATCTATTTTCTTAAAGCAAATAACATATCTTTTTGATATTATCAAAAAGTCATTAATGATGTATCACATTATCCTCTTATTTTGTTATTATTTTCTATTTCTCTTTCTTTTTCCCCATTGGGGCTCCTTAGACCCCAAGAACCTATAATATTTCGAAATCCTTTTTATTGGATACTCATTATCCTTCTAGATGCATCTATGTCCATTATTTCTCATTTTCTGGTTTATTTCTTATTAAAATATCTCTTTTGAAGGATTTCTCTTTATCTTTCTTTTTATTTTCCTTATTGGCATTCCTTTTAACATTAGGAACCCTATGGATACGAAAATCCACCAAAGATAACTCAATTATACCTCTTTCCACTTATTTTCCACATTTTATCGTTGTTTTCAATTTCTTTCTTAATAAAGAAATATTTAATTGATCTTTTCTTTTCTTGTTGCATTATTTTTGCAACATTGGACTCCTTAGAACCAAGGAACCCAAGAGGAATGAAATCCAACTTTGGATAACATTCCTTTGCCTCCTAGAGGTTTCTACATCTTTCTTTTCTCCATTTCTTATTAATAATGGAGTTTCTTTTGTCCTTTCCTTGTTATTGGGCCGAATAGCCAATAAAGCCCACAAAACAACCAACAAGGCTATTGTAAATGAAATCTATTTATTCAAAAAAAAATATCATTATTTGTTTAAATATCTTTAATAGGATAAATTACATTTCTCACCAAAAGAACCCAAAAATTGGGGTTGTAACAATCAGCCTCCAGGGATCGTGCATGAGGCAACCGCAACCATCCTCTTAGGTCGCATCATTCTCAACTTCTCAGGGTTTCTCCTAGCCTGGAGTCTAAACTTCCAACCTTCTAGCTTGGGCCCTACTCTCTCTCTCTCTCTAGAGCTTAACCCAACAACAACCTTACTATTAGAGGTCCTCTCTCTAAGGTGGATAAAGCTCACAAGCGTACACCTACATGAGAGAAACATATGTTTGCTCCAGATTATCCATAACTCTTTATGCTCAGCTCATAAGCTATCCAACATACTCTCCTGGCCAGTGTTTTAGCCTATTGTCGGCCCTACTGACGTACTTTGGGTGCAACTTTGCCATGCTCATATAAGCCCATAGGGTTTCTATATGGTCGTCACTAACCTCATCAATGAAGGATCTATCCTTCACTCTACCATGCATGACCCTTCCCAGGGTTGGGTCACCAAAGGTACTAGGTCAACCAACCTCACATGGCTCATATCGTCATGGGTATCCAAACCAAAAGGATGTCCACCCACACACCTGGTCTACCATGACATCTAACTCATCGTGTCATCCCTCTCTAGCCACTACTTAGGGTTAGGGTTAGCATCATATTCAGAGGATGTGCCAGGTCTCTACCTTTAATGGAGATCTCTACCTCCAAGACCAACTCTGTAACGACCTCGTCTCCCAATAACCCCCACTTATGGGAGACCAAGAGATCATAGTCGTTATCCAATAACCCAGATCAATGGTTCGACAAATAATCATCAACAATTATTAAATTCTACCAACTATACTGAAATATGGAAAAAAAATAAAACTTTGCATACCTTTTAAAACTGGGATTTCAAAACTTCTATCCACACATATACTAATCTATCTAATCCTCCTTTGCACTTTAATTCTCATTTAATATCACATATGCCACTTTACTATTTGTACTTTTCATTGGACCTAAAACGGCGACAAACAAAACGTCGGTCAGCAAGAAGCTGGTATGTGGGGACAACAATAATCATGCAAATATGTTAACAATGTAATCATTCAATTAATCATTTAACAACCAAGATTATGTTTTAAGCCATACTACTCAATCCTTACCTATCCCCTAACTCTGTGTTATCCCTGCAGTGGACTTGTATGCTACCTCTCTTTAGGTAGATTCTTACCCCATGGTCCTACCTTATAGGTAGCCAATACATAGGGTAATAGAGTCGCATGGCACTACCCAAGGTAGCCCAATATCTAACTCAATGTGACTTGATGGACCTACCCCATTGGTAGCCATGTACTAAGTCATCCAATGACCTGATGGACCTACCCCATAGGTAGCCATGTACTAGGTCAACTATTAAGCCACAGAGGGGACTAGGATCTGAGCTAGTAGGCACATATTTTATGTGATAGTCATATCCACATTATAGTTTGCATGAATTAATTTCATGCAATAGTTAATTCATGTCATCAATGAAAACTTTAGAAAACCTACGAAAACTAACTTGAGATATTCATAAGCGTAACCACATACCTGATTTGATGATTTCACAAGCATTAAGCAAATCCAACCAAGAAAGCAATCCAAGCAAGCAATTCAACAATCACATAATTCCTAAAAAGAATATGTACTCTATTTATTACACACTTTATCAAGAATCTACTTTATTGACTTGGAGTCACTCTCTAGGGCTTCTGTGTCCATATTACGGTTTGATTTTGCAATTAGGGTTTCCCTTCATCTTTTACCATATTAAACCCTAATTTTATGCCATTACTCATACACCCTAATTATCTCCTCTATTCTTCAACATTAAGGTTATCGTAACAACATATAACCGTATTTCCATATTAAAGGAACATTAAGCATCAATTAATTTCATTAAGCTTCTATCACATTAAAGCTATTATTTTTATCATTTTAATCCATGACAAGGTCATTATACACACCTATCATCAATTCAAAGTTCATTAGGGTCTAGTTAACATATGAAATCGTTTTACCATCATTTCCACCTTTTATTCATGACAAAACCCTAATTACTACATATAGGGTATTTATCCACAAATTAGGAACTTTAATGCTCGAAATAGCATATAACCATGAAAACTCAGTTCTATACATGAAATCAAATATTTAAAAAAATTAGTAGTCCTAATTACCAACATTAGGGTTTCTAGGCCCAGTAAAGCCCATTCATGTACATGGAACCCTAAATTAATCAAATTACTCATGAAGATCGTCCTTGTAGATCTAATGTTCCCTTTTTATTAACAATAGGTTACTATCTACTTTAAACATTCATATAACCCTTTCTAAATCATTACTCATCAAAGATTAGGGTTTTTCATTGATTAAACCATTAAAGATAGTATTTGTTTTCATACTTTTTGAATTACAAGCAGAATAGGGAGTCAATTACATTTTCATTGCATTCCTTGCATTTTTTTTATCAAAAAGCACTACTTATTTGTATTTTTCGGCTAAAGGATCTATTTTTAACGATTTATATAAGATTCAACCTTTTTCTTGAATATAGATCAGAGAGGCGACTAACCCTTTGTTTTTTAGAAAACTCTGGTTCGTTGGATCCGTGGTCGCCTTTGACCAAGCGTGATCAGACGACTCGCGTGGCTTGCACCCACTAAGGGTCTTCTAGAGCGCTAGACAAGATCGATCGTCGATCGCCCTCCTTGATCAACAACTTACCCCGATTCAACAACTTCTGCTGCTCGACCTCGCCCGATCCAAGGGAAAGCACTGGGGTGACACAGCAGTTCGAAGTTCACCAGAGCTTCTAGATCTTGTCGACCTAGGGCACCAGGGAACTAGGGAAGGGGCCGGTCGAGCTCGTGAGGGCCTGCCCGAGTTGAAGGGGGTTCTATTTATAGGATATAGGGATCTCTTTTGGGTTTCCCAATCTCACCGCCACCCCTGGCTCTTGGCCCAATTGGGCAAAACTTCTAGAATGAACAAAACCACCCAAAACCCAGGTGGGTTGGGTGCGGAATCATCTCACGAAGCCAACCAACATCTTTCCATGTTTGCATATAGTCAGATCTATGAGGAGAAATCGAGGGATAGGTCCCTGTCACGTGGCTCCTTTTCCTTTTCTGACTTGTGGAAGGAGATGCACAGGAAGCATCGAATCTTGATCCGACGGCTGGCGCCATCTCCTTCTATTTTCATTTAAATCGGAAAAGTGTGACATTTACTATAATTACAATACTTTAAGGAAACTTGCAAAATCCATAACTCTCAATCCGAGTGTCCAAGTAATCCCAAATTTGGAGGGAAAGTCCATAATGACTTAATCCATCTCTCTACCAAAATTGGACTCATTATCACAAATAAAACGTTCTTTTTCTTTAAGTGCAAGATATCTCTTAATTATATATATTTTTCACCTATTTTCTTTTTGCTTTGCTTTTAAATTATTATTTTGAGTTCCTTGAACCTCAAGGAACCTTAATGGCTTGAAATCCCCTCTTGGGAATATTTCCTTAGCCTTTTTCCTTATCTTTCAGCCTTTTTCTCATTATCTTACTTTTTCTTCATTAAAATATCTCTTTTTGAGGATTTCTCTTTATCTTTCTTTTTATTTTCCTCATTGGCATCCCTTTTATCATTAGAAATCCCTTGGATACGAAAATCCATCAAGGAAAACTCAATTATACTTATTTTCCATATTTAATCATAATTTTCAATTTCTTTCTTAGTAAAGAAATATCTAATTGATCTCTTCTTTTCTTGTTGCTTTAACTTTGCAATTTTAGACTCCTCGGGACCCATGGAACTCAAGAGGCATGTAATCCATCCTTGTATTATATTATCTTGCCTTCTAGAGGTTTCCACACCTTTCTTTTCTCAAAAACTCAATTATTCATTTAATAATTGAATTTCCTCGTTATTGGGCCCAATAACCAATAAAGTCCACAACACAATCATGAAGGCTATTGTAAACGAAATCCATATTATATCTTGATCTGTTCCAATATCTTTAATATGAGAAAACACATTTCTCACCAAAGGAACCCAAATATTCGGGTTGTAACATCCTTCCCCTCTTATAGGAATTTTGTCCTCAAAATTCAATGAAGCAAACAAACAATTTAGGATAAGATTTTTCCATGTCCATCATTGGCCCCTATGTGTATTTAACCTACCCATGACACTTCCAAAGAACCTTTATCATCACATATTCTTTTCTCTGAGTTCTTTCACCCTGGCATCTATAAACTGCACAGGTGACTCAGGTCATTTCAGCCTCCCTTGGGGCTCACTAGGTTCATTTCTCAGCACATGGCCGGGGTACGTCACATAATACTCAAAATGAGACACATGGAACTCATCACACATTACTTTATCCTGAGGGGTAAGGTCAAACTTAACCTTCTCCACCAAACCATGTCAAAAGAACCCATGCATCGGGGACTCGACTCTCTTAGCTATAACTTAGAGGGCTCGGATTTTTATGTCACACATTCTCCCATAGTGAACTGCATGTCAGTCTACTGTGCATCATCTTACAACTCATGTCGTCCCTGGGCTCCTTTCAGCCATTGCATGATCAAAGCAACTTCATCTGCACACACAATGGCCCTTTTCTAACCATCACGTGGTCCTTTCACCAACATCACTTTATTGAAGTGGTAACCGACACAACCTCCCTTACAGAGCTTCTTTAAATCCCGATACTGGCTTTGGTGGTTATCATCACATCTTTCGTAGGACGAGAACTGTCTCTAGATATCACCCTGAGTGAGCACCCATGCCCTCATTAGACCCTCTAGTCTGGATCATACTAACCATTAGTTAGGGATGATAAACTTTACTAACATGGAGTTCTTCATGTATCTACTTCCACCCTATGAAAGTGATCCTTTGAGTTATACTCAAGAACTTTTGAACTCACATCATGGTGTAGTTGAACCACCTCTCTCATGTGTAGTCCAACCTGATCTATCCCTTGATAGTACTCTTTCTTTCTCATGTCATCTTGGTAAGGCGATCTACCATAACCCATATTGCATCTCAACCTTCCTTGATCCAGGGGAGACTTACAACATCCATAGTGATGAACTCCCTTTCTCTTTCGGGGACTCTTTATCCTTTATATCAATGCACTGGGTTACTGGTGTTCACCCTTCACCCTTGGCTTGCCTGGCCATATACCACATGCAACTTTATCTTAGGTATCTAAAGTACCATTATCACTTACTATCTTTGTAGTATCACGGTGTTTGGTGATCTTAAAATCATGATTTCCAGTACGTCTTGATTCCTCAAAATCAAAATCTCAGAAACCCTAAACCAAACTCATCAGGGCTTCGTCACCTTCCTTTCCAAAGAAGTGCATCTGAGGTTCTACCACCATCCTTTTATTATATCAAGGACTAGGTTAACCAAACAACCACTACCTTGCTCAACATATCTCATTACATCCGAGTGTTAGCCAAACACATCTCCTTTCCAAACTTAGGGCTAGCTTAACAACCTCTTCTAGCCAAACTAGGCAGCTATACCTCAACCCGAGCATCTATTACCACTTCACATCCTTACGTATTAGGTAATGTTGATGACATACACCTTCATGTATTCCACTAATTATCTCATTTCATCTCTAAGTCTAACTTCATTGAGAAAACTCTGAGCTCATCCTCCTGGTTTTTGAATTCAACCTTGTACCACTTGCAAATTCCACATAGCTCGTGTTAAAACATCCTCACAAGATGATTACCTTAATACTCTTAATGTTTGTAAACCATCCATGTATTATTCACTCCACAAGGGTATGTTATCATCTTTGTGCCCATATCTCATGGCAACATTCCAACCCACATCATCTTTATCCTTCGTGTATGGCATGCGTACTGTCCTATCTCTCTCTCCCATAATAAGAGGAAATAAGCATTTGGCTACAGTCCAAATACAAGGTTTTTCCTATTCCAAGAGTAGAGATGGTACACCCCACCTTGCCAGTACACCTTTAACTCCAAGTTGAGACGTGCCACCTATGTCTCTATATCACAATCATCTTGATATCATGGTTACTTCCATGGAAAATTAGTCTCGAACCTACTTGGGTTACTACACAATCCTTGGTCATCTCCTCTAGGTCTATAGGGTGCCATCACTTTTGGGGTCATCCCTCTTCCCTTATGCATCCAGAGTTCCTACTCATCTTCCCTTTGGGTCCCATGAGTTCATGAAGGTGATCAATCTCCTAACCCATGGCCCTCAGACAATGATAGTTGTTACCTCCCGACCCTATGGTCATGTGCAACTAGGGAATTAGGAAACTCCTACTTTCATCGGTCTTATTCATATCAGACCTTAGGATAGACTTAAGATTCTATTATAGTACATGTTCAACTTAGAACCTTACCCAAGCCTTCATCATCTCTCTCTCTCTCTACATTCATGGTTTGACTTTCATCCTTTCATAGGCGTCATGGCAACCTACCTACCTTTTTCAAGCCCCATTCCAGCTACCTCCATGGTAGCAAATCCATATGCACTTAGAGATTGTTATCTATGGGTCTACAGGTTCATTATCATACTATGTACTTTTCACTTAGCTTCCCAAAGTCCTATGAGACCTCTTTAGGTTACCAACAAAACTGGTAAACACCCCACTGAAGGGTTCCTTCTCTCATGATGGGAGGAAACTTCACCTCGATAAAACAAGTCACAAACATCCTAACGCCTCACATTTACATCCACCTGAGCATGCTTAACCCTAGTAAGATACTAAGGAACAAGATGACCACCTACTAAACCATGCTGGGTCATACTTGTTCTCATCCTCAACACTAGATCACGATCATACCTTCCCATGTCATCCACTTAGCCGTGAGAGGTTCATCAAACATACCCTTAACTTAAGGGGTTTCCTTTACCTCTACACACGAGGAGTATCATGCTCGAAACTATAGAGACTCAAATCTCATCATGAGCATCAGATGCACTTCTTCCCCTCTTAGGCCTAGGAACCCTAAGTTCTCCTTTGGGTATCCAACTGCATGCTCAATCTCTTAACCATGAATCAAGCATGTCCAAGGTATGTCATGTACTCCCATGATCCTTTTATATGATAAACACCTCATAGTTGAGTCTTCCTCAAGAACAACCAACTAGGTACAAAGCCTTACAACCTGTTACTAAACCTCCTCAGGGTCCAAGGCACTCTTTGTCTCATCTCAGTAGGTAAACACCTATACCATAGGTACATAAGTTCCAAAAGCATTACTCTCTCTTTAGGGTTTGGTTCCTCTTAAAGGACACCAAGATATCATCCATCTCCAGGGATCAAGAACGAGGCATCCACTATCATCCACTTAGGTCACATCATCCACAACTCCCACAGTTCCTCATATCTTGGGGTCTAGTTTTACAACCTTTTTTCTTGGTTTCCTACTCTTGGTTTCCTACTCTCTCTAGAGCCAACCCTACAAACAACCTTACTACAAGGGGTTCTCTCTCCAAAAGGGATCAAGCTCACAAGCATACCCCTACATGGTGAAGCCTATGCTTGCTCATGGTTATCCATAGCTCTTTACGCTTATCTCGTAGGCTATTCCCTCGTACTTTCCTAGCCAGAGTTTCAACCTACTGCTCGTACCACTAATGTACTATGGGTGTCTACTATACCATTCTCATATAAGCTCATGGGGTTTCCATGGGTTCTTCTCTAACCTCACCAATGAAGGAGCTATCCTTCACTCTAACATGCACGACCCTCTCCAGGGTTGGGTCACCAAAGGTACTAGGTCATCTAACCTCCTATGGCATCCCAAAAGCATGTCCAACCAAACACTCGGTCAACCATGACATCTAACTCATCATGTCATATTTCTCTCTAACCTTCACTTTGGGTTAGGGTTAACATCATCCTCGGAGGATGTGCTAGGTCTCTACTTTTAATGGAGGTCTCTACCTCCAAGACTAACTCTCCCTACTCATCCTCCTTCCAAGGAGGTCTATCCTTAGGTCTCTCCTGAGGGTAATGACAACTCGTGTCATACGACCTAAGCATGTATCTATTCCTTTATGCTTACTCTATTAAGCTTATGTCCATGACATCTTATTTATATGCTTTTCATTAATTTGATGGAGGATTCCTTAGAACTTATTAACCTTACCCATACCTCAAGAAGGTGAGGAGAAGAGAGAAAACCCTAATCCTTAAGGTCCTTAATAGAATTTGAGTTGAGAAGGGATGAATAAGATCAGAAAGTCCTAAAGGTATCTTATTTTGAATCATACCCTAAGACTTTGGCCAGGAAGTCACACATATCTGGGAGTCCTCGTATTCCGACTAGCGGTGCTGAGGAAAATATTTCCAGCCCCCGGTCATGATCCTTTTCTAGACACCTCCGTCTTTTGGATGATTCTCTAATAACTCCCTTGGGTTCTATGAAGTTTATAAAATTTAATAATTATTAATGGTTAAGTGAGGAACCTAAGCTCTCATACCAAATGTAACGACCCCGTCTCCCAGTAACCCCCACTTAAGGGAGACCAAGAGATCAGAGCCGTTATCCAATAACCCGGATCAAAGGTTCGACAAATAATCATCAACAATTATTAAATTCTACCAACTATACTAAAATATGGTAAAAAAATAAAAACTTTTCATACCTTTTAAAACTGGGATTTCAAAACTTCTATCCACACATATACTAATCTATCTAATCGTCCTTTGTGCTTTAATTCTCATTTAATATCACATATTCCACTTTACTATTTGTACTTTTCATTGTACCTAAAACGCCGACAAACAAAACGTCGATCAGCAAGAAGCTGGTATGTGGGAGAAACAATAATCATGCAAATATGTTAACAATGTAATAATTCAATTAATCATTTAACAACCAAGATTATGTTTTAACCCATACTACTCAATCCTTACCTATCCCCTAACTCTGTGTCATCCCTGCGGTGGACTTGTATTCTACCTCTCTTTAGGTAGATTCTTACCCCCATGGTCTTACCTTATAGGTAGCCAATACATAGGGTAATAGAGTCACATGGCACTACCCAAAGGTAGCCCAATATCTAACTCATTGTGACTTGATGGAGCTATTCCATTGGTAGCCATGTACTAAGTCATCCAATGACCTGATGGACCTACCCCATAGGTAGCCATGTACTAGGTCAACTATTAAGCCACAGAGGGGACCATGATCTGAGCTAGTAGGCACATATCTTATGTGATAGTCATATCCACATTATAGTTTGCATGAATGAAATTCATCCAACAGTTAATTCATGTCATCGATGAAAACTTCAGAAAACCTCAGAAAACTAACTCGAGATATTCAGAAGCGTCACCACATACCTGATTTGATGATTTCACAAGCATTAAGCAAATCCAACCAAGAAAGCAATCCAAGCAAGCAATTCAACAATCACATAATTCCTGAAAAGAATATGTAATCTATTTATTACACACCTTATCAAGAATCTACTTTATTGACTTGGATTCACTCTCTAGGGCTTCTGTGTCCATTTTAGGGTTTCGTTTTGCAATTAGGGTTTCCCTTCATCTTTTACCATATTAAATCTTAATTTTATGCCATTACTCATACACGCTAATTATCTCCTCTATTCTTCAACATTAAGGTTATCGTAACAACATATAACCCTATTTCTATATTAAAGGCACATTAATCATCAATTAATTTCATTAAGCTTCTTTCACATTAAAGCTATTATTTTTATCCTTTTAATCCATGACAAGATCATTATGCACACCTATCATCAATTCAAAGTTCATTAGGGTCTAGGTAACATATGAACTCATTTTACCATCATTTCCACCTTTTATTCATGAGAAAATCCTAATTACTACATATAGGATATTTATCCACAAATTAGGAACTTTAATGCTCGAAATAGCTTATAACCATGAAAACTCATTTCTATACATGAAATCAAATAATTAATGTCATTAGTAGTCCTAATTACCAACATTAGGGTTTCAAGGCCTAGTAAAGCCCATTCATGTACATAGAACCCTAAATTAATCAAATTACTCATCAAGATCTTCCTTGTAGATCTAATGTGCTCTTTTTATTAACAACATGTTAATATCTACTTTAAACATTCATACAACCCTTTATAAATCATTACTAATCAAAGATTAGGGTTTTTCATTGATTAAACCATTAAAGATATTATTTTTTTCATACTTTTTGAATTACAAATAGAATCGGGAGTCAATTACATTTTCATTGCATTCCTTGCATTTTTGTAATATAAAAACACTACTTATTCATATTTTTCTGCTAAAAGATCTATTTTTAACGATTTATACAAGATTCAACCTTTTTCTTGAATATAGACTAGAGAGGCGACTAACCCTTTGTTTTTTAGAAAACTTTGGTTCGTTGGATACGTGGTCGCCTTTGACCGAGTGTGATCAGACGACTCGCGTGGCTTGCGCCCACTAAGGGTCTTCTAGAGCACTAGACAAGATCGATCGTCGATCGCCCTCCTTGATCAACAGATGACCCCGATCCAACGACATCTTCTACTCGACCTCACTCGATCTAGGGAAAAGCACTACGACGGTGCAGCAGTTCGAAGCTCGCCGGAGCTTCTAGATCTTGTCGAGCTGGGGCACTAGGGAACTAGGGAAGGGGCCGGTCGAGCTCGTGAGGGCCTGCCCGAGTTGAAGGGGGTTCTATTTATAGGATATAGGGATCTCTTTAGGGTTTCCCAATCTCACCGCCGCCCCCTGGATCTTGGCCCAATTGGGAAAACTTCTAGAACGAACAAAACCACCAAAAACCCAGGTGGGTTGGGTGCGGAATCATCTCACGAAGCCAACCAACATCTTTCCATGTTTGCATATGGTCAGATCTATGAGGAAAAATTGAGGGATAGGTCCCTGTCACACAGCTCCTTTTCCTTTTCTGACTCGAGGAAGGAGATTCACAGGAAGCGTCAGATCTTGATCCGATGGCTGGTGCCATCTCCTTCTATTTTCATTTAAATCGGAAAAGTGTGACATTTACTATAATCACAATACTTTAGGAAAACTTGTAGAAGCCATAACACTTAATCCGAGTGTCCAATTAATTCCAAATTTGGATGGAAAGTCCATAATGACTTAATCCATCTGTCTACCAAAATGGGGCTCATTATCTCAAATAAAACGTTCCTTTTCTTTAAGTGCAAGATATCTCTTAATTATATATATTTTCACCTATTTTCTCTTTCCTTTGCTTTTAAATTATTATTTTGAGTTCCTTGAACCTCAAGGAAAATTAATGTCTTGAAATCCTCTCTTGGGAATATTTCCCTATCCTTTTTCCTTATCTTTCATCCTTTTTCTCATTATCTTACTTTTTCTTCATTGAAATATCTCTTTTTGAGGATTTCTCTTTATCTTTCTTTTTATTTTCCTCATTGGCATCCCTTTTATCATTAGAAATCCCTTGGATACGAAAATCCAGCAAGGACAACTCAATTATACTTATTTTCCATATTTAATCATAATTTTCAATTTCTTTCCTAGTAAAGAAATATTTAATTGATCTCTTCTTTTCTTGTTGCTTTAACGTTGCAATTTTGGACTCCTCGGGACCCAAGGAACTCAAGAGGCACGAAATCCATCCTTGGATTATATTCTCTTTCCTTCTAGAGGTTTCCACACATTTCTTTTCTCAAAAACTCAATTATTCATTTACTAATTGAATTTCTTCCTTATTGGGCCCAATAGCCAATAAAGCCCACAACACAATCATCAAGTCTATTGTAAACGAAATCCATATTGTATCTTTATATATTCCAATATATTTAATATGAGAAAACAAATTTCTCACCAAAGGAACCCAAAGATTGGGGTTGTAACAAACTCTCTACTCGTCTACCTGACAAGAGGGTCTAACCTCGGGTCTACCCTGAGGGCATGGCAACACATGTCATACGACCTAAGGATGCAACTATTCTTTAGTTTTCTCTTAAACTATTATGCTTATGTCCATGCCATCTTATTTACATGCTTTTTATTAATTTTGGTGGAGGATTCCTTAACATTATCATGCATACCCTATCCTCAAGAGGGTGAGGAAGAGAGAGAAAACCCTAAACCTTATAATCCTAACAAAATTAGGTTTGAGAAGGGATGAAAATAGGTGAGAGAGTCCTAAAGGTATCTTATTTGGAGTGAGATCCTAAGACATTGGTCAGACATTCACACAGATTTGGGAGTCCTCATATTCTGACTAACGGTGCGGAGGAAAATATTGCCAGCCCCAGATGTGATCCTTTTCTAGACACCTCTGTCTTTCAGAAAATCCTCTAATAACTCCATTGGGTTCTACAGATTTTGAAAATTTTAATAATTATTAGAGACTAAATGAGGAACCAATGGTATGATACCAAATGTAATGACCCCGTCTCCCGGTAACCCCCAATTAAGGGAGACCAAGAGGTCAGAGCCGTTATACCAATTTCCCGAATCAAAGGTTCAACAAATAATCAGTAATAATTATTAAATTCCACCATGAATATATTGAAAGCTGGAATAAAATAAAACTTTGCATACCTTTTTCAAAAACTTGTATTTCTAACTTCTACCCACATCTAGACTCTATTCTAACTAATCCTCCTTGCACTTTATTTCTTAATTTCAGAATATGCCAGTTTACTATTTGTCCTTTTTAGTGGTACCTGAAACGCTGACAAACAAAACATCAGTCAACATAAATGAATATGTCGGTATGTGGGGGAAACAATAATTGTGCAATTAACTTTAACAACATATTGCAGTCAATTATGATTTAACAAACAACTTTAAGTTTTAAACATAACTGCTCAATCCATACATACCCTAGCCTCTGCGTTGTCCCTACAGTGGACGTAGATGCTACCTTCCTTATGGTAGATCCCAATTAAGCCCCACATGATCCTACCTAACAGATAGATCAATATCTGGGGTTGAGTCACATGGCACTACCCATAGGTAGCCCACTCCCTAACTCATGGTGTGCTAAGGAGTTGCATGACACTACAAGTGGGTAGCACAATTCCTAACTCATGATAACTTGATGTCCTACTTAACAAGTAGGCCCTATACCAGGTTACCCTTTTCATCATTAGCAAAGCCACAGAGGAGGACCAGAATCTGAGCCAGTCATGTATATATATATTTATGGTGATAATCATAGTCACTTTATAGTTGCATGAAATAAAAGTCATCCAAGCAGCTATTTTTAGGTAACCAATAAAACATCTGGGAATCGCCGTGAAACTAAAGCAATTAACCATAAGCGTAACCACATACCTTTCAGGTTGACTTGAGTGCAGAAATAACCCAACTAAGCAAGTAATCTAGTAAACAAGCAAGCACACAAGATGACCCTGAAATATGCATTCGATTTTTCCTATCATTGATCATGCCATCAAGGTCCATTAAACCTAGCTCGCTTCTTAGGGTTTCTAATCCACTTTTAGGGTTTTCATTGCAATTAGGATTTTTCTTTTTATTACTACAAACCCTAATTAAGCAAAATAACTCACAAACCCTAAGGATTATAACCTATCTCATCTAATAGGCTAGGATCATCATTGAACAACATATTTTCACATATTTCAAATTAAATATGATCTTTTCCTCTTTTACCCTAAATTAAGGTTTCTAAATGCTTTATCATTCACTATTGGAGTAAAACCCTAAGAAAAACACTAATTCATCTAGATCAGGTTCAAGATCATCATTAACATTTCAACAAGTTACTATTACTTAATTTCACAAATTAAGCATCATGAACTTAACTATTAATTTCAATTAGGGTTTCTAACATAATTTCAAAGCACTTTTCATTAACTTAGCATAATTTTGCAAATAGGAACAAAATCAGGCTTTACAAGTATTTTTATTGGATTCTACGCATTCTCCTAATCAATTTTCATATTTTGAATGTTTCCATCGGAGCTACCAATAATTAGATATGATTTTTGTAAGAATTCACTTACTTGAACCAATGGGAGGCCGCCACGTCGTCTATCCCATGCAAACCATAGCTTTGGCCAAACATAACAAAATTACAATCTTGCCCTCACTTAAGTGACCAACACTTTAACACGCGAAGGGCAAAAAATGTCAAATGCGGCTCGATCATCTTCAACCTCTCGACACCCAAGTTGCCGCCGACTTGCAGCTCTTCGTGGGTCTACCCCCTCCTCACCAGGGCTTGAAACTTGCCTCCAGCTGCTACCCTTACTTTTCCGCCCTCCGCCGCACCTGGGGCACCGCCCAGCTCACGACCCCGATGGCCGGTGTCAAGCACAACAACCTACAACAAGCGGTCGACGATGCAACCGTGTTGCTGATGTGGCGCATCGTTTAGGGCATGGCATCACCGGCTAGACTTCTCTCTAGCATCGTGGGGTAGCATGCTTCTATCGTGATGACTTCACGACTCCTCACTACTCCAGAGATCACATTACCCCCTTGGTTAGGGTTTTGAATGGAAACAAGGAGGAGAAAGAGAGAGTGGTGCATGGGATCTTCTTGAACTTGGGCCAAGGGGTCTACCCTTATATAGAGGAGGGTAGCAATGCCCTAAATCTTCTATCCATGAGGAAAACAAGTCCCTCATCAACCATGGCAACCACACTTTCCTTGTTTAAGATATAACTCCTCTTTTATTTATCAAAAGATGTCCTTTTCTAATCATGATCCTTGGTTATTAAGAAATCTGAATCTTACCTCTTTTATGTTCCTTGTGCTTGGCTTTTAATCCATGGGCCACAAAATTCTACTTTCTTAAAGCAAATAATATCTCTTTTAAATAACAACAAAAGATTATTAATTACGTAGCACATTATTCTCATATTTTGTGTTATTTGCATTTTCTCTTTGTTTTTCTCCATTGGGACTCCTTGGATCCCAAGGAATAGCAATATTTCGAAATCCTTTTTAGTGGATACTTATTATCCTTCTAGATGCATCTACATCCATTATTTCTCATTATCTTACTTATTTCTTTATTAAAAGATTTATTTTCAAGGATTTCTCTTTATCCTTTATTCCCTTTTCATCTTTTCATATTTCTTTTATTAGAAATCACATAGAAATGAAATTTACTTAATTGTGGCCATTAATTCCACTTTCTAGAGATTTCTATGTATTTCTCATAATTACTTTGCTTAATATCCAATATCTTGTATCTTTTTCTTTTATTTGGACTTTTATTCTTTTATTCACTTTTATATCCATTATTGGATTAATCTAATAATAGAAATTACGAAATTCCAATCAAAAGGGAGATTTGCAAAAAAATCCATCTCTTGAAGCAAAGCATACAACCTTTTCAATTAAGTCCATATTCACAAAATCTTTACAATTCAATTATGAAAACATATTCAAAAAAAAATTGAGGTTGTAACAATCGATGTCTAGAAAAGTGACATTAGAGGTCAAAAATGTACTAGTGTATGAAGCCTCTCTTTAACCTGATGTTGTGAGAAGAGGTCTAGGGAAATTGGATTTCTATTAAATCTTATACAAATGGATGTGATGGCTTGATAGCATCTAGTTATGTGTTTGGGTGGTATGCCCCACACAACCCATGGTAGTAAAACTTAAAATAGTTGTGTAGTGTAATTGTTTATATAACATGGGGGACCAACACTCAAGGCTCTAGTAGAATTTCAATAATGTTGATTGGCCTCATAAATTACCACCAGCCTTGGTCATGCACTTTGTGTTCACTTACGTATAGATGGATATCAGTTCTTAATAGGTCACCCATCCTAGTACTACTATGGGCTTATCACGCTTAGGGTTTGTTTGGTTTGGCTGAAAACCAACTCATCCATTTGCAAGTATACGACAAACCGTAATTCACATGAGGAAACAAAACCCATCATCATCTCTGGCTCTACTGAAAAGTGAGGCAATGAACAACATGCCTTTTGGGCACGGTTCTAGTTCACATTCACTGCCACATACAACGTGTCTCTTTTAGAACAACTAATTTGTATTGTAGGATGTCTGTTGCTATATCAATATGAATTGTAGGTTGTAACTGACGTCAACTAGAAGTTTGCAAACTAGATTGTCTCATTAATTCTACTCAAAACCAAAAAAAGACAAATGGGTTACAACTCACTACTTATGAATTCCTATTTTGCAAATCCGAATGTTGGTTGGTTTTACTTCCAACCAAATTAGCCCTTAAACTCAATGCTCTTAGTGGTGGGATCCCTAAATAGGAGGTGCAACTTGGTAATATGGGTATTCCAATCATTGCTTTTAAGATCATTTTTCTGAGGCCTCAAATCCTAGGATGTTACAATCTCCCCCACTTAAACTCTTGATGTCCTCATGAAGGCTCAATTATATGTCCCACAAACACCCAACTCTCAAACATGGATACCACCATAAGGGTATCTACATCACCAAGGATATCCCTTTAGAACATGTCTAACCACATCACTCAATACTAGCATGACAATGTCTATGTGGACCCCACCTACCGTATGAGTTCTGTCTCTAATACAATTTGTAACATCAAGGTCCCAATGTCTAAGGATATAATAGAATTTCATGATTGAAAATTGGCCCCATAGACCACCACTAGCCTTAGAGGAACACTTTGCCCTCACTCATTCAAAACCCAGGATCAACATCCTGACAGGTCACCCATACTAGTACTACTCTAGGTTGGTCATGCTTACCTACATATTCTTAGTGATGTGCTCACAAAAAAGGATTTCCACGTTGATCACATGTTTAGTCATATCATTCTTTTCAAGATCATTTTATGTAGGGCCTCAAATATAGGGATGGTGCAGTCTAGATTTAATTGATGTTAAACATTGTCACACCTTGGATGTTTAAGTATTCATATTTTAAAGTATACATGTGCTATGTAACAAGTTTTATAGGTATCCAAGATGCCAATGAGATGGGTAAGAGTTTAGCCTTAGATACACCAATAATATTTATGTTGTTTCCTTACTTGCTTTCTTTATATGATTTCTATAGTACGTAATATATGTTCAAGCATTATCTCATATAGATGGCACTTGGAGGTCTCACCCCTATGATTTTTCACAATTTTAAGGTGAGCAGCTCAACTATTCAGGCAATGGAAAAGAAGACGAACAAGGAGGGAGAAGGCTTTAAGATCAAGAAGTGGCTTATGTTTGTGTAAAGGGATCTCAAATTTAGGTGATGTTTGTGTGACCTCCTCTGGAGTTAAAACATATAGGGATAGGGTCATAGATATCCTTGTACTCTTAGGTCCTAGAAACTTGTGTTCTAGTGGTATCAATTATCCATATTAGATCCTATATATATGCATGCATGTACTATAGACCCGGAGTTGTGAATATTATAATGTCACACATATGTTCTATAGTAATGTCACATTTGTAAGGTTTTAAAAATAATTTATTTTGTTGAGATTCTTTGGGTTTGGTGTTGAGATGTTTTGTTGATTAAAGGACTGTAACTTATAATGGTGATGCTTCATATCATGCATCCTCTATTGAAACAAATATGGAATGGAAATTTGATCTTGATGTTTGGTGAAATTTATATTTTGAGATCTGTATGTGGCTTACTTGTGTAATGTTGTACTTATGTTTTATGTTTAGGTTTTTCTTCTGAATATTCTCTCTCTTGTGATGTTAGGTGCCACAAAAACTAACACATGCATATGTTACTAGTGAAACTTGAAAACTAAACCATACTTTACCATCTGCCATGGAAAATGTGCTAAATACCTTTATCATTAGCATAATCTTATTAGTCACAATCAATGGGTCAACTAAGGTTAGCTTTTTACATAACCTTGAACCTAAATGCTCATTTCTCCCATAAGCACATTGCACCAATTTGTTGATTGCACCAAATTTCTAATTTGGGAATCACTAATGTACATTACTACTCCGATTAACTTTTAATTCCTCATAATTTGATCATTAATGTATTTGTGATCTAATATTAGCATAAATAATTGTTTTTAACTAATTAATTGTACAAGGTTTTGGTGACTATATATTTTGGTCTTCGGTTAAACCATCATTGTGGTATCCCAATATTAGCATCTAACATTAGCATAAATAGTGGATTTTTATTGACCAATTGTATTAGGATTAGGTGACTATCTAATTTAGGCCCTCGACATCCATCAATTGGTAGGCAATCATCATTGAAAAAAGAAAGAACATGCCTCTTTCCAAGGTAAGTTAACACATAAGATCCAATTAAGTTCAAAGTCAACCCCTAATACATATTTTTGAGCATATATAAACCTCAATATATGTGTTCATTTATATAATTTTCTACCTTAACCATTCCTCAAATAAAAAGGATGTCATGTATAACTTCTTGACGTTATTTCTTAATCTAGGGAACATAAGTAGATCTTAATCTCAGGGACCTAAAGAATTGTTAAACTAATTGAAAATCATGAGAGGTAATGGTTGACAATTATCTTTACCTCAGATACTAAGTTGTAACACCCCAAACTATAAACATTAACATGAGTAGAAGTATCAATTATCTTCTATAATAATATTGACAGGACATTGAATATGAAATACATAGGATAATTGAAAGCTTAATCATCAAGGGAACTCAATATATTTCTCATTCTTAAAAGTTTCCATGAAAGGGAAAACTAAATACAAAGTAGTGACATTTCATGAAAACCTAAACATAAATAAACTAGTCTTATATATGAAAAGAAAATTTTATGGATAATTACACCCCATCAGGTCACTCTTATTCAATCCTTTTCTTGAAGTCTCTGATTGTACTTCTTATTCTCCTCACTTGAGAGCATCTTATCCCCATTCATCATTGAAAAACTATCAGCAAGTGGCATGAGTATCCTAGAGATATTAAATATTGAAATAAAAAAGGACTATACATTATTCTTAAACATTATGCATGAAAGGCTAACATCAAATTATGTAGAAAACTTGAACATAAACACATGAACTTTCTTTAAGCTTAAGTTGTATCTATTTACATCATTTATTCTAGGTACCTATACTCTAGTACTAGGTCTCATGACCTGCGCATAGGTTCCTGGTTCATGCTATCTGAGTTGGCCTGCATATGGTCCTAGGCCTCATGACCTGCACTAAGGGCTTGGGTCATGTCGCTGATTTGTCCTACACTCTAGTTCCTAGACTGAACTCCATAAGCTTATGATATATTGTTAAGTTCTATCTTATCATGAATCATAAATGTATCTTATTTTATAATCATGAACATGTAGATTAATCATTGTTGAGTAATTGTAATACAATACTTTACTTGCATTACAAGGTAGATAAATCACATGCATTTTCTTGATAATATGAAACATGTTATAATACTAAAACATGATTGTTTAAGTACTCATGATCATGGAACACATACCTATATCACTTGGAATAAACAACTTATAATTCTCCTAATCTTAAACCTTGTCTGACCTATAATAATCATCCAATGTCTTTTAGTAACAATCCTAAAACCTAATTATGGTCAAAATGAAACTTCGTGAAAACTCAAAGAATAACATGTCCTATTTCCTTTTATATTGGAGAAATCTCAAAAGATAATAAAATTCATGTATGGGTCATCATCATCTGAGTCTTGTAGCATTCTCTATAAATTTCTAAACTTTGGCAACATTCTGACCAATTGACATCGATAAACAACCATTTAAAATCATTCTATAAAATGTGATGATCAAAACAAATCAGTATGTCAAAAGACTATTCTTCCTTCACATTTTCATAGACAACTTTATTTGTGTAATAGGGTGTATTAATCAAATTTCAATTGATAAAACTCATAGATGTATTCAAATTAAAGCATGGAAAAAGGCCAAAATATCCCATAGGGGTGTGAAATATTGGTTTACGTTGAGGGGGGTAGATGACGAATTGTAGGCCCACCTTCTTGTTCATCAACCACAACATCGTCCTAGAGCATAAATATTATGATCTAAACTAAGAGTTAAGTAGGGATCGTGATTGTGAAATAGTGCCAACTCCTTCACTAGACCCTTAAAAGCTCAATGAACCAATCATAAGTAGTGAGGTGTCCTGAGGTGGAAGGACCACATTCTGCTATGATAGATAAATATAAGAGCTCAAGAATCACACATACAATGAAAAATAATAATAATAATAAGATCTACACCGCTTTAGGGAATCCAGATAGATACATTTAGGGTCAAAATACAGGTCATCAAGATATATGTGATTGGATCTGGTGTTGATGTCAGAGACTAATAGCTTACAAATAGGAAACCTAAGACTTACCTGAAATTAGGCAATTTTTTTTAGCAAAGCATTCATATATGGTTATGGAGGTGATTCATACATATAGAATGGGGACCGATGGGTGATGGCACCATGAAAATCGCCTATTTTCTCTGATAGTAACCATTAGAGGATAGGCTCGAGGGTAAGAGATATCAATTGCAATGTTACTAAATGTTTCTAGGGATTTCCTTATACTCGAGGGCGAGTTAGGAAATTGTGAAAACACATGGAGTTTGTGGAGTTGGTTTTAGAGAAGGGAACACGTGAGAAAATCTAGTTGGAGTTGTTTAAAGTTGTTTATGGATGATACCCCATCAACTAAGAGCTCGTTCAAATGGCTAGAGTGATATGTTGGAAACTGATACGTAACAAGCTCCATATACAATATGAATGTAGATCAATCCTCGAGGGTTCTATTTCACCTTGAATAAGGCTCTAGAAAAAGGTAAGAGATGAGGGTCTCACCCTCAAATCAATATCTAATTTCTTAGTGGGGATCTTGTCCTAACTATGTTTGATTTCAACATGACAAAAGACCATCATACTCAAAGTTGGATAAAATTTGCAATAACTTGGGTAGATCTAGCTTAACTGACTATAATAATTTAACAACTAGGCCAATTAATGTGGAATATCTCCCTTTATATTATAATTATTAATTGACATATCTCATATTATCTAATTAACATGAAACTTGGCAGGTTTTCTAAAAAGAGTGTGAGGAGTTAAATAGCCAATTATTTATTACATTTCTATAAGGGAATCATGGGATTTATGATATAAGGTACCAAGGGTCATTTATGCACTATATAATATTAAAAGTGATTACACTACCATAAATGGGCGTAAGGTATTGTATATAGTGAAGTATTCAAATTCCATAAAATCAAGCATAATAAGGGCGTATTTGGTCATTTATATTAAAACCCTACTCATTCTTATAGGGATAGGTAGTGTGAATAATTGAACTAAGATGTAAAATGAGGTGGAATCACCATGCGTAGGAGTCATTCTAGGGTTCTAAATAATTAGAAGCAATTTAAATTTGTAATTTATCTTGTAAGTTATATTTTTATAGACTGAAACTTTAGGGTTGTTGCATTCCTATTCCTAGGGGTATCCCAACCTTTTGGTTTTATTAGCTTTTGATAATAAAGGGTTGCATGGGTAAAGTTTAAAGTATGTTCATTTAGAACTTGTGAGTAGGAGATTGAATGGTTTTTCTTATTTCATGCAAAGGAGAGAGAAGTATAGTCTCACATTGCCCAAATCTAATATGGAGTACAACTTTTTTTGGAGTACGTGTGACATCATTGTACCAGAGTTCTAGATGATGGAATGGTCACCCTTGTGGTGGATATGGTGAAAACAACACATGAAAAACATGCACAAATGAGAGCCACACAATGACTCACCTAAATTCTTCATTCCACACCTTGGATCACCTCATTGGGATGGGTCAGTATCAAGCACAAGCATGCGGCTCATAGATAGTGGGTTATGGGAATTATCTACCATCGTTTGTATATATTTATAGAAAATGATAACTGCAACTTACTTTTGGGATTGTCATACTTTCAAAATGATTTTTCTAAGCCAAATTGGAAAGTTCTCTTCATGTATAAGAGTGAAATTTTTAATTCAATTTCTAGAATGTTTTATGAGAGAGTGGGATTTCTTGGGTGTGCTATAAATAAGACTTGGTCACCTAGAAATAAATTCACTATTCTTGTACATGTGATTATCCCTAGCCACTTTCTTTTACCTTTCTTCTGCCTCCCAACGCCCCTACCCTAGTTGTTACTTGTAGAATTCTTAACAAGTTTGGGGAGGTTGCTAACTTTCGATGAGGCACACCAACATTAATGGGAGACCATGTCCTTTTATTCATTGGATGTGCTCTTTCTAGAGGTTCACAACTATGTCCTTCAGGAGAGTAGTGTATATATGACATGTGATGTATCACTGATATATCTAAGGAAAGCACAACTTCATTCAAGAGCTATGTCGTATGAATATTGCAACTTCTATTATTTTAAGTTATCTCTATATATATTGTTCTTGTATTTTCTTGATTGCATGTATTAGTTGGCCTACAAAACATTTTAACCTAATTGCAATTTCCTGCTATTTCTTGTAACTACAAATACATATTCATCCTAGTTTTAGTTGCATTTTCATCTTAGTTTTGCATGTATTTTTATCATTTCACTTTAGAATCATCTCATATTTATGTTTTCTAATGTTTTATGTTAATTTATAGGATGTTGATCAATTTCTATAGCTTTTCATGGTAGGCTTTCATTTCATTGCCTGGTGGGGGTGCAAGAGATAGTGGTCCCACTATCTTTAGATGGTTCATCTACCTCTATTTTTTGATGGTTCATCTACCTCTGTCTTCTAATGGCCACTCTAACTATTAGATGTGAAGGCTACTCTGCATCCAACAAACAATGGCCATCCTACTTGGTCTTCCAATGGGTGCACTGTGACCGACAACTCATGGTCTATTTTTAGTGTTCACTTACCAGTGGATTGATTGCACGTTGTCCTAACCCCTCCCCTATTGACAAAGTTAGTGAATGTTGTCAAACCCTTCATCTAACTCCATCATTGTCTCTTCACCTTCATGGTAGATAGGAGGTTTCAAACCCTAGCCTCTTCCTATAAATACATGGGGATTGTCAATGAAGAAAGAATCCTCCATTGACACTACAATGTTTCCTTGTCCACTCCAGACGTTCAACCTCCATAGCCATTGACCTTTTGTTAGTTTGCAAATGCCTACAAAATGGCTCCCACCTGTGCTCTGCAAGGGATCCATGGACCAGATATTGATAGATGTCTATTTAGTATTACCTCATCCCATCAGTTGATGACCTCCACCTTTGTCAAATTGTTTCTCCTTCATGATAGTGACAAGATCAGACCTTGAACAAGGAAGGCAACTGCTCCAAGTTTATTTCTGATGGACGTTTGGGGTAGATCTGTTGTTGCATTGTCCACCATCATGGTTTCCAACACAAGGACAAGCTTCCATAAACAACAAATATGTTTTTATCTCCTTCTATGACCATGGCTTTAGTCCTCTCTTATACTTTTGTTTCTCTTGTTACTTCTACCATAATCAAGTAGTCCTTTTGCTAGGGTACAAGGAAAAGACCCACTACCAAATTTTGTTCTCTTTATTGCATCCATATCATATGTTTTGAAACAATCATTTTTATGTTTATAATCTTGCTTTATCATCAAGTTTATATGTAAAGCAGATGTTGGGTGTAGAGAACTTTGAACCTAATCTAGGATACTGATTGATTCATGTTAAACATTTGGTGAGAACTTCAGATAAGTTTATTCTAAGGCGATAGATGCATGATCTTTTGGTAAGATGAAAGCGGTCTTAGATTGATATTTGTTTGAGTTTCAATCGTAACACCAAAAGGTGAATTTTCCTAGCCTCAAGATATATGTTCATGCTTAGTATAATGAAATAAGAGAGTGAGTGATAGATAGAGGTAGTGAAACCCATTCTACCGTAGTGTTCCCATCATTTGACAGATCAACCTTTAATTTAGCCTTTAATATTCACAAACTTAGCTTAATCAACTTGGTCCAAATCTTGTGTTAATTACTAGTTCTTGTGCATTTAGATTCATCACTTGATTCTTATATATGTTGTCCTTTGTGTTCAATTTTGAAGTACACTACAATAATATGTATCCACTTGAGGTTGGTAATTATTTACTTGTTTAGCTAAACTCTAGGGATTTCACCCTTAATGAATTTGCCAATGCATAAAATGCCAAATGAAGTTTCTAATCATTTTAATCAACATGAATTAGTTAGGAATTTCATTTTAAACTTGAATGTGCTACATATCTTCTTGAATTCAATTCCACCCCAGTTATCTGACCCATGGTAATTTTCTTTCATCAGGTCCATTTCTAGTGCAAGTGAATGCTCTTCTAGTGTTCGTCTAAAACTAGATTTCGGTCCTGAGCTCAAATGAACCTACTAGCATGCTCTTTAGTGCACACCAAGAAAGAATAGCTGAAGAGCATATCAACCGTAGGGTTGAAGTAGCACTTGCAACACAACGAGATAGGCTATTCATCGAAGAAAGAGCTACCTTGGAAGCTGAACTACAAGAAACCAAAGAAGAAAAAAGACAAAGAGAACTATGAGAGTTCTCTATTCCAAACGGTTCTGATATACGCAACCCTATTGTCCAACTAGTCAAAACTTTGAAATCAAGACATGATGGGTGATGACGATGAAAACAATAATTTTTTTGGATGAGTCGGCGAGAACACACATGACCACTTGCAAAAATCCATAGACCTCTATGGGATGAGAAAGTAAGCTGGTGTGTTAGAGGAGCCATGAAGCTACAACTATTCTACTACTCTCTCAACAACAAAGTTAGAGTGTGGTACTAACTCCTTAGATGATTGAAGAATCACAACTTGGGAGGAACTTCATTACCAGTTCGTTGAGAAGTTCTTTGCTCCATCACTCATTTATCAAATTACAGGTGAAATGACATACTTCAAGCAGGATCCATCTAAGACTCTCTTTGAAAATTGAGAATGATTCAGAGAGTTGTTGTGCAAGTGTCGTCATCATGACATTCCCCCTTACCAACTTATTGAGAAATTCTATAGGGGAGTAAATGATGACATCAAGAAGTTCCTTAAAGTCACTTCTAATGAATACTTCATGTGGAAGAGATTCAACGATGCATGTAAGGTCTAGGGGAGTTGAGAACCAAGCCAATTGGGGCTCATCCCATAAGGGAGGCATTCTTAGGGTGGAAATGGAAAACGATGAATTGAAGGTGAAGGAAATTGTTGAATCTCTAAAGATGCTCGCCCTCAAGTAAGACAACCTTCAGTCAACGCACCTGAAAAGTGTGCAAAGAGGCCAGCCCACTCTCCAAGATAGGCTAGCCCCAGAAGTCTGGAAGGTCTATAGTATATAGGGCCACACAAGCTTACAATGTAACCATCTCTACATGGCCACCTTGAACATGCACCAACCTCAATTTGACAACACTCCTGTCATTGAAGGTGTTACAACCCCAATTTTTGGGTCCTATTGGTGATAAATGTAATTTCTCCTATTAAAGATATTTGAACAAATAAGGATATAATTTGTTTTGAATAAATGGAAAGAAACTCTGTTTTTTGAGTAAATAAGAAAATGGAGAAAAGAAAGATGTAGAAACCTCTAGAAGGCAAAAGAATATAATCCAAAGTTGGATTTCGTGCCTCTTGGGATCCTTGGGTTCCAAGGAGTCCAAAGCTGCAAACATAATGCAACAAGAAAAGAAAGGATCAATTAAATATTTCTTTATTAAGAAAGAAATTGAAAATAATGATAAAATGTGGAAAATAAGTGGAAAGAGGTATAATTGAGTTATTTTTGATGGATTTTTGCATCCATGAGGTTTCTAATGTTAAAAGGAATTCCAATAAGGAAAATAAAAAAGAGATAAAGAGAAATCTTCGAAAAGGGATATTTTGATAAGAAATAAAGAAGATAATGAGAAATAATGGATACAGATGCATCTAGAAGGATAATGAGTATCCATTCAAAAGGAATTCGAAATATTAGAGTTTCTTGGGGTCCAAGGAGCCTCAATGGAGAAAAAGAAAGAGAAAAGGCAATTAATAACAAAATAAGAAGATAATGTGATACATCATTAATGACTTTTTGATAATATCAAAAAGAGATGTTATTTTCTTTAAGAAAATAGATTTTTGAGGCCAATATATTAAAAGGTAAGGCTAGAGATAATGAAAGAGATAATTTTTGTATTACTAAATATCCATGAAATAAGGAATATTAAGAAGATAAACAGGAGAGAGAGGATTACTTCTCCTTGAAAGAATATGACTCCTATTGGGAGAGGGCCTTGTTAGTTCATGAATAGCCAACCTAGGGCTTCATTACCCACCCCTATATAAAGGGTAGAGCCATAGTTTGAGTTCTAGAGAGATCCCACACCTCCCTCTCTCTTCCAAATCTTCTTCTTCTTCATCACTCTAAACCCTAGGTTAGAGGAGCGATGCAATCCTTGGAGCAAGGAGGAGCTAGAGACGAGTGTATGAAGGAGGCACGAAACTACCCCAAAGATCTGGGATGTTGGCTTCCTTTCCCTTTGCTCCCAACCTCAGTCAAAGCTCGTGGCAGACTTGTAGGGTCCGCCGCTTGGGATGCCGCTGTTGGCCTGACTCTGGCCACCTCGTCCATAGCTGGGTGGCACCCTCGGCGTGGCAGGGTGTGACGAAGCTAGTTCACTAAGGGGCGGCAGCTGTCAGACCCTGGGAGGGAAGGAAAACCTCCCCACGATCAGACCTGGTTGACGGACAACATGTATCGCGAGGATGATGATGAACCAGGGTATTTTTAACAATTTTACCCCTCCGTGTTGTACATCACCGATCGCTTACGCGAGGGCAGAAGAGTAAATCAATTATGTTTCCAAGTAGCCGAGATATGTTGCATGGAAAGGGACACATGGCACTCTCTGATTGGCTTTGGTAAGCAATTTCTTACTAAAATAATAACTAAATATTGGTAGCTCCGATGGAAACATGTAAAATATGAAAATTGATAAGGAGGACGTGTAGAATCCAATAAAAATACTTTTAAAGCCTGATTTTGTTCATATTTGCAAAAATATGCGAAGTCAATGAAAAGTGCTTTGAAATTGTGTTTGAAACCCTAATTTAAATTAATGGATAAGTTCATGATGCTTAATTTGTGAAATGAAGTAATAGTAACCTTTTGAAATGTTAATGATGAATTTAAACCTGATCTAAATGAATTATTGCATGGTTTAGGGTTTTACACCAATTATGAATTATAAAGCTTTTGTAAACCTTAATTTAGAGTTTGATGTGCATAAATATGCTTTAATGGGCCTTGAAACCCTAATGTTAGCAATTGTTACTCTTAATGGATTACGTTGTTCAAATTCATGAATAAACTGAGATTTGATGGTTCTAAGCTATTTTGAGTATAAAAGTTCCTAATTGTGGATAAATACCCTTAATATAGTAATTAAGGTTTTGCTAATGGATAAATGTGGAATTAATGATAAATAGAGTTTAGATGTGAATTAGATCATAATGAACTATGAGTTGATATTCTAGAAGGAACCAAAGTTGATAATTAGACCTAATGATCTTATCATAAATTAAAAGGACAAAAATGGTAGTTTTAATGAAAAAGAGGCAAAATAGACTTAATGGACAAGTTGTGCCTTTAATCCAAAATTAAGGTTATATGTTGTTAAAAGGTAACCTTAATATCTTTTGTGAACAAAAGATGAGATAATTAGGGTTTGTGAGTAATTGTATAAAATTAGGGTTTAAAATATGAAGTGATACCCTAATTGCAATGGAAACCCTAAAAGCGAGGTAGGTTTAATAAATTTTGATGGCATGATTAATGATAGAAAAATTCGATGCCTGTTTTAGGATGAACTTGTGTGTGCTTTCTTGGTTTCTTAATTGGTTGAATTATTTCTGCACTCAAGTTAGCCTGACAGGTATGTGGTTAATTATGGTTAATCACATTAGTTTCCCAAAGAGTTTCCCAGATGATTCATCGAATTGAATGCAACTTAACAGTTTGGATGTTCATACTTGCAAATCATAAAGTCACTATGATTATAACAATAATAATAGAAGTGTGTATTCTCGCACCTACATGACACCTTGATGGATGATGCCAAAAGGTCAAGCCCAGGAGGGAAGACCAATGGGCACCATGAGTGGTGACCCTAGACACCAAGCTCGGGATTGAGAAGGTGGTCTTTATAGAATGACTAATGGGTACTATGAGAGGTGACCCCAGGCACCAAGCTCGAGATTGAGAAGGTGGCCTTCAGTCAATGGCAAAAGTGAAACTCAAAAAGGGGTATGCCAGGGTTAGGGAAAAAGTGGTGGAGAAAGTCACACTGAAAGTGTATTTTGACTTGTTAATTAACTTGATTGTGATATTTATATTGTTAGACATATATGCAAAATTTTGGTTGTCCCCACATACCAGCATTTTCGTTTATGCTGACTGATGTTTTGTTTGTCGGCATTTTAGGTACAAGATTGATAAGGACAAACAATAAAGTGGCATATGTGGAATTAAATAAGAATTAAAGTACAAGGAGGATTAGTTAGAATAGACTCCTGATGTGGATAGAAGTAGATATCCCAGGTTTTGAAAAGGTATGCAAAGTTTTATTTTATACCAATTTTTAGTTTAGTTGGTAGAATTTGATAATTGTTATTTATTATTTGTCAAACCTTTGATCTTGTTAATTAGGATAATGGCTCTGACCTTTTGGTCTCCTTTAATTTGGGGTTATTGGGAGGCAGGGTCGTTACATTTGGTATCAGAGCATAGGTTCCTCATTTAATCTTTAATAATTATTAAATTTTACAAACTCTTTAGAACCCAAGGGAGTTATTAGAGGATTTTTTGAAAGACAGAGGTGTCTAGAAAAGGATCACATCCAGGGGCTGGCAAGATTTTCCTCCGCACCACTAGTCAAAATATGAGGATTCCCAGATTAGTGTGACTGCTTGGCCAATGTCTCGGGATTTGACTCGAAATAAAATACCTTTAGGTCTCTCTCATCTTTTTCATCCCTTCTCAACTCAAATTTTGTAAAGGACCTTAAGGATTAGGGTTTTCTCTCTTTTCCTCACCCTCTTGAGGTATGGGTAAAGTTGATAAAGATTAAGGAATCCTCCACTAAATTAATGAAAAGCATGTAAATAAGATGTCATGGACATAATATTAATAGTTTAAGCGTAAACTAAATAATAGACACATGCTTAGGTTGTATGACGTGAGTTGTCATTGCCCTCAGGAGAGTCTTGAGGTTGGACCTCCTTATCAGGAGGATGAGTAGAGAGAGTTGGTCACGGAGGGAGACATCTCCATTATAAGTAGAGACCTGGCACATCCTCTGAGGATGATGCTAACCCTAACCCTATGTGGTGGTTAGAGAGAGATGGCATGATGAGTTAGATGTCATGATAGACCAGGAGTGTGGACATGCTTTCGGATGCCCATGACGATATGAGCCATATGAGGTTGGATGATCGAGTGCCTTTGGCGACCTAACCCTAGGAAGGGTCATGCATGTTTAAGTGAAGGATAGATCCTTCATTGATAAGGTTAGAGAAGAACCTATAAAAACCCTATTGGCATATGCAAGTAGGGCATAGCATGCACCCAGAGTACGTCAGTAGTGCAGTAGGTTGAAACTCTAGCCAGAAGGGCATGATGAAAGGCTTATGAGATAAGCATAAAGGGATATGGATAATCTTGAGCAAACATAAGTTTGAACTGAGGCTTCACCCATGCAGGGGTATGCTTAGGAGCTTTATCCTCCATGGAGAGAGGACCTCTAGTAGCAATGCTATTTGGAGGGTTAGCTCTAGAGAGAGGGCATGACTCAAGCAAGATGGTTGGAAGCTTAGATTTCGAGATATGAGGAACAGTGGGGAGTTGAGGAGGATGTGACCTTAGTGGATGATAGTGGTTGCCTCATGCTTGACCCTGGAGGCTGATGATATCTTGGTTGCATTTAGAGGGACCAAACCCTAGAGAGTGGATGATGCTACTGGTACCTATGTGACTATGGGGTAGGTGTTTACCTTCCAAGATGAGAAAACGAGTGCCTTAGACCCTGAAGAGGCTTAGTAACAGGTTGTGAGGCCTTATACCTTGTTGGTTGTCCTTAAGGAGGACTCCAGTCTAAAGTGTTGTTCAAGTAGAAGGATGACAGGAAGGGCATGTCATACCTTGTACATGTTTAAGAGGTTGAGCATGCAGTTGGACACCCAAAAAGTGAACCTAGGGTTCCTAGGCCTAAAAGGGGAAGAGGTGTACCTGATGCTCATGATGAGATTTGGATTTTTATAGATTCGAGAATAGTACTCCTCCTGCTTAGAAGAAAGGGAAACCCTTAAGTTTAAGGTGTGTTTGATGAACCCCTCACAACTAAGTTGGTGACATAGGAAGGTATGTTCTTTGCCTAATGTGGAGGAATGAGAACAAGTATGACCTACCATGGTTTAGTAGGTGGTCTTCTTGTGCCTTAGTATCTTGCTAGGGTTAAGCATGCTCATGTGGATGTAAACCCTATACATAAGGATGTTTGTGACCTTTGTTATCAAGATGTAGTTTCCTCCCATCCTGGGAGAGGGACCCTTTGGTATGGTGTATACCAGTTTTTGTGGGTTTTGAGGAAACCTAACGAGGTGTCATAGGATCTTGAGAAACTAACTGAAGAGTACATGGTAAGATAATGAACCTGTAGACCCATAGTTAACCATCTCTAGGTGCATGTGGATGTGTTACCATGGAGGTAATCGGTGTGGGGCCTGACCAAGGTAGGTAGGTTGCCATGACCCCTATGAAAGGATGAAAGTCAACCTAGGAATGCAGAGAGAGATGATGGAGACTTGGGTAAGGTTCTAAGTTGGACATGTACTATGTTAGAATCCTAAGTCTATCCTAGGGTTAGGTAGGGATAAGACTGATGGAAGTAGGAGTTGCCTAATTCCCTAGTTGCACATGACCATAAGGTTGGGACATAACAACTATCATTGTTTGAGGGCCATGGGTTAGGAGATTGATCACCTTCATGAACTCATGGGACCCAAAGGGCAGACGAGGAGGGCACTCTCTGGATGCATAAGGGAAGATGGATGACCCCAAAAGTGTTGACACCCTATAGACCTAGAGGATATGACCTAGGATTGTTTGGTAACCCAAGTAGGTTTGAAATGAGTTTTCCATGGAAGTAACCTTGATATCGAGATGATTGTGATGTAGAGAGATAAGTTGCATGATTCAATGTAGATTCGAAGGTGTAATAACAAGGTGGGATGTACCATCTCTACTCTTGGAATAGGAAGAACTCTATATTTGGAAATGCTTATTTCCTCTTGTTATGGGAGTGAGAGACAGAACAGTACGCGTGCCATACACCAAGGATAAAGATGATGTGAGCTGGAACATTGCTATGAGGTATGAGGACAAAGATGATAACATACCTTGGTGGAGTGAATGATATGTGGATGGTTTGCAAATACTATCAGTATTAAGGTAATCATCTAATAAGGATGTTTTACCATGAGCTATGTGGAATTTGCAAGTGATACAAGGTTTAGTTTGATCACCATGAGGATGAGCTCAGAGTGTTCTCGATGAAGATAGACTTAGAGAGTGAGATGAGATAATACATGGAATACATGGAGGTGTATGTCTTCAACATTACCTAGCACCTAAGGATGTGAAGTGGTAATGGATGCTCTGGATGAGATGTAGCTGCCTAGTTTAGGTAGAGGCTAGAAGAGGTTGTTAGGCTAACCCTAAGTTTGAGAAAAGAGATAATTTTGGATTATACTCAGATGCAACATATCGGTTGATCCAGTTAGTAGTTGTTTGGTTAGCCAGCCTAGGCCTTGATGCATTAAAAGGATGGTTGTAGAACCTCAGATGTACTTCTTTGGAAAAGAAGGTGATGAAACCCCGACTGGAGTGGTTTAGGGTTTCCGAGGTATCAATCTTGAGGAATCATGTAATATAGGAGATCATATTTTTAGTTCATGATACACTGCGGTACTACAAAGATAGTAAGTAACAATAGTACTTTGGGTGCCTAAGATGATGTTGCATGTAGTATGTTGCCATGCATGATAGGAGGTGAAGGATGAATACCAGTAACCCAGTGTATTGATATAGAGGGTAAAGAGTCCCCGAGAGGGAATGGGAGTTCATCACTATGGATGTTGTGGTAAGTCTCCCCTAGACCAAGGAAGGTCGAGTTGCAATATGGGTTATGGTAGATCTCCTTACCTAGATGGCATGAGAAAGAAAGGAGTACTGTGAGGAGACAGATCTGGTTGAACTACTTGTAAGAGAGAGATGGTTCAACTACACCATGATGAGAGTTCAAAAGTTCTTGAGTTTAACCTAAAGGTTCACTTCCATAAGGTGGAAGTAGATACATGAAGAACTCAAGGTTGGTATAGTTTATCACCCCTAACTAATGTTTAGTATGATCTAGACTAGAGGGTCTGATGAGAGCATGTGTGCTCATTCAGGGTGATACATGGAGACAGTTCTTGTCTTTTGTAAGATGTAATGATGACCACCATAGCCAGTATCAGGATGTAAAGAAGCTCTGTAAGGGAGGTTGTGTCATTCACCACTTCATTAAGATGATGTTCGTGAAGGGGCCTCGCAAAGGTCAGAAAAGAACCACAATGTGTGCAGATGAAGTCAATTTGATCGTGTAATGGCTGAGAGAGAGCCCAAGGGCGATATGAGTCATGAGCTGATGTAGAGAAGACTGACATACAGTTCACTATGGGAGAGTACGTGATGTGAAAATTCAACCCCTCTAAGTTGCAGCTGAGAAAGCTGAGTCCCCAATATATGGGTCCATTTGAGATGGATTGGTGGAGATGGTTGTGTTTAGCCTTACCCCTCAGGATAACATGATGTATAATGTGTTCCATAAGTATGATCTAGAGCACTATGTGAGGTACCCAAGCCATGTGCTGAGCCCTGAACCTATTCAACTTTTGAGAGGCTGAAATGTCCTGAGTGACCTATGAGGGTACGATATACCAAGGTAAGAAAGAACTTAGATGAAAGAATATGAGATTGATAAAGGTTCTTTGGAAGCACCATGGATAGGGCAAAGCCGCACAGGGGTCAATGATGGACATGGAAAAGTCTTATCCTAAACTATTTGTTTGCTTGATGGAATTTTGAGGACAAAATTCTTATAAGATGGGAAGGATGTTACAACCCCAAATTTTGGGTCCTTTTGGTGAGAAATGTAATTTCTTATATTAAAGATATTTGAACAAATAAGGATATAATTTGTTTTGAATAAATGGATTTTGTCTACAATAGCCTTGTTGTTTGTTTTGTGGGCTTTATTGGCTATTGGGCCCAATAACAAGGAAAAGATAAGAAACTCCATCATTTGAGTAAATAAGAAAATGGAGAAAAGAAAGATGTAGAAACCTCAAGAAGGCAATAGAATATAATCCAAAGTTGGATTTCATGCCTCTTGGGTTCCAAGGAGTCCAAAGTTGCAAAGATAATGCAACAAGAAAAGAAAGGATCAATTAAATATTTCTTTATTAAGAAAGAAATTGAAAGCAATGATAAAATGTGGAAAATAAGTGGAAGGAGGTTTAATTGAGTTATTGTTGATGGATTTTTGTATCCATAAGGTTTCTAATGGTAAAAGGAATTGCAATAAGGAAAATAAAAAGAGAGATAAAGAGAAATCCTTGAAAAGGGATATTTTGATAAGAAATAAACATGATAATGAGAAATAATGGATACATATGCATCTAGAAGGATAATGAGTATCCATTAAAAAGGAATTCGAAATATTAGAGTTTATTGGGGTCCAAGGAGCCCCAATGGAGAAAGAGAAAGAGAAAAGGCAAATAATAACAAAATAAGAAGATACTGTGATACATCATTAATGAATTTTTGATAATATCAAAAAGAGATGTTATTTACTTTAAGAAAATAAATTTTTGTGGCTAATAGATTAAAAGGCAAGGCTAGAGATAATGAAAGAGATAATTTCCATATTTATAAACATCCATGAAATAAGGAATATTAAGAAGATAAACAGGAGAGAGAGGATTACTTCTCCTTGAAGGAATATGACTCCTATTGGGAGAGGGCCTTGTTAGTTCATGAATAGCCAACCTAGGGCTTCATTACCCACCCCTATATAAAGGGTAGAGCCCTGGTTCGAGTTCCAGAGAGATCCCACGTCTCCCTATGTCTTCCCCATCTTCTTCTTCTTCTTCTTCACTCTAAACCCTAGGTTAGAGGAGTGACGCGATCCTTGGAGTAAGGTGGAGCCAAAGGAAAGTGTATGAAGGAGGCACAAAGCTACCCTGAAGATCTGGGATGTTGGCTTCCTTTCCCTTTGCTCCCAACCTCGCTCAAAGCTCGTGGTAGACCTATAGGGTCCGCCTCTTGGGACGCCACTGCTGGCTCGAATCCGGCCACCTCGGTCGCAGTTGGGTGGCAACCTAGGTGTGGTGGGGCGCGACGAAGCTAGTTCGATAAGGGGCAGCAGCCGTCGGACCCTGGGAGGGAAGGCAAACCTCCCCGCGATCAAACCTGGTTGACGTACAGCAGGAATTGTGAGGAAGATGATGAACCAGGGGTTTTTTGATGATTTTACCCGATCTCTTATGCGAGGGCAGAAGAGTAAATCAATTATGTTTCCAAGCAGTCGAGATACGTTGCATGGAAAGGGATACATGGCACTCTTTGATTGGCTTTGGTAAGTAATTTCTTACAAAAATCATATCTAAATATTGGTAGCTCCGATGGGAACATGCAAAATATGAAAATTGATTAGGAGAACGCATATAATCCAATAAAAATACTTTTAAAGCCTTATTTTGTTCGTATTTGCAAAATTATGCGAAGTCAATGAAAAGTTCTTTGAAATTGTGTTAGAAACCCTAATTGAAATTAATGGATAAGTTCATGATGCTTAATTGGTTAAATGAAGTAATAGTAACATGTTGAAACGTTAATGATGTAATTGAACCTGATCTAGATGAATTATTGCATGGTTTAGGGTTTTACATCAATTATGAATGATAAAGCTTTCAGAAACCTTAATTTAGAGTTTTATGTGCATACATATGCTTTAATGGGCCTTGAAACCCTAATGTTAGCAATTGTGACTCTTAATGGCTTATGTTGTTCAAATTCATGAATAAACTGAGATATGATGGTTCTAAGCTATTTCGAGTATAAAAGTTCCTAATTGTGGATAAATACCCTTCATATAGTAATTAAGGTTTTGCTAATGGATAAATGTGGAATTAATGATAAATAGAGTTCAGATGTGAATTAGATCATAATGAACTATGAGTTGTTATTCCAGAAGGAACAAAAGTTGATAATTAGGCCTAATGATCTTGTCATAAATTAAAAGGACAAACATGGTAGTTTTAATGAAAAAGAGGCAAAATAGACTTAATGGACACGTAATTGTGCCTTTAATCCAAAATTAAGGTTATATGTTGTTAAAAGGTAAACTTAATATCTTTCGTGAAGAATAGATGAGATAATTACGGTTTTTGAGTAATTGTATAAAATTAGGGTTTAAAATATGAAGTGATACCCTAATTGCAATGGGAGCGCTAAAAGTGGACTAGAAACCCTAGGAAGCGAGCTAGGTTTAATAGATCTTGATGGCAAGATTAATGATAGAAAAATTGGATGCCTATTTTAGGATCAACTTGTGTGTGCTTTCTTGGTTTCTTAATTGGTTGAATTATTTCTGCACTCAAGTTAGCCTGACAGGTATGTGGTTAATTATGGTTAATCGCATTAGTTTCCGAAAGAGTTTCCTAGATGATTCATCGAATTGAATGCAACTTAATAGTTTGGATGTTCATACTTGCAAATCATAAAGTCACTATGATTATCACAATAATAATAGAAGTGTGTATTCTCGCACCTACATGCCACCTTGATGGATGATGCCAAAAGTTCAAGCCCAGGAGGGAAGGCCAATGGGCACCATGAGTTGTGACCCCTGACACCAAGCTCGGGATTGAGAAGGTGGTCTTTATAGAATGATTAATGGGCACTATGAGAGGTGACCCCATGCACTAAGCTCGGGATTGAGAAGGTGGCCTTAAGTCAATGGCAAAAGTGAAACCCAAAAGGGGGTATGCCAAGGTTAGGGCAAAAGCGGTGGAGAAAGTCACACTGAAAGTATATTTTGACTTGTTAATTAACTTGATTGTGATATTTAGATTGTTAGCCATATTTGTGAGATTTTGGTTGTCCCCACATACCAGCATATTCATTTATGCTGACTGATGTTTTGTTTGTCGGCATTTTAGGTACAAGATTGACAAGGACAAACAGTAAAGTGGCATATGTGGAATTAAATAAGAATTAAAGTACAAGGAGAATTAGTTAGAATAGACTCCTTATGTGGATAGAAGTAGATATCCCATTTTTTGAACAGGTATGCAAAGTTTTATTTTATACCAATTTTTAGTTTAGTTGGTAGAATTTGATAATTTTTATTGATTATTTATTGAATCTTTGATCCTGTTAATTGGGATAATGGCTCTGACCTTTGGTTTCCCTTAATTGGGGGTTACTGGGAGGCAGGGTCATTACGGTAGGACTCCATGCTATCAACTCCATCCCAGGATACAGGTACTATAACCCCATCAACCAAGGAATCATCCAAGCTTCCTATATGATAATATGGATGGAGCTAGAAAATGCACCACGACTCCAAAAAGGACCCATCCAAAACCAAGTTTGGGGTCCTTCAAATTTCCTTAAAAAATAGAACTATCATCTCGAAAACTACAATACTGGACAATATTGCAATAATTACAACCCAAGACAACAACCCTATAGTCAACAAGGCCAACTTATATTAGGGCAGGGAAGCCAATAGACTGCACCAGCTTAAAACAATGAAAGTCTCCTAGATAATATAGAGAAGATACTGGCAAGCCAATAGGAAAATAACAAGTCCATGGAGATGCAACTTGCACAGATACCTGCATCCATCTATCCTCCACCGGGATAATTTCTTGCTCAACCTAAGGGCAAACCCAAAAATAAAGAGGAGTAGTTAAAGGCTATAATAACAAGTTCTGGGTGTGTGCTACTAGAACCACCATCACCCATTGACAACTACAAAGTGGTTCTAAAAGATGATGAAGACAAAGAACCCATTAAAATGGCTATATTGATATCTATACCAGTAGAACCAGTTGTTGAAGTACTTAAGAAGGCACTAGAGAATACACCGACCTCACCTCCTACCCTAGTGTTGTTAGTTTACAAGTCCCAAGTCCCTTACTAGAGCTGCATAGCTCAAACACAACTGGACTCAATATTCATGAAGTTCAAGGAAGAGATGAAGAAGTTGAAAGTTGACATCCCCTTACTTGACTTTCTTATTGAATTCCCATCATGGACCAAATTCTTCTAGGCTCTGATCAATCTCAAGTACCTAACAAAGGAGTTCAACACTGTTAAGTTACCACATACAACTTCAGACATTATCTAGAGTAATATGCCAAAGAAAATCAAGGATCCTATAACTCTTGGTATCTCTTACTTTGTTGGGGACACTACATGCCAAAAGGGTCTAGTGGATCTTGGGCCAAGCATTTTCATCATGCCCTATACCTTGTGTAAACAATTAGGCTTCACAATTGACATCCTTCCCATCAACATTGTGATTCAGTTTGTTGGTTCATCTATGACTACCCCCATGGGCATTGTAGAAGACATCCCTGTGAGTGGGACCCAAATCTTATTCCCCATGTGACTTTGTCATCATGGACTTCACAGAGGACTTATGGTACCCTCTCATCTCTGGCATCCCATTCCTAGAAACTACCAAAGACTTAATTGATGTCGAGGATGAAATCTTGACATTAAGACTAGGATAAAAAAATGACTTCAAGGTTTATGAGAGTCTCAAGGGTCCTTCCCTCCAAGAAGTATGCTACCTCATTGATTTTATTGAGAAAATGGCACAACTAAAAAAAGAGGATACTACTTCTAGAGACCATCTAGAGGCTGCACTCATTGATGCCAACACTCATGAACTAAATGATGAAGGTGGAGAATTTTTTTCCTCCTCTTAAACTCTGCTGAGGAAGATCTTGAGGCTAAAATTGAAGAGCTCAAATCTACCTCCCTATTCGAAGAAGAAGACAAGGAAATGACTACATCAAAGATTAATCCTCTACTAGAGGGGCTCAAATATAAATTCTTAGATGAGAAACATGCACATGCATAGTAATTTCAGATCTCACGGATAAGAAAGAATACAAGTTGTTGACAACACTAAGAAAGAGGTAGAGGGTGTTAGGTTACAAAATAACTAATCTCACTAGAGTAGACCAAGCCTTCTGCATGTACAAAATTAATATTTTTGACAACTACAAGCCATCCATCAAGCCGAAAATGCAAAGTGAACCCTACACTAAAAGAGTAGTTGCTCAAGGTGGTGATTTAGCTACTAATTTTTGGGATTATCTATCCCATCTCAGACTCACCATGGGTGAGTCCTATGCAAGTAGTACTAAATAAGGGAGGCACAATTTTACAGAATAATAAGAGTGATCTTATTCGTACCTACATTGTGGCTGGGTGGCCCATGTGCACAGTCTACCGCCAGCTCAATTATGTAACTCGCAAGGACAATTTCCCACTCCCATTTCTTGATCAAATCCTTGAGAGACTTGCAGCACCACGAGTTCTTTCAATTCTTAGATAGATATTCTATATTCTACCAAATACCCATCCACCATAGTGATCAAGAAAAGACAACATTCACATGTCCCTTTGGCACATATGCTTTTCTCCAGATGCCCTTTGGATTATACAATGCACCTACCACTATTCAACACTGCATGTCTGCCATCTTCTTCGGCCTCACTGAAATCAAAATGGAAATTTTCATGGATGACTTATTAGTTTATGGAGACTCTTTTAAATCTTTCCAACATCATCTCTCCATGGTCCTAGAATGTTGTGGATGAGCACATCTTGTTACAACCTCAATTTTTGTTTATATGATTGTAATTGCAATTATTTCAAAGAAATGTACTTAGTTGTAAATTGCATGATTTATGATAAATCTATGAGTTTATTTTACACCTTTTACTTGTGCATGGTTTTTTGTGGACCCTTTGGTAATAATGGGTCCAAAATAATAAAGGAGGAAGAAAAGTTAAAAGAAAACAAGGAATACATTTATAATAAGAAAGGAAATTGGAATATTGGTGAAAATGTAAGAAATATGTGGAAAATGTGTGATTAAACATAGTGGATGATATTTCAAACTCCAAATGGATACTTTTGATATAAGAAATCGAAATAAAGGAAAATAATAAAGTGAGAGAGAGGAATTATGAAGGAAATATATATATGTAAGAAATAACTTGCACATAAAGAAAATGTTTCGTTTGCTTTTGAATAATGACCCCAAACTAGGCACACCAATAGATAAAGTCATTATTAAGTTTTTCTCAAAATTTGGGATTATAAGGATCTATGGCTGAAGAGTTATGAAATTTATAAACTTTCTTAAAGTGAGAGGGATAACCTTTATTTTTAAGGGAATTATCTTTTTTTTTCAATTTTGTGCTATTGCAGGTGGAATGATGATCGTTGGATCTGAGATCCATGGTGCCTGCATCATCCCCTACCTCAAATCTAATTGGGAATCTGGGAGAAATTTCTTCTGCACCTTCCTCGCGATTCAGTGCATCACCAGATCTAAAAGTTGGCCCACTGTCTTCGGGAGGCCACGAGGACTCGATCCATACCAGTATTGGGTACAGGTTATCGTGGGAATAGGGTTTCCCCAATCTCGTGGAACCTGAGACCCAGTACTATATAAGGAGGGGGGGTGTTGTGCAACACCAGCAATCATGAAATCATTTCTCATGAGATCTGAACGACTAGGCGAGTGTGTGGGCATCTTCAATTTGAAGAATCAAACTATTCTATACCCCTGACGAGAAGCTGCTTTTGCCAGAGTTGTGTGGCGCCGTCTCGGTGCTAGCAGGGAAAGGACGATGCAATTGAAGGGACCTTTGAGTTTGGGGGATCGTGACAGAGCTTAAGGCGGTCTTAGATCTTGCGCAGAAGTAACAATGAGCGAAGTCAACTCGTGGGTTGACCAGCCACTCGCAAGAGAGCAGATCGGAGGTTGAAGATGATCAAGGAGAAATTACTTCCCTGCCCTCACATCCCTGTTGAAAGGGTTAGCCTTTTCTAGTAATTTCACAACCCATTCTTTTTTAATGAGTGCATTTCCCGCTAGCTTGTTTTTAAATCCGATAAATCCACGTGGCCGTGTTTGATTGGTAGAAAAAGGATCATCTTATAAAATATGTAACTAATTGTGGAAATATCGGATGAAGACGATCTATATATGAAAGTTGATCAGAAAAACATGAAGAATCCAATAAAAATATAATTGAAGCCTGATATTTCTTACAATTGAAAAAGTACACAAAGTTACCACTTTTAATGTATTAAATTAAGGTAAAACCCTAATTTGATATGGAACTCAGATTTAATGGCTCTTTTGGGTTACTCTAAATAATATCAACCTATTGAGAATATAAGGGAGAGTTAAATTTGAAAAAGGTAATTTTATGCTTTTTTTAGGGTTTATGCACATGATTATGTTTAGAAACCCTAATTTGGGAAAATAAGGGTTTTTAATCTAGAAATGTAATTATACAATAGAGATTTGATGATCTCAAACTTGTTTAAAGATTAAAGAACCCTTAATGAGGATAATTGGAATAATTAGGGTTTTTGAGAAATAAGAAATTTGTTTTAGGGTTGTTTGCCTAAATGAAGGTAAAATTAGAATCCTAAGAAACCCTAATGAATCCCAAGGGTCTTGGAAGCCTTAGAAAGTATCCTCATGTCATTAGGAAAGTGTTTTAACATTAGGTAATCTATATGTTTTAGGAATTAAGGGTTGTTTGCATTAAAGTGTTTTCTTGGATATCTTGTTCAATTTGGAGTCTATTGCTCAAGAACAACTGTGTTGTTACGCTTATGGTTAAATTGCTTTAGTTTCCCCATGATTCCCAAAGTTTTATCGATTACTTGGAATAATTGCTTGATTGTATTTTATTTCATGCCACTATAAAGTGACTATGACTATCACCATAATTATATGTGCATAACTAGCTCAGATCCTGGTCCTCCTCTGTAGCTCTGATGTTGATGAGATAGATGACCTAGTACATGGTCTACCCATGAGGTAGGATAATCAGGTTATCACGAGTCGATGTGTTGGTCTACCCTTTGGTAGGAACACACGACTACAAGACCCTATGTATTGATCTACCTATAAGGTAGGATCATGGGGGTTAGTTGAGATCTACCATATGAGAGCTAGTATCCATGTCAACTGTAGGGACAACACAGAGTCTAGGGTATGTAAGGATGTAGTAGTCAAGTTTAAAACTTAAAGTGTGTTTGTTAAGTCATAATTGCTTGCAATATGTTGTTACAATTAAATGCAAGATTCTTGTTTCCCACACATACCAGTATAATTCGTTATATTGACCGATGTTTTGTTTGTCAGTGTTTTAGGTTATCAAGAAAATGGATATTCTTGTAAAGTGACATAGATGGAATAAAGATTCATAAAGAATTGGAGGATTGTAGTTAGATAAGTTCCTTCTTGGGTAAAGACTTGCACTTTATATATTTTGCAAGGTATGAATAGAAAAAATTTAATCCAGTAAAAGTTTAGTTGTTGTAGAATTTATTAATTATTGTTGATTATTTACAAAACCACTGATCCTATTTGGGATAACGCCTCTGACCTCTTGGCCTCCCTTAACATGGGGTTATCGGGAGGTGGGGTCGTTACATTTGGTATCAGAGCTGTGGTTTTCCATTTAATCTTCCATAATTATTAAATTTTACAAACTCTTTAGAGACCAAGGGAGTTATTAGAGGATTTTTGTAGGAAGGAGGTTTCTAGAAAAGGATCATGATCTGAGGGCTGGCAATATTTTCCTCCACCCTAATAGTCAGTCAATAAGAACTCCCTGATTATGTGTGACTGCCTGGCCGAAATCCAAAGTATTGACTCGAAATAAGAAACCTCTAGGTTTTCTCATTTATCTTCGTCCCTTCTTTACCTCTTATCTCTGGAGAAACATTAAGAGCTTAGGATTTTCTCTCTCTCCACCACCTCCTATGTTTGGGAATACAAAGTGTTAAGGATTAAGGGATCCTCCACCAAACAATAAAATGCATGTAAACAAGAGGACATGGACATAAGTTAAAGCTTATATCTTCCAAGTTATAAATTTGTACTTAAAAAGATTTAGAACTTGTGTGTAAAAACATGGCTCGGGTGAAGACCATAGCAATCCCCGAGGCCACTGAGAACCCTGCTAGGGATTGGCCTCTCCGTAAGAGGAGGGGATCTTTTAAGAAGAGGAAGAGGGACCATGGTGATGAGTCCTCTAAGAAGAGAAAGAGACCCAAGGGAGCCTCAGAAGAAGGCTCACACCCTAAGCCGATTTCCTTCAATAACCCAGAGATGGACCAAGAAGAGAAACACATGTCTAAAGATGAGGCCAAGTTTGACGAGAACCCGACTGGTGGTCCAAGACCTACAATGGTAGTTTACACCCGTGATGCCCTATGGATGGAATAGCAGAAGAGGCTAACTGAGGCCATTAGTGCCCTGGCCCTCAGGGATATAGCCAGAGATGAGAATGGTGAGTCACTTTTCATTTGTCCCCGACTTAGAGTCACCATTCTAGACTTCGTCAAGCTGAACATTAAGAAATTTTGGGGAGAAGATAAGACTGAAGTGGTCAACAAAGTAGATGATTGGCTGATAGCGATCGAGAATGGTTTCCGCACACTGGAGGTGCAACCGAACAAGAAGGTCCCTTTTGTTGCACACCTCTTGGAAGGAGCAGCCAAGATCTGGTGGGAGAACCACATCATGGGTCGAGATCTGAGTGCGAATCCAATGGCATGGACATACTTCAGGACTATCTTCACATCCAGATTCATTCCCACCTCAGCTGAGAAGGAGAAGGAAAGAGAGTTCACCAACCTGATCCAAGGTAACTTATCAGTTGTAGACTTTGGCAACAAGTTTCACATCCTAGAGCGTTTTGGGCACATGATGGATGAGGAAAGATGAGTGGATCATTTTGTAGAGCATATGCATCTTGCCATTAAGCCTCATGTGATGGAAAGTAAACCAAAAACCATCATTAAAGCCTACAACGCCACCCTAGACATGGAGAGGACAGTGATGCCTGCTCAGAATCCACCTAAAGGATATTCAGGTTTCACTGAAGGTACCCAAGGCCAGAAGAATTATCAAAAGAAAGGATAAGGGTGCAACCATACCAAAGGAAAGAATGGAGGAAAAGGAAAACCCCATCATGAGAACAACCAACCTAGGTGTCGCACCTGCGGAAAATGGCAATGAGGTGAGTGCCGCTACAAGAAGAGGATGAGCTACTGTTTCCAGCAAGAGGGACATCTTCAAGCAAACTTCCCTCTTCCAGACCCAAGGGGGCCATGCCCAGTAGAAGCCCCACCTGTACCAACCCAACTTGTATCTACATCCCCACCTACTGGAGAAAGAAGACAAGCTCGAGTATTTGTTATTGACAATGAGGAGGCTCAAGCTAATGCTAATCGACTGATAGAGGGTAATAACCCTTAGATTTTTATTATATGTTTTAAGATAAGCATGTAATGGTTTAATGTATGGTGAAAAACAATGTAGGCATGATTAAAGTCATGGGACACAATGTAGAAGTGTTATTTGACTCTAGATCTACGAATACTTTCATTTTGGGAAATCTCGCATCTATGATTTGTTTGGATATCAATGATTTAGGGTATACCTTGGATGTCACAACCCCAAGTGGTCGAATCTTTACATCCCATTTGAAAACTCATGTGATACCTATTAAGTATTGAGACCATGATTTCCCTATAGATTTTATCCTCCTTGACATGAATGACTTTGATGTGATCATTGGTATGGATTAGCTTTATACCTATCGGACCAATATCAATTGTAGAGAGAAGAAGGTAATCATAAAAAAGACCAGGTTACCCACCGTTCATCATTAGGGGTAGGAAGGATGCTACCACCAACCTAAATGTGTCATCCTTGAAGGTAGAGCAGATGATGACCAAAGGTTTCCAAGCTTTCCTAGCAGTCGTTATCGAGCTGGAGCCCAAGGTGCAGCCCTTAGAGAAAATAGAGGTAGTAAGGGACTATGCAGATGTTTTCCCATATTATTTTCCTGGGATCCCTCCTGAGAGAGAGGTAGACTTTTCGATAGAGCTAGCTCCCGGGACAAACCCTATTTGAATATCACCATATAGGATGTCCCCTACTGAGTTGCTTGAGTTGAAGTAACAAGTACAGGAACTGCTAGACAAGGGTTTTATCTGCCCTAGCACATCACCCTGGGGAGCACCAGTTCTCTTTGTGAAGAAGAAGGACGGTTCACTCAGAATGTGCATAGATTACCAGATGATCAACTAGGCTACCATTAAGAACAAATAGCCTTTACCACAGATAGATGACCTATTTGACCAGTAGAAGTCATCTTGAGTCTTTTTACAGATTGACCTGAGAGTGGGTTACCACCAGTTGTGAGTCAACAATGAGGACATCCTAAAAATTTCTTTTAGAACTCGTTATGTCCACTATGAGTTCGTGGTTATGCCTTTTGGGCTGTCTAATTCCCCGAGTGCGTTCATGAACCTCATGAACAATATGTTCCAACCCTTCATTAACTCATTTGTCATAGTGTTCATAGATGACATCTTGGTTTATTCCAATGACCTAGATCAACACTGAGACCACCTGAGTAGAGTCCTTGGTATCTTGAGAAAGCAAAAGTTTTATGGGATATTCTCAAAGTGTGAGTTTTGGATAGACCGTGTCATGTTCCTTAGACACGTCATATTTGGAGGAACCATCTCGGTAGATTCAACCAACGTGTGTCAGCTATTCGAGATTGGCCAGCACTAAAGAATCCCTTAGAGATCTACAACTTTCTGGGATTGGCTGGATAAAATCGATGCTTCATAAAGGATTCTCAAAGACTGCATTGCCTCTTACCAAGCTCATATGAAAAATGAGAAGTTTGTGTGGTCAGATCTATGTGAAGTGTGATTCCAAGAGATAAATGAGAAGTTGACTACAACCGCAGTGTTGACTTTATCGTCTAGTAATGAAGATTTTATGATCTTCATCGATGCATCAAAGATGGGACTCAGATGTGTGCTAGAGTAAGATAGACATGTTATTGCCTATGTCTCCAGACAACTCAAACCCAATAAAGTGAATTATCCAACACATGATTTAGAGTTGGCAGTGATTATTCATGCCTTGAAGATTTGGCGACACTATCTGTATGGAGCCACCTTTGAGATCTTCACCAATCACAAGAGCATGAAGTATCTCCTAAATCAGAAGGACCTAAATCTGTAACAGAGACGATGGATGGAATACATGAAGGACTATGATTTCATCATTTCCTATCACCCTGGAAAAGTAAATGTTGTAGCTGATGCTCTTAGCCAAAAATGGCTCAGGTGTGCAGCTGTCCTGTCTAGCCAATGGAGGAAGCTAGAAGAACTTGTGGAGTGGACTCCACAACTGTTAGAAGACTGAGTCTATTTGGCTAACATACAGATTAAACCAGACCTATTGACTGAGTTGGTAGCTGCCAAGTTAGCCAATCCAGAGGTTGAGAAGATGAAAGGTTTGCTAGAGAAACCTCAGACCAATCTCTCTGTAGGAGTGGATGGCGGGATCTGATACAAGAGTTGTATTTGGGTTGTTGTTGAAGGATTGTATCCTGTAAGAAGCTCATGGTTTGAAGTACACAGTACATCCTAGCACTACCAAAATGTTTAAGGATCTACAACGGCACTTTTGGTGGCTCAGAATGAAAAGACATATAGCGGCATATGTGGCAAGTTTTCTTACTTACCAGATGGTAAAGGTTGAACACCAGCGACCTGGGGGATTAATACAGTCGATTGAAATTATTGAGTGGAAATGGGAACAAATTACCATGGACTTTGTGGTGGGTCTCCCTAAGACCAAGAGAGGTCATGACACAATATGGGTTGTGGTAGATTTCCTTACTAAGTCGGCTCATTTCCACACCCTAAAGACTACTTCCAAAGTGATAGACTTAGCTGAACTGTACATCCGAGAGATTGTATGACTACATGGTGTTCCGAGTTCGTTCATTTTTTACCACAATCTAAAGTTCAATTCCAAACTGTGGAAGAAGGTACATGATGAACTTGGCACTAGATTAAAGTTCAGTACAACATATCACCCCCAGACTGATGGACAGTCAGAGAGGACAATCCAAACTTTGGAGGATTTGTTGAGATCTTGTGTGCTTTATTGGGGTGGTTCATGGGAGAAGTACTTGCCCCTCGCTGAGTTTGCTTACAATAACAACTACCAAGCTAGTATCGGGATGCCACCGTATGAAGCTCTCTATGGGAGGCCATGTCAGTCGCCACTTCACTGGGATGACATTGGTGGGAGGACCTTGTTGAGGTCAGATGAGCTCCAGGTGTATGCAGATAAAGCTTTGATCAAGAAAAGCCTGAAGAGAGCCTAGGATCGACATAAATTGTATGCGGATGCAAAGCAGACTGACTTACAGTTCACCGTGGGGGAGCATGTGTTTTTGTAAATCCAACCCCTCTGAGCTATATCTGAGAATAGAGGAAAGCTGAGGGTTTGATATGTAGCTTCGTTTGAGATTTTAGAACAGATTGGTGAAGTTGCTTATCATTTGGCCTTACTCCCTAAATATAGTATGATGCATGAAGTTTTCCATGTGTCTAATTTGAAGCTCTATGTGAAGGACCCGAGCCATGTGTTGAGCATTGAACCTATTGAACTCCAAGAGAGACTAACATATCCTAAGTCACCTATGAGAGTACTGGATACCAAGGTGAAAGAATTCAGATTTAAATAGATAGGGATGGTAAAGGTTCTTTGGAACCACCATGGAGAGGATGAAGCCACATGGGAGCTGAAGTGCCCAGAATGAAAAGAGATATAGCGGCATATTTGGCCAGTTTTCTTACTTGCTAGATGGTAAAGGCTGAACACCAGTGACCCGGTGGATTACTACAGTCGATTAAAATTCTTGAGTGGAAATGGGAATAGATCACCATGGACATTGTGGTGGGTTTCCCCAAGACCAAGAGAGGTCATGACACAATATGGGTTGTGGTAGATCGCCTTACCAAGTCGGCACATTTCCTCACCCTAAAGACTATTGCCAAAGTGATAGAGTTAGCTGAATTGTACATCTGAGAGATTGTACGACTGCATGGTTTCTGAGTTCGATCATTTCTGACCACAATCCGAAGTTCACTTCCAAACTTTGGAAGCAGGTACAGGATGAACTTAGTGCTAGATTAAATTTCAGTACAACATATCACCCCCAGACTCCTGGATAGTTGGAGAGGACAATCCAGACTTTGGAGGATTTGCTGAGAGCTTGTGTGCTTGATTGGGGTGGTTCAAGGGAGCAGTACCTACCCCTCACTGAGTTTGCTTACAATAACAACTACCAAGTTAGTATCAGGATGCCACCGTATGAAGCTCTCTGTGGGAGACCGTGTCAGTTACCACTTCGCTGGGATGATGTTGGTGAGAGGACCTTGTTGAGGTCAGATGAGTTCCAGGTGTATGTAGATAAAGCTTTGATCAAGCAAAGGATGAAGAGAGCCCAGGATCGATAGAAATCATATGCGGATGCAAAGCGGACTGACATGCAATTCACCATGGGGGAGCATGTGTTTTTGAAAATCCAACCCCTCCAAGCTATAGCTGAGAATAGAGGAAAGATAGTCTTCGGTATGTAGGTCTGTTTGAGATTTTAGAATGGATTGGTGAAGTTGCTTATCATTTGGCCTTACCCCCTCAGTATAGTATGACACATTATGTTTTCCACATGTCTAATCTGAAGCGCTATGTGAAGGACCCGAGCCACGTGCTGAGCATTGAACATATTGAGCTCCAAGAGAGACTAACATATCGTGAGTCACTTGTGAGAGTACTGGATACCAAGGTGAAAGAATTCAGATTTAAAGAGATAGAGATGGTAAAGGTTCTTTGGAAGCACCATGGAGAGGATGAAGCCACATGGGAGCTGAAGACATACATGGAAAAACCATACCCTGAATTGTTTGTTTGATTAGCTAAATTTTGGGGACAAAATTTTTATAAGGAGGGGAGGATCACTAAAAAAATGGTCTTTAACTGTAAAAAAAATTGTAGCGAAAACCCCATATTTTTTAGCTAAAGGCTTTAACTACATATTTCTTTACACATATAAATTGTAGTATATGCTTGTATAGCTAAAGGCTTTAACTATATTTTTCAAATATGTAGTTAGATAATCCATTAACTACAAATTCATATGTATCCAGAAGCGTAGCTAGATATTGTCCTTACATATTTAAATATAAGTATAATTATAGCTAAATGTATGACTACAATTACATATATAGTCAGTATGTAGCAAAAACATGAAGTTAATACATTTTATATTTATTTAGTGTGTAGGGAAAGGTAGCAGTTACTATATACATATATATGTAGTTGATTATGCATCTTGCTACATATGTAGTGCCATTTAGTACACATACATATATGCTTAGCTCGACTATATATTCATATATATATATATATATATATATATATATATATATATAGTGTAATTCGTTAGTACACAAGCTGTTTTAGTAACAAAATTGTAGTATTTAGAGCAAGTTATGCTCATTATGCAACCAATCTTACTTTCATTTATAATGAAGCATTGAATGTACATGGGGAGGACATGTACCTTGCCCCTATTACACAATGTGTACAAAGAAAAATATATACATATATCAAGGATTCAGTGATCTACTAACATCTTTGTGAAAGAGTTGTGTCTTTCTCGGCCAGTTTTAACATCCTTGTTGTCTTCTTCTTTTGTTCCAGCTCTTGTTGTTTGGTCAACATTGTCCAAAAGCACCCGAAATAAGAATTTGAAAGGAACCCTCCAAGCATAGATAGAAGGAATATCATCCCTATGAAGTTGGTCACTATGTTTGCAGCTGCTGATAGTGACTGTTCAAATATATACATAGGTCTATGCAATACAGCCTTCTCATAACATCAAAGAGCCATATCAAATTGCAACATATCATGATACACTGTTGCACCTGTGGTTGTTGTTGCAACTGTGACTGGGCGGGCATGGGCTTCAAATGGAGCTACATCGTCATGCTTCATAGGAGAGCACCTGTTGTGCCTGGGTTGTCTTAGATACTTATGATACTATGTATTTGAATTCTTGATGTTGTTAAGCTCAATCTCTAATTCTAATAATGGAAGTTGCTACTATGGATAAGCTTGTACTTCTCTTCATCCTGAAAATAAGGATTTACAAATGGGGAGGCATTAAAAAAATTATCAACTATATATTTCCAGTCCAATTTCATGCTCATATTCCACTAGTAAATGTGTAATAGCCTATTTTCATGATTCATATATTTGCAAAAGGTGATACAAAAGACTAATGGATGCTTAAATAATATTTCCAACCACTTTGTTATATCTTCATTCAAGCTAATTATAGAAGTTACTTTCGTGAAAACTAAACTGCAATACCTGCTAAGAAGAGCATCATAGTCATGGACATTTGATCCAATAACCCCTTGAAGGTTTGAATGCAGAAGACATCCCAAAATGAGAATATGGTGACAACATGCCAACCAGGTCAATATTTACAACAAATCTAGTCAAAAGATCAACTACATAAGGCTCGAAATCTGACCAGAAATCTTTTCTACTTTATTTTTATACTCTGCAATCGTTGTGTAAATAGAATTAGTAACTATCTGTGTATAAATCTGAGTAAAGAAGACATAAGAATGTGGTCACATTCAGTTTAGTACTATTAAACATATTATGAACCCCTAGAGGAAAACTAAAAGAAATCTTGATAAGTTTTGACAATATGCAAAGCTCGCTAGACCAGAACAAAACTTGAATATGTTAATCACTTAAAATTACAGAGGAACACAACCTCCTGAAAGTTTCTGTAGTACATGGCCACTATTTCTTATAGCAAAAATTAATCAACAATTGGAAGTATTATCTAACAACCCCCTCAAGTTCACTATAAGTACAAATGATGTCAACATTGAATCTAAAAGCTCCTACACATTTTTTATTGCAAGCTTGCAACTAAAGTATGGAAACAGATCTGTATGAATAGATCTGGATATGCCTTGAGACTCCACTTTTTATTTTATATGGACATTCAACAAGATGGGAGCTAATGATTGCATATAGTTCTCGACTTATTTCTATATAGTTTGTACAATCATTTTCAAAATCAGCCTCTTCGTATTGCTGCTTCTTTCTGTGGTTGGTGAATAACCAAAAGGAGGTCAACATCTGAATTCAACTGTCTCACCTATTAAAAAAATGAGCTCCCTATTGGATGAGTTCTTCTTGAGGATCTCTTGAAGCCAATGTAGATGCCTAAATGATTAGAAAAGACAGCCAATTTGGGGGTCAATAGGAAATCTAGTTTTTGATATAAAGAATCTAGGAAGTCAGTTCTATCTAGAATTTCAAGAAGGGATAAATTTGGTCTTGCTTTCCATACAATTTGTTTACATGAGGTCACAGTGAATTTGTGCAACATCCTTGTGTTCTAAGGATGGTACTTGGTGCACTTCATAAGCTACTCATGTTAACACATTATCTCATGCTAATATCTGGCATATTCTTTTTAAATAGTGAATTGGTTGATTGGTGAATTAATTGTCTTGTAAACATTCTCAAACAACAACAATTACAAAATGAATTTTAGATGAAATATGACTCTTTTAAACATACTTGAAAAGAAAGGGCCACATTCATTCAAAAGTTGTTATGTCTTATGTATATGCTAGGACCAATGAAGAGGTAATATGGTAAGGGTGTCAATGTGGTGGCATCTAGAAATGAAAAAAGTGACACAGCTGAACAAGTATGCTAAAAACATATCAGAATCCTTAAAAGGTTTTCATTATACCAACATAGCCTGTTTATGGTTCTATATAGTTTGTATATATGTGTTTAGTACTTGAGTTATCATGAAAAATGGAACACAAACAAGCCAAAGCAAGGAAAGTATCCAAGTGGATGAGACATTTTGAAAGGAAATATGTATAATATGTGAGGGGATATGATGAAAATCATAACAACGATGTACATTGTAATCCAAGGACCCTGTAGCTAAAATGCATTAATTTTGCAGCTTCAGGGCATGTTTGTTGTTTACTGTACCATTGAAACAAGAACCATAAAGCTATATACACAACAAAAAACAACCTCATAGAGAAGAACAATCACATAGTATTCGATAAATATTGAATCATGCTCAAGAAAGCAAGAAAATAGATACCTTAATGTTGGCGCCTTCCCTACAAAAAATTATCAACCTGGGCTATTAAGTAGCTACTCTAGAAATAATCTACTACAGTTCCGCTCCCTCAAGATACATGCATAGCTCCAATCTTGCTCTCTCATGTCTTGTGCAAAACAACACTGAAAATAACAAAAGTCAATGCCATGACTAAGTGAGCCAAGAAGAGAAAGAATGAAAAGTGGAAAATGTAAAAAGGAATCGGGGGAGTTTAATGGCTTGTAGGGACATGTTGTTACCAGAGATGTTATGTGATTGATGCAGTCCTGAGTGTGTAATTTGAACTCTACAACTAATCTTCCAAGGTAACATATTTTCTAATGTATAGGCTTGCATGAAATCTACAAGTGTGTCCTGGTTTCATTCTAGCATTTCATTCTCTACAGTGTCGTCAACATCAACATGAAATTCTCCCTTTTCTTCTAAAATTCTTAGGTCAACGCTTCTAGTTCCTTAGCCTTCCTAGAAAGAGATTCTTCTTCTATAAAACTCTCACTTGCCTCATGTTCCTCATCCCTCCTTCACATATCATCACCTTGCTTCATTTTTTTGGACTCACGAGCAGCCCTTCATCTTGGCACTTTGCTTCTTTCTCATGCTTTTTGTTCTCCTTTTTGGAAGATGCTTTTTCTACATAAGTCTCTCCTTCATTGCCTTCCTCATAGGTCTCTTCAACAACACCCAAGGTTTATGAGCTTGCAACAATTGATGAGATGGAAGTAATGGTCCACTTTCTCATGTGCCTAGTTCCAAACTGATGAGACCCCTGGTTTGGATGATATTAATGCAGAATGATAAATGAGTTAAATTCTACAAGTAATCCAAATAATATTGTATTTAAAATTAAACATTATAGGACATCCAACACAAATACAACATGCAACATCAAAGATAGAACTAGATATGAAACAATATAAGAGACTGACCCATGACAAAATATAATAGTTAGCAGAGATCGGATAAGAAGAAAAAAAATATAATCTACTATGTTGTCAAACTGAATAACAATAATATAACAAATTGCAAAGTACTCCTATAAGAAAATATTTGAAACAAACTGGGGGAAGAGATTATATGAATCATTCTTGCTGTGCCACACAATTTAGTTCAATTGACACTAGGTTACATTTACCCAAATGATCCCTATTCGAGAAATTCATACCTACAACACAATATAGAACACTCAAACTAGATAATAAATCCAAAAGCAAATTGTAGCAAAATCACACACTTTCTATTAGGGAGGACATATAGAAAAAGAAAAATGAATTGAACTATGTTAGTCCTACAAGGAGACGTAGTCAATGCCTGCTCCTTCAATAAAGATAAAACTAGAGGTTCGACTTTAAAATTTGTTTTGAAAAAGGTTCATGTCCTTCCTTGATAGAAAATAGTGACTTATATAATTCATCACCTTCAGAAGCTAGCAGTTTTGGTGCCTCTGCCAGATACTCAAAACAACACAGGAGACACTACAAGTCACCACAGACAATATCAACTACTAAAATGATTGGAAATTTCTTTCCAAAATATTACATAGTTGAATTCATGTGAAATCCTCTCATGCTGAATGGCTTAGGCTACAATTTTGGATTGGACTAAGTGGGCTCGTGTAACGACCCTGCCTCCCGGTAACCCCCAATTAAGGGATACCCGAAGGTCAGAGCCATTATCCAATTAACAAGATCAAAGGTTCGACAAATAATCAATAACAGTTATGAAATTCTACTACTAAACTGAATATTGGCAGGAAAAATTAAAACTTTATTTACCTTTATGAAACTTTGGGAAACTGTCTATCCCTTACTGGAATTGCTCTATCTAATCCTCCATGTACTTTATTTCTTACTTTCCAGGTGTGTCACTTTACTGTTTGTGTTTTCAGGATTATACCTAAAACGCCGACAAACAAAACATCGATCAACAATTGCTGGTATGTGGGGGCAACCAAAATTTCACAATTAAGTCTAACAATTTAAGTATTGCAATCAAGGTAATTAACAAGTCAATTTACATTTTCCATGTGACAATCCCCACCGCTTTTGCCCTAACCCTAGATTTGACTTAAGGCCACCTTCTCAATCCCGAGCTTGGTGCTTAGGAGTCACCTCTCATGGTGCTCCTTAGTCTTGCCTCATCAATCACCTTCTCATTCCCGAGCTTGGTGTTTAGGGTCACCTCTCATGGTGCCCATTGGTCTACCCTCCTGGGCCTGACCTTTATGGCATCTTCCATCAGGGTGGCATGTAGGTGCATGATTTGCACATTTATATTAAATGGTGATAGTCATAGTAACTTTATAATTGCAATATGAACATCCAAATAGTTTAGTTGCTTTCAATGCGATTAAACATCTGGGAATCTCTCGGGAAACTAAAGCGGTTATTCATAATTAACCACATACCTGTTATGCAGACTTGAATGTAGGAAAAACTCAATCAATCAGAAATCAAGCAAGCACACACAATTTTGTTCCTGAAAAAGGCATTCAATTTCTATATTATTAATCATGCCATCATGACTCATTAATTCTAATTGTTTCCTAGGTTATTTTCCCTTCTTAGGGTTTTGATCATAGTTAGGGTTTTCATTTACTTTTACTTTACTTTTATCAAATTATACATCAAACCCTAATTATCTTGTCCTATTTTCCATTAAGGCACTAGAGATCAGGTTTGGGCCATGTAAACCCTAATTTTCAGTTTGATATATCTTTTCTTTTCTTTTTCTCTAATTTAGGATTTCTAAACATTTTAATCAACATATTGAGTTACAAACCCTAAACTTGTAATTCTATCATCAAAACAGGTTAATAACCATCTAAATCAGCAAATAAGTTAATCATACTCGAATTAACCTAATTACAAGATTAAACATATCTTTGGTCATCATTTAGGGTTTCTAACCACAAATTAATACATTTTCTATCCAAAATATGCACTTTTGCAAAAGTATACCGATTTAGATGTCAAAACCATTTTTATTATATTCCTCATATTTTTCTGATCATCTTTCATGTATTAACTTTTCTCTTTTGAGTTCCCTAGCTCAAGATACAATTTTTATAAGGTAAATCACTTTTCTGAATTGTCTATTATCTTTAGAAAATAAAGTAGGCCGCTGGATCCTTGGTCCACTAGACCATGCAGGATCCCATGGCTCCAGATGCGTGCGCCTAACTTTGATTTAATATGCGAAGGTCCAAACTACCCTTACCTCGACAACAGAAGACGAGGGGCACACCAGTAAAACTGTGGGGTCCCTTCTTCAACCTCGCGACGCTCCTCCCTCTAATCCGATGGTCAACTGCTTGGTTGACTCTGAGGTCTTCGCCGCCTGCTAGCTTGGTGATGGTCCAAGAAGCTCCTCCATCCTCCGACGAACCTGACGAGGTCTCCAATTGGCGGTGGCTCCATTCCTATACTGCCCACCAGCCGCTGGTCTTTCTGGTGAGATCAACAGGTTGCAGAGGAGCAAGTCGGGGTTGCTTGAAAAATTGGATTCATCCATAGGTTCCGCGGTGCTCTCTAGAGATGCTAGGGTAGATAGATGATGAACCAGTGCTCGCACGACCACTCCCCTATATATAGGGTCGACGGAGGAGTTCTGATGGATTGGAGACTCTCCCCATCGGCAACCAAAGCACCCACAAATAGGGTTCAGATTCTTCGAATCAGTCCCCCAAAGATGATGGACTCATCACTTCATCGGTTTAAGGCACTGAGTGGGAGAAAGTCGGATTCCTTTTCCTATCTGTTTCCTTCTGTGAATTGGGGTAGGTGGTGAGCAGCCGCCCTTGGATTCGTGATCCCCCTGGACCACGCTGGGCATCCACGGCTGGCATTGCTCCCCCAAAACTATTTTTCTTAAAAACGAGTTATAAAGGGTGTTTAACAATGAAACTTGGGAAAATCATATCTCTCTCCTCATTAATAAATTTTTGGTCAAATTTTATACGAAACTTTATCGTGGTATTATCTACTCGAGTACCAAATTTGGAACCCAAACTCCAAAGGAAAAGGGTGCTTCCTTTATATGCAAGTTATTCATTAATAAAACCAAATTAATTGATATTTCCTCTTTCTTTTTCCATTATCTTGTTATATTGGGTCCCTTGGACCTCAAGGAATCCCAAAGGAACAGATTCCTATATTGGGGAAAATCTATTTGCCTTTATCTTCTTTCAAAAGTCAATTCTCATATTTCCCTTTTATTAATCAATTTCTTTTCCTTTTTAATTTTCTTTTTAAGGATTTCTCTTTATCTCTCCTCTATATTCCTATTGGAAGTCCTTTTAGTATTAGGAATCCTTGGGATACGAAAATCCACTAAGGATAACTCAAATATACCTCTTTTCATTTATTTTCCCATTTTATCTATATTTCTAATTTCTTTCTTAACAAAGAAAATACTTAATAGATCTCTTCTTTTCTCCACAACTCAATTATTCATTAATTGAATTTCCTTGTTATTGGGCCCAATAGCCAATAAAGCCCACAAATCAAACAACAAGGCTATTTTCAACATAACTCAATTATTCAACACAAAATATATCATCATTTGTCTCAATATCTTTAAAATGAGAAATTACATTTCTCTCCTTTTGAACCCAAAATTGGGTTTGTAACAGCTCAACAGAAGGTGATGCATGTTACCTATAAATTGGACAATGATAAAGTAGAAATGTTACTATTTATGTACAATCATAGTAAATAAGAAAAGAAGAGTAGCATCAAGTGACTCATCTCCAAGTCCGAAACAAAGGTTCAATGGGCTCTACTTTTGTTGGTAATGATGCAAACCTACATATACATATATCTTCTCTAGGAAAGGACAAAAGCCTGATATCAACATTTTGATCAACTAAAAATCTGGCATGTTGTGTGAAAAATGTCGGTGGTGTCCTATCCACAGTGACCCTCAATATTCTTGAGCCTAGTTTTGGAATTGTCAGATATTAGGGGGGCTTGAAATCATTTCTTTGTCAAGTTCATACATGCCATATGAACAAAATGGACCACATGGAGAATTTGGAATTCTCAGTATTTCTTGTATCAAGAGCCATTACAATGAGAACAGAGATATTGGTGGTCAAGTTGCAGGAGCATCATTGCAAATATTGCTATACAGATCAGAATCCTAACCTTCAAAATCTCTAAAATGAAAGACATGCTATAGATCTAGCCATCAACAACATGTGATATAACGCCTGGGCCCACTGCCCATGGCTCTAGTAGAGTTTCAGGAATGACGACTGGCCCCACAAACCACCACTAGCCTTAACTGCGCACTTTGTCCACACTGACGCGCAAGCCAGGATCAACTTCCCGACTGGTCACCCATCCTAGTACTACTCCAAGCTGAGCACGCTTAACTATGGAGTTCTTTAGAGATGGGCTCCCGGAAAAGGAGGTGCACCTTGGTGATATGGGTAGTCCAATCATTCCTTATGAGATCTTTTTATCTGAGGCCTCAAATCCTGGGATGTTACATTCTCCCCCACTTAGACTCTTGACGTCCTCATCAAGGCTCAACTATATGGCCGCATAGTCTGACCCCATTTCAGTGCAGACCCACAATGGCCCATGGACACCCAGCTCCCGATCACGGAATACCAGTGCAAGGGCGGCTCCATCTCGTCTCTGCGGATAGCCCTTTCCAACTTGCCTGGACCGCACGACTCAAGACTGGCATGCCACATGCCCATGTGTGGCCCACCTACTGGAGGGGTTATGGCTCTGATACCATTTGTAACGCCTGGGCCCACTGCCCATGGCTCTAGTAGAGTTTCAGGAATGACGACTGGCCCCACAAACCACCACTAGCCTTAACTGCGCACTTTGTCCACACTGACGCGCAAGCCATGATCAACTTCCCGACTGGTCACCCATCCTAGTACTACTCCAAGCTGAGCACACTTAACTATGGAGTTCTTTAGAGATGGGCGGGTAGTCCAATCATTCCTTATGAGATCTTTTTATCTGAGGCCTCAAATCCTGGGATGTTACATGTGACCTTTGGAGGCTAGAATCCTAATAGATGTTGATGCTAAATTAACCCCATTGGGTAGAGGCAAATACACAGTATGTAAAAGATGTTTATGATGCTCCATTGTATATCAGTAGTATTACCAATGAATGTGTCTGGGACCTATATCTTTAGTGTCCATCGGTATTGTGTTTCATACAAGATTATATTGAAGCATTGGTTTGCACCCTTCTCTAGACGACACCCGATTATGCTACTTCTTGTTGATGTCAAAAGGATCCTTGTTTGTATGCATGCCTTGTTTGACCATTAATATGAGGATAAGTCCATGTTGGATCAAGAAGCAAGGTCAATATTTTATCACTCATTATCTATTAAGCCCCAGTCAACTTGACCATGGAATTTCCCTTCTTTAATTTATGTAGGCCATTAGTTTCCTTATGTTTTTCACTAGATTATACTCAGATATCTACATATGGTTTCTACTTCAACATGACAAACATATAATTATGCGTTGCAGTCATTTTTGATTAAGGTCAGCTGCATATATTGAAGATCATTAACTTCCTTGACTATCTATGCAAGATAACCAAAATACATAAACTTGTTCTCTGTTCCTAAATTAATTGGACTTTTAATAATATTTTATAATTTTTTATGTAGTTGACTATGTATGGAATCATATAGACACCTCTATGAGTTGAATAAGTCTGGGATCCACCACACACCTGCCTCTGTGATGTATAATGTAAGGGTAATAAAAACTCTAGTTTGTCCATGTACTACTTTAGAAATGCTATTTTTTAGCCATTAGCTATGTTGTGTGACACTATACTGGTAAGAACCCATGTTGGCTCTAGTTGTACAGTGAATTCATTTTCAATAAGCTATTCTTCGAAAGGACCTTTTAGATTAGATGCCTTGCTATTATATGCTTTATCCCCTCTAAGCAGTACATGCACCCACACACCTATCCACAATCATATGAACACCTTGGTGTGGATCCAATGGAACAGAGGAGGATACATATTGGAATGAAGGTGTTAAAAATTGTAGAGTCCAGAATTGGACAATGTTGGATTTAGTTTGATTATCTAGTTAAGTTCTCTATCTAAGTTAATGTCAACCGGAGGGTGTATTTTCATTGCAATCTTATTTCTTGAATGTAGTATTCAAACCTTCATCGACATGGGGGTCTCATTCACTCTATAGGTCTTATTGCTTGATCCCCTTTATTCATAGAAATCTAAGGTCTAGTACCCATGGACTAGGTGAATATTATAATCCAAGATTTCTGAAACTACTCTAAAGATTTCAAGGTCTAGAGGGAAATTGGTTTACTGGAATGAAGAAAAAGGATCCAACAACTAAACAACTTGAGAAATATAATTTCTTCCTACCACTATATAGAAACCATCAAAATATCAACAAATAAAGTGTAGTAGCAAGAGAGGACCTTAAGAGGACTTTTAAGGCTAAGAATTTTGAAGAAAGGTAAGCCCTTCCACCACCAAAATGCCTTGCTTGAGATATGTACAAGTACAAATTAATTAAGTTTGTGTTGAGGTAGAATATATTAATGTAAGAAAATAACTAAATAGTTTAGAAGCTGATAGTAAATTCGTAAACTTGAGGACAATAAGAATGTATATCAAAGACCATTATAAGGACTTAAACATCGATCAGATAGCATACTTGTTAAAAAATAGTATTATATGCTAAGTGAATGATAATATAATTGCATCAAGCCTATTATAGGTACTTGTGTCCCCTCAGAATTATACTTGAACAAAAATAGAGCCATATGATTAGAATATGAGTAACAATTGCAATTACCTTTAAAATAATAGAAAATACCTAAGACATGGGTTCAAAACCTAAAGAAATATGTACATAGCACATCAGAAGACATAAATCCTTTCAAAGAAGTTTCACAAGAAACAAAGACTAAACCACATGGATAAACCTTCATTAATTAATAAAGCATCACTAGGATCTCAAGCCAGCAGAAGTTGAGAACAAGTGATGACTTACAAAAAAACAAAGGCAACGAGAAGCCTTGTCTAGAAGTAAAAGAATAGTCAGTATAAGAAACTCATTCAATTGGCTAGTAAAGGCAAAAAACTAGGATCTTGGACAGGAGATTAGGAGCAGATCCAAAAGCTCACCAAGCAACTATAACAACTAGCTGCAACATCTTAATAAAGAAGGTACACCACTTTCTTTTTGGATGAGCTATAACAACCATATACAAGACATGATTTAGGAGATATGCACTGTCATTGCATCCAAACAAATTACATATGTTGAATCACCCAAAAAATTTAAATGATACTAGCCTCATTGAGAAACAACATATTCTTATTCATGATTTAGGAAGGGAACACATAAACACAGTATATGGGAAAGATGTTGGGATGAAGAAAAAAAATAAAGAAGCATTTCAATCACCTTTTGATGAGAGATTCAAGACAAATATAGGATGAGATCTATGAAATTGGGGATGCCATACCAGGTCAAAGCCAACACACAAGGAAGAAGAAGATTGAGTTGCTGATATCAGTGTTCATTACTAGAAATCATGGACACGTTGACTATGACATGGTACCATGGGTTTGTTATGCATGTTGAGGTTGCCTTAGTTGGAAAAAATCAGCAGGTAAAGCCATTGTTGTGTCATTCCAGGTTGGTAAATTCAGATTCACAATAAACAAAAGTCTTGCCAAGGCGATTGATGAGCTTTCACCAAAATAGCAGCCTGGAAAGAATGCTTCAACACCATAGACTAAGAAAAAGAGAATCATAAAGATTATCAAGTGCAAATTTTTAAAGCTAATAAAATAAAAAATATTTCAGATCAGACTTATATATAAGTACATGCAATATCTAAGAGCTTCAAATGTAATGTACGGGTATGCTGGAGGAATGAGTGTCGAGAGGGATGTTGAAGTCTATAGTGTAGAAATTGGTTCATACTTGCATGCCTATGACACTGACAATGTAAGTTGGACTACACAGTATCCACATGAAGGTAGGGAGTGAACGCCTACTCTTTAATGAGTCATTAAAAATATGCATCTAAACAAACAACATGTCACTATGATGGAATATGATTGAAAGGATGTTCATTTTGGTTAGAAGTAACTTTATCTCCTGAATCAATTTTCCAAGACCACTAGACCATACACTTGGAAAACAAAGCTGATACAAGCCATAAGCTAGCTAAAATGCTAGGAATTGATGCTTTCTACATACCAAACACAAAAAGACCATTAGGAGCTACATACTCAAGGAAAGAGACAATTTGGCTATATAAGAGGGAGTTTTAGAGGATTTATAAGAGACCTTGAAAGAACAAAACGTAAATGCTTTCGATCAGGTTACTGTCATTCACACAAAATCTTATTGTATAGAACCATTTTGCTAGACAATGCAACAACTGTAAATGCCAGACTCAATAGTTAGTTTCAAGAAGGAAAAATTGATTATAGTGCACAAATTAATTGGGAACAAAAATTTGATTAGAATAAGATAAAAGTACATACAAAGAGAGGTACATATATAAAGGCATAAGAGTTTATAATTTGTACCCATGTTCTGCAATAAACCACTTTGAATGGTTAGGAAACTAGAGTGGAAACCAAGAGATCCATAAAGTCCACCATCTTTAAGGTCCATGAGGTTATTGATGATCACTAAATTAAGATGGTCTCACCAAAAGGAACCCCTACAAAAATCAACAAGAGAAAAGATATCAGTCACAAGTGAGCACTCCACCTGTGAATTTGTTGTACAATTTTAGATAGTAGATGATAACCACAATGCTTCACTCAGTAAGAAAGGTATCAATACTTCAACAAAGATGAACACCTACAGATCTGATGTGTAATTTACTCCATTCCCACAATAATGCTTAACCACATTCATCTATGATCTGAGTCAAGCAATAAAAAACAATAGTGAAGTCAATTGTATCAGTCTACTCCTAGTGCACTACATGGAAGAACAAGATGGATGCTGAAATTTGTATTGTCTGTGGGAAAAATGATCAAAATGTGCGAACAAAGGAAAGTCATCATTACTCACACACTAGCATCATAGCACATGGTAGAAAAGTTATAACTAAAATAAGAAAAAGAAAACATTGTAGTTCTAGAACATGCATAATGTTTTGTCATAAGTCAAAGACCTTGAAGAGGCAACATGTCAAAATGTGTGGCACGGTTGGGTCTATTATAAGCTTTAGACAAGGGTGGCTTGAAATTTCATAGTGAAACCGATTGTATAACCCCTCTCAAGAAATAATACAATACTATATGCGTTGTGACTAGAACATGAGAAACAAGGATGAGTTTACCCAAAGAGGATGAGAGGTATAGTGAATAGGAATAGTTGCAAAAAATGAAGATGAAGTTCTAGATGATTAAAATCTTAGGCTCCTCTATAGGGTGTTGGAAAAGTAAGCTCTTAGTAGATGCAATGAAGCAACAAAAATAGGGGAAGAGCTCGAGGAAGATTAAATACAAATATACCAAACATTATAGTTGGCGCTGACGATGAATGACATAAATTAACAGTTCATACCCTATCCAATTTTTTCATGGAGAATGTGAGTGGAACAAGTAAAAATTCTAGACCAAAGTGTGAAGGCTCATTGCTTGAAAATTTGAATTCGCAATCTACTCTAATCTAGAGATCATACAAGATAGAGACAACCTCGAGAAAAAAGCTTATATCCCTCAACTATAATGAGTTCACAATTTAGAACATGTAGCATAAAAATTGAATTACCAAGTACCATATCCATGTTCCTAGTACTTGCATTCTCTATTTCATTACTTGGCCAAGAAAGATGAAAAGCATATATTCCAAATTGGGCTTAAGAATAATAACAATTAGATAACACAGAAGTTAAATACTACCAAACCAATCTGAGTTGATCATGAGTAGTAAGGAGTAATGGTCAAAACACAAGAACAAGAACCTTGTGGTGTTTCCATAGGTAAGTGAAGATATGTTATTCCAGTTCCAGAAGACTCAATAGTAGAACCTTGTGAAGGAATGTAGGTAGTGGAAAGGACATAGGTGATAGGAAGCTTCATAGGGTGTGGAGGATGCTATCGTGAAGTGTCTTCTCAATGTGTGATGATGAATATGAACTTTGAGGATGATAGAGAGCAAGGAATAGATGTAGCTGAGATGATAGTAGGTCTTTCATTATAATTATCCAGTACTAGACATGTTATATAGGTATAGTAGGTGAATATTTGTATACATGTGACACATCTATCTTGGCATATACCCAAGTGAATATTTGTATACCTGTGACACATATATCTTGGAATATACCCATCAGACATGTCTCTAGGACTCACTGAGAAATAAATCCAATTTTCCAAAACTATAAAATCTCAGATCAGGATATTTATAGCAAAATGTAGTTTTCATTATGGATCCAGGTATCTTTCAATTTTTATATATCTATGATGTGTGTCTTTGATATGGATTTTCATAGAAATGATTTGTTCACAAGGTAAAAATAAATATATCATTTTAATATGTAAACCGTAGCATTTCATATTCCATTATATTATCTGTTAGACATGAAAAGGAATTTTCATGACAAGTATTCCTACCTCAACAAAAATCTCATGTTAGTAAATGAGGATAATATCTTATTATTTTGAGTAGTGGCCATATTCATAGCCAAATTTGTTAGTTAGACATGTAAATTGAAAGATATGCATAGATTGTAAGTTACCCAGGGGAAGCCACCAGTCAAGATATACTGTCAGTTTTGAATGAATATAATATATATTCAGAGTTGTAAAGGGAAGTATAAACATAATGAAAAACTAAACACCAACTAATAGTAAAATGTATAAGGCTTGCAACATGTTCCTTTTACTAGAAGCAATTGGTGGTTAGTAATAACTCAATGCGGACATTGGGGCATGGGGGGTTATTATGTAGAAGGTGTAAGAAGTAATGGGAAAAAAGAACATTAGTGATAGTTGTTTGTCATTGAAGTCATAAATTTGGAGTTTATATAGTGGATCTACATGAGTTTTTCACATAGAAAAAGTTTCCTAAGAAGTTTGGGGAAAATAAAAGGGAGGTAATGAGTCTTCATGTGAGAACAATTGGTGGTAGAATGTTGAGGTTCTAAATTGCAAAATATTGGAACTTGGAAATGTATAGCCCCATATGCTTCCATCTGCACAATATTGCATACCATATTCAAAAACCCTTATGTAAACCTAGACACAGAGAGAAAGAGTGAGTCTTTGTACTAGACAAAATGACCAACAATGTTGTAAGCAAGGTCTTAGAAAATACCTAAACCAGTCCATCATGACTAATTGAGCCATGATTCAAGTAGACTAGTGTATCAAATTGGGTAAAATACTTTTCCTTAAAGGCACTGATACAAACACAGTGACCCAACTGGTTTACTAATGGAAAATTATTTTTAGTTGGCACTTATGACTTCCCCTAGAATCACATATATCCTCTATATGTCACCCCACTTCCTCTATTCATTTTTCTAGCATTCATGTGAAATTAAATTGTGATTTACACATACATAATATCTAAACTCTAAAAAGAATCAAAGTATATATAAAATAAGGCATGCCTATACACATAGAAAGTCATCCTGTATTGGAGGTTTGACAAAAACTATTGCCAAAGAACCAAAATCATGGGAGTTCCGTACCTATGCTAGTGAATTGATGTTTGCTGATGATGGAGTATATTGCATTGATGAATTAGACGGGATGAATATCAAAGATCAGGTTGTTATCCATGATCAATAAACAACAAACCATCACACCTCACAAAAGCTGGTATACAAGTCACACTCAATGCTCAAACCTATATCTTAGTTGCATCAAGACCTACTGGAGGTTGTTATAACAAATCAACACCTCTTAAGTAGAATGTTGCCCTTCCTCCTACTATCCTTTCAAGGATTGATCTTTTATATGTTAGAATGGATGATCATGGTGATAATTTGAATGACCACATTTCCCATCACATGGTTAAGGTTCATATAAATGTGAAAAAGCACTCTTGTGTTCAATGCAGCTCAACTTTTGTGCTACATTGCATATGAAAAATCTTTGAAGCTTGTTTCATAGAAATACAAGGTCTAGTACCAATGGACCAGTGGATTATGGGGTCCTCATCTAGCTAGACCTTGTAATCTTTCAGAAAGCCCGAGGGATTGCTTAGAATGGGCATCAACTACATCCTTCATGGCATCTAGTTCTAGTTGTAAGTAATGCAAACTAGTTTTATAAGAGATTGTACCTACAACCTATTACACTGTTCACATATTATAGTTTAGGGATTGGTCACAAATAAATGCAAAAAATGAAGACTAAAGAAGGAGCCCAGTCATCCATTATGTAGGGATAGATAAATAAAGCCTATCAAGAGAACTAAAATTCCCTACAATGAAGAAAAAACCCTGCATGAAATCTAGATATTATTTGTTAAATAATGACAGCATATCCGTTTTTAAACACACCATGATGAGAAATAGAAGGGATTCCGATACAAAGGAATTTCCGGATGTAACTTCACAACCGACTTTAGAAGTGTGTTCTATAGTTTCTACTAATAACACAGGAAGAATAGAGTAGTTATGAACCTTAGTGGTTGTTGGAATGGGGTCTCATAGTTTTTACAGATGGCCATTTATCCTCTCTCTCCACCTCCTTTCTGCTTCACTATGGGTCTTCATGGCCATGAGGACAAGTAATAAAAACAGAGAGAGTTTGTAACATACATCATGAAAAAATTTTGTTTAATATCCAAGGACTTTTTTTTAGTTTGTCTCAATTGTTTGATTTCAGATATGACAGCCAGATTTTAGATGAATGCACAAACATAGTTATTTATAGTCGTGGTTGATCAGATTACTCAGATCAGAATGATTGGTAAGATGTTCCTCCCAATTAAGACTTGAATTCACAAGTTCAAGAAAAAGTCAACAATAACACATGCCATGAATGTGTATTAACATGAATACTCACTTAAAGTAGGTGTTTCATTAAATATGAAACCTTTCTCCCTAGCTTTTATAACTAGTTGTATAATCAGAGAAAGAGCCAAAAGAAACATCACATGCATCGTTGCATACTAGAGAACATCACATACATAAGTGTGAAATCGAGCCTTGCCATAAAAGAGGTCTAATTGTTAACCAATTACTATAGAATATTCATATCACGGTCTTATTTAGTAAGAGAAAAGGAAAACAAGGTCTAATAATTCAGATAACAACTTTGACAACAATCTAAAAATAATAATTAATAACTCTGTACTTTAGATGACAATCCATTCAATATCCAATGAATTGAAAAGCTTTACATTAATCAAAAACTTTATTCTAAATCTATAGAAAAGAGGGCAAATAGCATCTAGAGAATCCTAATAGAACTTTTATTGTTTGCCTCGCTCCAAGTAGTTTACCTTCAATAACAAAAATAATTATCTAAAACCATTATATGGACATGTTACACTTATAGCACAGTGAAAAAAAAATTAACGAACAACGAGTAGCTTCTTTGGCCAAGCTATTATTGACCAGATTTCATCTTCAATGATTTGATATTTGTCAAATGGTCTAACCAATTGCTCTTCAGGTTTAATTGCCACACCAATGCAAACAGCAACAAATGTAGACCCAAACTTTCCTCCTCCTATTACAAGGTCAGGATTCACGCCTATCACTTTTACTTGAGATACAATTGACGTTCCATCATCAAAACTTAACAACCTCATGACCTATAAGTTGTACGAATTATGATGTAAAATTTTAGATATCAAGAATCAAAGTTATTAGGAGTTTTTTTCTTTTAATAACCTGTCTTTCTGTAATGGTGGTTCCAGTACATGACTTTTGTAGCATGGGTGTTCCTTCATTCCTAGTTGTTCCCATATTCTATGATACAATACACTTATCACATTAATGAAATCATAACTTATAATTGTTACTAAAATTGTGAATAATTACTTGATTTTCTTGAAATAGAACACTCCGACTTGAATTTCCCAAAATTATGTCTTCTAGATGTTCTTGTCTTTTTTTTCAGATCTGACAATTCTACTTTTTGTGTCTCACATATGTGTTGTAGGTCTTTGACTGTACCTTCAAAACCCTCCACATATTCCTGACCAAACTCATTAGTCTCATGGTTCACACAAGCCTTCTTTGGACCCAATATTTGATCAGCAATTTCATCTTCATCAAGATTTGCATCATTATTTTCAACTACTGATTGTAACTTGTCCTACAACAATAACCATAATGATGATAAAAATTGAGCAAATAAAGTAAAATATGTCACGAACAATTTATACATACAATTAGTTCAGCCGATTTTGCATCTATAGGAGTATCATCCCTCTTCTTATGGGTATCAATAAACAACTGCAGTCGACCAACGATACCCCCTTTATTCTTTTGTTGCAATTATTATTAACACACAAATAAAGTGTAAGTAGAGTGTGAATGTGTTATGATATTATTATCATTATGTGAAAAAATTACTCACATTCGCTCTCACACAAGCATAGGGAATCAAACTTGATGTATGTCATGTGGTAACAAACTTTCTACACACATTGTTCTTTGCACTCCATAACTACAGTTCATGAACAATTAACCTTATCACCAATGAAAACTAAGAGAAGACATAATATATAACTAATTATCTTACCTTTCCATCATTAGAGTCCCAGAATTCACAAGAAAATCCCACTGCAATGGATCAACATGGGAAGGACAATCATTAAGTCTGTCTATTTTGTCTTTGTGGTACATATAATTTTTTCTTTTGATTTCAGATTTGAAGTTTCTCCAACAATCCCTAAGTGTGTATAGAACTGATTTCTTTCCCTTTGGGTCGATGGTAAATTTCTTTTGTTATATGAAAAATAAAATGAATATAACAAATGCATGCTTAAATAACACATTACAAAAATATATTACCAAGACATAATTCCATATTTTAGTTTTCTTTCCAGCTGGTACTTGTCTCCAATCCAAGTAATCCAAGGGTGCCACTTCTGAATTTCTAGCAATTGTTCCCAAAAAAGAAAACAAGTCATTTTGATGAGGTCCAATCGGTTCTCCATTTTCATCCAATGTGATGGGTAATTTTGCATCCCCTGTCTTACTCCATAATCGAAGACACTTAGAATAGCCTCATTTTTTATTATGCACAGTACCACCTAAAAATTGAAAACAATATGAGGCAATTATTTTTAAATATACATATATATGCTAAAATATGAGGTAATAGTTTATTGTTGTAAATTGTTGATTAGAGATTTTTAAATTGTTGATTAGAAACTTATGTACCTTCTACTTCATTATGATTAGTAGTACTATCGTCATCAACAAATTCAAAGTCCTCATCATTTACATGATTGTTTTTGACCTCATGATCTATATAGCCATTATCAACAAAATGATCAGCTCTCATGTCATTATTTGTCAAAGAATACCTATGACCATCTCCAACCTCATGATTGATATTGGCATTACCAACTGAATGATCAACTTCAGTAGCATTGTTTTCCAAAGATTCCCTAACACATGTGGCAACCTTATGGTTGATACTAGACTTATCAACAAAATGATCAGTTCTCATACAGTTGTTTAACAGAGACATCCTACCACCAATTGGAACATCATGATTGATCATAGACACATGTGAATGCTTCTTTTTTCTAATGTTTACTTCAGCATTTTTGCTGCTGAAAATAGTTGTTGCACCACCCTTTTTATTAGTTTTATTTCTCAAATCAGATTTGGAACTTCCAAAATCAGCATTAACTGAACCAAGATAGCCTCCCTTTATTCTCAAATCAGCATTAACTGAACCAAGATATCCTCCTTTCATTCCCCAATCAACATTAACTGAACCAAGATAGACTCCATTCATTTGCAATCATTTAGACATTCCTATAAAGATAAATAATTAGGTCAACTCTTATAACTATAAGTATAAAATAATAATAGATAAATTGTATGTCATCGTACCCGCCATTTTTCCATTAATTACTTCATTGTTTGCATCATTAGTTTCTTGTACAGACAACAATTGTGTTCATCTTTTCAACATCCTAAAAATAGAATGCATAACAAATATTAATAAATTAAAAGTATAACCATAAAATATAGTTAAATAATAATTGTTGTAGGGGCTACCTGATATAAAAATAATAAAACATTTGTTGATTCGATTTTTGAGAACAAAAAAAGTTTGCAAATTTAAAGAGAAATGGTTTGAATATGAAAGGAATAACAAAGATATTCATAATTAACAACAAATGAATAAAACTAAATTCTTATAATTCTACATCGAGATATAAAATATTAAAAAAACTACATATGATAGATCACAATGATCTCATTCAAGTTTCTCATCATTGTTTCCATCGTAAAAAGTTACACCCTCCATATGTTCTCTAACCAAATTAGATCCATCACAAACGTCGCTAAAAATAGATTCCCAATCATCTACATGAGAATCTTCAGGTACGCATGTCCCATCCATGAAATTGTCATTAAGCTTCTCATCCATGTCATAAGTATCATGTGGTGTCATCTACATGACAAAGGTCTACCCACAGAGATTGATGTCAGTCACATAAAAGACTTGTTGTACTTGAGAGGCCAATAAAAATGGATTTTCAATTAAGTCAATGTGTTTTAATTTGACCACTGTAAATTCATTTTCATCTTTTTTGACACCCTTGTTTGCATTGAACCAATCACCTTTGAATAGTACAACTTTCAGTTGCTCATAGTAACTAATATCAAAAATCTCTTTGAGTACCCCATAATAGGTGACTTGACCCATTTTAGGATTTTTGTCCTTGGAACTGTTGGGTTTTAGGGGAGGAAGAGAAGGTAGCGGAAACAAAAAAAAATTTCTCCCCCAAACCCATACCGAGGAAATGCGTCAACGTCTATATATTAGGAAAGGATGGTTTGTGGAATCATACCTTGTCCCAAGACTTGCTCGGTGACAATACCTCGCGTAATGCGCGGTCTTCAACTCCGGCCTTGGACGGTGTCTGTGCAGCTCCTGGTCGCACTGGGACTGACAACTCCTCCTCCTACCGGACTGTCGGATGACAGTTGTCCTCCTGAGCGGCAGTGTCCTCCCGCCTCTGTAGTAGTCCACACGGACCACCTGGAATTCCACACTCCTTGTCCCACAAGGAAGTGGAAGGAGTCGCACCCTCCTGTTGACGTACTAGTCTCCAACACACTCTCCTTCCTCCAATTGCAACTGCAGTTGTCCTTCCCTTGCTGCACCTCCCTTTACGGGAAGCACTTCCTCAGGGTCTCTCTCGGTTACCAAAACCAGAGAGAACGACAACTTGTAGAGCAACTGGTTGCACTGAGTTGTTGTCTGAGAAGCCCCCACTACCCCTATATATAGGAGGGTCATGGGATAGGGTTCTCTATCCCGGGCAATACGGGACTAAATGCAGGAGTAGAAGGGTTTGAGATTTTTTACAAAAAGCAACCGGTTCGCAAGATGAAATGATCGGTTCATAGCTGAACTGATTGGTTCAGCCATTGAGCTGATCGGTTGGACCTGAGCCGACCGTTTGGGGCACTCCAGCCGATCAGTTGGTGCCTTGAACCAATCGGTTCATGGTCCTAATCCAGCTCAAAAAGACTTTCCTTGTTTCTTTCCAAATTGGTATCAAATACCAATAATATTCCCAATCGAATTGGGCAATTTGAAACCAAAGGAAAATTCTTGCCGACATGACTTTCCCAACTGGTCGGTTGCACCAGTTGAGCTGATCGGTTCAACCCTTGAACCGGTCATTTCAACATGGTCATGAGCCGATCGGTTGGACACTCCAACCGACCGGTTCAGCAACCTCAGCCGACCGGTTCAACACTTGAGCCGATCGGTTGGGAGTGTAGGTTGTGCAGAATCAGTCAATTGTGATCTCAATCAATCTGATACTCCAATCAATGCGTCCAACACCTTGAACCATATAATATTGAGCCATCAATTGATTGAGTGTTTAATTGAACTACTAAACTCCTTTAGTAATCAATCTAAACATTGCTTTGTGGACAAAACTCCTCTTCCAGGTTAAATCCTATGTGTGTGACCCTGTAGGTCCATTTCACATTGGCAGTGAAAGTACATAACACTTATGACTTCACAAGCAAAGAGCGGTGCCTAGTCACACATCAGTGCTACCCAAGTGAAAGTAGAAAGTTGGAGAACAACTTTCATCCTACAATCCATGAATGGTGTTACAGTGAATGTATAATTCCTTTGTCACTGATATCCCGAATGAACTCGAGGCATGGAACAGTCATCCTGTCAACGTTCATTCACTTTCTTGATCTGAGAGTAGATTGAAGGAGATATGTATGACATCAATATCACATACTGATTCACACATGCGTGCGCACGCCTATCTCAATCCTACTCATCAAGTGGCCTTGGATATCAAACTCCATTAGGAGGGACAAATCCCATATCTATCACTCACCCCTCAAAAGCCCCATGTGTCAAAGCCACCCAATCATCACCTTTATAACAACCAATGTTTCAGGACTGCGTTTGATGATGTCAAAGTGTGCCCAACGACATGTGTTGAGTGTAGTGATTTCAGGTCAAAGAATCACACTCACCACCTTCACTGTGAGTACTGACTGTGACTAACATCTCATGGTTCCATGTGTCAAACTCACGGTGGGTCTGTCCGGTACACTTGTTCTCTAACAAGTACCTATGTGTTTGGTTTGATATCTCTATATCATGACTAATGAGATTCTGTCATCAACCAACACCACAATCTAGTCCTGTGTGTCATTGCTGTCTATCTACCTTCCACAATGACATCCGACTAGGGACATAACAAGAATGTACAAACTCTTAGCATCCGTATGATCTCATCGTTCAGGTCCTTAACCTGAAAGCATACGTCATTGAGTACTGTCATTCTCTAGACATTCAATATGTTCTATCACTATCTCATATGACTGAACCAGAAAGAATTGGAAGCTTTCCTTTGATGTTTATCAAATCAATCTTAATGTATCCCACCAATCATCCCATGATTGGCTCTCAGGGCATACATACCAACAGACTCCCACCTGCACTGTGAGCCAATCACCCTTGAATCATATTCATAGTGATCTTCAAACATGTCCTACATGTTACTGTGCTCTAGTGCTTAACATAGTGAGTAATGGAAACACCTTACCAAAGTCAGTATAAATTGCATGTCTCTCATCTCTTCGTTGTATGTCACATGTATGAGATGGAGTTGCCGTAATATGCAATCTAGTATTCCTTTGCTATCCTTTAGCCACATTGCATGATCAAGGATTCTATACTTGTCATCAATGAGCGGAATATAAGTTCATCTCATGAACTTCCAGATCCATATAATATCCACTGTTGTTCTCTAACGCATAGATACTCGTCATTTCCTTTTAAATGGTTTTATTGGAACACTTCCAATCATCAACAAACCTTCACTTTTATATATCATATATATATTTTGCGATTAATTTTCTGTCCTTTCGGAAGTTCGCATCAATGTAACTCTTTACATTGAACTCTTCCTTATCTCCATAGAACTAGTACTTCCCAAGTACTTATCAAGTTCTCATGGTATTCTAGTAACCCTTACTGGAAGCAGACAAACATCCACTCTTCATGTCCCACATACGAGTTAACAGGATGAGCACATCAAATTGTCATGTCATACATACAAGATGATGAATGCATTTTATTCTTGCCATGTCCATACATGCAAGATAATGGGATGATTACATACATGATAGATCCATATCTATTCTTAGTGTTCATATTCTTCATAAGAATTGGAAACTTGGCCTTGGGATACTAACTCCATGTAGCATGGACAAGTTTTCTCCCACTGAATCTGTGCGTACTGAACACTTCAGTACAGATTGCCAATGTATGCTTTCTCTTTTAGGTCAAGAGATTTTTTGAGAACTATCTCTATAGATCTCTATTCCTATCACATAGGAAACATCTCTATCTTCCTTAAAGATATTTCCACTTTTGGATTTCCATTTCACATCAACATGTGGAATGTGAATACGCTCCCACTAAATCACAGATCCCTTCTTTATCTTTGACATATTAGTACAACCCTTTGACTATATCATCAAAGTAAAGATCTAATTCTGAGTTGCTTGTACTCAATCAATCACATTGATTAGTCCATTGTAACTTATAGACTTCATTTGCATTAGTGGATTCATAAACCTTATAGGTTGTGTCACGTACACATCCTTGTTTTATTCCTCATAGGAATGCGGTTTTAGTATCCATATGCCAAATGTATTAATCATTAAGTTGCAATCAACAAGCATCATCCTTCTCAAAATGTTATCCATGTGTCTTAACACTTAAGACTCATTTGCACTTATGGATTTTATCCAATGGGTGCTACCATTAAGGTCATGGTTCACATGGATGTCATTTAGGATGTAATGGTCATAAACCATAACTCAAAATTCGGTTCCTCATATTCATATAGATAGTTGACTCATCACATGAACAACTCATCACAAAGATAATTGAGGTGTATCTGTCAGGGATATAAGAACTCACAACCCTTGTGATTCTTAATTTCCTTTATTAGTGTGGGGTATTCTTTTATTAAGAAGAATTTAGTTATTTGATAATCATTCTCTAACTCCTTTGAGTATGATTCCTTCTTGATTTAGACATCACTATGCCTTAATCATGAGTTCACTATGATACACTATCATAATCACTCATAAGGATCTCAAACATTTGGTCCAAGTATTTCATTCATTGATCTCATCAAGAATTAACACTTTACCAAATTTGCACTTCATCTATGATAATCTTGAACACTTCAAGATATTCATATTGGTATTTCTCTAAACACCATTTGAAGTATTAGCATTTGTTCCAACAGGTATGTAAATACATCACATGTATCATACCTAATAGGATAATCATTCTCCCACTACCTTTAGTGAAGATTGATTAATCATGTACAAGAGATTCATGTCTCTTACTGGTTCTCTAACCAAAAGAGTCTAGATTTATCCATCACATGGAAGCTAAAGATGAATTTCTCATGATTGATGCTAATTTCATTGTTTGAGTTATCTATAACTTTTAGGTATCATTTTATCTTATGAATACCATGTATCACAAGATAAATGAGGCATTGCCACAAAGATCATATCTTTAGGATTGAAACATCAACTTTATTAATTTCCATGATTGTCATACAATATGCAAAATAAAGTGTTTCTATCTATTGACAATATATGAAATAGCAGTTCTCAACTCTATTTCGTGCCCTTTAGGCTGAAATAAACTGAAAGATACTCCTATATTTGGCCACAACACTTGCTCCAATGTTGGGTACTTCTTTCTAGGTCATTTCATAAAGGCCATCACTTCTTTGTGGATCTTGCATATCATATATGACATATCCATATCTTGGTATCATATACCTCAGATAAATAAGCAGTTCATTTCATGATACCTTAGGTGGAGATCTCCATCCCCTCCTTCATCTTCTTTTGTTCTTCCATATATAGAGGGAAATTCCCTCATACACCCTTTCCCCATGTGCCTTGAGGTTGAAGACGGCTTGGGCTGCTGGCTAGCATTAGAACACTTCTTTGCTTTGCCCTTGCCCTTGTCCTTGAGACTTACCTTTTCTTTGATCACATCAAAGATTATGGTTTGTCTTTCTTCATCTTTGCCTCTACTGTCCTCAACATGTCCAACTACTCTGTCAACGCTTGTCAAAGTTGTTCATGTTGTAGCTTATCATGAATTGTATGATTCTCGCAACATATGCAGTATCATACCAATAGCCAACTTTTGGCTCAGAGGGAATCCTTCTTAGTCAGGTTTTTACATACCCAATCATATTGAGTGCGTGAATACCTTACTGGATCTCCTTCTGTCATGACATACTAGGATAGTGTCTTGGAGACATCATATGTCTCATGTTGTCTCTGTAACACATAGTTCAGAGAATACAACATCAAACACTCCTCATCAATGTCTTCCTCGGTATGCTTCCATAAGCATACATTCTGCCATTGGTGTGGTGGGATTGAGTTTATCTGGTCTTGGTAGGACTTGGAGCTTTCTCTTCTTTGATTGAGAACGCTTCTCAACGTCCTAACCAATCGTGGAATTATTCCCATTTAATTTGTTGGTCTCAAAGACCGATCACAAATAAAGTGATTATTGTTGATTAACCATTTATTTTAACAAAAGGAAATATATGAAATTTTAGTCCAAAACTCTTGTTTGATTGATTTGAAAAGTTAACGATAAAATTAGGCCTTTAATTAATTATCGCTCCAACTATTTTAGTTCAAATTGATAGCCCTCACCATCAATTCAGAAGATTGCAGCGTACAACCTTTTAGTGGGCAAGATCCTGAAATCCTCTAAGTCATGAGTCAGCTAGGGCTGATCACCCACAACATAGATCTCTCAGGTAGGCAACTCTTGCCAATTGCATCATATGCAACTCTTGATAAGATGTCATATAAAACTCTTTATAATGATCATCTCCATGCCTCAAGGTACTAGATCCCATCTAGATCACCTTGTTAAGTCTGACCCAAAGCAAACACGATGAATATGCACCCTTCTAGGGAAGACCCACACATTCATCCTTCACGCTTCCACGAGATAGACGGTGCACCACGCTAGGGCGTGCCCACACTTGGTCGATCAAGCTTTTCACGTGTGTCGCATTTGGAAGGCATCTAAAACTTAATATTTTAATGAGGGATTTGGTTTTTATATACATATACATATCCAATCACCACGATACATAGTATGTATCGTATACATGCTATATCCCACAGAAAACATGCACAAACGATAAAAAGCGATGATTATGGCCATCCTAATGTGATTCCTCGAGCCAAGAGGAATCACGGTCATCTAGGTCAACATCACATGCTACCTATACAAGATGAACATATGTGCCTTGCCATTCGAGTTGATCAACTCATCACATGAATGATATGTACTCTCCAGCCGGTCATCTGGGTGCCACCAGTCGATCGGTTGGCTTGTTCATCGTGCATCTCGTCATGTCCTCCACCCGCTCGTCTCTCTCCTCGAACCGGTCATCAACCGATCGGTTCACTCCTTGAACCGATCATTTGGAATGTCAACCGATCGGTTCACACCTTGAACTGATCGTTTCAGCTGTCGTCAGATGTCCGCCGGTCTTCGACATAACAGGAAATAAAATCTATCCTATTTTTACATTGCTTAAAGGGAAACCCCTAGTTACATTCGGGGGGAGCAAAGGTAGGAAAGAATCTAGAATTATTTCGAGTTACATCAGGAATAAGAGAGGGAAGATCGGTGCACAGACCGAGATGCAAGCAACCACACACAACCAATCACAGATAGGTGTTTATAGGCCATAATCACGCTACACACATCCACTATAAAACTCGTTTAAGGGTGACGCATATCAAGTGCATTAATAATACATATCATATATGTAATTGGGATTTGTGGATTTAGGACTGGACATGCATAAAGCCAATATTATTCACATCTCATGCAATAAATAAAGGTGAAAAACCAAAAATCGATCATATCAATATTCCTAAAATATTGAGCAGTTGACGTGGCTCTGATACCACTGTTGGATTTTAGGGGAGGAAGAGAAGGCAGCCGAAACAAAAAAAAAATTCTCCCCCAAACCCATACCGAGGAAACGCGTCAACGTCTATATATTAGGAAAGGATGGTTTGTGGAATCATACCTTGTCCCGAGGCTTGCTCGGTGACAATACCTCACGCAATGTGTGGTCTTCAACTCTGGTCTTGGACGGCGTCTGTGCAGCTCCTGGTCGCACCGGGACTGACAACTCCTCCTCCTACCAGACTGTCAGATGACAGTTGTCCTCCTGAGCAGCAGTGTCCTCCCGCCTCTGTAGTAATCCACACGGACCACCTGGAACTCCACACTCCTTGTCCCACGAGGAAGTGGAAGGAGTCACACCCTCCTGTTGACGTACTAGTCACCAACACACTCTCCTGCCTCCAATTGCAACTGCAGTTGTCCTTCCCTTGCTGCACCTCCCTTTGTGGGAAGCACTTGCTCGGGCTCTCTCTCGGTTACCAAAACCAGAGAGAACAACAACTTGCAGAGGAACTGGTTGCACTGAGTTGTTGTCTGAGAAGCCCCCACTACCCCTATATATATAGGAGGGTCATGGGACAGGGTTCTCTATCCCGGGCAATACGGGACTAAACGCAGGAGTAGAAGGGTTTGAGATTTCTCACAAAAAGCAACCGGTTCGCAAGCTGAAATGATCAGTTCATAGCTGAAATGATCGGTTCATAGCTGAACTGATTGGTTTGGCCATTGAGCCGATCGGTTGGACCTGAGCCGACCATTTGGGGCACTCCAACCGATCGGTTTGTGCCCTGAACCGATTGGTTCATGGTCCTAATCCGGCTCAAAAAGACTTTCCTTATTTCTTTCCAAATTGGTATCGAATACCAACAATATTCCCAATCGAATTGGGCAATTTGAAACCAAAGGAAAATTCTTGCCGACATGACTTTCCCAACTGGTCGGTTGCACCAGTTGAGCCGATCGATTCAACCCTTGAACCGGTCATTTCAACCTGGTCATGAGTTGATCGGTTGGACACTCCAGCCGACCGATTCAGTAACCTCAGCCGACCGGTTCAACACTTGAGCCGATCGATTGGGAGTGCAGGTTGTGCAAAAGCAGTCAATTGCGATCTCAATCAATCTGATACTCCAATCAATGCGTCCAACACCTTGAACCATATGATATTGAGCCATCGACTAATTGAGTGTTTAATTGAACTACTAAACTCCTTTAGTAATCAATCTAAACATTGCTTTGTAGACAAAACTCCTCTTCCAAGTTAAATCCTATGTGTGTGACCCTACAGGTCCATTTCACGTTGGCAGTGAAAGTCCATAACACTTATGACTTCACAAGCAAAGAGTGATGCCTAGTCACACATCAGTGCTACCCAAGTGAAATTAGAAAGTTGGAGAACAACTTTCATCCTACAATCCGTGAATGGTGTTACAATGAATGTATAATTCCTTTGTCACTGATATCCCGAATGAACTCGAGGCATGGAACAATCATCCTGTCAACGTTCATTCACTTTCTTGATCTCAGAGTATATTGAAGGAGATATGTATGACATCAATATCACATACTGATTCACACATGCGTGTGCACACCTATCTCAATCCTACTCATCAAGTGGCCTTGGATATCAAACTCCATTAGGAGGGACAAATCCCATATCTATCACTCACCCCTCAAAAGCCCCATGTGTCAAAGCCACCCAATCCTCACCTTTATAACAACCCATGTTTCAGGACTGCGTTTGATGATGTCAAAGTGTGCCCAACGACATGTGTTGAGTGTAGTGATTTTAGGTCAAAGAATCACACTCACCACCATCATTGTGAGTACTGACTGTGACTACCATCTCATGGTTCCATGTGTCAAACTCACGGTGGGTCTGTCCGGTACACTTGTTCTCTAACAAGTACCTATGTGTTTGGTTTGATATCTATATATCATGACTAATGAGATTCTGTCATCAACCAACACCACAATCTAATCTTGTGTGTCATTGCTGTCTATCTACCTTCCACAATGACATCCAACTAGGGACATAACAAGAATGTACAAACTCTTAGCATCCATATGATCTCATCGATCAGGTCCTTAACCTGAAAGCGTACGTCATTGAGTATTGTCATTCTCTAGACATTCAATCTGTTCTATCACTATCTCATATGACTGAACCAGCAAGAATTGGAAGCTTGCCTTTGATGTTTATCAAATCAATCTTAATGTATCCTACCAATCATCCCATGATTGGCTCTTAGGGAATACATACCAACAGGAACTGGAAAAACATTTTGTCTGAGCATTCACCATTATCCCACTATTCTGGGTTTTTTTTACCACATTCCCACTCATTGGTTTGAAATCTATATCCATTTGTTACAAATCCATTTTATGTGTTCACCATATTTTGTTGTCCCTGAGCCAGAGTTAGTAGATTTGATGACACATTTTCTGAGTTGGCCTTCTCTTCAATCTATATACATTATGGATTGAGTCATTCATACAATTCTCTAACAATATTTAATGAAATTAATTTTATAGACTTACATGCTTCTTAAACCAATCACTAAAAGTGTTCATATGAATATTACTAATTTCCCACTGTCTTGCATGCGGATTCATTTTCTTCACGTGGCGAATGTGCTCCCTGCTAACAAGTACATAAGTCATGTGCACATACATCTAACAATGAGCATGCATATTTCTTAATAATATAATGAACTCACTCCATGAATGGTTCAACTGCAGCACAATTGGATAAAATATTTTGATGTGCAGTTTTCAACATTGCATTTTCAAGAGAAACAAGAATATTCTTTCCTATTCGACACCCTTTCTGTGAGAATATAGACCACTCATCATCAATAACAATATCGTCATCTTCAACATCATTTCTAGCCAATTTTGTGAACCGTGTCTGTAACCCAGAGAGATACCTTGAAAAAAATGTTAAAAATTCATCTGCCAGGTAACATTATTCTATGGAAGCTTCTGGAGCAGCTTTATTCCTCACATATTATTTCAAAGTGTTCAAGTATCTATAATGATAAATTGAATTTGATTAAAATTAAAAAAAATACATTTGATAAAATTTTAGTGAAACAAATAGTAAACACATACTACCTTTCCACTGGATACATCCAACGATAAAATGGTGGTCCATCTATCTTAGCTTCTCGTGGAAGATGAATGACCACATGCTCCATTATGTCAAAAAATGAGGGCGGGAAAATCTTCTCCGTGTTGCACAGAGTCACTGCAATTCTAGATTCTAACTTCTCAATAGCATGTAGATTTATCTCTTTTGAGCATATGTCTTTGAAAAACCTAGACAACTCAGTTATCAAAGTTATGACGTTCTTACTCGACAATGCTACTCGTAAAGCCAATGGAAGAAATTGTTGCATTAATATATGGTAGTCGTGACTCTTTAATGCCAACAATTTTCTTTCTTTGATGCGTGCATTTCATGAGATATTGGAGGAATAACCATCTAGAACCCATACAAACTTCAAAAACTTATTGAATAATTCTTTTTCATCCCTTTTCAAAGTAAAGCAAGAAGGTGGAATAATATTCTTACTTCTGTTCTTGATAATGTGCAGTCTAGGTATTATTCCCATCTCTACAAGGTCATAATGATATTTTTCATTATCCTTTGACTTATCCATCCCAAGTAATGTGTGAATCAAACTCTCACATATATTATTTTCAATATGCATTATGTCAAGATTATGATGAATAAGGTTGTACTTCCAGTATGGCAACTCAAAGAAAATGCTTTGTTTTTTCCAATTATAAGGCATATTGTCTACATCTCTGGTTTGAACTAAAATTTGATTTCTAGACAACATCTTTAGAGCAGTTCTTAATTCTTCTTTTCCATCAAATGAGGACATATCCCTGCTAAATTTATGATCCATTGGAAGGAACCTCCTGTGGCCCATGAAACATTGTTTCCTACTATGTCCTAGTCTAATAGACCACATGTCCTTATTGCAAATAGGACATGCATGATACCCACTAGTTAGCCAACCAGATAAATAACCATAGGCAGGGAAGTCATTTATCATCCATATTAAGGTGGCACACAATTTGAATACAACTTTATGATCAACATCGTAGATATTAACACCAACTTCCCACAGTTCTTTCAACTCTTCAATCAGAGGTTGTAAGTAGATATCTATCTTCATTCCTTGTTGAAATGGACTAGGAATAATCATACAAAGGATAAAATTCTGTGTCTTCATGCATAACAATGGTGGAAAATCATAAGGAATCAATATGACTAGCCAAATACTATATGATAGACTCATCATGACAAAGGGATTAAATCTGGCAGATGCTAAACTAAGACACACATTACGAGAATCATATGCAAAATCAGCATGCATGTTATCAAATGTCTTCCATGCAGGTGAATCTGCTGGATGTCTTAAAACTCTATCCTTGGTGCGACTTTCATTGTGCCATTGCATTAGTGGTGCAACTCTAGAGGACATAAACAATCTCATCAACCTAAGAGTCAAGGGAAAGTAGCGCATAACTTTACAAGGAACTTTTTTCTTTTTAATTTCGATACTTTGTGCACCTTCTACATCACTTTTAGTGTCTTTATATCTAGAATCATTACAATGTGGGCATGAAGTATTATCTGCAAACTCCTTGCAATACAAAATGCAATCATTTATATAGGCATCAATTTTCTCATAGTCAAGACCAAGGTCCCTAATTATTTTCCTTACTTCAAAGTATGAGCCAAGAAACGTATCACCCTCCGGAAGAAAATCCTTCAAAAGTTCAAGCAGCTCAGTAAATGATTTATTGCTCCAATGATTGCTACATTTTATATGGAACAACCTCACAATGGTATAAAACTTGGAATACTTCTTATTTCCAGGATACAACTGTTGTGCACCAATCTCTAACAATTTGTAGAATTTCTTAGCTTCTTCATCGTCAATAAGTACAAATACATCATCGTCGTCATTTTCCATAGTTTCTTGATAATTTTGGACTCTGTATGCATCGTGCAACATGTCTCTCATATCATCAAACGACATGTTTTCATGCATAGAGGAATCTTCCTTGTCATCAGAAGAAGTCTCACCATGAAAAATCCAATCAATGTAGCTGCTGAAAAAACCATTCCATAACAGGGGCTCGGTTTTCACTTGACGGTTTTGTCTTTGTGTATTTAGACACTTTTTACAAGGGCATAAGATAGTCTCATTCTGACTACATTTTTTGAAAGTGTCCACTATGAATTTGACTACCCCAGTTAAGTACTTTGTACTGGTCCTATCTTCCTCAATAATCCAGATTTTGTCAATCACACTTCCCAAGATAAACATAAGTAAACACATCAACAAAATAAATATAGAAATACATAGAAATTGTTAATCAAACAGAAATATTTAAAAAATAATAATAATGAAGGTAAAAATATATATATAATTAAACACAATGAAAAATTAAATATATAGATTAGTAGAAAATCAATAAAGTATAATATCGATCATATTATACATTATATACTACATAATACTTTGACAAGCCATGAATATATCTATTTATCTATGACGTATTGGCTATAAATATCAAAATAGTTTTTGCTTGTTGGTTCATGACACTACCTTTTTTGTTTCTTCTAGTGTTCATGACACTGCCTTTTTTGTGGTTTTGATCTGAGTTTGCAGGGGGCATTATTTAGTTTGAAAAGGAGAAGTTGTTCTGGAGGGGCTAAAAAGAACGATTCACATCTAGAGAGTATTGTTTTCTTTTAGAAAATACATATAGATTTTGGAGTTGTAGTATCTAGTGATAGATAATTACTTGGAGCACTAACAACAAGCTTCCATTCAACATATAGATACTCCAACGGGGATGAACACCACTATAGATTAGAGGGGCCATCATCAAATGTTTGTACTTCAACAAAGATATTATATTAACTAATATGTGTACATCAACAAACTTTGCACAAGAAATCAGTAATTTGTATGATTCTCTATCTAGTTATCAACTGCAGTAGTATATATATAAATCAATGGACGTGGAAGAGCATGGAGAAAAATAGGCTTGATCTCCCAAGAAACGTTTACCCTTGTTTTTAAGAGACAAGATGATGCCGATCACTTAAATATAGAGCACATAGCTCATAGTATTGAGACATAAAGATTTGGATTATGATTAGACTAATCTAATTGAACGGATAGTCTCATAGCCTCCGATTTCAGACAAAAAAGAATTGTAGATTGTTAATGCATTTACTAATTCTTGTAGATGTTCAAAAGGAACTTTTTTATACAAAAGGATGCAATATACATATACATCCCATACACATGTAAAATGATGTTGGAGGAGTTGAACAATAACAAAGATGTCCTAATAGAAAAAAAATAATATATGAATCAAATAGTATGCATCTAGTATTTTCTATATCTTGAAAACTTTAAATAGGAGATTGACCCGAGTCTTGAGATGCTATTGAGTATAGTTTTAATCAGAATACCACAACCATATATGATGTTAGTTTATCTTTTCATAACTACTAGGAAGAAGCTTCAAAGTTTTGTGCATTGTTGAATGTTTTGAATATATAGTTTTAGATCCGCTTCTTTCTTTCTAAGAGGGTAGTGGGAATTGATCATCTACTGATAGTGTATTGTTCTACATAACCAATGTGGCTAAGTTTCTTTTCAATTTATATGGCATTTCAATTTCCACAAACACTTAGTGCCAATAATCAGTAGGTGTGGATGTCCAGGAAATCGAGTTGTTATACTCTACTATTTTAGGGCATCAAACTCTTGCAACAACGTAAATGTTGATGTCCATGAATATTCACAAATTTTTCTAATTTTTTTCTTGTGTTCTATGGCTAGAAATATATAGATACTCGGTGTTAAGGTGAGCTAGATGATAGTGTGCTTTGATCCTGGTTGGATGAAATCCAAGTCTTACTTTGGACCTTCGGCGATCCTCCTACATGACTTAAAAGATGTGGTTGAAACCTCCCTTTTTATCTCGAGATGTGGTTTACATGATTTTCATTATTATTTTATTGGGTTGAACCATGTTAATGGTTACTAGATGGGATATATCTATGTTGAGTGTTGCATTGGCCAACTTTCCCTTCTTCATGTTGCAAATTCTAAACCAACTAAAGTATTCACTCATCCATTTGTTCCCTTCTCTTCGTTCAGCTTGCCTCTCTCTTTCCCTTACTACCTTCCAAAGGTACTTAAATGAATTTGACTAGTTTATTTTCACATTTGAATCAACCTCACAAATAGATCATTGGATAATGCACATGGAACTGATGTAAGCTTATTATGTAACAATTTTTGGTATAATTTTGAGTATATACATGTTGGTTATGAAGTGAACTTGTTAATCGAGCTACCTAAAATTTTGAAAGATTAAAATTACATAATATAGTCTTAATAAGTTACTTAAGAGATCTCATATCTTATGCTATACATTATGCATTGGATATAAAATGAGACAAATTCTAGTGTGCATGAAGAAAATGAAATGCCTAGGAACTACCTTTGGAATATTATTTTTAATGAGTTCAAGTGTCTAGATAACTCTTAAGCCTAGCCTAGGACTTGCTAGGTTTTAGTTTAGTAGATTTCTAGCTTTGCTCGAGGGTTGATCTCTTCTAATGATCAAATCTGAAAATCTCTGTGATGAGTTTTTATGGGAACCATATACAAACAATGGGATTGGTTTCAGTGGGGCTACACGAGTTCAATTTTTACCCAACCAAATGGGCTCTTAGTGAATAAGAACAAATATAAGCGAAGAAGGAAACCCAGAACATGAAGCCAGACAATACATACACACATAACTCATCTCAAAATGCAACCAAGATATGTGAAGCTCATCTCTTTTCTAGAGGTATCTGGGTTTTTGTGAAGGAAGGTATATGTGATATTTAAATCAGAGAAGAAAAATCAACACATTGCTAACCTGGACGTTTGGGCACTCTTCTACTGGGTGGAGACGATGGAGGGACTATGCCCTTAGGCTGCTAGGCGGCGATGCTAGAGAGATGTCGTTCCCTCAGGCTACTATGCGGTGGCGTTGAAGAGTAGAAACCCGGCTGACAAGCTCAAACATGCTTGGTAATGGCGGATTGCACTGTGAGAGATCCACAGACTGCATGTGGGTGAGCTATCCGTTTCTAGTGGAACTAGGGGTGATCGCCTGGAGGGAATTTACACAGGTGAGTGGGAGAAATCGCGGGCATTTGGGAGCCTGCTTATGTGATTGTCACCTACTGGGAGTATTGCGCGTGGGAGAGGATGACAAGAGGATACAATTTTGATGAAATAAGAGGTTTGGTTTTATTTTAAAAAGTTCTCATTTAGTTATACTTAGTTAATACATTTAAGACATGGAGAGGATAAGTGTAGCTATGTCTTATGAATTTAGTTAACTATACTTATTTTATGTATACTTTTCAAATTTGTAGCTAACTAGGGATTTAACTACATAGAAATGACATGTAATTAGAAAAATTGTAGTTAAAGACCATCTTTTTTGTAGTGGATGTTACAACCTCGATTTTTGTTTATATGGTTGTAATTGCAATTATTTCAAAGAAATGTACATAGATGTAAATTGCATGATTTATGATAAATCTATGAGTTTCTTTTACGAATTTTCCTTGTGCATGGTTTTTCATGGACCCTTTGGTAATAATGGGTCCAAGATAATAAAAGAGGAAGAAAAGTTAAAAGAAAACAAGTAATGTTATATCCCCGATTTTTGTAAAAATTGGATTATACATATTGATTTGAGTTTTCCCAATGAAATTATTATTGGAATAATAATATTACTTAAGCGATTATTCTCATTGCAAATTTGTTCTTGCATCACAAGACAAAAGAATAAGAATGTTTGTGTACCAATAAAATAGCAATGGCTTAATGAATTATTGATAAGGGAAATAAGAAAATTATAAATATTTGAAGAATAAGGATGTTCAATGAGATGTTGTTGATAAATTCAAGAAAAAAATTAAACGAGCAAGTTTTTATATAAGATGTCCCAATGAATTGCATGATGTTAGAGATAATTTGAGATAACATTAATGGATTCTTATATATTATTTTGAAGGAATAACCAAGTGAGAGAAAATGAACAATCAAATTATCTCATAATGTGATATGTAGTTGCGTGCCTTTTCTCAATGGCTTATGTTGCCAAATCCACGTTTTATGGGAAGATGAGAGTTTCCTTCTTATAACAACTGGGATCCACAAAGTAAAGATTTATAATATTAGGATAGGGAATATATGAGGAAAGTAATTAATCATCTACCATGGATGGTATACATGTCCATCTTACCCTTGCTTGCCTCCTACGTAGTACCCATTAGGGTTTCTACTACATATCTATATATATAGATGAGATCTGGAACTCTTGTCTCAACCTTGGACTTGACATCAAACTCTGCAGTCCAGGAGAGCCCTATGATGGTCCTAGACGGCAGAACTCCCCTCTTTGGATAAGTTGTGTGAGCAAGACATCAGGAAGTTTATTTGTTTCATGTCGCGCTATGGCCGTCATGGATATGGTTGAGGCTAGCAGGCCAGGGACGGGTTGCAGAGGTCGAATCGGCATATGGGGACCCAGACGATGGGGCTAGGTGTAGTTGTGAAGAGAGGAGGTGGAGCTTCCCTCCGCAGACATGAAGTTGAGAGGGAGAGAGAGTAGTAGAGATGGATACAAGGGAGACAACAATCACACACCTAGGCATGGGGCTTCCCTGATCAGAGGCGAGGATGTTCGTAGGGTCGCGGTGTGAGTGGAGGAGCCCAACGGGGGAGTAGTTCAGATCCCATGTATCTGTTCTGTTCCAAGGAGGAAAATTGGTGGGAAGACCTCTCCCGACCACTGCGGGTCAAATGGAGACTGCCGCTGAATTCAGAGAGACGTGGCGGAGCCGAGGGGTCCAAGTTCTGGTTGATCGAAGCACTGGAGGTGGGAGTCCACCCCCTAGTTGGATCGCCCGTCGCGCAACCTGGTTCTGCACGAGGTTGAAGAAGGCCAAGACTCATTTGACCGTTTTGCCCCTGGGTGGAAGGGACCCCAAGGCACAGAGCAAGGGGTAGTAATGTCCTTTCAATATGTTTTAATTTCCCCCCTTCACTAGACCAGCTGGCTGCAAGCACACGCTAGGATGACGTGGCGTCTCCCGATTGGCCGGTAAGTGCTTTAACTTGAAATAATTGTACTTAATTATTCGTGACTCTGATGAGGACATATAATATATGAAAGTTTCTTAGAAAAATGAGAGGAATCCAAATAAAATAGTTTCAAAACCTAATTATTCTTCCTATTAGAAAAGTATATGCAATGCATGTTTAGAGGTGTTTAATGAAAAGGAAAACCTAGATTTGCCTTAGTCTGATGCTTAATTGAATAGATTCATTCATGTTAGGATAACACCTGATCTTTCCATGTATAATGAGTGAAACCTTGATTATGCTGAATAATGGACAATTCCATATTAGTAATCTTATGTTGTTTTAGGGTTTTGAAACTAATGGGAAAATCTTGAGATAATCTTAATGCAGATAATGTGAATTAGATGTAATGAGCAGTCTCATATGCTTAAGATGATAATTAGGGTTTAACCAAATATGCATAAGTGAGACTGTAATCTTAGAAATTGTGATATGATGGAATTAGGGTTTCTAACCGTAATGCCTGGTCCGACATGAGATAACCCTAAACCCTAGTTTAGGATCGCATTTAGATCTTATTAATGTAATGTGAATACATGGTGACACATATGTAGTATTCTTGTTTCAGATTATGTTGGTTGAATGCTTGTTGCTTGGATGTTTGGATACATTCTACAGTACATGTGATATATTCTGCATGGTTTCTGCAATGGTATAAGGTACGTGGTTACACTTATGAATACATGTATCAAATTCCGAGATTGCCGATGTTTCTCGATGAGATTGAATGACAAATAAACTGCTTGCTTGTTTATTTAGTTCTTACAAACTATAAAGTTCTTATGAGTATCATGTAAACTAAATAACAATATTCTGAATCCTGGGTTAGATTGATCTTCAGGGTAATGCACACGAGCCCCAGAGGGACAGTGATTACACCTGAGGTAGTAGACCAGATAAGGGTTAGAATATGAAAATAAGTTTATATTCTTACATGCGAGATAAAGATGTTTTCTTATATCTGTACTTGCGATTATTGTTTGAACCCACGCACCAGTATAGTAATATAATGACTGCATATTTGTTTTTCGGCATTTTATTTATCAGACATACTTGATTCATGGACGTGAGGGTACTGATAGAGATGTTGAAGACACTACCATTTAATCATGAAGGTTTTGTCTTAATGGTTTATCTTTACACATGTAAAAGTTAATTCTATTTAAAAGTTATGTCACTCCTTAGAGGAGATTTTTATGTAAACATGTAAATATTTGATCATTAATGGAAATTGTTTACTATTTTGTATTATTTCATGAATCTGATCTTATAAATTATGATTAACGACCTGCGACTTTTAAGGTCTTTTAGACACTCAAAAGTGTGGGTCGTTACATTTGGTATCAGAGCACAGATTCATCAACTAATACTTAATAGTTTATAATATCAAATCATCCTTAGAAAATTTAAGAGAAAAAAATTACGTTTAAAAAGCTTTGAAAAGAAAATACTAATAAGTGAAGTAAAATGTGAAAAGATGTAACCTTCGTGTAGGTCCCTCTTGAGAGGGTAAACACTAGAAAGATACAAGTATGGGTAAGCCATTTCTTAGAGGAAGTACTTTTTTTAGGGTATTGAAATCATAGAGAGTCTAGGGATGTAGAAACTCTAAGAGATATAGTGTAGTCCCTAACCCTAACACTAAAACCTTAATAATGGACATGGTGTGGTGGTATGGGAGACTACCCATGTGAACTTGAAATTGGTAATCAACATGGTGTGGTGGTATTGGACACTGCCCATGTGAAACTTGAAATCATGAATAAAAAAAATAAGCAATGGTCTAGGTAACCCAATCTCCCATGCATGGGGGCATGAGGAGCATAAAACTTATGTGATAAGTCTTAAGAGATATAAAAACCCAATAGATGTATATATAACAAAATGAAAAGTTGGAATATAACTTTCTCAAAGTCCTCAGCTTGTCTCTAGAAGTTTAGTGATGGTGGCAAAGCCCCTCGAGGGTAAGGTTGAGGTAGCACCAAGCCTTGGAGGGAAGGTGACCTAAGTTCATTGAATGAACAGAGACCATGAGGGGGTATTCCAGAGATTGAGCAAACATGGGTTGATATGTTATAATGATAAAAGTTATACTCAATGAAAACAAAGAGATAGCTATAAAACTTTAGGGTTAGTGAGACAACCTGGGGTGGGTCAATCCGAGAGTGGGAAGATGACCTATGAAGGAGGAAAACCCTAGATCTTGGGATCAGGTTGTGTCTAGAGAGCTTAACCCCCTCCTATGAGCCAAGAAGGCACCCTAGGATAGGACTTTCCCTTAAAAGGTAAGTGAATAAATGTAATTAAGTATTGAGATAACCTTAATCCTCACCTAGAGGGGTGAAGAGTTAAAGAAAAAAAATGAAAGCACTTAAATTCTTTGAACCCAAGGATGCCAACTCTGAGTGACACAACTGGTCAAGCCCAGGAGGGAAGACCAGGCAGGCACCAAGCCCAAGAGGGAAGGTGGCCTAAGTCCACAATGTAGTTGTTTATGATCAAGCCCTTGGAGGGGAAGATCATAGAGGTTAAGCCGAGGAGGGAAGACTGACATGGCACCAAGCCCCGGAGGGAAGGTGTCCCGAGCCCAATGATGGGACGACACTGCATTATGTGTACTCAAAAGAGAGAGATGAAGGCAATTCGGGTGAAAGAATTAAATAAGAGAATATTGTGCTTAATAGATGTGACATCTCAAAAGAAACCCTTAGGGAGGGTAGAGTCTTGATGCAATCCTAGGGTCAATAGGGTGTATTAGAGGTACATAGGACCATTGGGTTGGGAGTTTATATGCCCTGAATGCACATGACCATGTGTTCGGGAGGTAACAACTAGGTTTATCCAAGGCACATGACTCAGGAGATTAGCTACCTCCATGAGGATCATGTAGTCTAATTGGTGAATGTGAAAGGAACTCTCTTGATGCATAAGGATGATATCACTCTAAAAGTACCTATACCCCTAGAGACTTCAATGTTTTATCGAAGGATCATAATGATACATGAAATGTAAATATAAAAGAAGTCACGAAAACTTGAGAGAAGTTGTTCCCTAACTTAAGAGTAAGAAAATGGACACTTGACTTCATGGAACATAAGAATTCTATAAAATTAAGAACAAGTAAGTTTAGAGTCATATAGAGTATGATTCAACTTAATATGTGAAGTTGAAAGGTAATGTGTGAATGTGCTATCTCCTCTCTTGGAATGGAATGAACCTTGTATTTGGGCTGCAGTCAAATGCTTGTTTCATCTCATTATGAGGGAGGGAGATTGGATAGACACACGTTATGCTTAAAAATTGAGATAATGAGGATGAATATCCTACATTTAATGCGTAATGATGTGACCTAGGGTTAGAGGTGTCACCTCACCCTTGTCTGAAAATAATGAATAATAGGTTGGAAACCTAGGTGAAAAGAGAAATCACCAAGTAATAATGAAATCACCAAAGAGAATGAAATCATCAAGGTATGATGAGGTGTGAACATTAGAGATGTGGATATACTTGAATTTCAATTCAAGTGCCAATCCTATTAGTATTGTGATGAATTTTTTTTTCCTATCAGTAAAAGATGTTAACAACATCTAAGTAGGGTTGTTAACCCTAAGGTATAAAACTAAGTTGGAATATCATTCACCTTAAAGCTTAATGGGTGCAAATTTTGGGGACAAAATTTCTTTTAAGGAGGGGTGAATGTTATATCCCCAATTTTTGTAAAAATTGGAATATACATATTGATTTGAGTTTTCCCAATGAAATTATTATTGGAATAATAATATTACTTAAGTGATTATTTGCATTGCAAATTTGTTCTTGGAGCACAAGACAAAACAAAAATAATATTTGTGTACTAATAAAATAGCAATGGCTTAATGAATTATTGATAAGGTAAATAAGAAAATTATAAATATTTGAAGAACAAGAATGTTCAATGAGATGCTGCAGATAAATTCAAGAAAAAAATTAAAAGAGCAAGTTTTTATATAAGATTTTCCAATGAATTGCACGATGTTAGAGATAATTTGAGATAACATTAATAGATTCTTATATATTATTTTGAAGGAATATCCAAGTGAGAGAAAAAGAATAATCAAATTATCTCATAATGTGATATGTAGTTGCGTGCCTTTTCTCAATGGCTTATGTTGCCAAATCCACGTTATATGGGAAGATGAGAGTTTCCTTCTCATAACAACTGGGATCTATAAAGTAAAGATTTATAATATTAGGATAGGGAATATATGAGGAAAGTAATTAATCATCTACCATGGATGGTATACATGTCCATCTTACCCTTGCTTGCCTCCTACGTAGTACCCATTAGGGTTTCTACTACATATCTATATATATAGATGAGATCTGGAACTCTTGTCTCAACCTTGGACTTGACATCAGACTCTGCAGTCCAGGAGAGCCCTATGATGGTCCTAGATGGCATAACTCCCCTCTTTGCATAAGCTGTGTGAGCAAGACATCGGGTGGTTCATTTGTTTCGTGCCGTGCTATGACCGTCATGGAGATGGTTGAGGCTAGCAGGCTAGGGATGGGTTGCAGAGGTCGAATCGTCACATGGGGACCCAGACAATGGGGCTTGTTACAAACCCAATTTTTGGCTTCATTCATCGAGAAATGTAATTTCTCATATTAAGGATATTTGAACAAATAATGATATAATTTGGTTCGAATAAATGGATTTCGTTACAATAGCCTTGTTGTTTGTGTTGTCGGCTTTATTGGCTATTGGGCCCAAATAATAAGAAAATTCAATTAGTAAATGAATAATTGAATAATTGATAAAATAAATATGTGGAAACATGTAGAAGGCAAATCCAAAGAGGGTTTCGTGCCTCTTGGGTTCCTTGGGTTCCAAGGAGTCCAAAATTGCAAAAAGAAAATGAAAGATTAATTAAGTATTTCTTTAGTAAGAAAGAAATTGAAAAATAATGTTAAAATGTTGGAAATAATTTGAAAAAGGTATAATTGGGTTATCCTTGGTGGAATTTCATATTCCAAGGATTCCTAATTATAAAAGGAATGCCAATAAGGAAAATAAAAAGAAAGATATAAGAGAGTGGTGATTCCAGATGGATATATAAGATAATGACGATGCGCTTTTTTTAATAAAGAAGTGGAAGGAATATATATTAAGATAGTTTCCTTAAGCACTTGGGAACTTAACCCATCAACCAGAGATTAACCCACATACCCGTGAGGATAGGACTCTATAGAAAGGGAAAGGGTTTAATGGAGACTAACCCTAGATATATGAGAACAACATATGCTCTTCTTGGGATTTAGTATATATATAGGGGGAAGATACGCCCCGATTCCTGGATATTCTAAAGTATCGGCAACCTAACTCTCCTTGTTCATCTCCCTCTCCTTCCAAACTCATAACTCTGCTATGGACCGTAACCCTAACTCCTCTGATGAAGATCATTGGAAGTGGCCAAGGCTTCGACGCAAGGTCTATCGAAGACCTACACTGCAACCTGACCACCACGGGAGGGTGGCGTGACCTGGCTGCTGTGATGACATCACTTCTCACAGATCAGTTGTGAAGCTCATAAGCTAGAAGCAGGTAGGTTTCACCCTCCGATCTGTACCCCCATGAGCCTCTATGGAGGCGGGTGGCTGCCACAGGCGGGAGCCGTTCTTCCGAAAGAATATAGGTATCTTCTCACGAGTCCACATGTGAAGGGGGCGAAGCTTTGGAGATCAGGAAGGGACCATGGGGAAAGCTACGATAGATCCAGAAGCGAGCAGCAGTTGTCAGTGTCACGAGGATGGTAGGGGTGTAGCTGCCAGCGACGCTCTACAATAGGAACTTGGGTTGGTGAGGATGGGAGTCCAAGATGCCATCCGTGGGAAGCATCTTGAGAGGAGCAGGAGATGAAGATGTTTGGACGGTGGTGATCTCGTCCCAAAAGATTTGCGAGCACTGACGTGCGCAACGTGGTTCGACAAGGCCCGTGGTGGAGCTTCACGGCTGTCTGTCCTGGCTATGGCACGGTGCGGGTCTGCGATGCCCTTGTAGTAGAGCCCTATCATGAGGTTAGGGATGGTGAGCGGTAGGTAGTCTAGGCAGAGGAGATATGGTGTGTGGAGGAGGAAAGCCCGACACCATCATGGCGCCTCTAGTCACACCGCGTGCGGAATCCGACACCGCGGATGTGCGTGAGGTAGAGGATCTTCCCGTTGCAAGGTAGAAGGAGAAACATTGTGAGATGACCTGATGACCCCTGGGGTCATACGTTATCACTAAGGGCAAAGAAGTAATCTCTCTTTTACTTATTATCTTGGGGAGAATTAAAAAGGAAATACGAAAAGCTATTGTGGTGTTATCTGATTGGCCCAAATATCTTTAATTTGCAATTATCATAGTAATTTCTAGGATGATCGGATTTAGACAAGTAATATATGAAACTTGCTCAGAAAAATGAGAGGATTCCAAATAAAATCTTATTAGAACCTGATCATGCTTCATGTTCTAAAAGTATATGCAATTCATGTGTTAATATGAATAATATAAAGGGAAAACCTAGATTTTGCTTAATCTAATGCTTAATTGAATATGATTGTTCATGTTAAGCTAATACCTAATCTAGACCTATATGATGAAGAAATTCTTGATAAAGATGAATAATTGATGATTTTATGTTAATAATCTCATACAATGTTGATTTAGGGTTTTTACCCCATATGAGAATGATTAAGCTTTTAGAAACCCTAATTTAGGGTAAAAGATGATAACATCATATATAATTTGAAAAATGTGAAAAAACATTGTTAAATGATGATCCTAAGTCAATTTGGGTATAAAAGATAATTAAAATAGATAGTTGAGCAATTAAGGTTCATATAAATGGAAAAGAGTATTTTAGGGTTTGTTGACCTAAAAGGGATAAAGTTTGAGGAATGGATCTAAGAAACCCTAATGAAGATTAATGAAACTCTAAAATGGATACAAAAACCCTAGAAAGTGAATCCAAGTCAATAAAGTAGATTTTTGATAAAGTGTGTAATAAATAGGGTACATATTCTTTTCAGGAATTATGTGATGATTGAATTACTTGCTTGGATCTGGTGACTGGCTTGATTGTATATACATGAAGTATATGTTGAATAATTTGAATGACTCATCAAATCTGGTATGTGGTTACGCTTATGAATAGTCTCTCTAGTTTCACGGCGATTCCCGAAGTTTTAATCGGTTGCTTGAAAATAATTGTTGGATGTCTATTTATTTCATGCAACTATAAAGTGACTATGATTATCACTATAAATGTGCGTATATAACTCACTAGATCCGGGTCCACCTCTATTTCTTTGAAAAGGCTAAAAAAAGGAGTAATCCTAGAGCAAGGTCTAGGTTACTAAGAGTTAGAAACTGGGCTACCTATGTGTAGTGCCATGAGACTCATTATCCTGCCATGAGTTAAGGAGTGGGCTACTTACGAGTAGTGCCATGTGACTCAACCCTAGAAATTGGTTCACCTATAGGTGGATCATGAGGGGTTTAATGGGGGCAACATAGAGGACAGGGTACTCTTAGATCTCGGAGTTGTATTTAAAATGTAATCTTGGTTGTTAAATGATTTATTGAATGATTACATTGTTAACATATTTACATAATTATTGTTTCCCCCACATACCAGCTTCGGCTGACTGACGTTTTGTTTGTCGACGTTTTAGGTACAAGCCAAAAGGACAAACAGTAAATCGTCATATTGTGAAATACATGAAGTAAGATACAAGGAGGATTAGTTAGAGTAGTGGATAGAAGTTTAGAGATCCAAGTTTTAAAAAAGGTATGCGAAAGTTTATTTTCTTATAGTTTTCCCATTTAGACTGTTAACATTTGATAATTATTCTTGGTTATTTGCCGAACCTTTGATCTGAAAGTTATGGGTGCGGCTTCGACCTCTCGGTCTCCCTTAATTGGGGTTTATCGGGGGGTGGGTGGATGGGGTCGTAACATTTGGTATCAGAGCCTAGGTTCCTCACTTAACCATTAATAATTATTAAATTTTACGAACTCCATATAACCCAAGGGAGTTATTAGAGGATTATCCGAAAGATGGAGGTGTCTAGAAAAGGATCACGATCGGGGGCTGGCAATATTTTCCTCCGCACCGCTAGTCGGAATATGAGGACTCCTAGTCCGTGTGACTTCCTGGCCAAAGTCTTAGGGTATGAATCGAAATAAGATTCCTTTAGGACTTTCTCATCTTGATTCATCCCTTCTCAACTCAAATTCCCTTAAGGACCTAAAGGATTAGGGTTTTCTCTCTTTTCCTCACCCTCTTGAGGTATGGGTAAGATTAATAAGATCTAAGGAATCCTCTATCAAATTAATGAAAAGCATGTAAATAAGATGTCATCGACATAAGCTTAATAGAGTAAGCATAAACTAAAGAATAGATACATGCTTAGGTCATATGACATAAGTTTTGATGCCCTCAGGAGAGACCTGAGGATATACCTCCTTGTCAGGAGGATGAGTACAGAGAGTTAGTCTTGGAGGAAGAGGCCTCCATTAAAAGTAGAGACCTAGCTCATCCTTTGGGGATGATGTTAACCCTAACCCTAAGTGAAGGTTAGAAGGTGAGAAGGCATGACGAGTTAGACCAGGTGTTTGGATGGACATACCTTGGATGACGTATGAGCCATGAGAGGTTGGGTAACCTAGCACCATTGGCAACCCAACCATGGGAAGGGTCGTGCATGTTAGAGTGAAAGATAGCTCCTACATTGTTGAGGTTAGAGAAGAACCTAAGGAAACCTCATGAGCTTATATGGGCATAATAGGCACCCAGAATGTATCAATAGTGCAAGAAATAGGTTGAAACCCTAGCTGGGAGTGTTTAATGGATAGCTTATAAGCATAAGGGGCTATGGATAACCTTGAGCGAACATAAGTTGACCATAGGCTTCATCTAGCTAGGGGCATGCTTTTGAGGTTGACCCTTCACGAAGATAGGACCTCTAATGGTGAGGTTGGATGTAGGATTAACTCTAGAGAGAGAGCATGACCCCAGGCAAGAAGGCTAGAAGCCTAAAACCCCAAGATATGAGGAACAATGGGGAGTCAAGGATGATGCGACCTAAGTGAATGATAGCAGTTGCCTCATGCATAATTCCTGGAGGCTGATGATATCTTGGTTGTCTTAGAGGACCAAACCCTAGAGAGAGGATGAGTCTTCTTATACCTTTGTACCTATGGTGTAGATGAGAAGAAGAATTCCATAAATCATGGGAGAGGGACCCCTTTGGTAGGGTGTATATCAACTTTGTTGGTTTAAGGTAACCTAAAGAGGTCTCATAGGATCTTGAGAAGCTAAGTGAAAAGTAAATGGTATGAGAATGAACTTATAGACCCATATATATCCATCTCTAAGTGCATGTGGATGTGTTACCATGATGGTAACCGGTAAAGGGCCTGATCAAGGTAGGCAGGTCACCACGACCCCTATGAAAGGATGGATGTCAGCCCATGTATACAAAGAGAGATGATGAAGGCTTGGGCAAGGTTCTAAGTTGGACATGTACTATAAATGGAATCCTAAGTCTATCCTAGGGTCAGGTAGGGATAAGACCGATGAAGGTAGGAGTTGCCTAATTCCCTAGTTGCACATGACCATAGGGTCGGGAGGTAACAACTATCATTGTCTGAGGGCCATGGGTCAGGTGATTGATCACCTTCATGACCTCATGGGACCCAAAGGGCAGATGAGTAGGGCACTCTCTTGATGCATGAGGGAAGAGGGATGACCCCAAAAGAGCCGGTACCCTATAGACCTAGAGGAGATGACCAAGGATATAAACCTCAGTAGGTTCAAGACCATTTTGATATCATGATGTCTGTGATGTAGAGCATAGGTGGCACATTGCAACTTAGATGTAAAGGTGTATTGGCAAGGTGGGATGTACCATCTCTACTCTTGGAACAGGAAGAACTCTGTATTTGGACTATAGCCAAATGCTTATTTCCTCTTGATATGGGGGTGAGAGATAGGACATTACGCATGCCATACACCAAGGATAAGAGATGATGTAGGTTGGAACGTTGCCATGAGAAATGGGGATAGAGAAGATAACCTACCCTGGTAAAGTGAATGATACATGGATGGTTTGCAAACACTAAGAGGAATGAGGTAGTCACCATATAAGGATGTTTTTATCATGAGCTATGTGGAACTTACAAGTTATACAAGATTGAGTTTGATCACCAAGAAGATGAGCTCAAAGTGTTCTCAATGAAGATGGACTTAGAGTTCGAGTTTGAGATGATAAGTGAAATACATGGAAGTGTATGTATTCAATGTTACCTAATACCTAAGGATGTGAAGTGGTAATGGATGTTTTGGTTGAGATATAGCTTCCTAATTTGGATACAAGAGGTTGTTTGGCTAACCCTAAGTTTGAAAAGGAGAGGTGTTTGGATAACACTCAGATGTAACGAGATATGTTGAAAAAGTTAATGGTTGTTTGGTTAGCCAGTCTAGTCCTTGATGCAATGAAAGGATGGTTGTAGAACCCCAAATGCACTCTATGGATAGGAAGGTGATGAAACCCTGATTAGAGTGGTTTAGGGTTGCTGAGGTATCAAGATGGAGGAATCATGACAATACAGGAAATCATGATTGAAGATCACCATACACTGTGATACTTAAAAGATAGTAAGTGTCAGTAATACTTAAGATGCCTAAGATAAAGTTGCATGTGGTATATGGCCATGCAAGCCGTGGGTGAAGCACGAACACCAGTAACCCAGTGCATTGTTATAAAGGATAAAGAGTCCCTGAAAGAGGAAGGGAGTACATCACTATGGATGTTGTAAGTCTCCCCTCGATCAAGGAAGGTCGAGATGCAATATGGGTTATGGTATATCGCCTTACCTATATGACATGAGAAAGAAAGAGTACTATCAAGGGACAGATCGGGTTGAACTACATATGAGAGAGATGGTTCAACTACACCATGTGGTTGAGTATAAAAGTTCTTGAGTTTGACCTAAAGGTTCCCTTCCAAAAGGTGGAAGTAGGTACATGAAGAACTCGATGTTAGTACAGTTTATCACCCCTAACTAATGGTTAGTATGATCCAGACTTAAGGGTCTGATGAGAGCATATGTGCTCATTCAGGGTGATAGTTAGAGACAATTCTTGTCCTATGAAAGATGTGGTGATGACCACCATAGCCAATATCGGGATTTAAAGAAGCTCTGTAAGGGAGGTTGTGTCGATCACCACTTCAGTAAGGTGATGTTGGTGCAAGGACCATGTGACAGTTAGAAAAGGGCCACAATTCTTGTAGATAAAGTTGTTTTGATCGTGCAATGGCTGAAAGGAGCCTAAAGACGACAAGAGTCATGAGTAGATGCAAAGTAGACTGACATGCAGTTCACTGTGGGAGAATATGTGACATGAAAATCCAACCCCTCTGAGCTATAGATAAGAAGGCTGAGTCCCCGATACATGGGTCTGTTTGAGGTGGATTGGTGGAAGAGGTTATGTTTGACCCTACCCGTCAGGATAAAGTAATGTGTAATGAGTTCCATGTGTCCAATTTAGAGCACTATGTGAGGTACCTCGACCATGTGCTGAGCATTGAACCTAGTGAGCCCCAAGGGAGGCTGAAATGGACTGAGTCCACCTGTGCAGTTTATAGACGCCGGGATGAAAGGACTCAGAAAAAAAGAATATGTGATGATAAAGGTTCTTGGGAAGCGTCATGAGTACAGTAAAGCCACATAGGGGCCAATGATGGACATGGAAAAGTCTTATCCTGAATTGTTTGTTTGCTTGATAGAATTTTGAGGACAAAATTCCTATAAGAGGGGAAGGATGTTACAACCCCAATTTTTGGGTTCATTCATCGAGAAATGTAATTTCTCATATTAAGGATATTTGAACAAATAATGATATAGTTTGGTTCGAATAAATGGATTTTGTTACAATAGCCTTGTTGTTTGTGTTGTGGGCTTTATTGGCTATTGGGCCCAAATAATAAGAAAATTCAATTAGTAAATGAATAATTGAATAATTGATAAAAGAAATATGTGGAAACCTCTAGATGGAAAATCCAAAGAGGATTTTATGCCTCTTGGGTTCCTTGGGTTCCAAGGAGTCCAAAATTGCAAAAAAAAAAGGAAAGATTAATTAAGTATTTCTTTAGTAAGAAAGAAATTGAAAAATAATGTTAAAATGTTGGAAATAAGTGGAAAAAGGTATAATTGGGTTATCCTTGGTGGAATTTCGTATTCCAAGGATTCCTAATTATAAAAGGAATGCCAATAAGGAAAATAGAAAGAAAGATATAAGAGAGTGGTGATTCCAGGTGGATATATAAGATAATGACGATGAGTTTTTTTAATAAAGAAGTGGAAGGAATATATATTAAGATAGTTTCCTTAAACACTTGGGAACTTGACCCATCAACTAGAGATTAACCCACATACCCGTGAGGATAGGACACTGTAGAAAGGGAAAGGGTTTAATGGAGACAAACCCTAGATATATGAGAATAACGGATGCTCTTCTTGGGATTTAGTATATATATAGGGGGAAGATACACCCCGATTCCTGGATATTCTAAAGTATCAGCACCCTAACTCTCCTTGTTCATCTCCCTCTCCTTCCAAACTCGTAACTCTACTATGTACCGTAACCCTAACTCCTCTGATGACGATCATTAGAAGTGGCCAAGGCTTCGTCGCAAGGTCCATCGAAGACCTACACTGCAACCTGACCACCATGGGAGGGTGGCGTGACTTGGCTACTGTGATGACATCACTGCTCATGGATCAGTTGTGAAGCTGGTAGGCTAGAAGCAGGTAGGGTTTCACCCTCCGATTTGTACCCCCATGAGCCGCTATGGAGGCGGGTGGCTGCCATAGGCGGGAGCCATTCTTCTGACAAAATATAGTTATCTTCTCACGAGTCCACATGTGAAGGGGGCAAAGCTTTAGAGATCAGGAAGGGACCATGGGGAAAGTTGCGGTAGATCCAGAAGGGAGCAGTAGTTGTCAGCGTCACGAGGATGGCAGGGGTGTAGTTGCCGGTGGCGCTCTGCAATAGGAACTCGGGTTGGTGAGGATGGGAGTCCAAGACGCCATCCATGGGCAGCATCATGAGAGGAGCAGGAGACGAAGATGTCTGGACGGTGGTGACCTCGTCCCAACAGATTTGCGAGCACTGCCTTGCGTAGCGCGGTTTGGCAAGGCCCGCAGTGGAGCTTCATGGCTGTCCGTCCAGGCTATGGCATAGTGCGGGTCTGCGACGCCCTTGCAACAGAGCCCTATCGTGAGGTTAGGGATGGTGAGCGGCATGTAGTCTAGGCGGTGGAGCTATAGTGTGTGGAGGAGGAAAGTCCGGCACCATCATGGCGCCTCCAGTCACACCGCGTGCGGAGTCCGACACCGCGAATGTGCGTGAGGTAGAGGGTCTTCCCGTTGCAAGGTAGAAGGAGAAACATTGTGAGATGACCTGATGACCCCTGGGGTCATACATTATCACTAAGGGTAAAGAAGTAATCTCTCTTTTACTTGTTATCTTGGGGAGAATTAAAAAGGAAATACGAAAAGCTATTGTGGCGTTATCTGATTGGCCCAAATATCTTTAATTTGCAATTATCATAGTAATTTCTAGGATGATCGGATTTAGACAAGTAATATATGAAACTTGCTCAGAAAAATGAGAGGAATCCAAATAAAATATTAGTAGAACCTGATCATGCTTCCTGTTCTAAAAGTATATGCAATTCATGTGTTAATATGAATAATATAAAGGGAAAACCTAGATTTTGCTTAATCTAATGCTTAATTGTATATGTTCGTTCATGTTAAGCTAATACCTGATCTAGACCTGTACGATGAAGAAATTATTGATAAAGATGAATAATTGATGATTTTATGTTAATAATCTCATACAATGTTGATTTAGGGTTTTTACCCCATATGAGAATGATTAAGCTTTTAAAAACCCTAATTTAGGGTAAAAGAGGATAAGATCATATATAATTTGAAAATTGTGAAAATACGTTGTTAAATGATGATCCTAAGTCAATTTGGGTATAAAAGAGTATTAAAATGGATAGTTGAGCAATTAAGGTTCATATAAATGGAAAAGAGTATTTTAGGGTTTGTTGACCTAAAAGGGATAAAGTTTGAGGAATGGATCTAAGAAACCCTAATGAAGATTAATGAAACTCTAAAATGGATAAAAAATCCCTAGAAAGTGAATCCAAGTCAATAAAGTAGATTCTTGATAAAGTGTGTAATAAACATGGTACATATTCTTTTTAGGAATTATGTGATAATTGAGTTACTTGCTTGGATCTGTTGACGGGCTTGATTGCATATACATGAAGTATATGTTGAATAATCTGCATGACTCATCAAATCAGGTATGTGGTTACTCTTATGAATAATCGCTCTAGTTTCACGATGATTCCTGAAGTTTTAATCGGTTGCTTGAAAATAACTATTGGATGTCTATTTATTTCATGCAACTATAAAGTGACTATGATTATCACTATAAATGTGCGTATATAACTGACTAGATCCGGGTCCACCTCTATTGCTTTGAAAAGGCTAAAAAAAGGGGTAATCCTAGAGCAAGGTCTAGGTTACCGAGAGTTAGAAATTGGGCTACCTACGTGTAGTGCCATGAGACTCATTAGCCTGCCATGAGTTAAGGAGTGGGCTACTTACGAGTAGTGCCATGTGACTCAACCCTAGAAATTGGTTCACCGATAGGTGGATCATGAGGGGTTTAATGGGGGAAACATAGAGGATAGGGTACTCTTGGATCGCGGAGTTGTATTTAAAATGTAATCTTGGTTGTTAAATGATTAGTTGAATGATTACATTGTTAACATATTTACATAATTATTGTTTCCCCCACATACCAGCTTCGGCTGACCGACGTTTTGTTTGTCGGCGTTTTAGGTACTAGCCAAAAGGACAAAAAATAAATCGTCATATTGTGAAATACATGAAGTAAGATATAAGGAGGATTAGTTAGAGTAGTGGATAGAAGTTTAGAGATCCAATATTTCAAAAAGGTATGCGAAAGTTTATTTTCTTACAATTTTTCCGTTTAGAATGTTAAAATTTGATAATTATTCTTGGTTAATTGCCGAACCTTTGATCCGGAAGTTATGGGTGCGGCTTCGACCTCTCGGTCTCCGTTAATTAGGGGTTATCGGGAGGTGGGGTCGTAAAAGGGCTAGGTGCAGTTGTGAAGAGAGGATGCGGAGCTTCCCTCCGTAGGCATGAAGTTGAGAGGGAGAGAGAGTAACAGAGACGAATACAAGGGAGACAGCAGTCACGCACCTGGGCGTGGGGCTTCCCTGATCAGAAGTGAGGAGGTTCGTAGGGTTGCAGTGTGAGCGGAGGAGCCCAACGGGGGAGTAGTTCAGATCCCCTGTACCTATTCTGTTCCAAGGAGGAAAATTGGTGGGAAGACCTCTCCCAACCACCGCAGGTCACGTGGAGACTGCCACTGAGTTTGGAGAGACGTGGCAGAGTCGATGGGTCCAAGTCCTGATTGATCGGAGCACTGGAGGTGGGAGTCCACCCCCCTGGTTGGATTGTCGGTCGCGCAGCCTGGTTCTACACGAGGTTGAAGAAGGCCAAGGCTCGTTTTACCGTTTTGCCCTTGGGTGGAAGGGACCCCAAGGCACAGAGCGAGGGGTAGTAATGTCCTTTCAATATGTTTTAATCGCCCCCCTTCACTGGACCAGCTGGCTGCAGGCACACGCTAGGATGACATGGCGTCACCCGATTGGCCGGTAAGTGCTTTAACTTGAAATAATTTTACTTAATTATTCGTGACTCTGATGAGGACATATAATATATGAAAGTTTCTTAGAAAAACGAGAGGAATCCAAATAAAATAGTTTCAGAACCTAATTATTCTTCCTATTCAAAAAGTATATGCAATGCGTGTTTAGAGATGTTTAATGAAAAGGAAAACCTAGATTTGCCTTAGTCTAATGCTTAATTGAATAGATTCATTCATGTTAGGATAACACCTGATCTTTCCATGCATAATGAGTGAAACCTTGATTATGCTGAATAATGGACAATTCCAGATTAGTAATCCTATAAATGTTGTTTTAGGGTTTTGAAACTAATGGGAACATCTTGAGATAATCTTAATGCAGATAATGTGAATTAGATGTAATGCGTAGTCTCATATGCCTAAGATGATAATTAGGGTTTAACCTAATATGCATAAGTGAGACTGTAATCTTAAAAACTGTGATATGATCGAATTAGGGTTTGTAACCCAAATGCCTAATCCAAAAATGAGATAATCCTAAACCCTAGTTTAGGATCGCATCTAGATCTAATTAATGTAATGTGAATACATGGTGACACATATGTAGTATGCTTGTTTCCGATTATGTTGGTTGAATGCTTGTGGCTTGGATGTTTGGATACATTCAAAAGTACATGTGATATATTTTGCATGGTTTCTGCAATGGTATAAGGTACGTGGTTACGCTTATGAATACATGTATCGAATTCTGAGATTGTCGATGTTTCTCGATGAGAATGAATGACAAATAAAATGCTTGCTTGTTTATTTAGTTGTTGCAAACTATAAAGTTCTTATGAGTATCATGTAAACTAAATAACAATATTCTAAATCCTGGGTTAGATTGATCTTAAGGGTAATGCACACGAGCCCCAGAGGGACAGTGATTACAGCTGAGGTAGTAGACCAGATAAGGGTTAGAATATGAAAATAAGTTTATATTCTTACATGCGAGATAAAGATGTTTGCTTATATCTGTACTTGTGATTATTGTTTGAACCCACATACCAGTATAGTAATATATTGACCACATATTTGTTTGTCGGCGTTTTAGGTATCAAATATACTTGATTCGTGGACATGAGGGTACAGATAGAGATGTTGAAGACACTACAGTTTAATCATGAAGGTTTAGTCTTAATGGTTTATCTTTACACCTATAAAAGTTAATTCTATGTAAAAGTTATGTAACTCCTTAGAGGAGCTTTTTATCTAAACATGTAAATATTTGATCATTAATGGAAATTGTTTACTATTTTGTATTATTTCGTGAATCTGATCTTGGAAATTATGATTAACGATCTGTGACTTTTAAGGTCTTTTAGACACTCAAAAGTGTCGGTCGTTACTTTTGGTATCAGAGCACAGATTCATCAATGAATACTTAATAGTTTATAATATCAAATCATCCATAGAAAATTTAAGAGAGAAAAAATAGGTTTAAAAACCTTTGAAAAGAAAATACTAATAAGAGAAGTAAAATGTGAAAAGATGTAACCTTCATGTAGGTTCCTCTAGAGAGGGTAAACACTAGAAAGATACAAGTATGGGTAAGCCCTATCTTAGAGGAAGGACTTTGTTTAGGGTATTGAAATCCTAGATAGTATAGGGACGTGGAAACTCTAAGAGATAGAGTTTAGTCCCTAACCGTAACACTAAAACCTTAATAATGGACATGGTGTGGTGGTATGGGACACTACCCATGTGAAATATGAAATTGGTAATCAACATGGTGTGGTGGTATGGGACACTGCTCATGTCAAACTTGAAATCATGAATAAAAAAATAAGGGATGGTCTAGGTAACCCAATCTCCCATGGTTGGGGGCATGAGGAGCATAAAATTTATGTGATAAGTCTTAAGAGATATAAAAACCCAATAGATGTATATATAACAAAATGAAATGTTGGAATATAACTTGCTCAAAGTCCTCAGGTTGTCTCTAGAAGTTTAGTGATGGTGGCCAAGCCCCTAGAGGGGAAGGTCGAGGTAGCACCAAGCCCTGGAGGGAAGGTGACCCAAGTTCATTGAATGAACAGAGATCATGAGGGGGTATTCCAGAGATTGAGCAAACATGGGTTGATATGTTATAATGATAAAAGTTATACTCAATGAAAACAAAGAGATAGCTATAAAACCTTTAGGGTTAGTAAGACAACCTGGGGTGGGTCAACCCGAGAGTGGGAATATGACCTATGAGGGAGGCAAAACCTAGATCTTGGGATCAGGTTGTGGCTAGAGAGCTTAACCCCCTCCTATGAGCCAAGAAGGCACCCTAGGCTAGGACTTTCCCTTAAAAGGTAAGTGAATAACTGTAATTAAGTATTGAGATAACCTTAATCCTCACCTAGAGGGGTGAAGAGTTAAAGGAAAAAAATGAAAGCACTTAAATTCTTGGAATCCAAGGATTCCAACCCTGAGTGACACAACTGGTCAAACCCAGGAGGGAAGACCAGGTAGGCACCAAGCCCAGGAGGGAAGGTGGCCCAAGTCCACAATGTAGTTGTTTACGATCAAGCCCCTGGAGGGGAAGATCATAGAGGTCAAGCCCAGGAGGGAAGACCGACATGGCACCAAGCCCTGGAGAGAAGGTGGCCTGAGTCTAATGATGGGACGACACTGCATTATGTGTACTCAAAAGAGAGAGATGAAGGCAATCCGGGTTAAAGAATTAAATAAGAGAATAATGTGCTTGAAAGATGTGACATCTCAAAAGAAACCCTTAGGGAGGGTAGAGACCTGATGCAATCCTAGGATCAACAGGGTGTATTAGAGGTACATGGGACCAATGGGTTCGGAGTTGATATGCCCTGAATGCACATGACCATGTGGTCGGGAGGTAACAACTAGGTTTATCCAAGGCACATGACTCAGGAGATTAGCTACCTCTATTAGGATCATGTAGTCTAATGGGTGAATGTGAAAGGCACTCTCTTGATGCATAAGGACGATATCACTCTAAAAGTACCTATACCCCTAGAGACCTCAAGGTTTTATCGAAGGCTCATAATGATACATGAAATGTAAATATAAAAGAAGTCACGAAAACTTGAGAGAAGTTGTTCCCTAACTTAAGAGTAAGAAAATGGACACTTGACTTCATGGAACATAAGAATTCTATAAAATTAAGAACAAGTAAGTTTAGAGTCATATAGAGTATGATTCAACTTAATATGTGAAGTTGAAAGGTAATGTGTGAATGTGCTATCTCCTCTCTTGGAATGGAATGAACCTTGTATTTGGGATGTAGTCAAATGCTTGTTTCATCTCATTATGAGGGAGGGAGATTGGATAGACACACGTTATGCTTAAAAATTGAGATAATGAGGATGAATATCCTACATTTAATGTGTAATGACGTGACCTAGGGTTAGAGGTGTAACTTCACCCTTGTCTGAAAATAATGAATAATAGGTTGGAAACCTAGGTGAAAAGAGAAATCACCAAGTAATAATGAAATCGAAATCATCAAGGGATGATGAGGTGTGAACATTAGAGATGTGGATATACTTGAATTTCAATTCAAGTGCCAATCCTATTAGTACTGTGATGATTTTTTTTCCTATCAGTAAAAGATGTTAACAACATTTAAGTAGGGTTGTTAACCCTAAGGTCTAAAACGAAGTTGGGATATCATTCACCTTAAAGCTTAATGGGTTTGAATTTTAGGGGCAAAATTTCTTTTAAGGAGGGGTGAATGTTATATCCCCAATTTTTCTAAAAATTGGATTATACATATTGATTTGAGTTTTCCCAATGAAATTATTATTGGAATAATAATATTACTTAAGCGATTATTTGCATTGCAAATTTGTTCTTGGAGCACAAGACAAAAGAATAAGAATGTTTGTGTACCAATAAAATAGCAATGTATTAACGAATTATTGATAAGGGAAATAAGAAAATTATAAATATTTGAAGAACAAGGATGTTCAATGAGATGTTGCTGATAAATTCAAGAAAAAAATCAAAAGAGCAAGTTGTATATAAGTTGTCCCAATGAATTGCATGATGTTAGAGATATTTTGAGATAAAATTAATGGATTCTTATATATTATTTTGAAGGAATAACCAAGTGATAGAAAAAGAATAATCAAATTATCTCATAATGTGATATGTAGTTGCGTGCCTTTTCTCAATGGCTTATGTTGCCAAATCCACATTTTATGGGAAGATGAGAGTTTCCTTCTCATAACAACTGGGATCTATAAAGTAAAGATTTATAATATTATGATAGGGAATATATGAGGAAAGTAATTAATCATCTACCGTGTATGGTATACATGTCCATCTTACCCTTGCTTGCCTCCTACATAGTACCCATTAGGGTTTCTACTACGTATCTATATATATAGATGAGATTTGGAACTCTTGTCTCAACCTTGGACTTGACATCAGACTCAGCAGTCCACGAGAGCCCTATGATGGTCCTAGACGGTAGAACTCCCCTCTTTGGATAAGATGTGTGAGCAAGACATCGAGTGGTTCATTTGTTTCATGCCGCGCTATGGCCGTCATGGAGATGGTTAAGGCTAGCAGGCCAGGGACAGGTTGCAGAGGTCGAATCGTCACATGGGGACCCAGAAGATGGGGCTAGGTGAAGTTGTGAAGAGAGGAGGCGAAGCTTCCCTCCGCAGGCATGAAGTTGAGAGGGGGAGAGAGTAGCAGATATGGATACAAGGGAGACATCAGTCACGCACCTTGGCATGGGGCTTCCCTGATCAGAGGCGAGGAGGTTCGTAGGGTCGCGGTGTGAGCGGAGGAGCCCAACGAGGGAGTAGTTCAGATCCCCTGTATCTGTTCTATTCCAAGGAGGAAAATTGGTGGGAAGACCTCTCCCGACCACCACGGGTCACGTGGAGACTGCCGCCGAGTTCGGAGAGACGTGGTGGAGCCGAGGGGTCCAAGTCCAGGTTGATCAGAGCACTGGAGATGGGAGTCCACCCCCTGGTTGGATCGCTGGTCATGCAGCCTGGTTCTACTCGAGGTTGAAGAAGGCCAATACTCATTTGACCATTTCGCCCCTGGGTGGAAGGTACCCCAAGGCACGGAGCGAGGGGTAGTAATGTCCTTTCAATATGTTTTAATCGCCCCCCTTCACTAGACCAGCTGGCTGCACGCACACACTAGGATGACGTGGTGTCTCCCGATTGGCCGGTATGTGCTTTAACTTGAAATAATTGTACTTAATTATTCGTGACTCTGATGAGGACATATAATATATGAAAGTTTCTTAGAAAAACGAGAGGAATCCAAATAAAATAGTTTCAGAACCTAATTATTCTTCATGTTCGAAAATTATATGCAATGCATGTTTAGAGGTGTTTAATGAAAAGGAAAACCTAGATTTGCCTTAGTATGATGAATAATTGAATAGATTCATTCATGTTAGGATACCACCTGATCTTGCCATGTATAATGAGTGAAACCTTGATTATGCTGAATAATGGACAATTCCAGATTAGTAATCTTATATATGTTGTTTTATGGTTTTGAAAAGTTACAATATGGGCGTCGGTTGTTTTAGAATAACCGACGCTGATAAGGGTCCGCGCGCCGTCCCCGCCAAAAAAATTAGGGTAAAGGAATGTCCAATTGACGTCGGTTGTCTTCGTATAACCGACACCTAATAATAAAGGTGTCGGTTGTTATGAATAACCGACGTCGTTTAGTAACTTAATAGCCCCCACGCACAGCAAACTCTTCCCCCTTTCTCTTCTGTTTCTTTGAGATCACATGATTTTGCTCCGACGATTCCCGACCTGCTGCTGTGTCGCCGCCGCCTGCTGCTATGTCGCCACCGCCTAATGCTGCATCACCTGCCGCCTGCCTCCGCGCCGCTGCCTACTGCTGCTGCAGCCGCTCGCCACCGCTGCCGCCTACCTCTACTTCTCTGCTCACCGCTGGTGCCCTCTCCTTCTCTGCTCAATGTCGGCGCCTCTCCTTCTCTGCTCGCTTGCCTACACACCATCTCCTTCCGCTGGTGTGCTCACCGCCGCCTCTGTCTCCACGCTGCTACCAACAGTAGGCCCTCCTTTCTTCTTCTTCTTCTTCCTTCTCCCTCTCCTTACCAATAGCAGCCACGGCCGTGTGGGCTGGCACGGCCGTGGCTGTGTTGGCCGACCACACGACCATGCTACCCAACACGGCCGTGTGGTTGGCCAACATAGCCACGGCCGTGCCAGCCCACACAGACCGTGGTTGTTGTTGGTTATTACTCTTCTAAAATTATTCTTATATTGTTGAATCGGGTCAATGACCACACCTGCTATTGTGCCTGGATTATGCCATGTATGTTTGTACAAAGTGAATCTTATTGCTCTAATTGTGAATTATTGCATGTTTGAAACTATTGAATTCTTGATTTATTGTTTAATAATGCTCTAATTGTGAGTGATTCAATGTAAGTGAGCAAATACATGAAGTGGATATGTACTCATTAGCCTAGAAACCCGTCCAAGATTTACTCATTAGGTGTAAATCTTGGATAGTCCCCGGTTTGGGACTGTTCTTGAACACTTAATCTCACTTAGGATGTAAGTGTATAATGTGTATTGGGTTTTCAAGAAAATTTCAGTAGCATTTCCCCGTTTGTTCTCTAAGTACATATGTACTTGGAGAACAGTGGGGAAATGCTGCCGAAATTTTCTTGAAAACCCAATACACATTATACACTTACTAGTGAGATTAGGTGTTCAAGAATGGGATAGGTGGTACATATTTATTGTATATAAGAATGACAGCACATGTATTTGTTTGCCTAGAAACCCATCCAAGATTTACTCATTAGGAGTAAATCTTGGATAGTCCATGGTTTGGGACTGTTCTTGAACACCTAATCTCACTTAGGATGTAAGTGTATAATGTGTGTTGGGTTTTCGAGAAAATTTTGGTAGCATTTCCCCGTTTGTTCTCTAAGTACATATGTACTTAGAGAACAACAGAGAAATGCTGCCAAAATTTTCTTGAAAAACCAATACACATTATACACTTACTAGTGAGATTAGGTGTTCAAGAATGGGATAGGTGGTACACATTTATTATATATAAGAATGACAACACATGTATTTGTTGGCCTAAAGTTTTAACCATGCAAAAACTCTAATCTGTTAACCCTAGACCCTAATTTTGTTTTAATATATACTTGTTTTCTCTTTGATCATAGAATGGATAGATCATGGATGTCCATTCGCAATCGCTGCACCCCAGAGTTTATTTCTGGTCTTGACTAGTTTATTAGATTTTCCGAGGAACATAGGAAACAACCTGGAGATAGGTTCTACTGTCCATGTAGCCATTGCGGTAACAACTTGAAAGTCGGCACTGGTGATGAAATCAAAAGTCATGTCATGTGCAACGGGATTATACAAGGCTATACGGAATGGCACTGGCATGGAGAGATTTCAAACGCGAAACCAGTGGATGTCGATAGCATTGCTTGTGTGGAAGAAGAAATTGCCTACAATGATGTAGATGTGAATGAACCAGTTCTAGTAGACATCATTGATGCGATGCTGGATAGTTGTGGGGTAGAGCACACCGATCCACCTCCCATTTTTAGAAACATTATGCATCATGATGAGATATCATTATACACAGGTTGTACTAAGTTTACGAAGCTTAGCGCTGTGTTGAGATTGTATAAGCTGAAAGCTAACAATAGATGGAGCGACAAAATCTTCACGTCATTGTTGTCTTTGTTGAAAGAAATGCTTCCTCAAGGAAATGAGCTACCAATCTCAACATACCAGGTAAAGAAATTGTTGTGCCCAATGGGAATGGATGCCAAGAAGATACACGCATGCCCAAATGATTGTGTATTATTTCAAAAGGACTATGTGGATTTGAAAGATTGTCCAAAATGTGGTGCATCACGGTATAAATTGATGACTTCGGGGGAGTCTAAAACTGGTTCTCCTACCAAGGTGATGTGGTATCTACCTATAATATCACGGTTTCAACGCTTTTTTGCCAATCTGATAGATGCGAAGAATTTGAGGTGGCATGCAGATGCTAAGAAAAATAATGATGGGATGCTACGACATGCGTCTGATTCCCCATAGTGGAAGAAGATTGATCTATTGTACCCTGAATTTGGTGAAGAAGTCAGGAATCTAAGACTTGGGCTTTGTACAGATGGGATCAATCCGTACGGGACATTGAGAAACCAACATAGCACTTGGCCAGTCATGCTTGTTATATACAATCTTCCTCCCTGGCTGTGTATGAAAAATAAGTACGTAATGTTGTCGTTGTTGATATTGGGCCCTAAACAACCTGGAAATGAATTCGATGTTTATCTCAAACCTCTGATTGATGACTTAAAGAAACTCTAGGGTGAAGGTGTGATGGCCTATGATGCTTCACGAAGAGAGACAATTCGTTTGCATGCTATGTTGTTTTGCACTATTAATGACTTTCCAGGATATGTGAATTTGTCTGGATATAGTGTCAAAGGAGCTAAAGTGTGTCCTATATGTGAAGAGAACACTGATTCAACAAGACTTAAACATGGCGGTAAGACTGTATATCTCGGTCATCAAAGGTTTCTTACAAAATTCCATCTGTATCATAGGAAGCGCATAGCATTCAATGGATTGAATGAGGAATGGAGTGCACCTAAACCTATACCAGGGGAGGTTGTTTATGAAAGAGTAAAAGACTTTGTCAATGAATTTGGTAAGAGATCACAATGTACTATGGCCACACGAAGTGACAAATCTTTATTCAGGAAGAAGTCAATATTTTGGGATCTGCCTTATTGGAGTTCTTTGACGGTCAGGCATTGTATCGATGTCATGCACGTTGAGAAAAATGTCTGTGATAGTGTCATTGGTACTTTGTTGAATATACTAGGTACGAATAAAGATGGGATAAAATCCAGACTGGACCTACGTGAAATGGGAATAAGGTCAGAATTACCAGAATTTCGTGAAATGGGAAATCGAAGAACATACTTACCTCCTACTTGTTACACATTGCTTAGAAAGGAGAAGAAAGCTTTTTGTGAATGTTTGGTAAATGTTAAGGTGTCACAGGGTTACTCATCCAACATCTATAGATTGGTATCAATGAAAGATCTGAAGTTGATAGGTCTGAAATCTCATGATTATCACACTCTAATGCAACAAATATTGCCTGTGGAAATTAGATCTATATTGCCGAAGCATGTAAGGTTTCCAATCACCAGACTTTGTTTCTTTTTCAACAGTTTTTGTAGCAAAGTTATTGACCCTGATACTCTCGATAAATTGCAAAGAGAAGTGGTTGTTACCCAATGTCATCTTGAGATGTATTTTCCTCCGTCGTTCTTTGATATCATGGTACATCTTGTTGTCCACTTGACTAGGGAAGTGAAAATGTTGGGACCAGTTTTCTTGCATTTGATGTATCCCTTTGAACGATACCTGAGCATTTTTAAAAGTGATGTTCGAAACCGTTATTAGCCTGAAGGGAGTATTATCGAGGGTTATGTGGCGAGAGAGGTTATGGATTTTTGCAATGACTTTCTCAGTGGTAATGACACTCCTGGTAATGACAAGAATATTGACGAGAAATTTGGCTAAGGAATTTTGGGATCACGTGTGAAAGTAATCAGCCGTGAGCAGTTGGAACAAGGTCACTTGTATATTTTACACAACATGGACGAAGTGAACGTTTATATCGAGGAACATACCAATTTCATCAAGAGACAATATCCTCGAGCCAATACAATGTGGCTTGCTAGAGAGCATAACAAGACATTTATTAAGTGGTTTGAAAATAAAGTCTTACATCAACTATCTCAAACACCAGGTGATATTACTGAAACTATCAAATGCCTCTCCTTTAAACCAAAATTGACTGTTATGTCTTATGAAGGGTATGACATTAATGGATTCACATATTACACAAAGTGCCAAGATGATAAGAGTGTCATCCAAAATAGTGGGGTCACCCTTCAGGAATCGACTATGTTTTTTGCAAGTGTAAAGGATAAGAGTCCACGTGAAGCTAAAATGTCATATTACGGTGTCATTGAAGACATATGGGAGTTTGACTACATAGATTTCAGAATTCCGCTCTTCAAATGTAATTGGGTTGATAACACCAAAGGAGTTATAGTGGATGAATTGGGTTTCACTTTAGTGAACTTTGAAAAGATTGGTGAGAAGGGTGAACCATTCATATTGGCATCACATGCGAAACAAGTATTTTATATCGATGATCCTGCAAATGATAAATGGTCAGTTGTTCTTCATGGTAAAAGGCAATTCATTGAAGATCCTATAGATGAAGAACAATATTATGATAAGTATGATGACTCCAGTCAATTCTCAGTTGGGTTGCCAACACCAGCAAATATTGAAGCTAATGATGACTTGTATGTGCGCGGAGATCACAATGAAGGATTGTTAATTGATAAAAAATTGCAATATTAGAGGCATGTTTATATTTTTTCATATGTTTTATTTTTCTGAATGTGAACTTTACAATGTGAATGTGAACTTTACAATGTGAATTTTACAATGTGAATTACTTTATAATGTGAACTTTACAATGTGAATTACTTTACAATGTGAATGTGAACTTTACAATGTGAGCTTTACAATTTGAATTACTTTACAATGTGAATGTGAATTTTTAGATGGTTGAGCATTCTCCTGATGACCATGTTGATGATTACCGTGAGGGTGAGGACATCAATGTGCTGCCTCACAATGTAAGTTTTTAAAATATATCATATATTTATATCTATATGTCCATTTATAGTTATATCTTGTAAAGTGTTTATTTTGTTAAATTGTTAGGTTGATGATGCACATGTACCATCTAAAGCACTTGAGGCACTTGATCAGCAACACCAAAAAGTTGAAAAGAGAAGGGGCATCACTATGATGAAGAAGTTAATAGCGCAAAAGGGCAATGGACCCAAACTTGTTGTGGATTTTGATAATGCTGGAAATGCATCTGGTGTGAATCGCAATTCATTTGTTTCATATCTTAGGTATGTTACTCGTACCCATTGTGGTTGTAAGATAGATTCTTGGCATAAAGTTTCTAAGGATAAGAAAGATGTAATATGGAAGCATTTATGCGTGAGTTATTATTAATTTGCAATTCTATTTTGTAGATTACTAATATTTTGGATATTAGTTAATAGAAATTCTAATTTGCAGAGTATATTTGAATTGGATGAAAAGTTGCATCATAAATGCGTGATGCAACGTTGTGGGAGAGTTCTAAGGAACATTAGGACAAATGTCACCTGAGAATACATAAAAGAAGCAGACAAGAGGAATTAGACAACCACTGAACAGTGGAACTTCCTGGACAAAGAAGAATGGGACGCGTTTGTTGCTTCAAGACAAACTGATGAATTCAAGGTACTAGGCGTCAGTGCCAATCTCATTAATATATGTTGTATTCACCTATTCAAGATTAACATGTACTATTACTAACCAAATCATTAATGTGCATACTAACTAGGCCCTCAGTGAGGCACAAAGATCAAGGCGTGCATTGAATGTGCATGACCACACAATGGGTCCAAAGGGGTATGCAGGCATTCCCCAAAGACTACAGTCTGAGGCTACTGCTCAGTCTGCTGCTACTCAGGAGTCCTCCACTATAGGTAGCACACCTCTGCCTCACCATGATGTTTGGATAACTGGGAGGCAAAATAAGAAGGGAGAAATAAGGAAGCCCGCAACTGTTGAGGCGGCTGCAAAAATGGTAAAATACAACTCTTACAACAATCGTTTGAATATTGATTATTTGTGGTGTTTAGTTAATTACAAATTTTTGTTTTGGCGATTAGCGGGAGCTGCACGAGCTGATGAAACAAGGCAAGTTCATCCCTGAGGGCACAAGGGATGAATTGACAGTTGCTCTGGGTAACCGAGAGCATCCTGGACGTGTTAGGGCTGTTGGCACTGGTGTGGGCATCAAAGCTTTTTTTGGGCCATCCCAGCGCAAACATGTCCCAAAAGTGGGACTTTCACAAGAAGAGGTAACATATTTTTTTCTTGTACATGTTACTGTAAAAGATAATTCAATAATTAGAATTTGACGTTTCTTTTATCCATGTATAGGTAGATAAACTATTTGATAGGAAACTCGAAGAACCAATGAAAAAGTGGCAGGCATCTCAAACTGCCACTTACCAGACAGTACCTATGGTGTCTCCTACCGCAGGCTCTACTCCTACTGCAGAGGTTGGGAGTAATCTTGTAGACCCACCACATAGCAAATCCGCTGTAAGTATTTTTATGACATAGTAACTAGTATTTTAATTCAAGATGATATGTATATATGAAATTGTAGTCGTTTCAAAAAAAGATGATATGTATATATGTGTATAACATTCTTTACACAAAAATTTGTAGGGGTTGAAGCCATGTCGTCTAAAAGTTAATGAATATGTCGTTGTAGAGGCGTCGGCTTACCCATCCCTACCAGGGGAAATGTTTCACGGGTCTCCATTACCAACTGGTTGGATTCGTGTGAGCCTGGTACATATATTCCCCAAGTGGATGGATCTTCCATTGCCATATGCCCACCCAGATTGTGAAACGCTTGGTGAGGCAGAAGGCAGAGTGATATTGTGGCTAAAAGCAGATGCCATATTTACTGAAATTATATGGTAAATTTACATTGCATTAAATTGTTAGTGTGTGTATATGATGTCAGTTGATCTGAAATTATTATATATATATATACAGGTTAAAAAGAAGACACCCACAACATCTAGGCCTCCACTTCCACATCCTACGTTACCCAGTTGGGTTCCACATGGCCTACCTATCTCGTTAGGTCCTAACTATAGGGGTATGGCAATATGGTTAGGCGAACATGATATAAATTGACATATAACTGTTTCTATAAATTCAGATGTTGCAGGTCAATCATACGAAAGCAAACTATTTATACAAGATATTTTGGAGTTGTTTCGATATGATTGGCTAAATACATCTATGATAGAGCTATGGATAAGGTGAGATCTTCTTTATACATCCATATACCTTGTGTAGGATCTGGTGATCTGGTTTCTTATTTATTAATGCATGTGTAATTAATGCATGTTTTGCAGCTACTTAGACAAGATATATGTAGATTTTGCATTCGAACATGTAGGATTTTTGATTCCATCTTTGATTAGTCTAGTAGCTAAAGACCCTCTGTCAGTTCAACAAAACTGCTGTGAGGCTTTTACAATTTTTGCTCAAAATAAGAAGACGGTGATGATGGCTCCATTCAATGTAGAGTAAGTTTACTTTGCTTATTATAATTTGGACTTAAGAAAATTACATTTTCATTGTGGATTTTCAGTTATTAATTTTGAACTTTTTTACCTCTAGTGGTACGCATTGGGAGTTACTGGTTATTGTCCCCGAGACGTTCATTGTTTATTATCTAGATCCTAAGGGGAGTAAATTGAATACAAAATATGGACACATAATGAAAATGGCATTATTCCGGGGAGAAATATTTCATTTTCATATCCGTTAACATATGTTATTACATTCCTATTTAATTATGCAATGTACTATGTTACATTAACATATAGGGGTTTTGATGAGTTCAAAAAGGCTGGAGGAAAGGTCCCCACAAAAAAGAACCAGCCAATAATTTGGAAGAACGTGAAAGTAAGTTCGCGACTGCAATATATGTATATATTATTTATGTGAACAATACTTAATTAGTTTTATTTTTTAATATTTTGTATGTTTGAATTTATAGTGTGCTACACAAGACAACGGATGGGCATGTGGATACTATGTGATGTGATTTATGCACATGATTATCAAATATGCCGCAATGGACATCGATTGTATTGCTGAGGTATTATATAGTCTCATTAGATAATATGAAATATATCAATCTTATATATAGCTCATTAATTATATATATACATCATTCTCTTTACAGGTGTTTAAAACTGACCACACTACAGGAACGACCTTACCAGATGTACATGCTCCCTATACGATGGGAGAATTAAATGAAGTAAGAGAAGAATGGGCAACAACCATACAAATAGTGGGGGTTTTAAGATATAATTGGGATTTTGATAGCGAATAATGACTAAAGAATGATATTTTGTAAATGAATTTCTGAATTATAATGTATGTGAATGTTTCTACATGTCTGGATGTTTCTACATGTGTCTGAGTGAAAATGAATGAAACCGTTGGTTGCTATATGAATGTTTCTACATGTTTGAATGTGAAAATGAATGGAACTACAGATTGCTAGTTACATGAATGTTTCTAAATGTGTGAAAATCAAATGGAACTGCAGGTTGCATTGCTAAATGTGTGATTATTTTTGTTGTTAATTTTGCAGGTTTGTGGCCTGTTGTTGGCTGATATCAATGGATGTCGTAAAACCTGTAGTTCATAATTGAACTGTAGGTTTCTCATCCTACGACCAACCATACAGCAGGTCTGCTGACTGATAGAAAAAAAAAAAGGCGTCAGTTATTTGTATAAAACTGATGCCACATCGTTACAGTGTCAGTTTCTAATAATAACAGATGTATATTTCCTTAACACCACGGTCGTGCTGGCCAGCATGGCCGTGGCAGCGGACCAGACACCACGGCCGTGTTGGGAGTTATATGACGTCGGTTTCTTATATAATAACCGACGCTGATAGTGCCCAAGATGGCGCCCTTCTGTGGCGTGAAGGTATATGGCGTCAGTTTCTTATCTAATAACCGATGCCTATAGTGCCCTGCTGGCATATTTTCGGTGGCGCGCGAGGGGTTTTGGCATCGGTTTTTGAACCGACACGTAATGGCTGGGCTTTTAGCGTCGCCCACATAGGTGTCGCTTAGAAATCGACACTAAAGGCCTTAAATAATGGACACTAAAGGTCGGTTATGTACTAGTGATTGTCGATGTTTCTCGATGAGATTGAATGACAAATAAACTGCTTGCTTGTTTATTTAGTTCTTGCAAACTATAAAGTTCTTATGTGTATCATGTAAACTAAATAACAATATTCTGAATCCTGGGTAAGATTGATCTTAAGGGTAATGCACACGAGCCCCGGAGGGACAGTGATTACACCTGAGGTAGTAGACCAGATAAGGGTTCGAATATGAAAATAAGTTTATATTCTTACATGCGAGATAAAGATGTTTGCTTATATCTGTACTTGTGATTATTGTTTGAACCCACATACAAGTATAGTAATATAATGACTGCGTATTTGTTTGTCGGCGTTTTAGGTATCAAATATACTTGATTCGTGGACATGAGGGTATAGATAGAGATGTTGACGACACTACAGTTTAATCATGAAGGTTTAGTCTTAATGGTTTATCTTTACACCTGTAAAAGTTAATTCTATTTAAAAGTTATGTAACTCCTTAGAGGAGATTTTTATCTAAACATGTAAATATTTGATCATTAATGGAAATTGTTTACTATTTTGTATTATTTCATGAATCTGATCCTAGAAATTATAATTAACGATCTGTGACTTTTAAGGTCTTTTAGACACTCAAAAGTGTGGGTCGTTACATTTGGTATCAAAGCACAGATTCATCAACTAATACTTAATAGTTTATAATATCAAATCATCCTTAGAAAATTTAAGAGAAAAAAATTAGGTTTAAAAATCTTTGAAAAGAAAATACTAATAAGAGAATTAAAATGTGAAAAGAGGTAACCTTCGTGTAGGTCCCTCTAGAGAGGGTAAACACTAGAAAGATACAAGTATAGGCAAGCCCTTTCTTAGAGGAAGGACTTTGTTTAGGGTATTAAAATCCTAGAGAGTCTAGGGATGTGGAAACTCTAAGAGATAGAGTGTAGTCCCTAACCTAACACTAAAACCTTAATAATGGACATGGTGTGGTGGTATGGGACACTACCCATGTGAAACATGAAATTGGTAATCAACATGCTGTGGTCGTATGGGACACTGCTCATGTCAAACATGAAATCATGAATAAAAAAAAATAAGGGATGGTCTAGGTAACCCAATCTCCCATGCATGGGGGCATGAGGAGCATAAAACTTATGTGATAAGTCTTGAGAGATATAAAAACCCAATAGATGTATATATAAGAAAATGAAAAGTTGGAATATAACTTGCTCAAAGTCCTGAGGTTGTCTCTAGAAGTTTAGTGATGGTGGCCAAGCCCCTAGAGGGGAAGTTCGAGGTAGCACCAAGCCCTAGAGGGAAGGTGACCCAAGTTCATTGATTGAACAGAGACCATGAGGGGGTATTCCAGAGATTGAGCAAACATGGTTTGATATGTTATAATGATAAAAGTTATACTCAATAAAAACAAAGAGATAGCTATAGAACCTTTAGGGTTAGTGAGACAACCTGGGGTGGGTCAACCCGAGAGTGGGAAGATGACCAATGAGGGAGGAAAAACCTAGATCTTGGGATCAGGTTGTGGCTAGAGAGCTTAACCCCCTCCTATGAGCTAAGAATGCACCCTAGGCTAGGACTTTCCCTTAAAAGGTAAGTGAATAAATGTAATTAAGTATTGAGAACACCTTAATCCCCACATAGAGGGGTGAAGAGTTAAAGAAAAAAAAATGAAAGCACTTAAATTCTTTGAACCCAAGGATGCCAACTCTGAGTGACACAACTGGTCAAGCCCAGGCAGGCACCAAGCACAGGAGGGAAGGTGGCCTAAGTCCACAATGCAGTTGTTTACGATCAAGCCCCTGGAGGGGAAGATCATAGAGGTCAAGCCCAGGAGGGAAGACCGACATGGCACCATGCCCTGGAGGGAAGGTGGCCCAATCCCAATGATGGGACGACACTGCATTATGTGTACTCAAAACAGAGAGATGAAGGAAATCTGGATTAAAGAATTAAATAAGAGAATAATGTGCTTAAAAGATGTGACATATCAAAAGAAACCCTTAGGGAGGGTAGAGTCCTGATGCAATCATAGGGTCAACAGATTGTATTAGAGGTACATAGGACCAATGGGTTGGGAGTTGATATGCCCTGAATGCACATGACCATGTGGTCGGGAGGTAACAACTAGGTTTATCCTAGGCACATGACTCAGGAGATTAGCTACCTCCATGAGGATCATGTAGTCTAATGGGTGAATGTGAAAGGAACTCTCTTGATGCATAAGGACGATATCACTATAAAAGTACCTATACCCCTAGAGACCTCAAGGTTTTATCGAAGGCTCATAATGATACATGAAATGTAAATATAAAAGAAGTCACGAAAACTTGAGAGAAGTTGTTCCCTAACTTAAGAGTAAGAAAATGGACACTTGACTTCATGGAACATAAGGATTCTATAAAATTAAGAACAAGTAAGTTTAGAGTCATATAGAGTATGATTCAACTTAATATGTGAAGTTGAAAGGTAATGTGTGAATGTGCTATCTCCTCTCTTGGAATGGAATGAACCTTGTATTTGGGCTATAGTCAAATTCTTGTTTCATCTCATTATGAGGGAGGGAGATTGGATAGACACACATTATGCTTAAAAATTGAGATAATGAGGATGAACATCCTACATTTAATGCGTAATGACGTGACCTAGGGTTAGCGGTGTCACCTCACCCTTGTCTAAAAATAATGAATAATAGGTAGGAAACCTAGGTGAAAAGAGAAATCACCAAGTAATAATGAAATAACCAAAGAGAATAAAATCATCAAGGGATGATGAGGTGTGAACATTAGAGATGTGGATATACTTGAATTTCAATTCAAGTTACAATCCTATTAGTACTGTGATGATTTTTTTTCCTATTAGTAAAACATGTTAACAACATCTTCGGGTTGTTAACCCTAAGGTCTAAAACTAAGTTGGGATATCATTCACCTTACAGCTTAATGGGTGAAAATTTTGGGGACAAAATTTCTTTTAAGGAGGGGTGAATGTTATATCCCCGATTTTTGTAAAAATTGGATTATACATATTGATTTTGAGTTTTCCCAATGAAATTATTATTGGAATAATAATATTACTTAAGTGATTATTTGCATTGCAAATTTGTTCTTGGAGCACATGGCAAAAGAATAAGAGTGTTTGTGTACCAATAAAATAGAAATGGATTAATGAATTATTGATAAGGGAAATAAGAAAATTATAAATATTTGAAGAACAAGGATGTTCAATGAGATGTTGCTGATAAATTCAAGAAAAAATTTAAAAGAGAAAGTTTTTATATAAGATGTCCCAATGAATTGCACGATGTTAGAGATAATTTGAGATAACATTAATGGATTCTTATATATTATTTTGAAGGAATAACCAAGTGAGAGAAAAAGAATAATCAAATTATCTCATAATGTGATATGTAGTTGCGTGCCTTTTCTCAATGGCTTATGTTGCCAAATCCACGTTTTATGGGAAGATGAGAGTTTCCTTCTCATAACAACTGGGATCTGTAAAGTAAGGATTTATAATATTAGGATAGGGAATATATGAGGAAAGTAATAAATCATCTACCATGGATGGTATACATGTCCATCTTACCCTTGCTTGCCTCCTACGTAGTACCCATTAGGGTTTCTACTACATATCTGTATATATAGATGAGATTTGGAACTCTTGTCTCAACCTTAGACTTGACATCAGACTCTGCCGTCCACGAGAGCCCTATGATGGTCCTAGATGGCAGAACTCCCCTCTTTGGATAAGCTGTGTGAGTAAGACATCGGGCGGTTCGTTTGTTTCTTGCCGCACTATGGCCGTCATGGAGATGGTTGAGTCTAGGAGGCCAAGGATGGGTTGCAGAGGTCGAATCGTCACATGGGGACCTAGACGATGGGGCTAGGTGCAGTTGTGAAGAGAGGAGGCAGAGCTTCCCTTTTTAGGCATGAAGTTGAGAGGGAGACAGAGTAGTAGAGATGGATACAAGGGAGATAGCAGTCACACAACTGGGCATGGGGCTTCCCTGATAAGAGGTGAGGAGGTTCGTAGGGTCACGGTGTGAGCGGAGGAGCCCAACGGGGGAGTAGTTCAGATTCCCTGTATTTGTTCTATTCCAAGGAGGAAAATTGGTGGGAGACCTCTCCCAACCACTGCGGGTCATGTGGAGACTACCACCGAGGGGTCCAAGTCCCAGTTGATCGGAGCACTGAAGGTGGGAGTCCACCCCCCTGGTTGGATCGCCGGTCGCACAGCCTGGTTCTGCGTGAGGTTGAAGAAGGCCAAGACTCATTTGACCATTTTGCCCTTGGGTGGAAGGGACCCCAAGACACGAAGTGAGGGGTAGTAATGTCCATTCAATATGTTTTAATCGCCCCCCTTCACTAGACCAGCTGGCTGCAGGCACACACTAGGATGACGTGGCGTCTCCCGATTGGCCGGTAAGTGCTTTAACTTGAAATAATTGTGCTTAATTATTCGTGACTCTGATGAGGACATATAATATATGAAAGTTTCTTAGAAAAACGAGAGGAATCCAAATAAAATAGTTTCAGAACCTAATTATTCTTCCTGTTCGAAAAGTATATGCAATGCATGTTTAGAGGTGTTTAATGAAAAGGAAAACCTAGATTTGCCTTAGTCTGATGCTTAATTGAATAGATTCATTCATGTTAGGATAACACCAGATCTTGCCATGTATAATGAGTGAAACCTTGATTATGATAAATAATGGACAATTCCATATTAGTAATCTTATATATGTTGTTTTAGGGTTTTGAAACTAATGGGAACATCTTGAGATAATCTTAATGCAGATAATGTGAATTAGATGTAATGAGTAGTCTCATATGCTTAAGATGTAATTAGGGTTTAACCTAATATGCATAAGTGAGAGTGTAATCTTAGAAACTATGATATGATGGAATTAGGGTTTATAACCCTAATGCCTGGTCCAAACATGAGATAACCCTAAACCCTAGTTTAGGTTCGCATCTAGATCTGATTAATGTAATGTGAATACATGGTGACACATATGTAGTATGCTTGTTTCAGATTATGTTGGTTGAATGCTTGTTGCTTGGATGTTTGGATACATTCTAAAGTACATGTGATATATTCTGTATGGTTTCTGCAATGGTATAAGGTACGTGGGTACGCTTCTGAATACATTTATCGAATTCCAAGATTATAGATGTTTCTCGATGAGATTGAATGACAAATAAACTGCTTGCTTGTTTATTTAGTTCTTGAAAACTATAAAGTTCTTATGAGTATCATGTAAACTAAATAACAATATTCTGAATCCTGGGTTAGACTGATCTTAAGGGTAATGCACATGAGCCCCGGAGGAACAGTAATTACACCTGAGGTAGTAGACCAGATAAGGGTTAGAATATGAAAATAAGTTTATATTCTTACATGCGAGATAAAATGTTTGCTTATATCTATACTTGTGATTATTGTTTGAACCCACATACAAGTATAGTAATATACTGACCGTGTATTTGTTTGTCAGTGTTTTAGGTATTAGATATACTTGATTCATGGACATGAGGGTACAAATAGAGATGTTGAAGACACTACAGTTTAATCATGAAGGTTTAGTCTTAATGGTTTATCTTTACACCTGTAAAAGTTAATTCTATTTAAATGTTATGTAACTCCTTAGAGGAGCTTTTTATCTAAACATGTAAATATTTGATCAATACTGGAAATTGTTTACTATTTTGTATTATTTCATGAATCTGATCCTGGAAATTATGATTAACGATCTTTGACTTTTAAGGTCTTTTAGACACTCAAAAGTGCGGGTCGTTACATTTGGTATCAGAGTACATATTCATCAACTAATACTTAATAGTTTATAATATCAAATCATCCTTAGAAAATTTAAGAGAAAAAAAAAAGGTTTAAAAATCTTTGAAAAGAAAATACTAATAAGAGAATTAAAATGTGAAAAGATGTAACCTTCGTGTAGGTCCCTCTAGAGAGGGTAAACACTAGAAAGATACAACTATGGGTAAGCCCTTTCTTAGAGGAAGACTTTTTTTAGGGTATTGAAATCCTAGAGAGTCCAGGGATGTGGAAACTCTAAGAGATAGAGTGTAGTACCTAACCCTAACACTAAAACCTTAATAATGGACATGGTGTGGTGGTATGGGACACTACCCATGTGAAACTTGAAATTTGTAATCAGCATGGTGTGGTGGTATGGGACACTGCCCCTGTGAATCTTGAAATCATGAATTAAAAAAAATAAGGGATGGTCTAGGTAACCCAATCTCCCAAGCATGGGGCATGAGGAGCATAAAACTTATGTGATAAGTCTTAAGAGATATAGAAACCCAATAGATGTATATATAAGAAAATGAAAAGTTGGAATATAACTTACTCAAAGTCCTCAGGTTGTCTCTAGAAGTTTAGTGATGGTGGCCAAGCCCCTGGAGGGGAAGGTCAAGGTAGCACCAAGCCCTGGAGAGAACGTGACCCAAGTTCATTGAATGAACAGAGACCATGAGGGGGTATTCCAAAGATTGAGCAAACATGGGTTGATATGTTATAATGATAAAAGTTATACTCAATGAAAACAAAGAGATAGCTATAAAACCTTTAGGGTTAGTGAGACAACCTGGGGTGGGTCAACCCGAGAGTGGGAAGATGACCTATGAGGGAGGCAAAACCTAGATCTTGGGATCAGGTTGTGGCTAGAGAGCTTAACCCCCTCCTATGAGCCAAGAAGGCACCCTAGGCTAGGACTTTCCCTTAAAAGGTAAGTGAATAAATGTAATTAAGTATTGAGATAACCTTAATCCTAACCTAGAGGGGTGAAGAGTTAAAGAAAAAAAAATGAAAGCACTTAAATTCTTTGAACCCAAGGATGCCAACTCTGAGTGACACAACTGGTCAAGCCCAGGAGGGAAGACCAGGAAGGCACCAAGTCCAGGAGGGAAGGTGTCCTAAGTCCACAATGTAGTTGTTTAAGATCAAGCCCCTAGAGGGGAAGATCATAGAGGTCAAGCCCAGGAGGGAAGACTGACATGGCACCAAGCCCTGGAGGGAAGGTGTCCTGAGCCCAATGATGGGACGACACTGCATTATGTGTACTCAAAAGAGAGAGATGAAGGCAATCTGGGTTAAAGAATTAAATAAGAGAATAATGTGATTAAAAGATGTGACATCTCAAAAGAAACCCTTACGGAGGGTAGAGTCCGGATGCAATCCTAGGATCAACAGGGTGTATTAGAGGTACATAGGACCAATGGGTTGGGAGTTTATATGCCCTGAATGCACATGACCATGTGGTCGGGAGGTAACAACTAGGTTTATCCAAGGCACATGACTCAGGAGATTAGCTACCTCCATGGATCATGTAGTCTAATGGGTGAATGTGAAAGGCACTCTCTCGATGCATAAGGATGATATCACTCTAAAAGTACCTATACCCCTAGAGACCTCAAGGTTTTATCGAAGGCTCATAATGATACATGAAATGTAAATATAAAAGAAGTCACGAAAACTTGAGAGAAGTTGTTCCCTAACTTAAGAGTAAGAAAATGGATACTTGACTTCATGGAACATAAGAATTCTATAAAATTAGGAATAAGTAAGTTTAGAGTCATATAGAGTATGATTCAAATTAATATGTGAAGTTAAAAGGTAATGTGTGAATGTGCTATTTCCTCTCTTGGAATGGAATGAACCTTGTATTTGGGCTGTAGTCAAATGCTTGTTTCATCTCATTATGAGGGAGGGAGATTGGATAGACACACGTTATGCTTAAAAATTGAGATAATGAGGATGAATATCCTACATTTTATGTGTAATGACGTGACCTAGGGTTAGAGGTGTCACCTCACCCTTGTATGAAAATAATGAATAATAGGTTGGAAACCTAGGTGAAAAGAGAAATCACCAAGTAATAATGAAATCACCAAAGAGAATGAAATCATCAAGGGATGATGAGGTGTGAACATTAGAGATGTGGATATACTTGAATTTCAATTCAAGTGCCAATCCTATTAGTACTTTGATGAATTTTTTTTCCTATCAGTAAAAGATGTTAACAACATCTAAGTAGGGTTGTTAACCCTAAGGTCTAAAACTAAGTTGGGATATCATTCACCTTAAAGCTTAATGGGTGCAAATTTTGGGGAAAATTTTTCTTTTAAGGAGGGGTGAATGTTATATCCCGGATTTTTGTAAAAAATGGATTATACATATTGATTTGAGTTTTCCCAATGAAATTATTATTGGAATAATAATATTACTTAAGCGATTATTTGCATTGCAAATTTGTTCTTGGAGCACAAGACAAAAGAATAAGAATGTTTGTGAACCAATAAAATAGAAATGGCTTAATGAATTATTGATAAGGGAAATAAGAAAATTATAAATATTTGAAGAACAAGGATGTTCCATGAGATGTTGCTGATAAATTCAAGAAAAAAATTAAAAGATCAAGTTTTTATATAAGATGTCCCAATGAATTGCACGATGTTATAGATAATTTGAGATAACATTAATGGATTCTTATATATAATTTTGAAGGAATAACCAATTGAGAGAACAAGAATAATCAAATTATCTCATAATGTGATATGTAGTTGCATGCCTTTTCTCAATGGCTTATGTTGCCAAATCCACGTTTTATGGGAAGATGAAAGTTTCCTTCTCATAACAACTGGGATATATAAAGTAAAGATTTATAATATTATGAATGGGACTATATGAGGACAATAATTAATCATCTACCGTGGATGGTATACATGTCCATCTTACCCTTTCTTGCCTCCTACGTAGTACCCATTAGGGTTTCTACTACATATCTATATATATAGATGAGATCTGGAACTCTTGTCTCAACCATGGACTTGACATCAGACTCTGTAGTCCACGATAGCCCTATGATGGTCCTATACGACATAACTCCCCTCTTTGGATAAGCTGTGTGGGCAAGACATCGGGCGGTTCATTTGTTTTGTGCCGCGCTATGTCCGTCATGGAGATGTTTGAGGCTAACAGGCCAGGGACAGGTTGCAGAGGTCGAATCGTCACATGGGGACACAGACGATGGGGCTAGGTCTAGTTGTGAAGAGAGGAGGTGGAGCTTCCCTTCATAGGCATGAAGTTGAGAGGGAGAGAGAGTAGCAGAGATGGATACAAGGGAGACATCAGTCACACACCTGGGCATGGGGATTCCTTGATCAGAGGCAAGGAGGTTCGTAGGGTCGTGGTGTGAGCGGAGGAGCCCAACAGGGGAGTAGTTCAGATCCCCTGTATTTGTTCTGTTCTGGGGAGGAAAATTGGTGGAAAGACATCTTTCGACCACCACGGGTCACGTGGAGACTGCCGTCGAGTTCAGAGAGACATCTTTCGACCACCACGGGTCACGTGGAGACTGCCGCCGAGTACAGAGGGGTCCAAGTCCCAGTTGATCGGAGCACTGAAGGTGGGAGTCCACCCCCCTGGTTGGATCGCCGGTTGCACAGCCTGGTTCTGCGCGAGGTTGAAGAAGGCCAAGACTCATTTGACCATTTTGCCCTTGGGTGGAAGGGACCCCAAGACACGAAGTGAGGGGTAGTAATGTCCTTTCAATATGTTTTAATCGCCCCCCTTCACTAGACCAGCTGGCTGCAGGCACACACTAGGATGACGTGGCGTCTCCCGATTGGCCGGTAAGTGCTTTAACTTGAAATAATTGTGCTTAATTATTCGTGACTCTGATGAGGACATATAATATATGAAAGTTTCTTAGAAAAATGAGAGGAATCCAAATAAAATAGTTTCAGAACCTAATTATTCTTCATGTTTGAAAAGTATATGCAATGCATGTTTAGAGGTGTTTAATGAAAAGGAAAACCTAGATTTGCCTTAGTCTGATGCTTAATTGAATAGATTCATTCATGTTAGGATAACACCTGATCTTGCCATGTATAATGAGTGAAACCTTGATTATGATAAATAATGGACAATTCCATATTAGTAATCTTATATATGTTGTTTTAGGGTTTTGAAACTAATGGGAAAATCTTGAGATAATCTAAATGCAAATAATGTGAATTAGATGTAATGAGTAGTCTCATATGCTTAAGATGATTATTAGGGTTTAACCTAATATGCATAAGTGAGACTGTAATCTTAAAAACTGTGATATGATGGAATTAGGGTTTGTAACACTAATGCCTGGTCCAAACATGAGATAACCCTAAACCCTAGTTTAGGATCACATCTAGATGTGATTAATGTGATGTGAATACATGGTGACACATATGTAGTATGCTTGTTTCAGATTATGTTGGTTGAATGCTTGTTGCTTGGATGTTTGGATACATTATAAAGTACATGTGATATATTTTGCATGGTTTCTGCAATGGTATATGGTACGTGGTTACGCTTATGAATACATGTCTCAAATTCCGAGATTTCCGATGTTTCTCGATGAGATTGAATGACAAATAAACTGCTTTCTTGTTTATTTAATTCTTACAAACTATACAGTTCTTATGAGTATCATGTAAACTAAATAACAATATTTTGAATCATGGGTTAGACTAATCTTAAGGGTAATGCACACGAGCCCCAGAGGGACAGTGATTACACCTGAGGTAGTAGACCATATAAGGGTTAGAATATGAAAATAAGTTTATATTCTTACATGCGAGATAAAGATGTTTGCTTAAATCTGTACTTGTGATTATTGTTTGAACCCACGTACCAATATAGTAATATATTGACCGCGTATTTGTTTGTCGGTGTTTCAGGTATCAGATATACTTGATTCGTGGACATGAGGGTACAAATAAAGATGTTGAAGACACTACAGTTTAATCATGAAGGTTTAGTCTTAATGGTTTATATTTACACCTGTAAAAGTTAATTCTATTTAAAAGTTATGTAACTCCTTAGAGGAGCTTTTTATCTAAACATGTAAACATTTGATCATTAATGGAAATTGTTTACTATTTTGTATTATTTCATGAATCTGATCATGGAAATTATGATTAACAATCTGTGACTTTTAAGGTCTTTTAGACACTCAAAAGTGCGGGTCGTTACAAGTAATGCATTAATAATAAGAAAGGAAATTGGAATAATGGTGAAAATATAAGAAATATAAGGAAAATGTGTGATTGATCATAATGGATGATATTTCAAACTCCACATGGATACTTGAGATACAAGTAATCGAAATAAAGGAATATAATAAAGTGAGAGAGAGGAAATATGAAGGAAATATATATATTTAAGAAATTACTTTCACATAAAGAAAATGTCAGTTTTCTTTTGAATAATGACCCCAAACTTGGCACGCCAATATATTAAGTCATTATTAAGTTTCCCTCAAAATTTGGGATTAAAAGGAACCATGGTTGGAGTGTTATGAATTTGATAAACTTTCTTAAAGTGAGAGGGATATGATTTATTTTGAAGGGAATTGTCTTTTTTTGTGCTGTTGCGAGTGGCACAATGATCTTTGGATCTCAAATCCACAGTGCCTAGATCATACCCTACCTCGAATCTGATTGGGAATCTGGGAGAAATTTCTTCTCCACATTCCTCATGATTCAGTGCATCATCAGATCTGAAAGTTGGCCCATTGTCTTTGGGAAGCCATCATGACTCAATCCATACCAGGATTGGGTACCTGTAATCGTGGGAATAGGGTTTCCCCAATCTCATGGAACCTGAGACCCAACCCCATATAGGGGGGTGTTGTGCAACACCAACAATCACAAAATGATTTCTCGTGAGATCAGAATGACTAGGCGAGCACATTGGCATCTTAAATTTGAAGAATAAACATGTTCTATACCCCTGACGAGAAGCTACTTCCACCGGAGTTGTGCGGCGTCGTCTCAGTGCTAGTAGGGAAAAGATGGTGCAATTGAAGGATTCTTCGAGTTTGGGGAATCACAGTGGAGATTTAGGAGGTCTTAGATCTCGCACAGAAGTAACAACTAGCGAAGTCAACTTGGGGGTTGACCAGCCACTCGCGAGAGAGCAGATCGGAGGTTGAAGATGATCAAAGGGGGAATTAATTCCCTGCCCTCGCATACCTATTGAAAGGGTTAGCCTTTTCTGGTAATTTCACAGCCCATTCTTTATTAACGAGTGTGTTGCCCACTAGCTTTTTTTTTTAATCTGATAAATCCACGTGGCCATTTTCGATTGGTAGAAAAAGGATTATCTTATAAAATATGTAACTAATTGTGGAAATATATGATGAAGACGATCTATATATGAAAGTTGATCAGAAAAATATGAAAATACAATAAAACTATAATTGAAGCCTGATATTTCTTACAATTTAAAAAGTACACAAAGTTACCACTTTTAATGTATTAAATTATGGTAAAACCCTAATTTCATATGGGACTCAGATTTAATGGCTCCTTTGGGTTACTCTGAATAACATTAACCTATTGAGAATAAAAGGGAGAGTTGAATTTGAAAAAGGTAATTGTATGCTTGTTTTAGGATTTATGCACATGATTATGCTTAGAAACCCTAATTTGGGAAAATATGAATTTTAAGGGTTTTAATCTGAAAATGTAATTATACAATAGAGATTTGATGATCTTAAACTTGTTTTAAGATTAAAGAACCCTTAATGAGGATAATTGGAATAATTAGGGTTTTTGAGAAATAAGAAATCTATTTTAGGGTTGTTGAGGTAAAATTGGAAACCTAAGAAACCCTAGTGAATCCTAAGGGGCTTGGAAGCCTTAGAAAGTATCCTCATGTCATTTGGAAGGTATTTTGACATTAGGTAATCTATATGTTTTAGGAATTAATGGTTTTTTTCATTAAAGTGTTGGCTTGGATATCTTATTGAATTTGGATTCTATTGCTCAAGAATAGGTATGTGGTTACGCTTATGGTTAAATCTTATTGAACTTGGATTCTATTCCCAGTGATTCCCAAAGTTTTATCGATTTCTTGGAATAATTGCTTGATTGTCTTTTATTTCACGCAACCATAAAGTGACTATGGCTATCACCATAATTATATGTGCATAACTAGCTCAGATCATGGTCCTCCTCTACAGTTCTGATGTTTATGAGATAGGTGACCTAGTACATGGTCTACCCCTAAGGTAGGATCAACAGGTTATCATGAGTCAATGTGTTGGTCTACCCTTGGGTAGGACCATACGACTCCACCACCCTATGTATTGATCTACCTACAAGGTAGGATCATGGGGGTTAGTTGATATCTACTATATGAGAGGTAGTATCTATGTCCACTATAGGGACATCATAGAGTCTAGGGTATGTAAGGATTGAGTAGTCATGTTTAAAATGTAAAGTGTTCTTGTTAACTCATAATTGCTTACAATATGTTGTTACAATTAAATGCAAGATTCTTGTGTCCCCCACATACCAGTATAATTCGTTATATTGACCACTATTTTGTTTTTTGACATTTTTGGTTATCAAGAAAATGTATATTCCTATAAAGTGACATAAATGGAATGAAGCTTCATAAAGAATTGGAGGATTGTAGTTAGATAAGTTCCTTCTTGAGTAAAGACTTCCACTTCCTATATTTTGCAAGGTATGAATAGAAAAAATTAATTCTAGTAAAAGTTTAGTTGTTGTAGAATTTATTAATTATTGTTGATTATTTGCAAAACCACTAATCCTATTTTGGGAAAATGCCTCTGACCTCTTGGTCTCCCTTAACAAGGGGTTACCGGGAGGCGGGGTCGTTACACATTTGGTGCTTAACAAGGGAAAATACCACTTCATTTTGAATGAGGGCATTGTTTTAGGAAACAATGTTAGATCCAGAGGCATTCATTTTGAGAAATAAAAGGTCATAGTGATTGCCAAGATGTCTCCTCCAACTTCTTTCAAAGAAACTTAGGCATTCCTAGCGACTTCTAGATTCTGTAGGAGGTTCATTCCTAACTTTAGTAAGATCAAAAAACCTTCTTCATAAGGATGTGGTACTCATCTTTGATTCTGAATGCATGAAGAGTTTGAAAACTTTTAAGGAATATCTTATCTCTACTGCCATCGTTTGATCCCCAAATCAGTCTCTTCCTTTCAAGATCACATGGACAGTTCTAGGGCAGTGTGTTGATAGGAAGCATCATGTTATTTACTATGAAGCAAGACACATGATGACAAGTAGAAAAACTATCCAATCACTGAAAAGGATCTCCTTGCTATAATCTATGACTTTGACAAGTTTCTCTCCTACCTAATTTTATCGTAGGGGTTGCTTACACTAATCATGCTTCCATCAAGTACATAATGTCGAAGAAAGACGTGAGTACATGATGATCATATAAATCTTACTCGACACACTTGCATGCCTTACTCGATGTACCTACATGCATGGATGAAATCCTTGATTTTTTCCCTCTCTCTATTGTTTAAGGTTAGTTATGAACCATACCCCAACACCTTTAGGGTTTTTATAACCACTCTAAAATTATATCCAAAACAACAAATTATATGCATTTTATTATTTGATGGAGGATGCCTTAGTCCCTCATATCCATATCCCTAGTACTCAATCGAGGCTAAAGACAACAATTACATGTACCTAGGGTTTATTGAGTGAAGGAGGTAGAGAAGTGATGAAAGTAGATGAGAAATCCTAGAGGTATTTTATTTCTAGTGAAATCCTCTGACTTTGGCCAGACCAGAAACACAAGTCTGGGAGTCGTGGTAAGATGACTAGCGGTGCATAGGAAAGTATTGCCAGCCCCCATACTATGGTCCTTTCTAGACACCATCATCTTTGGAAAACACTTTAATAACTCTCTTTGTCTCTACATAGTTCTAAAATTTAATAATTATTAGAGGCTAAATGGTAGACCAGGATATGATACCAAATGTAATGAACCCCCTCCCGTAGTTATCCCCTATTCAGGCGGACCAAGAGAGCAAGGGACATTACCATAAATATAGGATCGAGGTTTATCAAATAACCAAAAATAAATAATAAATTTCACTAAACAAAAATGAGATTGGTACAAGATAAAATATATATTTTCCAACATGATGTACAAAATATGTATTTTCTAAAGTTTTCAATAAGATGTAAACGTTCTAACTATATCCTCTAGAAATTACATTAAATCCTTTCTTTTGGTGTCTTCTTCTCTAGGTGTCCATCTTTCATCATTAATTGTAGGATATGAGTAGATTCACATAAAACACCATGAATCAGAAACATAATCAGTATAAAACATTATACTGATATGTGTGGGAAACAAAATATTCTCATCTATTTGTAAGAAAATATTCACAAAAATAATTGTTGCAAAAACAAAATTAACATTTTCTTCATAGTTTTTCAACTCATTTTTACTCAATCTATAGGATACCCTTTTAGGGTCTTGTCCTTGTAGTGGATAAAAGTCCACCTTCTCAATCTGGAGCCCAGGTGCCATGTTTCTTGGCCACCTTCTTCACCTAGAGTTAGGTATCATTTTTGTCTTCCCAATCTAAGGTCGGACCACATATGACCTTACCACTCTAGGATCGGGTCCTAATATGCTCGAATATGACCTTCCCAATTTGGGGTATGTTCCTAGTATTTTCAAATTTCCAGAGTCGGTATGAGGGGTTCGAGCAAGTTAAAATCTTATAACATGATATCCATAGTGACTTTATAGTTTGCATGAAATAAATAAATAATCAAGCATTTATTGCAATCCATTTTGAGAATCCTCAGATGACTTTGGAAACTAATGTGGTTAGTCTTAGGCATAACCACATACCTTTCTTAGAAGTAACTTGATGTCCAAGAAAAAGGAACAAGATCAACCAAACAAGAAACTATCATGAAATTCAAGCATAATACTTGTGCATTACTATTGTATCCAAAATCTATCATTAAGACTGACTTAGGGTCCAAGTTAGGGTTTTATTATGGTTTTGGCATTCGAACACTTAACTACCACTTTTTATGCCATTTTTTACAAACCCTAATTATATATAATTTTAATCTCAAGGAATTAATTCATCAATTAATGGGTTACTAATCTCAAACTAGATCCAAGTTATCCTTTTTATCCAAAAGTTCAATCTTTGATTATTAAGATCCATTGAACATACTAAGATCATCAAGACCTCGAAATTAGGGTTCTTATGAATGAACCACATTAAATATGGATATTTAGGTACTTTTTGAACTAGATGCAGGTATAGGTTTTAATTATATTTCTATTTAATTCCTCCTATTTTCATGATCTACTTTCATGAATAAAGTTTTTTATCCGAGTTACCAATAATAAATTATGAATGTTGCAATATAAATTACCTTTGGCCAATGGAGGGCTGCCATGCAAGAAATTAAGTGATATATTCTTCCCTTCCACTTGGGTCTACACTCAAAAAATCAGAGTGGGCCACATAGATGATGCACTCAACACGAGTATGATGTTGGGGTCGAAGCAGAAAAACACCTTTGCCCTCATGAGTTTATGTTTAGAGCCTTGTGCGACCAGGGGAATGAGGGTACTTTTATCCTCCCTCATCTTCAACCTTTTCTTACCTTTCGTTGTCCAAACCTAGTCCCTAGGGTGGTCAACCCGATAACTGCCCCCAACTTCCTGGGTGCTTCAGGGTCAATCAACAGTGGGGAAGCCTTCGCGGGAGATTCCCAAACTCGCTTGTGGTGTTTCCCTCTTTGGGGTGAGTAGGGAAAGGGAAAGAGGAGGCCGATTTGTTTGTGGAAGAATAGGGGACCAAAGGGGAGGAATTAGGGCTTCATACAAGAGGGTCTGATATGCGCTTGTTTTGCACTCGTCGTGAGGACTTTTCTCGTCTCCAACCCAATGTCCATGGATATATATATAAGGAGTGACATTGGTAGTTTCATAGTGAATCCCATCATAAATAGGTGACTAAGGGATGTTCTTAAAACTTTACCAAAATGGGGCTAGATAGGGTTGGTAGATCTGATTCCTTCCTCTGAAGTTAATGGGAAAGGAATCAATGGAAAAGGGGAAGAGGAGAGTGAGATCAGGATACTAGAAAGTCTTCTTTATTGTAGACTCAGACTTCCTTTTCAGTCATGGGCTAGAAGGTGATCCACATACTGTGTATTTCTGATCAAACATCCAATTGCGAAAGAGAAATATTAAAGGCCAAAATTTTCTTTCCCTTTTGATAAAACGTGACATTTAATGCAAAAATTTCCATATGCCTCTCACTCTTAGAAAAACCATTTAATTCATAACTCTCTCATCTTTTATTCTTTTAATCCCACATTTTAAGGGAAATTCTATAATGACTTTATCTAACCATGGAAAAAGTTTGAGACAAAACTCAAAAAGAAGATATGCTTATCTTTCTATGAAATTCTTGCTCTTATAAAACACATTTTAAGCATTAATTCAATCCCTTTCTCTTTCTTATCTTTTATTTATCCTTTATTTACATTATGTTTCTTAGTGTAAACCATGTGAAACTGAAATCTAACCACTATTGGTCATCCATACCACTTTCTAGATAATTCCACACAGTTCTCATAAATATATTACTTATTGTCCATTATCTCTTGCCTTTTTATTAATATTGTATTTTCTTTTCTTCCTTGTCCCTTATATCCATTATTGGATTAACAAAATAGTGAAAACCATGAAATTCACAACAAACAAAAATTTTGCAAAAGAAAATAGACATTTAAAACAAGGCATAACATATTTCCAATATGTCCTTTCTACTGAAATAATTGCATTTCAATTATATAAATACTTGTGAAAAACAAAGTTATAACATCCTTCCCCTTTTATAGGAATTCGTCCCTCAAAGTTTGACTATTCATATAAAAAAAATTAGGATGGGACTTTTCCATATCCATCTTTAGCTCCTGTGTATCTTCATCCTCTTCACAATTATTCCAAAGAACTATTACCATCTTTTTCTTTTTATTCCTGAGCTCTTTCGCCTTGGTATCCAGTACCCTCATAGGTGACTCAGGGTATGTCAGCCTCCCTAGGAGGTCAATAGGCTCAATGCTCAACGCGTGGCTAGGATCCTTCACATTGCACTTCAGATCAGGCACATGGAACACATCATGCATCATACTATATTTTTGAGGGTAAGGTTAAATGATAAACAACTTCATCAATCCATTCTAGAATATCAAACAGACCCTCGTATTGGGGATTCATTTTTCCTCTATTCTTAGCTATAGATCGGAGGGATCAGATCTTCAGAAACACGTTGTCACGTACTCGATAAGTAGAAACATGTGCACTTTTCATCAACATATGACCCCTATCGATCCTGGGCTCTCTTCAGTCCCTGCTCAATCAAAGTGACGTTGTCAACATATAACTGTAGTTCCTCTAACCTTAGGAAGGTCCTCTCACAGACATCATTCTAGTGAAGCGATGACTGATACAAAATCACATAAAGAGCTTCATACGGAGGCATCTCGATATTGGTTCAGTAGTTACTATTATAGGAATCTCAGCTAAGGGCAAGTACTACTTCCATGATCCACTACAATCGAGCACACATGCTCTCAACATGTGTACTAATGTATGGGTCGTTCTTTCTGATTATCCATCGATTTGTGAGTGATAGGTTGTGATGAAATTAGACCTCGTACCAAAATTCTCATGGATATATTCCATAATTTCAAAGTGAACTTATGATTGTGATATGAAATAATTGAGCTGATAACATCGTGCAAGAGAACTATTTCTGTAGAATATAGTTCAACTAGGTTTGTTTCCTTGGCGATAACCTTTAAGGTAAGGAAAAGTGCTGACCTGGTTAGGTGATCCACCACAACCCATATTACATCATGACCTTTTTTTGTGTTGGGGAGACCCACCATGATATCTATAGTGTTCTAGTCTCATTTCCTCTCAGTAATCTCAATTGGTCATAGTAACCCATTGGGTTGTTTGTCCTCAACCTTAACTATCTAACATGTGAGATAACTGGCCACATATGCGTCTATGTCTCTCTTTATTCCAGACCACCAAAAATATCACTGTAAGTGTTTAAACGTCTATGTGATTCCAGGGTGCATGGTAACCTTAGACTAATGAACTTCTATATCCTTATGGGTGAATCCTTAGGAACCCAAATGTGATTCTTATTTCAGTTTCCACCATCCACTTCCATGAGATATGTGTTTGAGGTTTTTCTATCAAAATTTTCTTTACATCTAACACTGGGCTGTTACAATCTCAATCAATAAGTCAGACTTGATTTACCTTTATTCGGTACCTCAACTCTTAAATCCATTTTTCGGGGCACTATATTCAATCTTAACTTATAGAATTCAAACTCCACTTGATTATATTCTCATTTGAAATTTTAATTTGTCAATTAACATCCTCATCTAGGTTTCCTAACCATTCATTCAATATTCTCTCATAAGGGTATGGTAATACCTAAAATTCTCAGTTGTCCTAAAAGATTTTTTAGCTTAAGTGTTTATTCCTCACATCATTTCCATTTTTAATATGCCATGCATTTTTTCCTCTCTCACACTCATAATAGGATGAAATAAGAATTTGTATATAGTCCAAATACAAAGCTCATCCCATTCTAAGAGTAGAGACGGTGCATCACATATAACCATTTTAATTTCATATTTAGGTTGAATCACATTCATCATGACTCTAAACCATACATGCTTTTCATTTTGAAATATTCTTACATTTCTTGAAGTCAAGAGCATTCCTCACTCTAGGGTTTGTGCAATTTCATTATTACTTAACTTCTTATATCTTTCCACATTAGCCTTAATCATGTCCTTAAATGTCTAAGGTATCAGTACTTTTAGACTGATCTCATTCCTAGGCATCTAAGGAGTTCCTCTCACATTTACCCATTGGGACATATGAACTCATGAAGGTGGCCAACCTCCTAACCCATGGGCCTCAGGAAAATATAGTTGTTACCTCTCGACCATATGGTCTTGTGCATGCAGGGAACACTCAACTCCTACTTCCATCAGTCTCATCCCTTCTTGACCTTAGGGTTGACTTAGGGTTCTATTGAGATGTCATAACTTTATTTTATTTCAACCCACATTTTTCTTGTAGTTCCTTTGACAATATCACATCACTTACACCCTTTAGTATTCTTTCACCTAAATTTCCTTCATCTCTTAGGGCACACATAGTTTTCTTTATGTCCCTTCATGGGGATCATGGTAACCTTCCCATCTGGACCTGGTCCCATTATCTCGATCACTCCCATTGCAACGTTTCCTCATGTCCCGTTGATATGGTGTACATGGGTGCAACACATAACACTCAGTAAATGTGTTTTCAAGCTTCCTGCACTTAATCTCCAATTTTTTAAAGTGACCTCTGATGTTACCTCTAATTTTTGAACCCTTTTAGGAAGGGTCACATCCTTAGACAAGATAAAATGAATACTGAGTAGATCAAAAATCACAAAAACACACTCGAATCTAAAAAAATATTATTACAAGAGGACTTGTCCTTTAGGCACATTTCCTAATATTCTATTCATGCATTTTCTACCTGGGAGATATAATACTATGTCGTGTGAATTATCATTCAAGAAATGGATCACCATCAAAAGATTTATTTCTAATTTTGTTACACAAGATTCGATACATCACATTTCTGATGCTTAGAACTATATTATTTCATAGAGCCATACATTTTCTAATACAAGGTCTACTACCACTTTTTAGTGATGTCCACATCCTAGAAGTCAATTTGCATCGGTCTAAGATTTCTTATCATGAGTGGTGAAGACGTGAACCTATTGGAATTAAAGATTAATCCCGATGTTAGATATTCTCTTCACATTATCATATTTCATGCATGTGGCCAACCATAAGTAGATCCAGATCCTATTAAACCATTTCTGATTTTTCCATTATGTCACATCCATAAATCATCTCTCGAGATTGGACCAGTTCATACATATATATGATGTTATGGTGGTGCTAACCCAATTTGTATGAGTGACTCATGAAACCATGTCCAAGTGGGGTTTCCTTAACCCAATATTCTTGTTGGTTCCATGCTCAATATCTATGCTCACTCATCTCTTATGAGCATTATCTGCCTTAGATTCACTTTCCCTCTTTAGTCTGAAGACCATGGGTTTATCTCCTTAGCATTGGTCATTCATACTGCATAGCTTATCCACTATAGCAAATACTGAACCCAAACATGATATGGAATTTTCTTCTTAGATTCCTACTCACAATATATTCTTACCCAACTCTCCCTTTCACGTAAACAACCTATAGAGTCACTTGCAAGGGACTACCAATCTGAGTCTGAGGCTTCACAACATATTACCATTTGTACCTCTCCAAGATCTTGGGACTCTCTTTCCCTTATCTAGATGTTAGGTACTCATATCATCTTCACATCTTTATAAGAAGCATCCTTTTCTATCTCTAGGGTGTGGTCATTCCAAGGGCATCTAGGGTACAACAATACTCTAAGTATCATGCATACAGTTATTCAACTTATTCACTTAGGGGAAGTCTAGTTTAGGACATATCATATAAATATTTATAATAATTTCTCATGTCTTGGAGTATAGGTTCCCAACGTTCTCCTTTTGGGTTCCACTCTCTCAAGAGTTAACCCTAGAATTGGTTGTAGAACCAGAGGTCCCCCTTTGTAGAAGAGGTTGAGGCTCTTGCATATTCACATCTTATCCTCATCAAGTTTATCAATCTAGATAAGCGCACACATTTCTATTATCAAGTCTTATTGTCCAAAGTTCGTAAACTCAAGTCAAATTCTCAAATCTGACTGAGGTCATCATAAACCATATTAGCTCATTACTAAACTACTCATCGTTTCAATCTAGTATGCTTATCTCATAATCCAATAGACATTGACCCTCTACTTTATAAGTAACCCCTTTTCTATCCTTGATGTCACTTGCTTTCACATAGATGCATGTCTGCCTCCTACTTGTATGTGTGTGGGTTCACACTTCCTGTTAGAAACCTACCAGAAGGAGTTTACTTTTTGGTCATAACCCGATCTTATGGATTAACTCCCTCATAAATATTTAATTCACTCCTAGGTTGACCCACCTTAGGTTGAGGCATCAATCCTAAAAGTTCCACTAAAGGGTTTCATAATTCCCAATCTTTGTATGCATGTTCAACTCACATTCATATCCTGCATGCCTTACTCGACGTACCTACATGCAAGGATGAACTCCTTGTATTTTTTCCCTCTCTCCATTGTTTATGATTAGGATTTAGGTTAGGGTTTGGAACCATACCTCAACAGCTTTACATTTTTTATAACAACTCTAGAATTATGTCCTTAACATCTTGTTTACATGCATTTCATTATTTGGTGGAGGATGCCTTAATCCCTAATATCGATAACCCTAGTACTCAGAGGAAGATAAAGAGAATATGTACATGTACCTTGGGTTTATTGAGTGAAGGAGGTATAGAAGTGATGAAAGTATATGAGAAATACTAGAGGTATTTTAGTTTGAGTGAAATCCTCTGACTTTGGCCAAGCTAGAAACGTAGGTCTGGGAGTCCTTGTAAGATGACTAGCAGAGTAAAGTATTGCTAGCCCCTGTATCATGGTCGTTTCTAGACACTATCGTCTTTGGAAAACACTCTAATAACTCCCTTGGGCTCTACAAAAATTTAATAAGTATTAGAGGTTAAACGGTAAACCAGGCTCTAATACCAAATGTAATGACCCCCTCCCCAGTTATCCCCTATTCAGGAAGACAAAGAGGGCAAGGGCCATTACCATATATACTTGATCAAGGTTTATCAAATAACCAAAAATAGTTAACAAATTTCACTAAACTAAAATAAGTTTGGTACAAGATAAAATATATATTTTCCAACATTATATACAAAATATGGATTTTTTAAACATTTCAACAAGAAAAAAACCTTCTAACTATATCCTCTAGGAATTAAATTAAATCCTTTCTTTTGGTTTCTTCTTCTCTGGGTGTCCATCTTTCATCATTAATTACATGATATGAGTAGATTCACCTAAAACTTCATGAATCCAAAACACAATTAGTATAAAAAGTTATATTGGTATGTGGGGGAAACAAAATATTAACATCTAATTATAACAACATATTCACAACAATTGATTATTATAAGAAAAAAATTGAACATTTTCTTCATTATTTTTTAACCCATTTTTACTCAACCTTTGGGATACCCTTTCAGGGTCTTGTCCTTGTAGTGGAAAAAATATGACCTTTTCAATCAGAAGCCTAGGTGCCATGTTGGTCGGCCATTTTCTCGATCTGGAGTTAGGCATCGTGTTGGTTTTCCCAATCTAGGGCCGGACCAAATATGACCTTCCTAATTTGGGGTTGAGTCCTAATATCCTCAAATATGACCATGACAATCTTGGGCCTGATCCTAGTATTCTCAAATTTCAAGAATTGGTATTAGGGGTTCGAGTATAAATATATAATGTGATACATAGTGACTTTATATTTTGCATGAATTAAATAAACAACCAAACATTTACTACAATCCATTTTGGTAATCCTCCAAAAACATCAACAAACTAATGCAAATAGTCTTAGGCCTAACCACATACCTTTCTCCAAAGTAACTTGATGTACAAGAAAAAGCAACAAGATCAACCAAACTAGAAACTATCCTAAAATTAAAGCATAATACCCATGCATTACTATTATATCTTAACTCTATCATTAAGATAGACTTAGGGTTCAAGTAAGGGTTTTATTATGGTTTTGGCTTCCCAAACCTTAATTACCACTTTTTGTTCCTTTATAGCTTACAAACCTTAATCTTATCATTATATGTACTTTTAATCTCAAGGAAACCCTAATTCATCATAGGTTACTAATCTCAAACTACATCCAAGTTATCCTTTTTATCAAAAAAGTTCAATCTTAGATGAATAAGATCCATTGAACACATTAAGATCGTCTAAAACTTAGAAATTAGGGTTTTTATGCATTAACCACATTAAAGATGGAATCTTTAGGTACTTTTGAAATTAGAGGCAGATCTAGATCTTGATTATATTTTTATTGAATTTTTCATATTTTCTTGATCGACTTTCACATATAATTTGTATTGATCTGAGTTACTGATAATTAATTATGATTTTTCTAAGATAAATTACATTTGGCCAATGGAGGGCTTCCTGTCAGTAATTTGAAGCTATATTCTTCCCTTCGACTCGGGTCTGCACTCAACGAATTGGAGCAAACCACATAGGAGATGTGCTCGACACAAGCATGACGCTAGAGTCATGGAGGAAAGACACCTTGTGTAACGACTCCACCTCCCGATATCCCCCAATTAAGGAAGACCAAGAAGTCAGAGCCGCTATCTTCAAATAATATCAATGGTTTTGCCACAACTAAGGTTGAAATAGGATAAATTTTTTCTTGTAATATACATTTCAAAAATAGAAATCTAGAACTTCTACCCACTATAGAGTTCTAACTAACTAAATCCTCCTTTAATAGATTAATTGTATTGTTCACAACTGCCACTATCTTTCTCCTAGGGTAGATCTCAAATAACCCCCATGATCCTACCTTACAAGTAGATCACTACATAGGGTTGTGTAGTTGTATGGTCCTACCAAAGGGTAGACCAACACATCAACTCATGATAACCTCATGATCCTACCCCAAGGGTAGACCATGTACTTGGTCATCCATATCAACATTATCAAAGCTATAGAGGAGGACTAGGATCTGATCCAGTCATGCACATATATTTATGGTGATAGCCATAGTCACTTTGTAGTTGCATGAAATAAAAGTCAACAAAGCAATTATTTCTAAGCAATTGATAAAACCTCAAAAATCATAGTGAAACTAGAGTGATTAGACATAAATGTAACCACATACCTGATTATGAGTCAAAATAAGCAAGATATCCAAATCCAACTAGATGTCCAATCAAGCAAGTTAAGCAACCAAATCAAGAAACCCTTCATCCTGAAAACATGTATAACATGTAGTTGTTACCATCACATCCCAAACAACTCTTTATTGACTTGGGATACCTTTCTCAGGTTTCTAAGCCTCCTTAGGATTCATTAGGGCTTCTTAGATCAATTTCTCAAACTTTATCTTTTAGGTCAACAAACCCTAAAATAGCTTTACTCAAAAGAAACCCTACTTCCTCAAATAATCCACATTAAGGATCTTTTATACTAAAATTGACTTAGGGTCATCATCACTCTATTTTATTCATGAATTTGCACAATTAAAACCATTAAAAGTCATATTCACCTAAACTAGGGTTTCTAAGGCCATTAATGATCTTTCATATACAAGGAACCCTAAATTAAGCCAATTATGCATAAATATCATCCTTTTATATCTAAATCTTTCTTTTACAAACAATAGTTTAATATTGGCATAAAGTATCCAAAGAACTTTAGCAAATCTCATTAATATCAAAATTAGGGTTTTCCATTTATAAATGCATTAAAGGTAGAAACTTTAAGCACTTTTTAAATTGCTAGCAGAATTAGGCTTCAATTATATTTTTAATGGATTCCTTACATTGTCATGATCAATTTTCATGTTTAACATGTCTTAATCTGAGTTACCACTAATTAGTTACTATGTTCACAAGATTAATTACCTTTGGATCAATGGGATGCCACTATGTCAATAATGCGGCCCTCTGATCCTTTTCCATGCGAACTAGGCCAAGCCAATGGGCCTCAGCCATGTTGGTGGCTCACTCCTACTGGGCAGGACACCAGGTCATGAGGAAAAGTCACTACTGCCTCGCACCCTTGGGCTTAAGGTCTGGTGTGCCTAAGGGTAAAATCATAATTCCATTCTTTCTCGTCTCCTACCTTCGGCTGCCTCCTTCTTACGATCCCAAAACATACACGGGTCAACACATGAATTGACTAGGAGCATCAGTATGTCAGAGAGTCAAGAAACAAAGCACCACCCTTGGCAAGCCTTCACTGAACTTGTTGATGGTCTTAAACACGTCATATAGAGAGGAATACATGCTCATTAAAGTATCACTCATCGATGATGAAATAGGGAAACATAAGTAGGGTACAAACGGTTGTTGGTGTCATTTTCATGCTCTGTCCTATTAGAAATGCCCTCTCGGTTCTAGGGAGGGAATATCCCACCCCTTTATAGGTGGGGCTATGAGGTTGTTTGTCCTCCACGCAACTCCAGTCTCTAGGATGAGTTGGGATTTGGGGAAATCCCAATCCCACAAGTTAGTACAGGAAAAAGGGGATAGGGAAGTATGAAATGATCTCCCAGTTTCAATGGGAGGGTTTCCAGGAACTGAACATCATCGAGGATAGAGGTAAAGTTTGAGGGTTCTCGGGGTTACTGTACCCCACTTTCCTTTTTTTTTCAGGGGTATACAATGACTCAGTAACCCTTAGATCTTGATCCAGTGGTTAACATGCCATGTGAAGAACAAAGGGAATCAGGTCCCTAATTTCCCAATTTAAATTAAATCATGGCATTCAATGCATATTCCCTATTTCTCCTCACTTTAGGAAATATCACAAAAATCATATCTCCTAAATCACTTATGTTTTTGATCCCAAATGTTAAGGGAAAGTCCATAATGACTTAAAATACTTGTGTGACAAGTTTGGGACTAAAATTTGAAAGTATGGGAGACTTTTCTTAAAATTAAAGTTATCACTTATTAAGGTATATTTTATGCATATTTTCTCTCCTATTATTTTATATCATTTATTTGGATTCTTTTTATCATTAGAAACCATGTGGATTTGAAATCTCATCCATGATGATTCCATTATCCATATTTCCCCATATTTCTTATCTTTTCCTCATTATCTCAAATTTCCTTCTTAATAATGTATGATTTGATTTCTTCTTTTTCTTTTAATCATATTGGACTCATTAACATATTATGATCCATGAAATCACATGTACAAAGGAAATATTGCAAAGAAAATCCATTCAATACACATAAATCATACAATTCCCATAATCATACATTTATTAGGGAAATTGCATTTCCAACCATATGAACCCAAAAATTGGGGTTGTAACATCCTTCCCCTCTTATAGGAATTTTTCCCTCAAAATTCCACCAAACATAAAAACAACTCAGGATAAGACTTTTTCATGTCCATCGTTGGCTCCCATGTGGCTTCATCCGCTCCATGGTTCTTCCAAAGAACCTTTATCATCTTATATTCTTACATCTGAGTTTTCTCTCACCTTGGTATCTCATACCCTCATTGGTGACTCATGATATGTCAGCCTCCCTTGAAGATCAATAGGTTAAATACTTAACACATGGCTCAAGTACCTCACATAGTGCTCTAGATCAGACACATGGAACACATCATACATCATATTATCCTGAGGGGTAAGGCTAAACATAAGCAACTCCACTAATCCATCTCAAATGTACCCATGTATCAGGGACTCGTCTTTCTCATCTATAGCTTAGAGGGGTCACGTTTTCATAACACATGTTCACCCAAGTGTATTGCATGTCAGTTTGCTTCACATTAGCTCATGACTCATGTCAATCCTGGGCTTTCTCAGCCATTACTCGATCAAAGCAACTTCATCTACAAACATTGTGCTCTCTCTGAACTTCACAATGTCCTCTCACTCACATCACCCTAGTAAAGCGGTGGCCAACACGACCTCCCTTACAGAGCTTCTTACATCCTAATACTGGCTCTGGTGGCTATCACAACAAGCAAGTCCTTCTGGAGGAAGGAAGTACTCCCATGTATCACCCTGAACGAGCACACATACTCTCATCAAACTCTCTAAAGTCTGGATCATACTGTCTTGACTGTCCATCAGTCAGGGGTGATATGTTGTACTGAACTTCAATCTCTCATCGAGTTCTTCTTACACCTACTTCCACAACATGGAAGTGAACTTAAGGCCATACTCAAGACCATTTGAACTCAAATCATTGTGTAGTCGAACCATCTATCTCTCAAATATATGGTTTGTCTAGATCTTATCATATTGGAATGTGTCGAGTTGGTAAGGTGATCTATTATAACCCGTATTGCATCATGACCTCTCTAGGTCCAGGGGAGACCCACCACAATGTCCATGGTGCTCTGCTCCTATTCCCTCTTGGGGACTCCTCACTATCTGTAGCAACTCACTGGGTTATTAGTGTTTGACCTTCACCTTCGGCATGTACGACAATTGGGCACATGCAACACTATATCCTTCTTCATCCCAGGTCCTTAAGGTACCACATACAAACCTTAACCATCTTTGTAGTACCACGGTTTACGGTGTACTTAAAATCATGAGCTTCTGGCATGACATGATTCCTCAAGGTTGGCTCCTCAGAAAACTAAAACACTCTAGTAGTGGGCTTCACCACCTTCTTCTCATGAGAGGTGTATTTGAGGTTCTATAATAGTCCTTTTACCTCATCAAGCTCTGGGCTAGCTAACTAGGTAACCACCATCTTGACCAATGGGTCTGGTTGTATCTGAATGTTAACCACATAGGCCTAGTCCTCTAATGGTCGCAAGGTCCATCTAGATCATGTATATTCATATAGAAGCAATTTATAAAATAAAATTCAAGTTTCATCAAATACTGATAAAACGCCTGATAACCACTGATATCAGTGCAAAAATGCACAGTTTACCGAAAAATTCCAACGAAGGAGTTAAATGATGATAACTAAATGAACTCCTACTCACAGTGATTTGGTCTATCCAGATTCGTCCGGAACTGCGTCCAAGGCCGGATTCTGGGCGATTTAAGATCATCTTCAACCTTGGTATTATTTCTTCAACTGAAATCGGCTACTATGTGCTGATTTGGGCTGAATTGATTGTAATTTCCAGAATAGACCTCCTAATCGAAGTCCAAGGCTAAGATTGGAAGCTTTGGCCGCGTCAAAACTATCCCTTCCAGCCACGCATGGCCTTTGGCCTCAAACTGCAGCTTGCCGCTGGCCAAGCTACCAAGCGGAAGCTAGCTAAGAAAGGTAGTAGGAAGGGAAGGAAGAGGTAGGAAGAAGAAAGAAGTAAAGAAGAAGAGAAAAAGAGTAACAAAATTGACTTGCTGGAAGACGAACTACTGATTGCCCCTATGATCACCCGTGCGGAGCTTCTCCTGTGCGCTGCCTCCAACAGGATGAAAATGAAATGGATAACCAACAGAGAAAATAAAGGAAAGTTTATAAGGAAAAGTTTTGGAAATTTTGCAATTTCGACCCTGGAATCAGAAAAGATCATAACTTTTGACTCGAAAGTCCAAATCAGGTGATTTCTTTTGCATATTTTCAAGAATGAGGCCCACTACAAACCCAAGGCATGAAAACAAGATAATCACACTGTTTTACTATTCAAAATTCCAATTGCATCCAATTATTACTTTACTCAAATTAATCACCTTAATTATGCACTAATTGATCTTATGTGCTTAATTCAACTAAATCAAGTTAATGATGCACTAACCATCACATGAGAACATAAGTTAGCTAAAATAACTTTAATTAGACTCAAATCATAATGCTTACCAATAAGCTTTGAAACGGGTAATAACAATCTCCCTCCCTTATAAGAATTTCATCCCGAAATTCCTAAAAGAGAAAACGAAACTTGTTACCCATCTCAGATTCAAGCTCCCATGTAGCTTCCTCTAGGTTATGATTCCTCCACAAAACTTTTACTAAGGATATATCGCGATTCTTAAGTTTCTTGATCCTCTGATCAACTATCTGAACCGGTCCTTCAACATAGGATACGTCTGTTCTGAGCTGTGCCGGTTCTGTGTCTACTATCTTCTCTGTACTAGGGTAACATTTCTTAAGCATAGACACATGAAACACATCATGAAGATTAGCTAACTCAGATGGAAAATCCAACTTATAGGCTACAGGTCCAATCCTCTCAATGATAGGATATGGGCCCATGAACCTAGGAGTCAGTTTGCCTCTCTTACCAAACCTCAACACTCCTTTCCATGGTGAAACCTTTAGATATACCTCGTCACCAACCTCAAACTCAAGAGGTCTACGTCGTCTCTCAGCATAACTCTTCTGCCTGTCCTGTGCAACTTTCAACTGTTCTCTGATCACATATATCTTCTCTGTAGTCATATCCACTATCTCTGGCCCAAGAATCTCTTTCTCACCTACCTCGTACCAACATATAGGTGATCTACACTTTCTGCCATACAGAGCTTCATACGGTGCCATACCAAGACTAGAATGGTAGCTATTGTTGTATGCAAACTCCATAAGGCTCAAGTGTTCTTCCCAACTTCCTCTGAACTGCAGAACACATGCTCTTAGCATGTCCACGAGAGTATGAATGGTTCTCTTAGATTGACCATCTGTCTGTGGGTGAAAAGTTGTACTGAACCTCAACTTAGTGCCCAAAGCACGATGTAACTGATTCCAGAACCTGGATGTGAACTTAGGATCTCTATCCGTTATAATAGAAATTGGAATTCCATGCAATCTGATTACCTCATCCACATATCCACAATCACCCATATCGAGTCAAAACCTCTAGGTGTCCTGGGAAACCCTACCACAAAGTCCATTGTGATATGTTCCCATTTCCACTCAGGTATAGGAAGTGATTGCAGAGTACCAGCAGGTTTCTGATGCTCAGCTTTAACCTGCTGACACACTCCACATCTAGCCACGTACTCAGCCACATCTTTCTTCATACCAGTCCACTAGTACAACTCTTTGAGGTTCCTGTACATCCTAGTGTTACCTGGATGCATGACATACATAGAAGCATGTGCTTCTTCAAGAATATGTTCTTTCAACTCACTGTTTCCAGGTACACACAACCTGTCGTGTAGGTACAACAAACCATCAACTGAAAACATGAACTCTGGTCTTCCCCCTTCAGACATATCCTGCATGATCTGCCACAACTCACTGTCACTCTGTTGCAACTCTCTGATCTGATCATAGAAGGTAGGTTTAACTTGCATTTGAGCAATTAAACCACTCTGTCCTGACACTCCCAAGTCTAAGTTCAACCTTCGCATATCTACAAGCAAGTCTCTCTTGAAACATGCCATAGAATATACGTCAGCTGTTGAACTTGAGTTCCTGCTCAAAGCATCTGCTACCACATTCGCCTTCCCAGGATGATAATCAATTGTCACCTCATAATCCTTGATCAGCTCAAGCCATCTACGCTGTCTCAGATTCATATCTTTCTGGGTAAAGATATACTTTAAACTCTTATGATCTGTAAACACCTGACATGTCTCACCATAAAGGTAGTGATGCCATGTCGTAAGAGCATGAATTATAGCAGCTAACTCCACATCTTGAGTCGGGTAGTTCTCTTCATTCTTCTTAAGATGTCTAGATGCATAAGCCACTACCTTGCCTTCTTGCATCAGCACACAACCTAAACCTCTTCTAGAAGCATCGCAAAACACTATATAACCTTTATCTGCCTCAGGTAAAATCAACACTGGTGTTGTGGTCAACTTCTTCTTTAGAATCTGAAAGCTCTTCTCACAGTTATCAGACCAGACGAATGGTGCATTCTTCCTCGTTAGACGTGTCAGAGGCGATGCTAACACACTGAAGTTCTGAATAAATCTTTTGTAGTAACCTGCCAATCCTAAGAAACTTCTGATCTCAGTAGGAGTTTTAGGTTGTTCCCACTGAAGTACAGAATTGACTTTCTTAGGGTCAACACTTACTCCATCCCTCGAGATGACATGTCCAAGAAATGCCACCTGAGCTAACCAGAACTCACACTTACTGAACTTAGCATACAACTGGTGTTGCCTCAACAACTGCAACATCATCCTCAGGTGTTGCTCATGCTGCTCATCATCTCTGGAGTAAATCAGAATATCATCAATGAAAACCACAATAAACTGATCCAAGAACAGTTTGAAAATCCGATTCATCATATCCATAAAAGTTGCTGGGGCATTAGTCAGTCCAAACGACATGACCAGAAACTCATAATGCCCATATCTGGTTCTGAAGGCTGTCTTAGGAATATCAGAAGCCTTTATTCTCAACTGATGATACCCCGACCTCAAATCTATCTTAGAGAAGATTGTCGCTCCACGCAACTGATCAAACAGATCATCTATTCTTGGCAAAGGGTACTTATTCTTAATAGTGATATTATTCAGCTCCCTATAGTCTATACAGAGATGCATGGTACCATCCTTCTTCTTCACAAACAAAACGGGTGCACCCCATGGTGAAGAACTGGGTTGAATGAAACCCTTATCCAACAACTCCTATAATTGTACCTTGAGTTCCTTCTACTCTGCAGGTGCCATTCTATAGGCTGACAACGCTACAGGGTGACTGCCTGGATACACCTGGATCTCAAAATCTATATCCCTTACATGAGGTAAACCTGGTAGTTCCTCTGGAAAAACATCTGGAAACTCGCAAACCACAGGCACATCATATACATTGACTATGCTCTTCTCTGCTCTTGTGTCCACCACATGGGCTAAGAAAGCTTCACATCCTTTCTTCAGCATCCTATCATCTACAGCAGCTGACACGATACACGTAGGTAGAACTTTCCTGTCTCCAGAAAAGACACAAGAAAATTCACCCTATTGAAAGACAGCTTCCTTCTTCTAACAATCGAGTTGAACTCGATACGTTTCAAGGCAATCCATACCCAGTATAACTTGAAAGGTATTAACATCCAAGGGTATAAGATTAACAGCAAAGGTATAACCACTAAAAGATAGCAAACATCTGGGACAAAACTCAAATAAAACTGTTGGTTCACCTAGTAGAACCCTCAACACCAACTCATCCATTAACTCCTGAGTTAACAGATTAATCTCACTGACTAAAGAAAGTCATATGAACGAATGAGTAGCACCCGGATCTATCAAAACTGTAACTGGTATACTATTAAATAAAAGCATTTCTCCAGTAACAACCTGAGAAGAAATTATACCTTCTTGTGGTGTTAACGAGAAGAAACGTGTTGAAGCTATACCAGTTCCACGGCGTCCTCACTGACCACCTCAGCCACTGGGTATTCCACCACCCTGAGAGCCAGAAGCTACAGAAGAACTCGGTCTATCAACAGGAGGTTGTCTCGGAACATCTTGATACTGAGGTTGAGAAGCTTGTGATGCTACATGCAGTAACTGGGGGCAGTTGCTCCTTATGTGTCCTTTCTGACCACAATGATAGCAACTTCGAGAACTCAAACCCCAACACTGACCATAGTGTGATCTCCCACAGTTGTCACATATTGGTGCCTCCTGCCTCTGTGGACCTGTCACTGACACGGATGACCCAGAAGACCGTCCACTTGGTCCATGGCTCCATCTCCCTGGACTAAAACTTCCTCTACTGTGAGAAGATGTCACGTCACTAGATCTTGGCCTGCTGAAACAGCCAAAACCACGTCCAAGCTTGGAAAAGAAACCACTGCTACCTCCTCGGTAACCACTGCTAGGCTGTCCTCTAGCAAAGTCCCCAGATCTCTTCTTGGTCTCAGTTGGCTTATCAGCATCCACAAATTCATCTACCTGTCTGGCTGCCTCTACAAACTCACCAAAGTTCTCTCTGTTTCTCCTACTAGTAGTAGAAATAGTATGTCGAATCTCTGACCTCAGCCCTTCTTGGAACCTTCTGCACCTTTCTAAGTTATTAGGTACAAGGTGAGGACAAAAATTCGCCAACCTGGTGAAAAGTGCCTCATACTCAGTGATTGTCATGTTTCCCTACTTAATATTTTCCAACTGCCTTGTTTTCTCATTCAGGAAAGTAGGAGGATAATACTTGAGATGGAATTCCTCAGTGAAATCCTGCCAAGTAAGCTCTGTGCCTCTTCTTTTATCCTCCACACTATGCCACCATAACTCTGCATCGCGTTTCAGAAGGTAAAAAACATGATTAATCTTTTTCTCCTCTGGCAGCTCCATCAGACGGAAGACCTTCTCTATCTGCCTTAGCCACTCATTAGCCTCTGCAAGATCTGTGGTGCCACGAAACTCTATGCCACCAAGTTTCTTCACAAGCTCATATGATCGCATCAAGTCCTTACTACTGGAAGTAGAGGCTCGTCTGTCAGTCTTATACTTCTCTTTGGTCTCCAGAAACATCCTATACATCTGGGATGCTTCTTCCACATGATCACCTCCACCTGGACCCATATCCTGCGGATCTGGCCCAACATGGCTCTCAGCCTGGTCATCATGACCAAGTCCCTTTCCTGCCACCTACAATATTATAACAGAACATTTCCTGTTAGAAAACTGCAGATAGAAAAAAGACACCTAAATCCTAGTCCTATTGGTCTCTTATCGTCCCCTGACCTGGAATCTGAGTATCTATGTACTCAACCTATGCTCTGATACCAAAACTGTTACACCCCGATCACACATTACCCACTAATCATGAGATTAGGGTGTAAGAAGGATTAACACGTCACACAAAAAAAACCACACTTAACTTTTTCTTTTCTTAGTCACATTAAACATACCAACAAGAAAATCTTACAAATTACTTAAAGACTGAAACTTACACAACTTGCGGAGGCATTTCAAATTTTACTTGCTAGAAACATAAACAGAGTAATTGTCATATTACATTTACATGCGGAATACAAAGTTGACAGTTAATTACAAAACTGATTTACATATTAAACACACACTCTCCCCACACCATGTCCCAAGGACCGAGGGGAAAGGACTAAGAGACCACTATCTAACTAACTACATATACCTTCTACTAACTAGGGTGGTAAGATCCTTTAGATTCCTGGAACTGTCGCTGACCTGAAAATGTTTGAGTAGAGGAGTGAGCCTACTCGCTCAGTGAATAGTTTTTCATTTAACTATCACTAAACAACTCGTCAAGATTATTAAATTGAAATAAAGCATAAGAACAATACTATACAGAGCAGTTCTAACGACATAGTGAAACTAGAAGATAGTACATAACTATGAAGCATTTAATATCAGGATTTGCATATCTTAAACATAAAAACAACATCGAGATTTTTGCACAGTGATTCTAGACTCTTAATATTTTAAATTACTGTGGTTCTACATGATTACATATTTTATTATGCCCCAATCATATGCAGTGCACTCTGCATATAAAGATCTGTAGCGAACTACGATCCCACTGTACAAGACTTAGTGACACACCCGGGAAATGCTAAGTCTGACTGCTCTCGTCCTGGTCTGCTACAGGACCACAGACTCTCTGGCCTCACGACACTCTCAAAGAGTGTAAACTGGACTCCTCCTACCTGAGCACACAGGCAGAGTGTCGAGCCGTGCCCATCTGGACTGTCCTCCAGTAGGTAACACAACTACTCAACCATCTGGACTGTCCTCCAGTAGGCCTCACAAAACTACTAGACCATCTAGACTGTCCTCCAGTAGGTCTCTCTCTCCAACCATCTAGACTGTCCTCCAGTAGGTTGCCGACCGTCTGGACTGTCCTCCAGTTAGGTCGTTTCATCCCCTTAAGATCGCAGACCGCACAAAGGGGATTCTACGGTGTTAGGGCACCTAAATCTAACATTTTTATTATACTCTTGAATATAAACTGTACAACATTCAACAAAATACTCAATAGGTACAAAAGCATTCTCAGAGCTAGTCAAATATCTAAATTATCCAAAACATACACAGCAGTATTTCTATTCCAGTAATTGTATTAAGCACTTTTGGTTTCCATTGCACCAAATAAAATCATTGAACTGTTCTACACTGATCAGAAGCTGTTCTAGATCATGTATAATCATACAGAAGCAATTTATAAACTAAAATTCATGTTTCATCAAATACTGATAAAACGCCTGATAACCACTGATATCAGTGCAAAAATGAACAGTTTACCGAAAAATTCCAACGAAGGAGTTAAATGATGATAACTAAATGAACTCCTACTCACAGTGATTTGGTCTATCCAGATTCGTCCGGAACTGCGTCCAAGGCTGGATTCTGGGCGATTTTGGATCATCTTCAACCTTGGTATTATTTCTTCACTGTTCCTGTTCACGGAACAGGAACTTCACGTTCCAACTGAAATCGGCTACTATGCGCTGATTTGGGCTGAATTGATTGCAATTTCCAGAATAGACCTCCTAATCGAAGTCCAAGGCTAAGATTGGAAGCTTTGGCCGCGTCAAAACTATCCCTTCCAGCCACGCACGGCCGTTGGCCTCAAACTGTAGCTTGCCGCTGGCCAAGCTACCAAGCGGAAGCTAGCTAAGAAAGGTAGTAGGAAGGGAAGGAAGAGGTAGGAATAAGAAAGAAGTAAAGAAGAAGAGAAAAAGAGTAACAGAATTGACTTGCTGGAAGACGACCTACCGATCGCCCCTACGATCGCCCGTGGGGAGCTGCTCCTGTGCGCCACCTCCAATAGGATGAAAATGAAACGGATAACCAACAAAGAAAATAAAGGAATGTTTATAAGGAAAAGTTTTGGAAATTTTGCAATTTCGACCCTAGAATCAGAAAAGATCATAACTTTTGACTCGAAAGTCCAAATCAGGTGATTTCTTTTGCATATTTTCAAGAATGAGGCCCACTACAAACCCAAGGCATGAAAACAAGCTAATTACACTGTTTTACTATTCAAAATTCCAATTGCATCCAATTATTACTTTACTCAAATTAATCATCTTAATTATGCACTAATTGATCTTATGTGCTTAATTCAACTAAATCAAGTTAATGATGCACTAAAAATCACATTAGCACATAAGTTAGCTCAAATAACTTTAATTAGGCTCAAATCATAATGCTTACCAATAAGCTTTGAAACGGGTCATAACAATTCTCATACATGCATATGTCACCAACTTGTGTGAGTGGTTCATCAACATATATCTTAGTTCGAGTGGGGTTTCATTTTTCTCTAACACATGCGGGGATGCCAAGCTTAATTCCTATGAACTCAATCAGTCTCGTGAGCATCATGTGCACTAGGTTCTTCTACTTCCCATCTTTGGTCTAGGAACACCAGGTTTACCTCTTATGTATCAACTATCTAACTAGATGCTCAGCTGTTCAACCATACACTAAACCTATACCAGATAGGGCATATACATCCTAACACTCTTCCACGTCAAAAACCTCTAAAGTCCTAAACTAGGACCACTGACTGGGTGCGAGGCCTCACAACTTGTTACTATACCCCTTCAGGGTCTATGGAACTTTGCTTCCTACACCTAAAAGGTAGGCACTTTCAGAAAGCCTCTCTCTCTCTCTTCTAGGGTTTGGTTCCTCTAAAGGCATCCAAGGTATGATAAGAATCCAAGTATCATGCATGAGGCAACCAAATCTATCCACTCATGGTCATTCATTCCAGGTCATATCATACCCAATTTCTCATGATTCCTAATGTCATAGAGTCAAGGTCTCCAACCTTCCTCATTGGTTCTCACTCTCTCTATCTAGAGTTAACCCTACAACTGGTTCTACCACAAGAGGTTCTCTCTCGAACATGGGTTGAGCTCTTCAGGATACACGTCTATCCCTACTTGTGTGAAACATACTATTAAGACCTATGTCTGGCCAAGATCATCCAAATCTTTGCATGCTCATGTAATAAACTATCAGGCATAACCCTTCTGGTTTAGGTCTAAAACTTGCTGTCAGCCTTACTGTCATTCTCTTCTATGTAGATGCATGCCTCTTTTCTACTCATATATATTTGTTATGGTTCTTATATGGTCATCGCTAACCTTCTCAATGAGGGAGAGATCCCTCACCCTCAATAGGAATGAGCACCCAAGGTCGGGTCACCAAAAGGCACACATAGTCTATGTTTCTCATGCATATCAAAAGCCTTTACGTAAAGCATGCATGTCAAACCTACGTACATGCATGTATGATCAACTATGATATCCAACTCATCATGGCTTCCTCTTTTTATCCACAACTTAAGGTTTTGGGTTGAGCATCATCCTCAGAGGATGCGTCAGGTCTCTTCCTCTTCCAGGAGTTTTTTTCCTCCCAAGACTATCACTCACCTCCTCTTCCTATGACATGGTCTAACCTCAATGTTCTCCTGAGGGGTAACCAAGGGAACAACAACACATGCCATGCAACCTAATCATGTAACTAAACTCGGTCTGAGTTTTTAATTATCAAAACTTATTTCCATGACATCTTTCCTACATGCTTTTTATTATTTGGTGGAGGATTCCTTAATCTTATTATACTTAACCTGAACTCAGGAGGGTGGTGGAGAGAGAGAAACCCTAATATCTTAAAGTTATCCAATGAATAGGGTAGAGAAGGGATGAAGATAGATGAGAGAAGACCTAGAGGTATCTTATTTCGAGTCAAATCCACTTATTTTGGCTAGGCAGTCACACAGAATCCGGGAGACCCCGTAAACTGACTAGTGAGGCAGAGGAAAATCTTGCTAGCCCCCAGATTGTGATCCTTTCCTAGACACCTCCATCATTGGAAAATCCTCTAATAACTCCCCTGGGTTCTAAAGAGTTTGTAAAATGTAATAATTATTAGAGATTAAATGGAAAACGATGCTCTGATACCAAATGTAACGACTCTACCTCCCGAGAACCCCCAATTATGGAAGACCAAGAAATTAGAGCCCCTATCCCAAAATAGGATCAATGGTTTTGCAAATAATATAAAATATTTAATAAATTCTACCATAACTAAGCTTGAAACAGGATAAATGTTTTATTTTCACATACCTTTCAAAAATATGAATCTAGAACTTCTACCCATTGTAGAGTTCTAACTAACTACATCATCCTTTAATAGATTAACTTTATTCTTCAAAAATGCCACCTTAGTGTTTGTCCACATTTAGATATACCTAAAATGTCGACAAAAAAAATGCCGGTCAGTATAATGAATTATACTGGTATGTGGGGGAACACAAACTTGGATCTATTTGTAACAATATAAGCCACCAAATTATTACTTAACAGATCAAACTTTATGAATTAAACATAACTACTAAACACCTACATATCCTTGCCTCTGTGCTATCTCTACAGTGGACATGGATACTAACTCTCTCCTAGGGTAGATCTCAAATAACCCCCATGATCCTACCTTACAGGTAGATCATGACATAGGGTTGTGTTGTCATATGGTCCTACCCAAGGGTAGACCAACACATCGACTCACGATAACCTGATGATCCTACCCCAAGGGTAGACCAACACATCAAATCATGATAACCTGATGATACTACCGCAAGGGTAAACCATGTACTAGATCATCCATCTCATTGTTATCAAAGCTACAAAGGAGGACAAGGATCTGATCCAGTCATGCACATATATTTATGGTGATATCCATAGTTATCTTATAGTTGCATGAAATAAAAGTCAACCAAGAAGTTATTTCTAAGCAACCGATAAAACCTCAGAAATTTCCATGGAACTAGAGCGATTAGTCATAAGCGTAACCACATACCTGATTATGAGTCAAAATAAGTAAGATATCCAAATCCAACTACATGTCCAATCAAGCAAGGTAAGCAAACAAACCAAGCAACCCTTGATCCTGAAAACATGTATAACACCTAGTTATTACCATCACATATCAAACCACTCATTATTTACTTGGGATACCTTTCTAAGGTTTCTAAGCCTCATTAGGATTCATTAGGGCTTCTTAGATCAATTTCTCAAACTTTATCTTCTTTTATAGGTCAACAAACCCTAAAATAGCATTTCTACTCAAATGAAACCCTAATTGCTCAAATTATCCACATTAAGAATCTTTTATACTCAAATTGACTTAGGATCATCATATATCTATTTTATTCATGAATTTGCACAATTAAAACCATTAAAAGTCATATTCACTAAAATTATCCGCATGTCTTAATCTTAGTTACCACTAATTAGTTATAATTTTCACAAGATTAATTACCTTTGGACCAATGGGATGTCGCCACATCAATAATGAGGCTCGCTGATCCTTTTCCATGTGAACTCGGCCAAGAGAATGGGCCTTAGCCACGTTGGTGGCTTGCTCCCAGTGGGAAGGGCACCGAGTCATGGAGGAAAGTCGCTACTGCCCCGTTCCCTTGGGCTTAAGGTCTTGTGCGCCTGAGGGTAAAATCATAATTCCATTCTTTCTCATCTCCTACCTTTGTCTGTCTCCTTCTCACGAGACCAGAACCTATGAAGGTCAACCCAACCATTGATTTGGAGCATCGGTACGTCAGAGAGATGGGAAACAAAGCGCCACCCTTTGCAAGCCTTCGTTGAACTTGTTGATGGTCTTGAATGCGTCGGATAGAGAGGAACATATGCTCATCGAGATATCACTCGCCGAAGGTGAAATAGGGAAACATAAGAAGGGAAAAAATGGTTGTTGGTGTGATTCCCATCCTCTATCCTACTAGAAACACACTCTTGGTTCTAGGGTGGGAATATCCCGCCCCTTTATAGGTGGGGCTATGAGGATGTTTGTCATTCACGTAACTCCAGTCTCTGGGATGAGTTGGGATTTGGGGAAATCCCAATCCCACATGGTAGTACAGGAAAAAAGGGATACGGAAGTCTAAAATGATCTCCTAGTTTCAATGGTAGGGCTTCCAGGAATTGAACATCATCGAGAAGAGAGGTAAAGTTTGACGGTTATCAGGGTTACTGTACCCCATTTTCCTTTTTGTCTAGAGTAGATGATGACTGAGTCACCCTTAGATCTTGATCTAGTAGTTAACATGCCACACAAAGAGAAAAGGGAACCGGGTCCCTGATTTCCTAATTTAAATACAAATTGCGACATTCAATGCATATTCCCTATTTCTTCTCACTTTAGGAAATATCACAAAAATCATATCTCCTAAATCACTTATCCGTTTGATGCATAATTATAAGGGAATGTCCATAATGACTTAAACTACTTGTGTGCCAAGTCTGGGATTCAAATTCAAAACTATGAGAGACTTTTTTTCATATGCAAGTTATCACTTATTAAGGTATATTTTAGCCATATTTTCTCTCTCCAATCCTTTATATCATTTATTTGGATTCTTCTACCATTAGAAATCATTGGACTCAAAAAATCATCCATGATGATTCCATTATCCATATTTCCACATATTTCTTATCTTTTCCTCATTATCTCAAATTTCCTTCTTAATAATGCATTATTTGATTTCTACTTCTTCTTTTAATCATATTGGACTCATTAACATATTATGATTTGTGAAATCACATGCACAAAGGAAATACTACAAAGGAAATCCATTCAATACACATAAATTATGCAATTCCCAAAATCATATAGTTATTGGGAAAATTGCATTTCCAACCATATGAACCCAAAAATTGGGGTTGTAACACCTTGGCCCCCGTGACTTTGAGTTTAGAGCCTTATTGTTACAACCCCGATTTTGCATATATTTTTCATAATTGAAATATAATGATTTTATGAATTGGACTTAATTAAAAAGGTTATATGCATTTGCTTCAAACAATGGATTACTTTGCAAATATCCCTTTTGAAAGGAATTTCATGATTCCTCATATTAGATTAATCCATTAAGGGATATAAAAGATAAGAATGGAGGAAACGTCTAAAAAAAAATAGAAAAGGATACAAGATAATTAAGAAAAATAATTATGAGAAATACATGGAAATCTCTAGAAAGTGGCATTAATGGCCACAATGGAATAAATTTCATTCATATGTGATTTCTAATAAAAGAAATAGGAAAAGAGGAAAGGAAATGAAAAATAATGGGAAATCCTTGCAAAATAATATTTTAATAAAGAAATAAGAAAGGTAATGAAAAATAATGGATGTAGATGCATCTAGAAGGGTAATAAATATCCTTAAAAGGGAATTTTGATATAATAGAAATTCTTGGGGTCCATGGAGTCCCAATAAATAAGATAAAGGTAAATAAAATACATGATGATCTGAATAATTAAAGGATTAGTCATCTCATCAAAAGAGGCATCTTTTAATGGTTATGGAAAGGTGCTAATGTGTGCCTCACCTTTAGATACCTTTCTTGTACACCAAGGGAGAAATGATAAAGGAAACAAGAAGGAAGGATATGTGTGTAATATAAATCCACAATCTCTCAAAATGGAAAAGGGAAATAAAGACTTTCCCTTATAAACCATGAGGTTCCTTCCATTCCTTCCATTCATTCTACGTAAGAGCCATTAGGGCTTTCCTGAGGTATGTATATATAGAGGCAACAACAACCCTTTCCTCCAAGGATGACTACCCTTCTTGGGAGATACACCTCATCTCCTTCCTCGACGTCTTTTCCTTTATAACCCTAACTAAACGTCTACCAAACCATCTTCTTCTAGCCCAAAGCCTACTCTACAAGTAGCAATGCTGCCTTATGCCAAAGGGACCGAGGTGGGCAGATCCCTCTCTGATCCAAAACAATGCATGGACAAGGTAGAATTGCTCTGTCATCTTCATAGGACATGGGAAGAACCCATCCGCAGACCCTGACGCATGGAAGGAGGCGATGAGCAGGTTTCTACGCCTTCGTCTTGCACCACCCTAAGGTGATATCCTCCAAGATGGTCCCCAGGGTTGTTGGCCCCTCACCATAAACTCGCTGTCAAGCAACTAGCGTGGGCGACAGAGAGGATGGAGCTGCCATCCGCACACAAAGCTCCAAGCCACATGAGAGGTGGATGATCAATGAAGGATGAGAGCGATGGGGAGGTGATCTATAGGCATGTAGTAATGGTGGTTGACGATGGAATCAGGCCGCAAGAGGCACTACAAGCCTCACTTCGGCAGGCGTCAAGATCGTCGAAGGGTACCTCTGATGCAGGAAGTCGGCACTGAGATAACATCAGTGATCTGCTGGTGTCTGTGTGGGGGGAGAGAGGAGCAACCACTTGCGATGGGCTGTAAGTCAGAAAGGAAGAAACCTTGGGTATGGCCCCCTCGGCTGTGAGGCCTAGTGCCAAAGAGCACCCAGCGCCGGAAGCGCAGTGTTCCTGTGTTCACGCGAAGAAGATGATCCAGGAGAAGGACGGGGATGCGATCCAAGTTCCTGAACCGGGTGGCTGGGCCGACTGGTTTAGAGGTAGATTGAACGAGATCATTGCCCACTCAACCAACTGGACGCGGGTCCCAAGTGGCGTGGCCCAATAGGAGGCTGCCAAATCACCCTTGATAAAGGTAAAAAGGTTTAATCTTTCACAAATTATAGAAAATGCTAGGAGTGTCTAAAAATAGCAAATCTATACATCAAAATGATCGTAAAAAATGAGGGGAATACAAATAAAATATGTTTGAATTCTTATTATGCTCCCTGTTCTAAAAATAGGATAATATATATGTTAAGTGAAGATTTATGAATGGAAACCCTAGATTGGATGTTAAACATGTTAATTACATTAGAAGCCCTTATTTTATGCCCTATTTGATATTTTTTAAACAAGATGAGAAATGAAGATGATCATGTTAATGATGTTGAAAAGATAGGGTTACCCATATGTATAATCATGTTTATGAGAATTAGGTTTTGTAACTAAGATATGGTAGTGAACATAAATTAGATGTAAGTGATCATAACAAATATATATGTGGATATATTAATTAGGGTTACACATGATGTCAAATTTGGAGTAATAACTTTAACGAAGAATTGTGGCTTTAATCGAAATTAGGGTTATATGTTGTTAAAAGATAACCTTAATATCTTTCGTGAAGAATAGATGAGATAAATAGGGTTTTTAAGCAATCATATACAATTAGGGTTTAAAATAATAAAAATGAAATGGAACCCTAAATGCAAAATGAAACCATAAAAATTGGAATAGAAATCCTTAATAATAAGATGATATTGGATAAATATTAATAAAAGGAAATTGGTATATTTATTTTAGGATTATGGGCATAATTGATTTCTTGATTGGGATTTCTCTGTTCTGGATAATTCTGTCTCAAATCTGCAATCAAAGGTATGTGGTTACACTTATGATTATCCCGACTCGTTTTCCAAGGATTTTATCGATGTTTCCCTCATGGCTTGAAATAACTGTTGGATGATTTTATTTCATGCAACTATAGAGTGACTATGACTATCACTATGAATATACATGTATAACTGGCTAGATCCGGGTCCACCCCTGTGGCTATGTAAAGGCTAAAAAAGGATAACCTAGAGCAAGGTCTAGGCTATCATGAGTTAGAAACTCGGCTACACATGTGTAGTGTCATGAGACTCTTAGCAAGCCATGAGTTAAGGAGTGGGCTACCTACGGGTAGTGCCATGTGACTCAACCCTAGAAACTGATTCACCTGTTAGGTGGGATCATGAGGGGTATAATGGGGATAGGATATATATGGATCACACAGTTATGTTTAAAACATAAACTTGTTTGTTAAATGGTAATTGACTGTAATACATTGTTACGAATAATTGCATGATTATTGTTTCCCCCACATACTAGCTTTGGCTGACCGACATTTTGTTTGTCGGCATTTTAGGTATAAGACAAAAGGACAAACAGTAAATCATCATATTATGAGATAAGTGAAGTAAAATACAAGGAGGATTAGTTAGAGTAGAATCCATAAGTGGATTGAAGGTTAGAGATCCAAGTTTTCGAAAAGGTATGCAAAAGTTTATTTTCTTACAACTTTTTAGTTTAGTTTGTTCAAATTTAATAATTGTTCTTGGTTAATTGATGAACCTTTGATCCGGAAATTATGGGTGCGGCTTCGACCTCTCGGTCTCCCTTAATTGGGGGTTACCGATAGGTGGGGTCATAACAATTGGTATTAGAGCGTAGGTTCCTCACTTAATCATTAATAATTATTAAATTTGACGAACACCATATAACCCAAGGGAGTTATTAGAGGATTATTTGAAAGATGGAGGTGTCTAGAAAAGGATCATGATCAGGGGCTGGCAATAGTTTCCTCTGCACCGCTAGTCGGAATACGAGGAATCTCAGATCCGTGTAACGGCCTGGCCAAAGTCTTAGGGTATGAATTGAAATAAGATACCTTTAGGACTTTCTCATCTTATTCATCCCTTCTCATCACAAATTCTATTAAGGACCTTAAGGATTAGGGTTTTCTCTCTTCTCCTCACCCTCTTGAGGTATGGGTAAGGTTAATAAGGTCTAAGGAATCCTCCATCAAATTTATGAAAAGCATGTAAATAAGATATCATCGACATAAGCTTAATAGATTAAGCGATAGATACATGCTTAGGTCATATGATATAAGTTGTCATGCCCTCAAAAGAGACCTAAGGCTAGACATTCTTATCGGGAGGATAGTTAAAGAAAGTTAGTCTTGGAGAATGAGATCTCCATTACAAGTAGAGACCTGGCACATCCTATGAGGATGATGTTAACCCTAACCCTAAGTGAAGGTTAGAGAGAGAGATGGCATGATGAGTTAGACCAGGTGTTTGGATGGACATGCCTTGGATGACCTAGAACTTTTAGCAACCCAACCCTAGAAAGGAGTGAGCGTGTTAGAGTGAAGGATATCTCCTTCAAGGATAAGGTTAGTGAAGAGCCTATGGAAACCCTATGAGCTTATATGAGCATGGAAGAAAATGCACCCAGAATGTGTCACTAGTGTGAGCAATAGGTTGAAACCATGGATAGGAGAGTATGAAGGAATAGCCTATGAGATAAGTATAAAGAGCTATCGATAACCGTAAGCAAACATAGGCTTCACCATGTAGGGGTATGCTTGTGAGCTTGATCCCTCTTAGAGAGATAGCCTCTTGTAGTAAGGTTGTTTCTAGGATTGGCCCTAGAAAGGGAGAGTAGGACTCATGCAAGAAGGTTGGAAGCCTAGACTCTAAGATATGAGGAACAATGGGGAGTTGAGGATGATGCGACCTAAGAGGATGATAGGGGTTGCCTCATGCTCTATCCTTGGAGGCTAATGATATCTTGGTTGCCATTAGAGGAACCAAACCCTAGAGAGAGGATGAGGCTTCTGGCACCTATGTGCCTATGGTATAAGTCTTTACCTTCTGAGAAAGGAAGAAGAAGTTTTGTATACTCTGGAGAGGTTTAGTGAAAGGTTGTGGGGCCTTATGCCTTGTTGGTTGTCCTTAAGGAGGACTTGACTCTGAAGTGTTGCTCGAGTAGAAGGATGGCAGGAAGTGTGTGTCATGCCTTATACATGCCTGATTCGTGGTTAATAGATTGAGCATGTAGTTGGTCATCAAAAAGTGAACCTAGGGTTCCTAGGCCTAAGAGGGGAAGTGGTGTACCTGAGGCTCATAGAGAGATACAAGTTTCTATAGATTCGAGCATGGTACTCCTCATGTATAGAGGAAAGGGAAACCCCTTAAGTTTAAAGGTATGTTTGATGAACCCCTCACAGCTAAGTTGATGACAAGGGAAGGTACGATCTTGATCCAATGCTGAGGAATGAGAACAAGTGTGACCTAGCATTGTTGGTCATTGGTCCACTTGTGCCTTAGTAGCTGCTAGGTTAAGCATGCTCATATGGATATAAACCCTAAGGATGTTTGTGACCTTGTTGTCAAGAGTTGTAGTTTCCTCCCATCTTGGGAGAGGGACCCTTTTGGTAGGGTGTATACCAGTTTTGTGGGTTTTGAGTGACCTAAAGAGGTCTCATAGGATCATGAGAAGCTAAGTGAAAAGTACATGGTATGAGACAAACCTGTAGACCCATAGATATCCATCTCTAAGTGCATATAGATGCGTTACAATGAAGGTAACCCGTATGGGGCTTGACCAAGGTAGGTAGGTTGCCATGATCCCTATGAAGGGATGAAAGTCAACCCATGAATACAGAAAGAGAGATGATGATGGCTTGGGTAAGGTTCTAAGTTGGACGTGTACTATAATAGAATCCCCAGTCTATCCTAGGGTCAGGTAGGAATAAGACCGATGGAAGTAGGAGTTTCCTAATTCCCTAGTTGCACATGACCATAGGTTCGGGAGGTAACAACTATCATTGTCTAAGGGCCATGGGTTAGGATATTGATCACCTTCATGAACTCATGGGACCCAAAGGGTAGATGAGTGGGGCACTCTCGAGATGCATAAGGGAAGAGGGATGACCCTAAAAGTGCCAACACCCTATAGACCTAGAGGAGATGACCAGGGATTGGGTGGTGACCCAATTAGGTTCAAGACCAGTTTTCCATGGAAGTAACTTTGATATCGAGATGGTTGTGATGAAGTGACATATGAGGCACGTTTCAACTTAGGTTTAAAGGTGTACTGGCAAGGTGGGATGTACCATCTCTACTCTTGGAACATGAAGAACTTTGTATTTGGACTGCAACCAAATGCTTATTTCATCTTGTTATGGGAGAGAGTGATAGGACAATATGCATGCCATACACTAAGGATAAAGATGATGTGGGTTGGAATGTATGGGGACAGATATGATAACATACTCTTATGGAGTGAGTAATACATGGATGGTTTACAAACTGTAAGAGTATTAAGGTAATCATCTTGTGAGGATGTTTTAACATGAGCTATGTGGAATTTGCAAGTGATAAAAGGTTGAATTCAAAAACCAAGAGGATGAGCTCAGAGTTTTCTCGATGAAGATATATTTAGAGCTGAGCTGAGATAATAAGTGTAATACATGGAGGTGTATGTCATCAACACTACCTAATACCTAAGGATGTGAAGTGGTAATGAATGCTCTGGTTGAGATATAGCTTCCTAGTTTGGCTAGAAGAGGTTGTTAGTCTAACCCTAAGTTTGGAAAGGAGAAGTGTTTAGCTAACACTCAGATGTAACGAGTTATGTTGAAAAATTAATGGTTGTTTGGTTAGCCAGCCTAGGCCTTGATGCAATGAAAGGATGGTGGTAGAACCTCAGATGCACTTCTTCGGATGGGAAGGTGATAAAACCATGATGAGAGTGGTTTAGGGTGTCTGAGGAATCGATCTTGAGGAATCATGATATATAGGAAATCATGATGTTAAGATCACCATACACCATGGTACTACTGAGATAATGAGTGGTAGCAGTACTATGGATGCTGGAGATGGGGTTGCATGTTGTATGTTTCCATGCATGACAGAAGGTGAAGGATGAATGCCAGTAACCCAGTGTATTGATATAAAGGATAAAGAGTCCCCAAAAGAGAAAGGGAGTTCATCACTATGGATGTTGTGATAAGTCTCCCATAGACCATGGAAGGTCAAGATGCAATATGGGTTATGGTAGATCGCATTACCTGGATGACATTAGAAAGGAAGAGTTTTATCAAGGGACAAATTTGGTTGAACTACCCATGAGAGAGATGGTTCAACTACACCACGATGCAAGTTCAAAAGTTCTGGAGTTTGACCTAAAGGTTTCCTTCCAAAAGGTGGAAGTAGGTACATGAAGAACTCGATGTTAGTACAGTTTATCACCCCTAACTAAAGGTTAGTATGATCCAGACTAAAGGGGTCTGATGAGAGCATGTGTGCTCGTTCTGGGTGATATCTAGAGACAGTTCTTGTCCTATAAAAGATGTGATGATAACCACCATAGCTAGTATCAGGATTGAAAGAAGCTCTGTAAGGGAGGTTGTGTCGGTAACCACTTCAGTAAGTTGATGTTGGTGAAAAGACCATGTGATGGATAGAAAAGGGCCACCGTGTGTGTAGATGAAGTTGGTTTGATCGTGCAATGGCTGAAAGGAGCCTAGAGACGACATGAGTCATGAGTGGATGCAAAGTAGACTGACATGCAGTTCACTATGGGAGAATATGTGACATGAAAATTCGACCCCTCTGAGCTATAGCTAAGAAACCTGAGTCCCCGATACATGGGTCCATTGAGATGGATTGGTGGAGAAGGTTAACCTTACCCCTCAGGATAAAGAAATGTGTGATGAGTTCCAGGTGTCCAACTTAGAGCACTATGTGAGGTACCCAGACCATGTGCTGAGTAATGAACCTAGTGAGCCCCACGGGAGGCTGAAATGTACTGAGTCACCTGTGCAATTTATAGATTCCAAGGTGAAAGAACTTAGAGAAAAGAATATGTGATGATAAAGGTTCTTTGGAAGCGCCATGGATAAGGTAAAGTCTCATAGGGGCCAATGATGGACATGGAAAAGTCTTATCCTGAATTGTTTGTTTGCTTGATGGAATTTTGAGGACAAAATTCTTATAAGAGGGGAAGGATGTTACAACCCTGATTTTGCATATATTTTTCATAATTGAATTGTAATGATTTTATGAATTGGACTTAATTAAAAAGGTTATATGCTTTTACTTCAAACAATGGATTACTTTGCAAATATCCCTTTTGAAAGGAATTTCATGATTCCTCTTATTAGATTAATCCATTAAGGGATATAAAAGAGAAGAATGGAGGAAAAGTCTAAATAAAATAGAAAAGGATACAAGATAATTAAGCAAAATAATTATGAGAAATACATGGAAATCTCTAGAAAGTGGGATTAATGGCCACAATGGAATAAATTTCATTCATATGTGATTTCTAATAAAAGAAATAGGAAAAGAGGAAAGGAAATGAAAAATAATGAGAAATCCTTGCAAAAGAATATTTTAATAAAGAAATAAGAAAGGTAATGAGAAATAATGAATGTAGATGCATCTAGAAGGGTAATAAATATCCTTAAAAAGGAATTTTGATATAATAGAAATTCTTGGGGTCCATGGAGTCCCAATAAATAAGATAAAGGAAAATAAAATACATGATGATCTGAATAATTAAAGGATTAGTCATCTCGTCAAAAGAGGCATCTTTTAATGGTTATGGAAAGGTGCTAATGTGTGCCTTGCCTTTGGATACCTTTCTTGTATACCAAGGGAGAAATGTTAAAGGAAACAAGAAGGAAGGATATGTGTGTAATATAAATCCACATTCTCTCAAAAAGGAAAAGGGAAATAAAGACTTTCCCTTATAAACTGTGAGGTTCCTTCCTCTCCCTTCCTTTCATTCGAAGTAAGAGCCATTAGGTCTTTCCTCGGGTATGTATATATAGAGGCAACAACAACCCTTTCCTCCAAGAATGACTACCCTTCTTGGGAGATACACCCTCATCTCCTTCCTCGGCATCTTTTCCTCTATAACCCTAACTTAACGTCTGCCAAACCATCTTATTCTAGCCTAAAGCATGCTCTGCAAGCAGCAACGCTGCCTTATGCCAAAGGGACTGAGGTGGGCAGATCCCTTCCTGATCCAAAACAATGCATGGACAGGGGAGAATTGCTCGGTCATCTTCATAGGACACGGGAAGAACCCATCCGCAGACCCTGACGCATGGAAGGAGGCGACAAGCATGGTGCTACACCTTCATGTTGCACCGCCCTAAGGCGCATTCCTCCAAGATGGTCCCCAGGGTGGTTGACCCCTCACCATGAACTCTCTGTCAAGAAGCTAGCGCAGGCGACGGAGAAGATAGAGCTGCCATCCGCACACAAAGCTCCAAGACACAGGAGAGGTAGCTGATCAATGAAGGATGAGAGCGATGGGGAGGCAATCTATAGGCATGTAGTAATGGTGGTTGACGATGGAATATGGCCATGGGAGGCACTACAAGCCTCACTTCGGAAGGTTCCATGATCACCGAAGGGTACCTCCGATGCAGGAAGTCAGCGCTGAGATAACATCAGCGATCTGCTGGTGTCGGTGCGGGGGGAGAGAGGAGCGACCATTTGTGATGGTCCGTAAGTCGGGAAGGAAGAAACCTTGGGGACGACCCCCTCAGATGTGAGGGCTAGTGTCGAAGAGCACCCAGCGCCGGAAGCGTAGCGTTCCCGTGTTCATGCGAAGAAGACGAGCAAGGAGAAGGATGGGGACGCGATCTAAGTGCCTGGACTGGGTCGCTACACCGACCAGTTCAGAGGTAGATTGAACAGGATCATTGCCCACTCAACCAGCTGGACGCGGGTCCTAGGTGGTGTGGCCCAATAGGAGGTTGCCACATCACCCTTGACAAAGGTAAAAAGGTTTCATCTTTCACAAATTATATAAAATGCTAGGAGTGTCTGAAAATAGAAAATCTATATATCAAAATGATCATAAAAATGAGGAGAATACAAATAAAATATGTTTGAAGTCTTATTATGCTCCCTGTTCTAAAAATAGGATAATATATATATGTTAAGTGAAGATTTATAAATGGAAACCCTAGATTGGATTTTAAACATGTTAATTACATTAAAAGCCCTTGTTTTATGCCCTATCTGATATTGTTTAAACAAGATGAGAAATGAAGGTGATCATGTTAATGATGTTGAAAAGATAGGGTTTCCAATATGTATAGTCATGTTTATGAGAATTAGGTTTTGGAACTAAGATATGGTAGTGAACATAAATTGGATGTAGGTGATCATAACAAATATATATGTGGATATATTAATTAGGGTTACACATGGTGTCCAATTTGGAGTAATAACTTTAACAAAGAATTGTGCCTTTAATCGAAATTAGGGTTACATGTTGTTAAAAGATAACATTAATATCTTTTGTGAAGAATAGATGAGATAAATAGGTTTTGTAAGCAATCATATACAATTAGGGTTTAAAATAGTAAAATGAAGTGGAACCCTAAATGCAAAATGAAACCCTAAAAATTGGAATAGAAATCCTAAGGAATAAGATGATATTGGATAAATATTAATAAAAGGAATTTGGTATATTTATTTCAGGATTATGTGCATAATTGATTGCTTGATTGGGATTTCTCTATTCTGGATAATTCTGTCTCAAATCCGTAATCAAAGGTATGTGGTTACACTTATGATTATCCCGACTAGTTTTCTGAGGATTTTATTGACGTTTCCCTCATGGCTTGAAATAACTGTTGGATGCTTTTATTTCATGCAACTATAGAGTGACTATCACTATCACTATGAATATACATGTATAATTGGCTAGATCCGGGTCCACCCCTGGGGCTATGCAAAGGCTAAAAAAGGATAACCTAGAGCAAGGTATAGGCTATCATGATTTAGAAAATGGGCTACACATGTATAGTTCCATGAGACTCTTAGCAAGACATGAGTTAAGGAGTGGGCTACCTACGGGTAGTACCATGTGACTCAACCCTAGAAATTGATTCACCTATTAGGTGGGATCATGAGGGGTATAACGGGGATAGAATATATATGGATTGTGCAATTATGTTTAAAATGTAAACTTGTTTGTTAAATGGTAATTGACTGTAATACATTGTTATGAATAATTGCATGATTATTGTTTCCCCCACATACCAGCTTCGGCTGACCGACGTTTTGTTTGTCCGCATTTTAGGTACAAGCCAAAAGGACAAACAATAAATCATCATATTGTGAAATATGTGAAGTAAAATACAAGGAGGATTAGTTAGAGTAGATACCTAAAGTGGATAGAAGTTTAGAGATCCAAGTTTTCAAAAAGGTATGCAAAAGTTTGTTTTCTTACAACTTTTCAGTTTAGTCTGTTAAAATTTAATAATTGTTCTTGGTTAATTGCCAAACCTTTGATCCAGAAATTATGGGTGCGGCTTCGATCTCTCGGTCTCCCTTAATTGGGGGTTACCAGTAGGTGGGGTCATAACACTTGTGCAATCAGGGGTAGGAGGGTAGTTTTCTCCTCCCTCGTCTTTAACCTTTGTTTTCATTATGTTGCAAAAACTCAGTCCCTAGGGTGGTCAACGTAGTCATTGACTTAAACTTTTTGGGTTCTTGAGGGTCAATCAATAGTGGGGAATCCATTAGGGGACGTTCTCAAACTTTTTGGTAGTGTTTTCCTTATCGGGGTGGGTAGGGAAAGGGAAGGAGGAGGCTGGCTTGTCGATGGTAGAATAAGCGGCTGGAGAGAAGGAATCATGGATGCATGTGAGAGGGTTTGAGATGTTCATGTCTTCCAGTCATCACTAGGGATTTTCTAGTCTCCATCCTGAAGTCCTATATGTATATATATACATATACATGTACATATTCATATACATATGTATATATACATATATATACACTTATTTATTGGTAGAAGCTTAAAAATATTAATAAAAATAAGAATCCAATCAATCAAAAAGAATAAAATAATACAAAAAATAATACTAACAAGTTGAAGTAATATATGTACATATATTTTATTTATATAAATAAAATATATAATGCAACTATGAATCTCATGGAGAGTTTGATCTTGGCTCAGGATGAACGCTGGCGGCATGCTTAACACATGCAAGTCAGACGGAAAGTGGTGTTTGATCTTGGAGGTTGAGTAAGCATTACACAACCTCCAAGTTCATTTTTTTTGCAAAAGGGTGGTATCTTTTTCGGGTCCACTCCGGCGTCGAGAAATTAGTTAATCGGTAAAGGTATGTGAATTTGGTGTCAACATGAGAAAGATTTCCTATTCCTTAGTCGTAAAGATATGTGGCCATGAAAAAGGGATTAAGTGGAACAAAATTGAATTGATCAGTTGGTAAGAGATCCCACAAGCTTGTACTTTCACGTCTATCTAAAATTGCAGTCATGGTAAAATCTCGGTTTATTTAATTTATTCGATTTCTAATTTTTTATTTTATTTTTGAATGACCTGATCAATTCAACCAGGCACTCGCCATCTATTTTCATTGTTCAACTATTTGACAACATGAAAAAATCCAAAAAAAGAAATCCAAAAGTCAATTTTGTTTGAAGCAAAATGGGTAAAACATATATATATATATATATATATATATATATATTAATGGATCGACATCGGTAGTTTCATAGTGAATCCATGCCCAAACCAGTGATTAGAGGAAAATCTTAAAACTCTAACAAAATGGGAGCATATAGGTGTTGGTAGATCCCATTCCTTATCTTGAATTCAATGTGGAAGGAATCAATGGAAAAGGCAAAGAGGAGAGTGAGATCGATATACAAGAAAATTGTATTTATTGTAGACTCAGACATACTTTTCAGTGGTGAGCTAGAATATGATCAACATACCATGGATTTCAGATCAAATGGCCGGTAGGCCAAAATAAATATTAAAAGCCATATTTTTCTTTACCTCTTGATAAATGTGACATTTTGTGCATAAATTTCCATATCCCTGTCAGTTCAAGAAAAATCATTTAATTCATAACTCTCTCAACTTTTATTCTTTTAATCCAAAATTTTAAGTGAAAGTCCATATTGACTTTATCTAACCACAAACAAAGTTTGAGACCAGAACTAAAAAATAAGAGATGCTTTTATTAATGTGCAAGTCTTCCTCTTATAAATCACATTTTGAGCATTAATTCAACCCCTTTCTTCTTACCTTTTCTTTATCCTTTATTTTGATTACCTTTATTATTTTAAACCATGTGAAACCAAATTCTAACCATTAGTGATCATGCACACCACTTTCTTGAGAATTCCAATCAATCCTCATAAGTATATTACTTATCATCCATTATCTCTTGCCCATTTTAATATTATATTTTCTTCTCTTCCTTTTCCCTTATATCCATTATTGGATTAAAATAACAATACAAACCACAAAACTCACAACAAAGGGAAATTTTGCAAAAGAAACCACACTTTTGCAACAAGGCATAGTATATTTGCAATATGTCCTTTCTATTGAAATTATTGCATTTCAATTATGTAAGTACATGTCAAAAACCAAGTTAGAACACATACATCATTACTATTGGGATGAGCCCTACATCTTACGACTATGCTCAAATGGCCTCTACCATCAGTGCATTTCTGAAGAGGAAGCCCCTCTTATTTGTCAACAATGTCATTCAGGCTCAATTGGGGGGCATGTGAGCTCCAAAAAGACTATGTTTAAAGTCCTTCAATGTGGGTTCTTATGCCCTACCATCTACAAGGATGATCATTGATTTATTAAGTCATGTGACCAATGCCAACATTTAGGTAATATTTCTAAGAGGGATGTGATGCCCCTCAATCTATAACAAGAAATTTAGATTTTTGATGTTTGTGGTGGGACTACATGGGTCCATTTGCCTCCTCTTATGGCTCATCCTACATCTTGGTATTTTTTGATTATGTTCCTAAATGGTTCAAAGACATCCCCACCATGTCTAGTGACTCCAAGCTAGTGATCAAACTATTCAAAGATATCATCTGCCCAACTTTTGGAGTTCCCCACACTATCATTTCGAATGGGGCTCACATTTCCTTGAGTGCATCTTTGAAGCCCTCCTCTACAAATATGGATTCCATCATCATGTACAAACTTCGTACCACCCTCAAACAATGGCCGAGTCAAGGTTTCCAACCTTCATATCAAAGTTATCCTAAAAATATTGTTAGTAGAATATGGCAAGATTGGGCCAACAAGATAAATGACACACTCTGGGCATATAGAACTGCATATAAAACTCCCCTTGTCACTACACCCTTCTGATTGATTTATAAGAAATCTTGTAATTTACCAATGGAGCTTTAACACAAAGATCAATGTGCCATCAAGCTTCTCAACTTTGACCTCTGTTCAACAAAGAAAAGTCATTTACTTACACTACAAGAGCTTGAAGAGTTATAGATGACAATGTATGAAAATGTAGGAATCTACAAAGAGCATACAAATATGTGTAATGAGGGCCACTCGAAGAGGAAAGATATATAAGTCGGGGAAAAGTAATACTGCATTAGTCTCGTCTCCACCTTTTTCCAAAAATATTAAGACCCAATGGTCAGGTTTGTTGATCATCAAACATGTCTTTCCTCATGGAGTTATTACCATTTATAGATAGAAGACCAGAGATTTCTCAGTCAATGGCCAATGAGTGAAATGTTATTTCAATATCTCTGATATGTAGGCCTGCTAACTGCTCCCACTTCTCCCCAAACATATCATGATTGATCTTTAGGCGTCGAGCTATCGATGTTAAACAAAGGCACTTCTAGGGAGGAAACCTAAGTGTTACATTCATTCCTATTTGCTTTTACATCTTATCTAGATTTCATCTAGTTAGTTAATGCACCTCGTGACAAGATATATGTTCTAACAATTTTGATTTGAGCTGAATAACTTTTGCTAAACAGAGAGCTACCACATTCAATGGACCAAATAGCATCGTTCTTCCCCTCCATCTTAAATATGGTGTTTGCTCAAGGATGAGAAAATATCTATGTTTGGGGTGGAGGGTGGGTGGTACATATTCTACTCTCTACCCACACCTATTTGTTTGAACTTATGATCTTATCATCACATACCACGTGCATTTCATTTATCTCAAAATTTTCAAACTTTTTCTTTATTAAGTTAAAAAGAAGCCATTGCCTAGCTGTCTTGGATCCAATTTTTTTTTACATCTATGTTTGCTTCATGAATAGCTCCCCTTACTTGAAGAAAAACATCACAACTACCAATTTCTTTAAATAACCAATGGCTAGAAATCACCCTATGTAGCCTAGGAACCCAAAGATCAAGCTTCCTAAGAAAAGATGGCAAGTTTTTAAGGAATTGAGAGGGATCAAATAAAATGTTCTTCTACGGGAACAAATGTATTGAATCATTACTTTTTCCCTTATCACGTCGGTATTCAAGCCTAGTGGGGCTAAGTGTAAGACCCTTGATCTGGATTTATGGATAAACATTCTTGATTAACTTTTTCTTCATAATGGGGCCGATTATGTGCATTAATCATAACGATCTGAAAGTACAATGATTAATAGTGGTTGAGGTATATCTCTAGCCTCTTCGGTGTACATGAAACTACCGTCTTTGGCAACCTTGGAAACTCCATATGCCACCTCTTTATAGGATCGGCTAACATGCATAAACAAAACTGAAACAAAATAAGATGAAAGAGCTATTATTATATCAACAAACATGCCCAGATAGTCATGTCTCTTCTCCATAATGGATATCATTGAGATTAGGGTGAGAGAATCAGACTCTATCTCTATCCTTCTCCACCCACATTGGCGAGCTAGATGGATGCCATGCAGCATGACGAAAGCTTCCCCAACGTCTACAGACCACTATTCCATTTGTCGTTGGCCATAGGACATCACCGCCAGACCAGAATGGTCATGACAGATAAAGCCAATGCCCATCATGGTGCCCTCCTTGCAGGCTAAATCACTGTTGAGCTTGACCGCTCTAGTCGTCGGCTTCCTCCATCTTGCATTAGAGCTACTCCCATTAACCTACTCTTGTCCCAGTATTTGAGAATGAACCCTCTCTGCATCCTGAAGGTATGGTCGCATTGCGCGGGTGAAGAAAGGCAATCTGTTTCCACCTTCTTGGAACCCATTGTGGTTTCTATATGACCAAAAACCCCACATAGAGGCTACCACATCCGAAAAGTCCTATTGATTAAGTCCATCCTTAATCTCCAACAACATATGCCTTGGAGATTGGAGGCATGCAGAGGTGATAATAGTTGTTGTGGGTGAAGACCTCCACTGCTTCCTTGCTTCTACGCAACAAAAAAGCATATGCAAGATCGTTTCCCTTTCCTCATGACAAAGAGGACATATACCATCCACATTGCAGTGCCTCTCCTAGAGTCTTCCCATAGTAGTGATGCCTCCTGTAGTAACCCGCCACTAAAAGTGAGCCACTTTTGGAGGCCAATGATGGTCCCAAACAACTTTCCAGATTTGCTCGCTAGTCACTCTCTGTTGCGCTATAAACTCCCTCTTCCCTAGTAGCCCCAACCAATAGGCTAACCTAGTGGTAAAGATGCCCTTTTTATCAGGCCACTAAAATAGGATATTTTCCATTAATCGAGAGCTGATCGGAGTATTTGCAATCAACTTACCCACCTCAGGAGAGAAAAATTGATGTATCACCTCCACGTCCCACACCTTTGTTTATAGGTTTATCAGTTCTTGGAACGTAGAAGGTTGACATGTGGTCGTATTTTGAAGAGATGAAAGATCATCGTGAGAGTCATAGAGCCATTTATCCTTCCATATTCTAATGTCGCTACCATTCCCCACCCTCCATTTGATGCCTTCTAAGACCACTACTTTTGCTGACCAGAGACTCTTCCATATATAACTTGGGTTATGCTCCATAGTGAAAGGAGGCAGGATCACCCCCTTACTAAAAATTTGAAGAATGAAACATCCATTCCAAAAACACTCAAAGGTATGTTGGAATAGGTGCAAAATTTTCAAACTTCAATAAATGGTACTCAAAACAACCAAAGTATAGCAGTGGAATAAAAATGTTGACTATATTCAATTTATCACAAGGTTACAAAAGAATATCATAATCTCGCACAAAGGGTTTACATGTATCACTCAACATAAGAATCTAGTAGAGGGAAATATAAAGCATACCAACTTTGTCTCCAAGATTTAACTCCTTAAGCTAGTCTAAAACTTTATGCCTTATCTTCCAAGTCCTTCACCTAGAGTTGGAAGCATACCCCAGAAAGAAGAGAAAATAAATGACATCAACAAAGGTTGGTTTGTCCATACTAAATAGGAAATTGAGCAATATATGGAATAAAGGAAATCAAAGTGTAAATACTTCCCATTAAAAAGATAAGGGCAACCCAAGTGGGCGTAAAGAGAAATTATTTGCAATAACAAAAGAGATACTTGCCATAATTAAAACAAAAGAGTGTTGCCACATAAGCATGTATCATAACCATCATCCTACATACATTTGAGATAAGCATAACACTAGAATATTATAATGACAAAGGCGGCTCAGAATCACACATCTTGAACTAGTGAGACATGGGCCAAGAATCACATATCCTATCCTAGCATGGGGAATCACACATCCACCATCCAAATATATATAACATGGTTCAAGAATCACACATCCTGCCCTGGCATGGGGAATCATACATCAACCATCCAAAATATCACAATGTTGCCATAAATCACAATGAGACAAAAACAAATACAATTATACTACTCTAGTGTTATTGAATCGCATAGTATGTAAAAAGTAGATGCAAGTAGAAAGTATAGTCAGATTTCATAAAGTAGTTACCACAAAAGTGACCAACATATACATCCACCTCATAAGTGAGAAAAAGACATCATGTGTCCACAAATAAACATCCACATCATACTGGGGACATATCATCAAAAATCCAACATGCACCAAGCACAAGATAAGAGTCAAGAGAATATCCAAGATTACCACAAACAAGATAATTCATAAGAACCATGATATCAAAAGATAAGATCAATGTATATAGGCTATTGTCCATAGGGCCAAGAGAATGAATACGCATAGGTGAATTGCTCAACATAGAAGAATAGGGGATACATCATACCTCAACTTCATAGTCTAAACAGTTCAAATCAAGCCGAGGCCTCCAAAGAACCTCTAGTGAAGGTGGACATGTCCAATAAGTAAGGTTCCCAAGCTTAGAGAGTTTGGTTTCTCTAACAAAGCTCGTATCTCGAGTAAGAAGCACCTTCTCCACTTTAGAGGTGAAAAACCTAACAAAAGAACATGGAGATGGGGTGTTTAAGGGCTATAGGTGGGTTTTCACCATGGAAGACCAGGGTTCTAATCTAGAAGAAGGTGGAAGGAAGACTAAAAACATGAAAATAGGGAAGGGAAGGAGGAGACTTACTAGATTTGGTCGAAATCACAAAGAAGGAGCTTTAGAAACCCTAAATAGAGAAAATTTGGAACCCTAGCTAGGAGCCTTCTTCACCAAGGTAGGCACCTCCTTTTACCTTCAGACAGCACCTTTGTGGCAAAAAAAAGTAGGAATGATGCTTCAATATGGAGGAAAGAGAATGGCAGTGAGAGTTTTCGAACTGGGAGGTGGGAAGGGGTAGATATGGCTTTATATAGAAAGAGGTCAAGTATGAGGTGTCTATGAGACTTCAATGTGTCATGTATAAGGGTTTCCATGGACATGAAAGCCTTTATGGATAAGGAATAAGTCAAGCATGAGGTGTTAAGTTACTTTCCATGTGTCCAATGCTAAGGGCGCCTATGGACATGCAAACCTTTATGGATAAGGAAGAAGTCAAGCATGGGGTGTCCATGGAGCTTTCCACGTGTCCTTAGCCTAGGGTTTCATGGCCATGCAAAAGGAAAACTCATAGAGGCTTATTGAATATCAAATGTCAATTTATGGACACTTCTAGGTAATCCTAACCAACCTCCAATCAAAGAAATAACTTCATTGGTTGATAGCTTCTAAAGATAAGCTCATTTATAAAGAGGAAATCCCTATAATGCCCTTGGAAAGAAACACCTTCAAACCAAGGCGAAACTAGGTTCCTTATTGTTCAAAAACTATAGAATAGTAAGGGAATATATAAGTATTATAATGCATGTGATAATTTGCAAAGAAAACCTCCCAATTGGGTAAATTGCATAAAAGTCCAAAATGTACCTAAATTGCATAACTTACACAAACAACATCCAAATTGGACCAAACTTCATCCACAAGTTACCATTCATGTGTTGAATACAAATTTGACATTATTTACATATTTTGATGGTATATAATCACATTATTCATTACTTATGCCTTTTACTCATTTTCTCTCCCCTAAACTTATCCTAATATTTCAAGGTAGTCCAAATTAGATGAAATTTGACATGTAGGCTAATTTTGTTATGAAGATTACAAATTTATATTTTGTTTTCACTGTTGCGACTTATTTTTATGAGATATGTCATACGGCCCATTATCTAAATTATTCATCCAATTACGTTCCTTATATTCATATTAGTACCAAAATGAGTTATGTTGCATATTTTATGTATCCATTCTTAACCTAAGACTAATGTGAAAACATTAGGCTACATTAGGGTATTAAAGTCATGTATTATCTCATTAGGATCATACTAAACATCTATTTAGGTCTAACCTTCAACCTTGTTTGGCTAAGTCCAAAATGTCAACATCCAGGGTAGGGTTTGAGATTTAGTATGTTACTCCTAGTAGCCTCCAAGACTGATGTATGAGGAAAATATCATGCCTTGAGAACTTGATAGGCTATAGAGTTCTTAGTCAACAACCTTGAAATCTCCTTAGCCAGAAGAGCTTGATTGAAAATGTGCATAACACTAAAGCCTAAACCACCATATTTTTTAGGTTTGCATAAGGAAGCCCAACATTGCCATGAAATCTTCCTCCCTCTATCTTTAGCTCCCCACCACAATCTTACAGTACAACTCTGGATATCGTCCAGAATCCCTATAGGAATATAGAAAACACTCATAATATATGATGTGATCGCATGCAAAATAGACTTTATCAACACCTCCTTCCTTGGTTTGGACAATAAATTTTCTTTCCAACCTTGCATCTTCTTCCAAATTCATTCCTTAATAAAGCTATCAACACTTCCTTCCCTGGTTTGGACAACAACTTTTCTTTCCAACCTTGCATCTTCTTCCAAATTCGTTCCTTAATAAAGTTGAACACCTACTTTTTAGATCTCCCATTGACTGTGGGAAGACCCAAGTACTTAGTGTGTCCAAGCTAGTTATTTATAACATCCTTTGTCTCTTGTGGCACACCTTTGCTAAAATCCACCTCATTCTTAGAAAGATTAATCTTCTGACCCGATGCCTGTTCGTATTGGCTAATAATGTTAGCTAAATTTAGGAATTCATGACGAGATGGTCTAGCAAAGAGAATACTATCATCTGCAAAGAAAAGATGAGAGATACATGGCGCATGTCTACTACCCTTAATGTCGTGAATCAAATTGGCATTAGTAGCATGCAAAAGAGATGTAGAAAAAGCTTCAACAGAAATAATGAATAAATATGGGGAAAGAGGGTCACCCTATTGTAATCAATGACAAGGCTTGAAATTTTGAGTTTGGTCACCATTGATTGCAAAAGAGTGATCAAAATATGTTACACACTCCCAAATCTTCTATATCCACCTACTACCAAACCCCATTCTTTGCGAAACAAAATCTAGAAACTTCCATTCTACCCTATCATAGGCCTTGGACATGTCAAGTTTTAGCGTCGGGAAGCCCTTTTATTTTTTCCTTCATGCTTCATTTTATGGAATAACTCATATGCTATAAGTGCATTATCCGTAATCATCCTTCCTGGGATAAAGGCATCTGGTTTACAGAGATAATCTTGTCCATGAACGGCTTGAGCCTATTAGCCAGAACATTAGATGCAATTTTGTAGACCACGTTGCACAGACTGATTGGCTGGTACTTGGACATCTGGACAAGTTATTCCACCTTGGGGATCATAAACAAAAGCGTTGAGTTTGCAACACTAATATCAATATTCCCTTTCCATCACCCCTTAATGCAGCTCTAGACATCTTCACCAATGATATTCCATAATCTTTGAAAGAACATAGGTTCCATACCATCCGGGCGTGGAGCCTTGTTAGGGTGCATTTGTTCAAGGGAATCAACAATCCTAACATTAGAAATGTCATTTTCCAGCATCTTGTTCATGTACTCATCCACCTCTTCATATATACCTTTAACCACTTCCATGAAGCCTGATGGATTACTACAAGAAAACAAATTCTGAAAATAATCTATAATAACCTTCTATACTTCCCCTTCCTCACTCTACCATAATCCCTACTCATCTTTCATCCCTTTAATATAATATTGTCTTCTTCTCGGTGACACCTTATGGTGGAAATAAGTAGTATTGTGATCCCCCTCTCGTAACTCATTCACTCATACTCATGCACACTAGTAGGAATCCTCTGATCTGTTCTAGTACTATAGTTCTTTGATAGATTAGTGCACCTATTAAGGATTGTTGCATCTGGAGGTTCTCTTTGTTTCTCACATAAGAGCTTCTCTGCCTCCTTCATCCTTTCTTTCATCTCTCCAAATTTCTAAGCCACCCACTTGGTGAGCTTCTCATTGCATCCCAAAATATTTTTGTTCAAGTCACCTTTAAAGCTATGGGTCCAGGAGTCTCTGACAACATCTTCACATTCCCTCTCTAATAGCCATACTAGTTCAAAGTAGATAAACTTTCTAGGCCTCTTCTCATTATTGTCTCTCATGTCAATATTAATGATGATAGGCACATGATCAGAGCTGTAAATCAGCAGATGAATCACCTTACTATATCTGAACAAATGACACTAGTCATAAGAAAGCCAACCCTCTATCTAAGCATTCCTTTTATGAGAGTCTCCATTGTGAACCCTCATTTCCAAGTAAATGTGCTTCCCATAAAACCCAAGTCAGGAAACTCACAACTATCCACAACATCCCTGAAATCTTGAATCTATCTCATAAGTTTTGGTGCGCCTCCCCACTTCTCCTCATTAGACAAATTTTCATTAAAATTCCTAAAGAAAATAGCCGGTGAATTAGATTCACCTTTAAGCCTACACATGAGATCCCATGTGTCGTAATTCTGACTTTTATCAGCCCAACCATAGATAGAAATAGCTCTCCAATACACTCCATTATTATCCACCTCAACCAAGAAGTCCCCATGATGTTGAGAAAAACTTCAGATCCCCAATTAATATCTCTCCACCAAAGACCCAGTCCCCTAGACTGGTTCTCACTAGATAAGCAGAAGCCATCCACAAAGCTACAATCCTTCTTTACCAGCTCCAATTTATTACCAGCTATCTTGGTTTCTGACACAAAAACCAAAATTGGGTGTTCTCTCCAACACCACTTCCAGAGAGCCAGCTTTCTGTCGATCTTGCCTAGCCCTCGACAGTACCAGCTTAGGATTTTCATTACCCTTTGTGGGTCTGGTCAACCCCATAATGCTTGAAGCTCAGCGCTCCCTTGTGTGTCATTGACTCCCGTATCTACCCAATAATGCTTCTTCATAGGAAAAATCAGCTGAAGTTTCATATCAATATCCATTGCACCTTGATCTGAGTCACATCCTCACTTTCCTGACAAAATCATCTCCCCCTCTTCCACTAGACCCACCAACTCTTTTTCATCAATAAGCACCTTTCTCCTAATAATCTTCAATTTCCGTGTTAACAAGCTTCCCTTATGCTGCTCCACATTAATGGTATGTCTATTCCCTTTCTTCTTCTTTTTCCCTCGTGTTTGCACCCTTGGTTTCTCCCATCCTTGTTCAAAAGTCATACCTTGTGCCTCTTGTTGTTCCTGTCTCACAGAGCATTTTTTATCAAGACCCAATTTCACCCACAATCTGGTGAACACCAGTGAAGTAGGTACATCTGTATTAGCCAGTGTCAGGTCCTTCTCTCTACAAAGTGATGCATATTGATTGCCCCTTGCCTCCTCGTCTATGAGGACATTCCTTGTTACCAATATGATGTTTCTTTGAATATGTACATCATCGTAAGTAGTAGGAAGAGTAGCTATCTTATTGTTTACAGCTTCCCCTACCTTCAACGCTATGACAGTTGCATTAGTGGACTCTCCATCCCCACTCTTCTCTCCCAATAACTCCTTCTGCCCTACCCCTCCTAAGTGTTGGACTATGATATCATCAGTATCCGCCAAAGCCCTCCCACCACTATGATCCTTGAGATACATAGTGACCGCATCCACTGCCTCCTGCCTTAGTGTTTCTCCCTTTCCGTCTCCAACTGATCTCCTCATGCTACTATCCTCCTATCTTTGCATCTCACCATGAGATCTACCCAGTTTCGTATAGAAATTGAGTTTCTTCTTCGTCAAACCCACCCCATAAACCTCCTATGCTGATGTTAGCCATGGCATTCTCAGAGACACCTTCAACCAAGCCCCCCATCCATGCTACTCGCTCTCCTGGTCTTCCTCTCGATCGCAGTCCCTATCGACGTGCCCTAGCCGGCCACACAAGAAGTAGATATTTGACAACCTCTCGTATTTAATTTCAAGTTTGTAGATCAATCCCTTCCTATCTTGCATCTTCATGGCTCTCTTAAGGGGGTGTAAGACATATAGATAAACTTAGACTCTAGATGAGGAGTCCCATCTAAGATCATCAAGATCCACCTGTACCACATGCCCTGGTCTGCTAGAAATTGACGACACATCCATTTTTGATCTGCATCCAAGATGCAATCCATATATTTGAACCCAAAATAAGGATTCATTGAAAATGATCTGCCCTGGCAAATCTCCATCCTCCACCTCTTTCACAAGGAGTAACCAGTTCTCAAAGTTCCAAGTCCCACCTTCAACTTGTCTGTCTAGTGAAGGAATTGGATGATGGACACCACCGCATCCAATTGCTTGAAGATGACTTTATTCAATAGTGACTAGGCCTGACTTAAAGTGTGTTTCAAAGCCTAGAAATTGTAAGGTCGATCAGTGTGCAAGCATGCCAGAAAGGCTAGCTCCACATGTTCTCTTTGCCCACCCCTTGCTTTGTCTTCCAACACGATTAATTGATCATCCTCTTCGTCGCATAACCCTAGCCGTGCACACCTATCTACTAGTTATCCTGCCATCTCATGAATGTGACTTGAAGCCCTAGTTGTCTTTGAACTTGCAAGAGGTATGTAACCACTGGGGAGATCTAGGTAACCACTCAGGAATGTGTCACACCCACCATCACCCTCCTATCATCAGAGTGCTGGTGTAACATCCCTGACCTGGGTTATACCTTAACCCTAGAAGTTTTTCTTAAGCAAGATAATTAAATCCTTAATTTTATTTGGTGAAAAGTAATTAAGGATCAATAGGAGCTTATGTTTCAATTTTGGTCTTGTTTGAATAATGTTGTAGCAATGTTTGCTTATTTTGGAACTAATATGCAAATTACTCAAGTTAAGGGGTTAACCTGCAAATGTTACATATTAAAATGTTCCTCTGATGTTGAGACATCATAAGAATGAATATGATGTAGTGGTATGGTTTCCACAAGCTTGTGAACCAAGATAAAGCTTGTAGAGCTATATTTGCACATTAAAACCTAGTTTTGGTGTAAAGTGCAATTTACCCAAAACCTAGGGTTCAATATGCAAATTACCACTTCAATAAGGTCCCTAATGTTTCTTGAAATCATTTAGAGGAAAAATAATGAGAGGGGCGCCTCATTTGAGTTTAGTTGTAGGAGAGAGAATCTTGATATTAAAATAATCAAGATTTAAGCCTTATTGAAACCCTAATTCAATTTAATGCAAAAATAAATAAAATAATTGAAGGGCCTTCAACCAAAAATTAAAATGGTTGGATTCAAATGTGGTTGGACGAGCCTAAGCCTTGCAAAGGCACGAGCATATCCTAAGGAGGTGAAACTCCACTCACCATTATTATAAGAAATATAATTTCCACTCAAATATGGAAATTACTATTATAAGTGTTAAGGTGCTTAATTTCTTTTCCCTTTATTCTTGGATAATGGAAGGGAGCTCGGTGAGGATAGAGATGATTTTATATACAAGAAACCAAGGGGGAGAAGGTGGCAACAATTTTTGGAATTAAAAGACTTTTCATAAAACATTTTCTCTCTCATTGAATTTCTTATAAAAAGACTCTTTCCAAGCCAAATGAAAGGCTTTTTCGTTTCCACTTCTTCTCTTTGCTTGGGAACCGGCCAAGGGAGCTAGGGAGGACAAGTAGGACGACCCCCAACCTATTGGTAAGGTTCTTGAACCCTTTCACCTTGATTCCATGGTGGAAATCGAAAATAAATCATTGATTTCTTCTTATTTCGATCTTTTATTCAACCCTAGCCAATCTTTTCAACCAAACGCTTGAGGACGAGCCTAGGGGAGTTGCAAAAGCTTCATCCACCACTGTTTCCATGAGATTGGAGCTTTGGAGCTCAATTGGATGAGGGTTTTATAACTCAAACCCTTAGACATTAGTATTGCATTCCATTCTTCAATATCCAATAGGTTATTTTCTTCTATTTGGTATTCTTTTGGTTCATTGCTGAAGTTTCCATGAAGAACAATAGTAGTGCTTGATTGCATGGAGGAAGATGATTATGACATCATCATATATGCTTATCCAAATAAAATTCCAGGTCAAACGGTTTCCATGGTTGCTCAAACAGGTTCCCAAACTATTTGGGAGCAAACAGTTTCAAACCGTTTGAGGGGAAACAGTTTCACCAAACCGCATGAGGGCAAACGGTTTCAGACCATTTGGAGGTGTTGACTAGGGTTGACCATTTGGAAATTTGTTGCTAATAATCTTGGTTAATGATCCACTAATTATAATTGATTAGTTTCAATTGGTTCATGAGTTGAAGGTCAATCAATCACCAAACCCTGATCGGGTTAAGTGTTGATTTCTAATTTGATTAAGTTGGAAACTTGGGTTGATTGAACCAAACGGTTTCAAAACCATTTGGGGATCACCCGACATTTTGGAGGTCACCTAAGACTGTTTGGAGGTCTAGGGTTGAGTATGGTTAGGTATTTGAAGATCTAAAGATACCAAGTTGATTTGCAATCAAATGCTGATTTGGTGATCAATCCAATGATCCAAACCCTAATTGGATGATGTGTATTTGGGTGATGAGATGGGAAAACGGTCTCAAGACTGTTTGGAGGTCATCCAAATGACCTCAAGACCGTTTGGGGTCAGGTCATGTACACTTTAGTAATTAGTTTCATAATGATCAATATTGAAGGATCATCAATTCCAAACCCTAATCCAATTGATTCAAACCCTAATTGATGATGAATTGAGGGTCAAATTAGTTCAAGGATGACTTATTTAACCCAATTTAAGTATGGTGTTAGGACCAATTGATGAGTGATAACATGATTTCAATCAATGAAGGAATCAATCTTGGAAACCCTAATTCAATTTGAAGTGGTAGAGACCTTATTTGGTCCATGCGGTTTTGAGGAGGTTTGGACCAAACAGTCTCAAGACCATTTGGGACCAAACGATCCCAAACCGGTTGAGTTCATGTATTTTCAAAATTTTACTTTAGAAAACAATCTCAAGGGTCACCTATAGTAAATAGTTTCAAGTGTGCACCTTTAGCAAACGATCTCAATGGTCACCTTTAGTAAACGGTTTCAAGTGTGCTCCTTTAGCAAACGATCTCAAGGGTCACCTTTAGTAAATGGTTTCAACTGTGCACCTTTAGTAAGCGGCTTCAAAGACTACCTTTGGCAAATGATTTCAACCTCAAATTTACTAAACAATTTTGAATATACAACCAAGACCGTTTGAGGTCTAAGAGTCCAAGATCATTTGGAAGGTAATCAACCAAGTTGTATGAACACCTAAAGTGAATAAAGGTTAATGGTTTAAGTGAAAAACTACATGGTGTAAACCAAGGGTGATTATAATAATAGTAACTTTAATGAGACAGGGTGATTAGTTCCCATTGAATAATTAAGCTTTGATGATCATGGTGGTAATGATATAACTCATGGTGTCAATTCTTCTTCAAGTTGAGTTGACTTAGCTTAATCAGTGCTGAAGTAAACATCATCCTATAGAGGATGGGAGATAAAGGACTTCCTACATGAATGATAATCATGTAGTGTACTTTTAATAAGAATAAATGTCTAATTAGGGCATGATCCTTAATAGTGAGATTATGAAACCCTATTTATGAAGGTTAATGAATCATAACCCTAATCGAGGGCATTGATAGGTGAAACCCTAATATATGATGATGGTAAGATCTTAATTCATGGTAATGACAGGAGAAACCCTAATTCATGGTACTTTGATGATCACTCTTAATTAGGGTGAATAGTAAACCCTAATCGTGGGTTATTGAATATAAACCCTAATTGAGGGTGAATACATGAGAAATCCTAATTGAGGGTGATGTTATGAGAATCCTTAATTGAGATTAATGTTATGAGAAACCTTAATCTAGGGTTATGTCATGTGAAACCCTAATTAAGAGTAATATTATGGAAACCCTAAAGAATAATGTGAATTGAGACTTAAATCCAGGATGATGCCATATGATGATATGTGCAACCATAGTAATGGTATAATGGCCAATACACTAAAGTAGGATGTAGTTATTACAATCAAGTAAGATGAGAATGTTATAACCATAAAGGGTAAAGTTGATGAACTATATGAATGATAGTGTTGATACCCTAATAAATAATGGACTAAGGGACAAGATGATGTCTAGATCATTATATATATATATATATATATATATATATATATATATATATCTAATTTAATGCGTGTGTAACAACCCTATACATCTTACAATGATTAGGGTATGAAACTCTTAGGAATGATGCATGCAATACTATATAATAGAGTGAATAACATCCTATGAGTTGATATACCTAAAGTGGTTGATAATGATTTATTCTATTTCAACAATGCCTAACCATTGAATAAGTCCATATCATTAAAGATAGTTGGACAATTCTAATGTGTGATTTATGTACCATATGATGATAGTGACAAGTTAGTGAATAAAGTATTAAAAGGGAAATACCTTAATACAAGGTTAGTTGATTAACTTAACTAAGATGGAAACGAGAAGAAAGTGATACATCATGACATGATAGATATCACATTCAGTATTTTAGGGTAGACCTACCTTGATGAGCCTCGAATCCAAAACTCTTAGATAAGATACACATGAAGTGTGTGTTATGCAATTGTTACAATAAAGACGTAATGAATTCAATGTACTTTGATGAATGTTGACTAATATACCTTGAGAATGGGGTTAAGACAAAAAAATGAGTATGATGTAATCATACCATGATAAGGATGAGAAATGAACTCATACCTTGAATTGATGATCATTAATGATATATGATGAGAGCAGTGATCATAAGCATATACTTATGATATCTTTGAATGTTCCTGGAGGTGTGGAGCAATACATTACAGTTGAACTAATAATATGAGCATGAAACCCTAATTAATGTGAGATGGGAAACCCTAACCCTAATTTTGGGTAAAGGGAATGAAAAGCCTATATGATAGTAAACCCTAATCCTAGTAACGGAATAGTGGTGTTACTATTGTATCACATGATGTGATCAATGATTTGTATGAATGTTATCATGTCTAATAACCAGGCAGATGTCATGAAATGATGAACATAGCCAGATTTGAGCTATGACATTTATAAAACAAAATGTTGATTGTCCTTGTGTGCCTTAATGTTGTTGTTGCTTGGTAAGAGTAACCGAATGTGTAAGGACTTTATGAGTCATATGAGTAAGTTGTTGCTTAGAGAGAGGTAACAAGATATGTTATGGCCTTGTGAGCCATGTGAGATACCTGTATAACAATTATCATGTATACCTCAGTCTGAGGACCTGGGGGTAATAGTTACCTAAAAAGTGGTAATAGTAATCAGTGATGAACTGAGGGTAGGAATACCCAGTTTTGATAAGTAAGATAATGATGTTGCTGAGAGCTGTGAACTTTCAAGTATGATGAGAAAAGGATTATGATCACAATGTATCATAAGATCTGCTGAAGTAATATATAAGAGCTTACATGTATCTTTATAGCATTTGTCATAATAATTTATGTTTGAGAACTTGATTGATGATAAAAGAATATGCTAATGTACTTAATCAATCAAGTGAAATCATATCATGTCGAGCCATGACCATAGATCCATCATCGTCAGCAATAGGTGATGGTGAAATAGGTTCTCTACAGCAAAACTCAGATCGCATATTTTGAATATGTGGGGGTAAATGGGTGAAAATATCCTTACATCCTAATGAGGGAATTGGGGAAAGGTAAACATTAAACCTCTCAATCCTTCATTACTTATATCGGGACGGATGTATCACGAATCCCCCGATGACTGGGACAGATGTAGTACACATCTCCCAATAATGTTAATGCCAGATCGATGGAGATAATCATGAAATCTCACAATCACGAAGAGAGTGTAGCACACCACTGTAACTCTAATGGTGAAGTTGCTAGTATACCCTGGAAAGCTATATAGCAGAGACACAAGATGTCCTACAGTTGGTACTCACGCTGACTGAGGAGGATGAGGTCATAGAAATCCGGCTCTTCTTTTGACCTAAGTATGGTACCAATTTCGACTTTGCAATGGTTGGTTGGAATATGAGTGGTATATCTCATCTCCTCAGGGCATAAATGTGATTGTAAAATGTAATCAACCGTATAGCATGTTTGCTTAAGGATTGAATGCAGAAATTCATTGGCTGATGTTATATTTCTTCTGTGCATCCCTAATTGATAAATGTTATTCATATCTCTTTACATTCAATGCAAGTAGAGGTGTGAATCATGAATCTACCATGAGTAGATACAATGCTCTCCTTAGGAAAAGATATTACTTTACTCTGTTCATTCAATGATTAATACTGCTATTAATACATATGAACTCCTGCCCAGTTTTATTATTATAAACTGCTATAACAATGTTTTGGCAGAGAGTTATATCTCCTGTTGGGGCAATTTATAATTGTCTCACCCCCGTGGGATCCAATGTTTTTAGGTAGATGCGGACGAAGAGGCAGAAACCCTATAGCAGAGAAAGATCAACAATAGCATCAGGGACAGCAGTAATGTATCAGGTGGAGACATTGTCTATCAAGTTATAATTAGTAGTCCTATGTGTCATCTCTGTACTCTCAGGTCCTCAAAGTCAGTAGTCATTATTTTTAATGAATCAATCTGAGATTTTGGCTTGATGCTTTGAGGTTTTTATGTTGTCTGTATATAATGTTGAATAGGGCAGCTGATATTGTAATCCTCGAGAAGAGATGATACAAGTCATGTACTTTTGAATCAGAATGTAAATATTATACTTTGGTCCTTGAAGAAAAAAAATAGATTTCCTATGTGTGGATCTCTTTGCAAAAAGTTTTAGTTTTTAGTGATTTTTAGTAATCCGCTACAAATGATTCGCTTCCGCTTAAGTTAATCTTGTTTTTGCGAGTAGATCATCACATCTAGGGTTACGTCGAATGAGATCTTTCTTTAGATCGAGATAATACTATATGATGCCTTACTTTATTAAATTAATGGTGTGCTTAGTTTCGTAATCAAACCTTAAATTATGTTTTGAAATCAGTTTTGATGAGGCTAGGTTTCAAATTTTGTCCAAATGAGACTTGTTTTCTTAAGTTTTTGCAAATTATTTGCTTATATGGAGTTTTATGCAATTTTCCCTTATCTAGGTTTTTTTGTAATTTTCACAAATGTATGATGTGCCTCATAAATATGCTTGACATAATTTATATAGTTTCACCATTGAACACCTAGATGCACCATCAGGTGTATAGTGTTTTCTACTTAGGGTTGAGACCTAGGGTTTCTCACCTAAGTACCTAAATTGATAGTTTATCTAAGTATGCAAGGGATCTGAAAGTTTCACCTTGAGAGTGAAGGATAAAATGGTTTTCCCTTTTGGTATGGGATTTGATGATTTTCTCTAAAGGATCAACAAATGATGCTTTTCAATGTTGTATTCACCAACCGATGGTGGATCATGGTTTTCTTATATGGATAAGAGTGGTCATGATCTAATGGCTTCCTTAATGGTGCCACTCAATGGTTCACCTAAGTTAACCAATGGTCCTTCTAGGTTGACACCCGATAGACCTACTAGGATTACAAATGATGGTACGACTATTTGGCATGGATGGGATTTTTTGGCCCTTTTGACATACAACAAACCTATGTTTCACTCTTTCTCTCTCAACTAAAATATATGTACCCCTTTTCTCATTTATAAACAAACTCTTTGTACCCTCATCTCCTTCTTGTGCTAGAGAGGTCTGACCCCCTTTCTTGGTGGATAAGGAGAGATCTTGGAGGCCGAATCTGGAGTGGGTCTTTGATGCATGTTGCTTTAGGGTTTTGATCAAGCAACTTTAGAGTTATTTGAAGGTTCCTAACCTAGATCTTGCCCTAACTGAGTAAGTTTCTCTTGTCTATGTAGTTTCTTGCTATTTTCTCTCTTCTTTCTTCTTCCTTGCTCAAAACCCTAGTTCTCTTGATGAGAATTTATGCATATGTGGTTGAAGATCTCCTTTTCTTCTCTGTTTTCCCTAGTTCCACCTTATTCTTGAGGAGATGAGATATTGTGGAGCTTTGGGTGTGCAAGTTAGGGTTTCATCCTCTCTCTTTGAGTCACCATGCTGTTTGGACGTCCATCTACATCCTTGAGGTGAGTTATATAACCTTTAACCCATTTTCTAACTTGATTTTGACTCAATTAATATGGAGCAAACTCTAGAACTTGACAATATGGTGAAAGATGATCCTTTATACACTATTTTGTATATATGCAAAAGAGTTGTACATTGTTAAACTAGCTAATGATAATATGTATGGTCCCTCTTCTTTAATACATGAACAATTTTGGTCTTGAAGACAATGAAACGATGGTATCGCGTAAAGAGAAAGAACTAATTTCACTAGTAAAGAAATTTATGGCTTGCTTAGTCAAAGTATTGTTCATTTCACTATGTATAAGAAACGATGGTATGATATAGCAATTGAATTGATGAATTTTTTAAGAGTAGAAAGATATGGATTTACTTAGCATGGATCTTGTTACACTTCATGGTATATGGACTGATGACTTCACCTAAGTGAGTCCATCATTAAGTGATGAATAGATAGTTTTGTTCATGAATCGTTGGGTATGTTAGTTACATGAACTAATTTTTGACTAAGTATTTAAAATGATTCAATGGTTTTCCATTGGCTAAGTACAAAAATCATCTCATGGTATTTTCTTGGCTAGTACATAAACAACCGATGGTTTACCTAATGCTCACAATCGATGGCTTACCTAATTTTCACAACCTATGGTTTGCTTATTTCTTACAATCGAATTCTCTACTCTATGAAATGATTAGCCTACTAGATTCAAGAAATAATGGCTTCACTTGGTACATAACTTGATGGTTTTTGTTAAGTACATGATTGAAAGTTAAGCCCTTAAGATAATTGATGATTTTTCCTAGTGCACCTAAGGAACTAATAGTTATGCCCTATGTGATAGATGAACATATGATTTTACTAAGTAGATGAATTGATGGTATTTCTAGTGACCATGATCTGATGGTCATGTTAAACATGTGTATGAACCTATGGTTCTCTTATGAGTGATGTTTTGGTAATGTAAATTAAATCTACATCTTGAATCTCTCTTATGATGATGAACGAATGAAGGCTTAGTACTTCACTCTTCTACTAATGATTGTAATGGTGTATGGATAAACCCATAATGTCAGACTAACTTTTTTGTGCTACTCTTAAAGATGTCAGAACTATAAATGATGCACACTTATGCTTAGCCTGGAAATGGCAAGATCATTGTGACATGTTGAATCTTATACAAAGCTAAGATGGTAATCATGTGCTTATAGGAAGGTAAATGCTAATTTGGCCTTAATGGATTGTGGGTTGTGTTATACCTCAGTGGAGGTATAATCCTCATCCTGATTCGACAATGTACTAGTACCCTATGATGATGTTATAAGGAACATGTTTAATACATTTTTCTATTCTTGATTTATTATATACCAATGATCTTGTAGAAATCTTTTTAGGGTTTGTATGTAACTTGATTCTTGGATCCTGAATTCACCTACTTGTCTTACCAAATCAAGTGACAACCCTAATCATGTAGTTCCTTGTGTCGTATATCTATTCTAGTGTCAAGACATGTTGGATAATAAAATTAGTATTCTAGAAGGGAACCTCAGAGTCATATATAGTCGAGTATATGTCGATGCAAGGAGGGTATATCTGTGTCATCATGAACCCAATATTATGGAAACAAATGATTTCATATCTTAGATGAATGAATATGTATGATTGATATGATTAAGGACAACTGCAGTTGTATGTCAAATTCTAGGGTTGAATACCCTGGTTTCTAGTGTCGTGGCTTGTGTACCCAGGGAAGACTAGGCTGATTACAGCCTGACTAATATGTTACCACTGTAGACTCCTATTAACCAAGGGGAAGAGTTCTTAGGATTCCTTCTCTCTAAAATCTTGTATGGAACTGATTGGGACTTTGTAGTGGTCAGTTGGAAGTTTAAGTAGTATGTCTCAAGCTTCGCATGGCTTAATAAAAGATGTAATGTAGCCATGTAGCATATCTATTAGGGTTATACAACAAATCACATTGGTTGATAACCCTTGCCTTGTGTCTTCTAATATTTAGTTGATGTATAATTTAGTTAGATAAATCAATTGTATTATGATCATGGCTATATCTGTTCTTTTAAAAATTATTTTATTCTTTCATTTATGTAGTACTATCTACTTTATTGGTTAATTACATATCCTGATGTGAGTTGTAAATGTTGTTGAGAGTTATATATCTCTCATTGGGACATGGGTATAACCACCTAGGTAACCACATCTTTTTAGGTGATCATCAACAGTGTCGGCAGACTGATGGTAGAGAGGGGGAGAAGCTTGGAGATCTATAGAAATGAAAGGTTGGATATATGTAGATAGTCATAGAGTCGTACCTGTACTCTTAGGTCTAGGTGGGGAAGTTTTATAGTCGATATGTATCGACTCATTTTTTTGGCAATATGTTGATGTGTTTATATGATGTATATATGTTCACAATGATTTTGTATACATGTAGTGGTTGAGGCCACTAGGCAGGTGTAAAGTTTCCTAGTTCTTTACAAGATTTTATGCAAGATGTTGGACCTATATGTAAATGTTCTTGGATATGTTTGAGATGTTTAGTTTGGTTTTTATTATTCTTCATTTTAGTGATGATGTGATCAATTATTGATCTATCAAGTTTTTGTTTTGAGTAATCTCATTTTGTATGGCTAGCATGGAATATTATCACACTACAAATTATTAGGAATATAATTCCTAGAGTTTACCAAAACCAAAGTGCAATAATGCCACCCATAAGAGGACGGATCTTATAGTAGTACATTTAAGGATCAAATCCCAAGGGACCATTTTTAAGAAATATCTAATCAAGGTAATTTGGCAAGAACTAGTATTTATCACAAAAGTTTAGATTTGTTTGATTAATCTCATAATGCAAGAATGAAAAGAGATATATTAGGTTCTAGTTATCAATGGATGGAAACACTACGGTGGAATTGGGTTTCACTGCCACTACTAAAATCTACACATTCATTCAAATCCAAACATGTATGAAGATATAATTGGAGTTATGTAAGTTTCCCCTTTCAGCATTAGAAATAAGAATAAGTAGATATCCATGTAAGATCGATGTCTCGTTACTTACGGATCCTCTATCCACTACTATGGAGACTTTCTGTCGGAAGTTCTCATTAGGGTGTCAACCAAAACTAATCGATATTCAAATCTTAAATGTTGAACTTCTCGTGGTAAAAGATTATAATAAATCACGTAAAACATATGATCAATCCACAAGACATGTAATAAACAATTAGCTATGAATTAAATGAGCTCATACAAGAATTGGAACTTGAATGAAATTGTAAGAAACGAGTAGTGAGGCTAGTCCCCACACCCCAGTGAAAAGACTACTCCCTTGACATGGCAAGATTAATATCACTAGAAGAGGAAAAGGACCCCATCACGGTCGTGGGGTTTGAAGAAGTGGCTCTGTGTGGTGTGCGGAGACAAAATTCATTCCTTCTTTCTCCTTTAGGTATTAACCCTGAGTTGCAATAGAAGTAGGTGAATGGAAAACATCTAGGGGAAGAGATAGAGCACCCAAGAAGGAAGATCAAAGACCTAGAGTTGTAGATGAAAGAGAACTGTCAATCAATGCCTGAGGTGGATAGGTTTCACCAAGCTAGTTCGATAGAACTACACTGGTCATCAGGTCTCATCCTTGCTCTGATCTCAGCGGTAGCCTTTCGACATTTATTTCTTCAAAATTTATGAGGTAAGTTGTGTGGATGCATTGGGGGCCTACTTATAGGGTCGAGGCTATTGACCTCTTTCCATCAATGTTGACTATTTTGCTGTCAACCGATCTCTATGTCAATCTTGAGGGTGATAGGGATGTCGGTCTTGGAGGTCGACATGCTATCAACCTTGAGGGTCGATAGGTATTTTGGGCAGTTGTGGTCGTCGACAAGTGTGTTGAAAGTAGTTGATCGATGGTTCATTTCTTGGTGGCTGCTGGCTGATGATGGTGTCAAACTCCTAAGTGTCGACCTTCTATGTCATGGTGACGCCCCGTGTCACAACAAAATGAGATTACTCAAAACAAACTACAGAAAAGAGATTAACAAACTTATTATTAAAAAATGCTAAAAATTAAAACCTTATTGCATAAAACCGCCATATAGAAAGAACATTTACTCAGAGTACTTTCATGCCTCAAAGAATCCACAAAGCATGCAGTCAACCTGTAATGAGAGCATTGTTCCATAACATATATACATAATTCCATAACATCTGATATACAAAGGCACACAAAGAGAACACATTCATGAAACACCTACAAACCGTTCCCAAAGACTTGAGTGTATAGGGACGACTCTATGATTCTATCAACAAGGACAATAAGTATCACTTCTGACCTTATCAACTACTACTCCTCTAGTTGTTGCTCAACCTCCTTTGTATGACCTCTACCTCCTCATGCTTGTCCACCTAAAATGGTTGTTAACCAATGGTGCGAGACACACAGTCCCAGAGATAGATATAACTCTCCACCAACATTATTATTATCACAGGTAAGATCAACTGAGCAGTAGAAAGAACATAACTAAAATGAAGAAAATAATGATTATTAATAGAAAGAGAAATCACTGTTGCATTACAAAACATCTTAATTATTTTTTTTTATGAACATTTCTTTTGGGAGCATAATTCATCTATTTCAGTGGTAACATCGTGTATTTCCCATTGCAAATACATTAACTACGCTAAAAATGTACACCACTTGATCATTATGCGCTGAGTTCACACACCATCTTTTTGAAATTGCACATGCAATATAATTGATCCAAGTAAGAGATGCTAAGGAGAATGCGAGGGGTACACGGAGAATGTCAGGAATCCATTCAACACTTACCTAGGATCCTAAAAAGTGCTTGCTTGATCATTCCAGGAGATGCTAGAACTGCACCGCGAAACTTGGATTTTACAACAAGCGAAAGAAGGCCATTTGTTGTTGACTACTGAACTGAATGTGCATCCAGATGCAAATTACTTATTGCATCCATTATCTCAAGTAACAAGCACTCTCTCCATGGGAACTACATCTATATCACAACCTCTTTCTCCATAATTGTTACACTGACATCCATCCCATTTGTTAATAAGTTCCATCCTTCACCATTTGTTTCGTCCATATCACATGCCTTCCTCTTGTTCAGATGAAATTTGGCATTGCCACTAGTACCATTATTATAGTTATCAGATGTTCCCTCAGAAACATCAGGATGGGTCCTCTTAGTTCTAGTTTTATGTCCGATTAACTCTTTATTATATTCCAATTCTTCAATTCTTTGTTCAAGTTCTTTTAGGTAACTTATGGCATCTCCGAGAATGGATGTCTGCTCAACCATGCCGACCGAAGGAACCAGTGATCTCAGAGCTAAAAACTTCTCATTTAGCTTCTCTCTTCTTTCTGGTGATATCTGGTCTGGAACATGATTGGCAGTCGCCTTCCCAGTTTTACTAACTTCAGCTTCTTCCATAGACATCTCTTGGTCTAGAGTGTGCATCGAAGCAACATTGAGCAATATGCTTTTCAACATCCTCTGAGGCACGCCACTATACTTATTAGAAACGTCAAGGTCCTTTCTCCAAATAGTAAAGCATGAAGCATTTAAGGCATTCAAATCGTTAGGAACCACAAGCCAATTTTGAGCTTTGAAAATGGCAGAAAGTGTTCTTCTATAGTGTGAATCGTCATTCTCCACATCAAATGAGCTGAAACTATTTTTACATTCCTGAACATTCTGGGCATGTTGATGTTGTTAAAATATCCTATTCAGTGTGACCCAATTAATTTTGTATATATATTTATTAATCATTATCTATAGAGATGCATCTATTGGATAGGTAGTTTCCTAAAATAGTCATGTTTCTTCATGGTGGACATGAGACAGTATAAGGGTTTTTGGTCCTCTCCCCGGTAGAGTCATCCGTAACCGATTTCTGCCTATCGGAGACTCACAAGGCGAGAGAAAACCAATGCCTGTTCTACGCTTAGCATTTCACCGTTCTACCCTGTCTTCTCACAGCGTACACTCAGTTTCGGATGCCTCTGCACTTCCACTCAAGACCGAACGTCGCTACCTCCGGCATCGTCTCCCATGGATGTTCCTACGAATTCGGGTATGTAATATTTAACAATGGTATCAGAGATGGTTGATTTGTTGATGTGTCGTTGCTTCTACATGTTTTGGGGCTTTGTTATTTTGGATATTTGCCTCACATCCCTTGTCTCATCGTCACGACGTTGTTCCTTTTACGGTCCTAAGTAACATCAAACAATGCTTTTCACTGGAACACCCCAAATTGTCTCCCCTGCGCAAGTAGGTGAGGAAGGGTGGCTTCTACGCACGACGAGGGCTGTTACTATCATTGTCGATCGATGACTTGGTATTGTTCCTTGAACGGTATATTCAATTTGATTTGAATGGGTATTGCCCCTTGCATGGTGCGTCTATTTCGTAAACAATGATGACTATGATAGTATGGTTTCAATAGAATGTACGAGAACCGCTTGAACACACATTCTTGGATCAGTTCTCGTATGTATGATGTTTCTGAAATACTGTCATCGGCGGCAAGAAATTCAATATCATAATTGGGCATTCTGTCGCTCTCTTTCTATAAAGTAAAGCATTGACTCGCATTTTATGTACCTTAGTCTTGTTCCCTTCTGGTCATTTGGGGAATCGTTGGCTATAGAATTATTATTTACAAAACAATAACGACATCAATGCAAACAGACTTGTTCGTCGTTAGGAGTTTTATGTTTCTATTGGTTTTGATCTTTCTATTCCTTTGGTTTTTGAGTTGTTTGATTGTCGAACTGTATATAAGCGGATTTGATTCTCCTACAGTGAATAAATGTACATCATATGTGTCATAAGTTGACATATAAGTTATATTATTGGAGACCTATTACGTTCAAGTAAATAATTTTGTAAACAAAAAGTTATCCTAGTACCTCACCAAAGTGAGCCTATAAGGTGGTTATAGCTATATACTTAATAAGTAATATTTGTGCTTAATCTGTACGACAATGATACTACTCAAAGGTGAATCATGCATATATAATTTAAGTAGGACAAGAATACTGAAATGCAACTAATGATATATTTAACCCAAAGGTGAAATATTTTATTAGTGTAAAGAATCTTGGTTGAGTTGATCTTGTCAAGTGAGTGCGGCTCACATTAAGAGAGTATTTTTTTATATTGTGTTATAGTTTATCCAAATATGAATGAAATGACTAATTTTGATTCGTCTTATAAAAGTAAATAAAGTAGACCTCATAAGTTACTTTTATATTTCAGTTGTGGTTTTAATATGAAATTGTATTTATTGCAGTCATTTCCTCATCTTTGTTTTGAGAAAATAATAACATTCAAAATCTCAATGGTTCAAAATTTAATGAATGGAAAGAAAAGGTCATGTTTACATTAGGGTGTATGGACTTAGAATTAGCTTTCTGAGTGGAAAAATCACAACCACTTACTGAGGAAAGTACTACTACAGAAAAGGTCAATTATGATAAGTGGGAACGATCTAATAGGCTTAGTTTGCTTCTTATGCAATCACATGTTGGAAATCATATTAGACAGTCCATTCCTACTTCTGAATTGGCAAAAGATTTTCTAAAAGCAGTGAAAGAACAATATGTTTCTTCTAGTAAGTCTAAGGCTAGCACCTTAATGGCTAAGATGTACTTTATGAAGTACAATGGTTCTTTTGGGATCTGTGAACACATCATGGAGATGAGAGATATTGCCGCACAACTCAATGAGTTGGAGTTATCCATCTCTGATGCATTTCTTGTTCATTTCATTTAAACTTCCTTGCCAAGTCAGTATGGATCATTCAAGGTTTCTTACAACACACAAAAGGAAAAATGGTCAATTAATGATTTATTGGCCATGTGTGTTCAAGAAGAAGAGAGGCTTAAGAATGAAGGGGTCCCTACTGCGCATTTAAGTACCCATGACAAACGTGGCCACAAGGGTAAAGGAAAAATGAAGGGAACTGCTCCTATCTCAGGTGGAGTGTCCAACCCAGATGGCAAGGCCGAGGGAAGCAAGGCTAATATGAAATGCTTCTTCTATAGTAAGAAAGGACATGCTAAGAAGGAGTGCTTCAAGTACAAGAAATGGTTAGAGAAGAAAGGTATAATTTTTCTTGTTTCATATGAATGTCATCTTTCAAATGTTCCATTATATAGTTTGTGGCTTGATTCTGGTGCTACTATGCATATTTCCAATACATTATAGAGATTTCTGAATCAAAGGAAACCAACAGAGTGTGAAAAAGTTATTTATTATGGAAATAAATTGGGTTCACGCGTAAAGGTTGTTGGCACATGCAGATTAATCCTTGACAATGGAAGTTTGCTGGATTTAGAAAATACTTTATATGTACCAAACTATAGTAGAAATTTAGTCTCTGTTTATAGATTAGACAAACTAAATTATGCTTTTATTCTTCAAAGTGGACGAATCTCATTGTATAAAAACTCTAGCATTATTGGTACTTGTCTTTTAATAAATGATCTTTATCAAGTTCAATTAAGCCCTCATTTTGAGCAATCACTTATAGTCCAGCATGATATTATTGGAAATAAATGCACATTACTAGATGAAAAGTCATCACTACTATGGCACCAAAGGTTGGGACACATATGTAAAGAAAGAATCCAAAGATTAATAAAGGAAGGCATTTACCGACTTTGGAACATGTGTTGAATGCATAAAGGCTATGAAAACCAACATTTCTAAAAGGGGTGCTAAGAGGAGTAATGGAACATTAGATATAATTCACACAGATATTAGTGGACCTTTTCCACCTTGTTTTACAGGGGAAAAATATTTTACAACCTTTATCGATGACTATTCACGATATATGTTCCTCTACTTATTAAATGATAAAAGTGAGGTTTTTCAAGCCTTTAAGGACTTTAAGATTGAATTGGAGAAACAATTAGAGAAAGTGATTAAGATAGTCAGATCAGATAGGGGAGGTGAACATTATGGACGGTTCACTGAGATGGGACAAAGAAAGGGACCATTTGCACATTTCCTTCAAGAAGAAGGCATTGTGCCTCAATATACAATGCCAGGCACACCAAGTCAAAATGGTGTAGCTGAAAGAAGGAATCGAACATTAAAGGAAATGATTCGTGCAATGCTTTGTAATTCATCCCTTCCTTCTACAATGTGGAGTGAGGCTTTAAAGACTGCAGTGCATGTATTACACAAGGTTCCTAGCAAGTCTGTCCAGAAAACCCCATATGAATTATGGACAGGAAGGAAGCCAACCTTGAACTATATGCATGTATGGGGATGTCGTGTAGAAGCTAGAATCTACAATCCACATGAGAAGGCATTTGACCCAAGAACCACTAGTAGTTTCTTTATTGGTTACCCAGAGAGGTCAAAGGGATATAGGTTTTATTGTCCATCTCATCCACGAAAGATAGTCGAGACTGGTAAGGCTAGATTTTTGGAGGATCATCAAGTTAGTGGGAATGATCTGCTTCAGAATGTAACTTTTGATGAAGTGTAGGATAATGTTGTCACACCTGCACCTAGTCAAACTCGGATAAGCTATCCAACTATTGTTCCCATGAACAATTGTCAAGTGGATGAGCCAACAGTAGTAGATCATGCTCCTAGTCAGGTTGTAAATGAACAAATTGATCATGTTCATGATGAAGGACAACCTGAAGAGCCTACAAAAAATGTACAACCCAATGTTGAATTACGAAGATCAACCAGATCAAGGAGGCTTGTCATTCCATCTGACTATGTTGTATACCTTCAAGAGCCAAATTTATACTTTGAAGATATTGGTCCCTTATCTTTTTCACAAGCAATAAATTGTGAAAATTCCTCTAAGTGGCTTGATGCCATGAAGGAGGAACTGATATCCATGGATAAAAATCAAGTATGGGACCTTGTACCTTTTCCAGAGAATGTTAAACCTATTGGTTGCAAATGGGTCTTTAAGACCAAAAGGAACTCAAATGATTAAATAGAGAAGTACAAGGCCGGACTAGTTGCTAAAGGTTTCACACAAAAGGAAGGCATTGATTATAAGGAGACCTTTGCTCCAGTCTCATCAAAGGACTCTTTTCGGGTAATCATGGCCTTAGTAGCTCATTTTGATCTTGAGCTACATCAAATGGATGTGAAAATGAAATTTTTAAATGGAGATTTATCTGAAGAAGTCTATATGGAACAACCAGAAGGTTTCATTGATAATAGTAGAAGTCACATGGTTTGCAAATTGAAGAAATCAATATATGGACTGAAAGAAGCATCCCGACAATGGTATATAAAATTTAACACCATTATATCAACTTTTGGGTTTAAACCAAATATTATTGATCGATGTACATACCTCAAGGTCAGTGGGAATAAATTCATAATATTGATTCTTTATGTGGATGACATTCTACTGGAAAGTAATAACATTGCTATATTAAATGAAACTAAAGATTTTCTTTCCTCTAACTTTGAGATGAAAGATATGTGAGAAGCTTCATATGTACTCAGTATTGAGATACATCGGGACCAAGCTAAGGGTATACTCAGTATATCCCAGAAAGCTTACATATCTCAAGTTTTAGAGAAGTATGGAATGAGAAATGGTTCACCTGGACCTGCACCTATAGTTAAAGGAGATAAGTTTAACTCCAAGCAATGTCCTAGTAGTGATATAGAAAGGAATGAAACGAGGAAAATACCATACGCATATGCAGTTGGGAGCCAACAATATCTACAGATATGCACCAGACCAGACATTGCTTTTTCTACTGGAATTCTTGGTTGTTACCAAAGTAACCTCGGCATGGACCATTGGAGAGCTGTGAAGAAGGTGATGCACTATCTGCAAGGAACAAAGGATTACATGCTTACATATAGAAGGACAAACCACCTTGAGGTTATAGGATATTCAGATGTAGATTTTGTAGGATGTCTAGATAGTAGGAAGTCTACAATAGGCTATGTCTTCCTATTGGCTGATGGTGCAGTATCATGGAGAAGTATTAAGCAAAAGACTACAGCTTCATCTACGATGGAAGCTGAACTTATAGCTTGCCATGAAACATCATCACATGTGATATGTCTTAAGAATATGATACAAGATCTTAAAGTTGTTAACTCAATTCATAAGCCAATATAGATATATTGTGATAATGAAGTTGCAGTTGAAAACTACTAGAGGGGGGGTGAATAGAGTTTTATAAAGATTTTAATAATAATTTAAACTCAAACAACCACAATGAAAATATTGGACAAGGAGACACAGGGTTTAGAGTGGTTCCAACTATAGCAAATACTATAGCCGTCAATCAGCAACCGGGATTTGAAAAGAAATTTATTTTATTACCTCGCAAGGAATTTACATAAAATACAATCTCTTTTCCCAAACCCTTCAAGCAGCCTTCACCTAGAAGTAATCGCCAACCTTGAAGCAGCCTTCCCTTGAAGTAGATGCACCAACTCCCGTTGCACCAGCCTTCTGAAGTAGCTTCCCTTGCGATAGCCTTCTTGAAGTAGCTTGAAGTCCCCTTCTCCACCTGAGAAGTCAACCCTCTCCAATTCGCAGCCTCCAACCCTAGGAGTAGCAAGGAGAGTACAAAAGATAAAAAGGAACAAGAAAGAAAAAGGAAATTACAACTTATCCTTTAAGCCCAAGGCTTGATATGCCTAGATCAAGCATATAGATCTCCTAGCCAAGTGTGTGAACTTGTGATTGCTGTGGATAGGAGAATCTAGCCTATAGGACACGAGATTGAGCTAAGGAGAATGTAGACTAATGATCACAGTGCTCAAATTGCTTGCAATAGATTGCTCAAGTATGCTCAAGTGTATTCTCAAGTGTAACAAGTGAATTCTAGTGTCCTATGGCTTGTCCTATTTATAGGAATGGCCTAAGTATGCTTAAGGACGTTCTAGACAACTTCTAGGGGTTTCTAAGTGCTTAACTAGCCGTTAGGTACAAAGTTGTTGCTTTAACAACGGCTAATTAATTTATTTTGCAGTTGCTGTCAGAGACCATCTCGGTCGACAAATGGTCGACCGAGACACCTACTCGGTCGAACTTTTGTCGACCGACAAACTCTCTGGAACAAGTGATTTGCAACGTCTTTCTTCAACTGCCAACTAACTTGTCTGTTGTGTCTAACGGCTACTTTGGATCTTTCTCGGTCGAGAAGATTGTCGACCGAGAGTGTCTCGGTCGAGGAGTTTGTCGACCGAGAATGATCCTGTTTTAAGATTTCAATTTAGGCACTAATTATATGTGTGAGTGTGCATAAATGATACTATTTAAATGGGATGACATGTCTAACTATGGTGTTTGGCTAGGGAAAATCTAACGCTTGATTTACATGCAATTCTAAGTACTTGTACATTATATATTTGTACAAGTTTTTAGAACAATGATTACATTGCATGAAAATATAAACATTTTAGCTTGTGGATTTTCCCTAGTTGCTTTGCCATCCATCTTAGTCCTGCACACTCAAGTAGCTCGTTAGATTAATAAGAATGAAATGTTTGTCATAATCAAAACAAAGGGATTTATAGATGTCTATTTAGCCAACAATCTCCCCCTTTTTGAAGATGACAAACATTTCCAAAATATAAATAAAGGAAATATAAAGCATGTGAGTTTCATACCTGAAAATTACCTTTTGTAGCCATTTATGTTTTGCAAGTGAGTGATGGCCAAGATGTTATGAAACTCATTTATATTTTATATTCTTTCTCCCCCTTTATCATTTCAAAAAGATATCCAAGTTGAATATTTTTTTTTTCTTCTCCCCCTTAATTTTATATTATGCTCCCCCTTAAATAGATATCCTATTAGGAACATGGATTTTTGTCTAATTTATCCACAATTTGTTTCTCAATCATTTGCAAAGGATGTTAAGCCTTGAAATGATATGAGATTCCCTTAAGCTTATGATGAATGTATATTTATTTCTCATTTATCAAAGGATGTTAAGCCCTAAATTAAATGAGAATCCTCTAATCTTAGAGTACATAAAAATGTCTCCATCCAAATGCAAGGGATGTTAAGCCCTGTTTTGGGTAGAGAGTTCCTTCAAGTACAAGATACCATTTTCAATAAATTGATAAATTTCTTTATAATCAATGAAAATTTCCAGCTACACATGGTGGTTACAATGATTTTGTAAGCTTCTTCAATCAAATGGTCAAAGTTGTTTTTATGAGCTCCCCCTTAGATATCCCAAATAAAGACTTAAATGCTTTGCAATATGTTTGAAGAGTGTCCATATGCATAAAAGAATACTCTGTTTCACAAATGATGTTCAACATGCATCCTTGGTTTAAAATTATTTGATGAGCAATCATTTGCAGCAGAATTATTTCAGACTTGACAACAGAGACCTGCTCGGTCGACGATTTCTCAACCGACAGTGTTCTCGGTCGAACAGGTCTCGACCGAGACTGTTTCTGTGTCAACGATTGTTGTTAATTCTAACCACAAGTTTTTTTATTTGTTACTCCCCTTAATTTGTATGCTTTACAATAATAATCTTTATAATCCATTTATTTACAAGATGTCTCATATGCAAAAAGATATCCATCCAAGTCAAAAGGATAACCAATTTTATTAAGAAATATGGAAAGATAGACACATCATACAGAAGTGATCCATAACAATCATTCAAAGCAAGTCATTACAACTAATATTACTCCAACACTCACTGAAAAGATTTAAGAATTACATCAACGTCAGGATCTTTCCCAATAAATGGCTCAGCTCCATAGTATTGGACCAAGGTTTGCCAATCTAGAGCTCTCGTCTTGGTTAAAGCATATGCTTCCAAGAATGTAGGAACTCGGTCAAATCGGAAATGAGCAACAATATCTTGCAATTGCATAGATGAAAATTGAGTATGCGTTAGATCCATGGATGGTGGAGGTGGAGTTTGATAGTAGTTGTACGAAGGATTGTATGGATTGAGCATGCCTGGATTTAAAGAATATGGATATTCATCAGTTTGGTTTGGGGAAAGGGTTTGCATTCTTTGGTTTAAATATGTCATGGCATGATGATTGTAGTCTAATTGTCTACTAAGGTGATATTGGGAGCCAGGAATATATGTAAGAGTATTTTGAATGGGATCATGTGGTAGGGTAGTAGGGGGAGGTGGTGGTATGTCCTGATGAGATGTTTCTCCTTCTACTCTAGCCCTTTTGTGACCAAAATCTATTCCCATTTTCTCTACGATATTCTTACTTATCTTTTGAGGTCTTCGCTCCCATGTATATCCCATATCCTCAATGTTTGTTTTAAGAAAATGTTGAGTAATTTGGCAAACAAAATCCGCATATGGTGGGTTGCCAGAAAACTCAAGCATGTTTTTAAGAATTATGCGGATGAAGTTTGTGGGAGTGCGGCTTATGATGGCATAAATGAGGCACATACGGAATATTGGAACTTCAGATTTGTTGGCTCTAGGGTGAATATTTGTAGAAACAATGAGATTTACAATCCTACAGGCTGGTTTGAGATTTATAGCGTAGTAGGTTCCCCTATCTTCATGACAAGTAGTGTTGGATTGAAAAATAGCTCTTTTTATGTCACTAAGGCTAATGGTATGATCATCTTGGGAAAGTTGATTTAGTGGATTTTCGGTGGTGAGATCAAGGGAATCTTGGTATTCATCTATGTCAATTTCTAGCATGTCAAGAATATCCCCTTCGGTAAATTTAAGGCTATGCCCATTGACCATGGTGTAGAAGAATGTGGTTTCATTTTCAGTATGGGATATGAGATTGGCATAAAATTCGTTGACTACCTAAGTGGAATAGAAGGGGAAAGAGGGATTGATGAAGTCCTTCAACTTTTGCACTTCAAAGAGATCCTCCAGATCGACTATGTTGATGAAGTCCATGACTTCGACTGGTCGTCGTGGAAGAGGGGCTTTGGAGGAAAGCCGTAGATATCGATCACCAGCATCTCCATCGACAAAGGCGATGTCGTTGATGATCGTCAGTGGCGGAGTGGCTTCCCGAGCTTCCCGTCCTTTCCTGCTGGAGACCTTCTTCTTCCCACGGGTAGCTGATGATGAGGCCATGTGTGTTACTTGAGTGTGGAGAAGAAGCAAGGAAGGTTTGAGAATGAGGATGCTGGAGAGTTGCACAAAAATGCACTAGAGAGGGACAATGGAAGCAAGAGTATGCAAGTGTGAGTAAGTGTCCCGTTTTTGCCCCTTCTATAATATTCCAGCGACCAGGTCGGTCGACGATTCGTCGACCGAGCGTCCACAATGGTCATGTTGCAGACGCGCCACTCGGCTCCCCAACGGTCAAATAACGGTCATAAACGGTCATAACAGTCGGTTTACAACGGTCGTATCCAACGGCTATTTCTCGGTCGAACAATTGTCGACCGACATTGTCTCGGTCGAACATTTGTCGACCGAATGTGTGTCTGATACTAAATCTGTATAGATTCTGTCGGTCGAGAGAGAGGGACTGACCGAGAGGTTTTCGGTCGAAGTGTTCGTCGACCGAGAGACTTACTGAGTACGATTTTGAGGCTGATTTTGAAGACTATTTTTGTAGAGCCTACATATATAGATGTGTTTATTATTGACAGTATTGGGACAAGTTGTGATCATAATTTAATTTCTTTTAACCATAAAAGGATATCCAAAATAGTTATTATGTCAAACTTATTTTAGGTCGAATTTGACTACGACCATAGCGCCCCTTGGTCAAATTTGATTGTGACCAAGAGGCAAATTTTGCAGATTTTTCAAATTTAGTGTATGAGTATAATATCTGCAATAAATATCAAATTGAAGCATAATACTATCAATAACTCATTTTGCTTGCCTTAAGCATAATTTCAGTGTAAGCTTAAATCTTCCAGAAAATAAACTATTTTAATTTTGTAAAGATGTTTTCAAAAAGTGTGTCCAGTCATCAATAAAAAGATAGCAATTTTACTAGAAAAATAAATGCAGCAATTTTCGTAGTAAACTAAAAACAGTGATATGCTCGGTCGACAATTTTTCGACCGATGAGGTCTCGGTCGACAGTTGCTCGACCGACAAGATTCCTGGAACTGTTTATTTGTTTCGAGGTTATTATATGGGTTAACTATTTAGATGCTTACATTTATTTGTAATCTAATTATGTTAAGTTGAGATAGACATAGAATTATGCAACTAATGTCTTTTGGTCATATCTCAACTTAATCTTATTTGTTTAGTTTGGAGGTTTAGGAACCCAAACTAACTCGACATCTCTTCTCTTGTAAGGACATGAAAATGAATAGTGGCCAAGGCGCAAACAGTAATGACAACATATTGAGTCAACTTCATATCTTTTTCTATGGTTGTGTCCTATGTTGTCATTGGATGAGGATGTCCTTTTAGGTACATATATAGATTGGGTTTGTGACTTTCTCTGACTAGGTTGTTGATGAGATTTTCCTTTAGGCTTGTAACCTAGTCCCCTTCTCCCAATTTGTTGATAGGGATTATCTAGAATTTGATCAAGAATACCATGGTTATTCAAACTGCGAACTTGTTGTTGTAGCTTGGCAATCTCATCCATTCTTTTCTTAATGTCTATTTTTGCTTGGTCTAGATTGGATGACAATAAATTTCTTTCTTTAACAATAGTGTCATAATCTATATGGGTGCACAATAATGGTTGTTTTTGAAGATTGTTTACTTGAGTCTGTAAGTTTGAATTTTCAACAGAAAGGAGCTTGCAATCGGCTTCCATAGATTTTAACTTAAGATCAGAAAATTTATTTCCCTCTTTGAGATCCTCATTTTCATATGCAAGAGCAAGAAGTTTAACATTTAGATCATCATTTTCCTTATTTGATTTCTTTAATTTCTTTTTGCATTCAACATATTTATTATGTGTTTCTTCAATAATAGCAACTAGTTCTTCTTTAGATAAATCAAAAAGACTTACCTCTTCTTCTTCTTCTTCACTAGTTGTAGCAATAAGGCATTCTTTGTGCTTATCCTCTTCCTTTGATCTCCATGGGCATCTGGTTGTTTTGTGTCTTGTTCCTAAACACCAATTGCAGCATGTAGTGGTTTTGTCCAAACAACACCTTTCACCATTTCCCTCCATTCTTCAAGACCTGGTTAGGGTTCCTTGAAGCCTTCTCTGATACCAATTGAAAACTACTAGAGGGGGGGGTGAATAGAGTTTTATAAAGATTTTAATAATAATTTAAACTCAAACAACCACAATGAAAATATTGGACAAGGAGACACATGGTTTAGAGTGGTTCCAACTATAGCAAATACTATAGCCGTCAATCCACTACCCGGTTGCTTACCCAACCGGGATTTGAAAAGAAATTTATTTTATTACCACTCTTAGTCCTGCACACTCAAGTAGCTCGTTAGATTAATAAGAATGAAATGTTTGTCATAATCAAAACAAAGGGATTTATAGATGTCTATTTAGCCAACAGCAGTCACTTTTGCTAATAATGATAAAAGTACAAAGGCATGCAGACATCTAGACATAAAACTCTACGTTGTCAATGAGCGAGTTGACAACAAGATGATACAGATTGATCACATTGGTACACAACACATGATATCAGATCCTCTTACTAAAGGGCTAGCTCTATGATTGTATACATCTCATGAAAAGAATATGGGTATTAGAAAGTTATTTGATGTGTAATGAATAATGTGATTTAACAATGTCATAATTTTTGTGTGATCACATATTTGACTCGCTATTTCTGTTGTAATACTAGTAATAATAGAATGTCGGTTTTGACATCAAGTTGGACCAAGGAAATAGGTTTTGAGGTCAACCTATTCATAAATTTTATATCACTACATGTAAGATGTTTAGATATTGTAGTGCATAGCAGGGAGTACTTAATTTTTAAGTATCAACCGCTATGACTCATATCTTATTCTCTTGTTTGGTAGTATTCATATTATTCATCAATTGTAAATTAATAAATATTATTTCCATGGCATTTTGGGTCAAGTGGGAAAATGTTAAAATATCCTATTCAGTGTGACCCAATTAATTTTGTATATATATCTATTAATCATTATCTATAGAGATGCATCTATTGGGATAGGTAGTTTCCCAAAACAGTCATGTCTCTTCATGGTGGACATGAGACATTATAAGGGTTTTTGGTCCTCTCTCCAGTAGAGTCATCCGTAACTGATTTCTGCCTATCGGAGACTGACAAGGCGAGAGAAAACCAACGCCCGTTCTACTCTTAGCATTTCACCATTCTGCCCCGTCTTCTCACAGGCGTACGCTCAGTTTCAGACGCCTATTCGCTTCCACTGAAGACCGAATGTCGCTACCTCTGGCGTCGTCTACCATGGATGTTCCTATGAATTCGGGTATTTAATGTTTAATAGATGTATCTTTTCGCCAATGCAAGAATTAGTGATCCGTTTAGGTGTTCCCATGAACTGAGGTAGACATTGATTTGATCTGGTCGAAAGATGCAAACAATTGCTGAATACATCCTCCATAAACTGCCAATTCTGGACCTGAGATGTACAGTTAAACCCTTCAGACATGAGAGAGTCGTCAATATGCTGGTTAAGGCAATAGTCATTGGAACTACTATCTGGGGATTCTATTTTTAGTTCCTCTCATATGTGCTCATCTGATCCATTATCCACTATTCCATTACCTTTGTGAAAGGCATAACATTTATCTAAGTGATATCTTTGATCACTACCCTTGCATAGTTTAGAATCACCAACAAGATTCCGGTTATCAAGTACGAAATCATTTATCATTTCATGGTGAGCATTTGGGTCATGACTTTCATCTTCATCTATATTTTGCATGCTTAATGATACCTCCGTAAAAATGCATTTATGGAAATCCATCACTTGTTCGACAAGATGCAAATCTTCTGGCACCATTTAAGTTGTACCCATTTCTAGAACTCCACCAACCAATGGAAAGCAAGCTACAGTCTGGATAGTTGCACTCTTCACTAGTAGAGAGCGTGAAAACATTTTGCTGTCAGAATAATGGGCATTGCATAACCAGACATGGTTCCCACTAGATAACGTTCTTCTAGGCAAACTCTGGCCATGACTAAATGTGAAGGACTTTCACACCAAGTAATACCACTCCAAGTCAGTAAGGTCTTCTAGACATAATGAAGCAGAAGGCCTTCTAGCATGCTGATTGTTGTCACCAGCTGAGAGCGACAGATAAAGGTCCCTTAGTTTCTCACTTCTTTGTAAGCCCCATCTGTCAGCTTTAAGTTCCATCCCTTGTGTTGTCTTTCTAGTCTTTATATCGCCATTATAATATCCAAAGCTCCACTCTAACCCACTGATTAAGCTCCTTCTTAATTTCCAGTAGACTCTGGCCTTCATCCAATGATCCAATCACCTTGACAATGCAACAAATCAGCATAAAGCGCACAAATCTCAATCGACTAACTTCTGAGTGAAAGTAAGTTTCTTCACTGGAAAATTTTCAGAGCTGTTCGCCGGTCCATCGCTTTTATCCTTGTCAAACAGGTGGATTCACTACCCAAATACCAAATCCAAGAGCATCTTTCCCAACCAGCTACTACCAGTGAAATGGGGATAAAACAAGGCATACGGAAGCGTGAATCTTTTCCAGCTCTAACATGCTACCTCTTAAAACATCTTAATTATTAAAAAGGAATATAAAGAACATGTATATTTTATCCCAAAAACATTGTATAAAGATCAAGCAAGGCCTCAACCAATATTTTCGTATTTGATCCTATACAGTAATACCACATGGCTGATTACATATTGATTATGCCATGAGGATTTGAATTGTACCATCCAAATCCAACCAACCACTACATGTATATAGTCAAAGTTAGTGCCACACAAGGTCTAATGGAAGAGCTGGAATCCATGACCTCACCACACCTCTTAGTTAGCATAAGAGAAAACACCACAAGGACATATCAGTCAATTAAAAAATTGACATATAGCCAAGATCAGGGATTGGCTCATGCATGGCCATCCACATATATAATCATAACTAGCCCACCACCGAATAGGTATGGCGCTAGAAGAACATGATCATGCATAGCCATTCTAACAAAAGGAATGGCTCAGGAATGTCCCTCCATATCACATTGAGATCGGCTCACGCATGGCCGTCTCACACATCATGTATTTAACGATACAAGGAGTTACTCGACTTGTACCCCACATATTAAAAAATATGGGCTCTAAGTTAAACTTGTTTCACCATCCAGCAATAAAGCTGACACTGGAATGGATCTATGGCACATGACATCTATACTATTATATTTCACTTGATTAGTTAGATCAATTAACATCTTAAGGAATCAATCAAGTTACAATGTACAACCTCTTAACAAGATCTACTTAATCAGGGTATGACTCATCACCAGAACATATTAAATCACATCATCAGTTTATGCATGTAATCACTTATATATCCATCTCAAGTCCTTGAGCAAATCCAACCATCTCATTTTTTGTTAAAGGGCCTTCAATTAATATATTTATTTTTGCATTAATTTGAAGTAAAGTTCCATTTATGCTTAAATATTGATTATTTTAATATCAAGATTCTCTCTCCTCTAAAGTAGCTCAAATGAGATGCCCCTCTCATTTTATTTCCTCTACAAGATGCCATGAATATTAAGGACCTTATTTAAGTGGTAAATTGCATATTGAACCCTAGGTTTTGGGTAAATTGCGCATTACACCAAAACTAGGTTTTAATGTACAAACATTGCTTAATCAGCTCTTTCTTGGTACTCAGGCTATCGCTAGCCATAAATCAGCATCATCTTCATTCCCATGATGCTTCAACACACGAGAAACATATTATCATGCACAATTTGCAATTTAACCCCTTAACTTGGGTAATTTGCACTTTAGTCCAAAGCAAGTAAAACATTACTTTCAACATTATTCAAGATGGACTAAATTGAAATATAAGTTCTTCTTAATCCTTAATTACTTTTCAAAAGATAATATCAAGCATCTAATTATCTTTCTCAAAAAAACACCTAGGGTTAAAGCATAACCCAGGTCAGGGATGTTACATTGGCAATCTATACTAAAGGGTTCAATATGCACAGATTCAGTGAGAGAAAACTTATCCATGTTACATGGAGTTAGTATCCCAAGGCCAAGTGTCCAATTCTTATGAAGAATGGAAACACTAGGAATAGATATGGATCTATCATGTATGTAATCATCCCATTATCTTGCATGTATAGGACAGAAAGAATAAAATGCATTCATCATCTTGTATGTTGGACATGACAATATGATGTGCCCATCCTAATAACTTGTATGTGGGACATGACGAGTGGATGTCTATCTAGTTCCAGTAAGGGTTACTGGAATACCATAAGAACTTGATAAGTACTTGAGAAGTACTAGTTCTATGGAAATAAGGAAGGGTTCACTGTAAAGAGTTACACTGATGCGAACTTCCGAAAAGGACAAAAAGTTAATCGCAAAATATATATATGAGATATACAAAAGTGAATGTTTGTTGATAAATGGAAACGTTCCAATAAAGTCATTTAAAAGGAAAAGTTGAGTATCCGTGTGTTAGAGAACATTAGTGGATACTATATGGATATGGAAGTTCGTGAGATGAACTTATAGAAATTCTGGTCATTGATGACAAGTTAGGAGTGATTGGTCATGCAATGTGGCTAAAGGTTAGCAAAGGAATACTAGATCGCATATTATGGCAACTCCATCTCATACGTGTGACGTACAATGAAGAGATGAGAGACATGCAGTTAATACCAACTCTGGCAAAGTGTTGCCATAACTCACTATGTTAGCACTAGAGTAAAGTAACATTTGGGACATGTTTGAAGATCACTAAGAACATGATTCAAGGGTGAATGACTCAGAGTGCAAGTGGGAGTCTGTTGGTATGCATTCCCTGAGAGCCAATCATGGGATGATTGGTGAGATACATTGATATTGATTTGATAAACATCAAAGGCAAGCTTCCAATCTTTCTGGTTCAGTCATATGAGATAATGATAGAACAGATTGAATGTCTAGAGAATGACATTACTCAATGACGTATGCTTTCAGGTTCAGGACCTAAATGATGAGATCATACAGATGCTAAGAGTTTGTACATTCTTATTATGTCCCTAGTCAGATGTCATTGTGGAAGGTAGATAGACAACAATGACACATAAGACTAGATTGTGGTGTTGGTTGATGATAAAACCTCGTTAGTCATGATATGGAGATATCAAACCAAACACATAGGTACTTGTTAGAGAACAAGTGTACCAGACAGACCCACCATTAGTTTGACACATGGAACCATGAAATGGTAGTCACAGTCAGTTCTCATAGTAATGGTGGCGAGTGTGATTCTTTGACCTAAAATCACTACACTCAACACATGTCATTGGGTACACTTTGACATCATCAAATGCAGTCCTGAAACATGGATTGTTATAAAGGTGATGATTGGGTGGCTTTGACACATGGGGCTTTTGAGGGGTGAGTGATAGATATGGGATTTATCCCTTCTGAGGGAGTTTGATATCCATGGCCACTTGATGAGTAGGATTGAGATAGGCCTTCGCATACATGTGTGAATTCGTATGTGATATTGATGTCATACGTATCTCCTCCTATATACTGTGAGATCATGAACATGAATGGACATTGATAGGATGACTGTTCCATGCATTGAGTTCATTCGGGATATCAGTTACAAAGGAATTATACATTCACTATAACACCATTCACAGATTGTAGGATTGAAAGTTCTTCTCCAACTTTCCTTTTCACTTGGGTAGCACTGATGTGCGACTAGGAACCGTTCTCTTCTTGTGAAGTCATAAGTGTTATGGACTTTCACTACCAACGTGAAATGGACCTGTAGGGTCACACACATAGTTATTAACCTGGAAGAGGAGTTTATCCACAAATGATGTTTAGATTGATTACTAAAGGAGTTTAGTAGTTCAATAACACACTCAATCAATTGATAGCTCAGTATCATAGTGTTCAAGGTGTTGGACTAATTGATTGGAGTATCAGATTGATTGAAACTACAATTGACTGATTTATATAGTCTGCTGCCCCAACTGATTGGCTCACAGGGTTGAACCGATCGGCTCAGGTTGATGAACCGATGGGCTCAAGTGGTGATTCGATCGGCTCATGTGTCAATGAAACAATTGGCTCAATTGTTGAATCGGTCGATTTGTGTGACCAACCAAGATTGTTTGGAAAGTCAGAAGACTATTTTGCAAATATAATTTATTTCACTTGTACAAATTCGATTTGGACAAGGATTAATATTTGATTAATCAGAAACAAATATGAAAGTCAATTTGAGTTGGATCAGGACCACAAACCGATTGGCTCAGGCATGAAACAATCGGCTTAGAGAACTAGACGATCGACTCAGGTCCCAAATGATCAGCTTAGGGCCCAAAATGATCGTTTCAGGGTGTGAATCGATTGGTTCAGCTGGCGTAGATTGTTTGTTTTGTGGAAAATCTCGAACCCTTCTACTCCTTCTTTAATCCCACATTGCCTAGGGTAGAGAACCCTATCCCATGACCCTCCTATATATAGGGGTATTGGGGCCTTCTCAGGAACAACAACTCAGAACACCAGTTGCTCTACAAAGTTGTCGTTCTCTCTGGTTGTGGTAACCAAGAGAGCCTGAGCAAGTGCTAACTGATAAGGGAGGCATAGTAAGGGAAAGACAACTGTAGAAAAGTGACTGGAGGCAGGAGAGTGAGTCGCTGACTAGTACACTGATAGGAGGGTGTGACTCCTTCTGATTCCGTGTGGGACAAGGAGATCAGAGTTCTGGGTGGTCCGTGTGGACTACTTCAGAGGCGGGAGACTTCTACCGCTCGGAGGACAGCTGTCAATCCTGATAGTCCCGGTGAGACCAGGAGTTGCACATACACCATCTAAGACCAGAGGTGAAGACCGTGCAAGCTGCGAGGTAATGTCGTTGAGAAAGCATCAGGACAAGGTATGTCTCTACAAACCATCCTTCCTATTGTATAGACGTTGACACGATTCCTTTATTCTGGGTTTGGGAGAAGAAATTTTTTGTTTCCACTGCCTTCTCTGTCTCCCTCAGAACCCAACACGCCCAACTAACAAACTGTGGGCCTCCCACCTCTTTCTCCTCAAGAATTGGCCCATTTTAGGGGTATTCTTTATAAATCCCCTTTTATTAAGAAAAACTTTAAATCCCTTCATCTCTTTGGTTTCTTAATCAAAACATATGATGTAATATATCATTTTTCTGAGAAATGATGCCTCCTTCCTTCTTATGCTAATGTCTCCTACTAGTTTGTATTTTTATCCTTATTTTAAAAATGATGATATTGTTATGAACTTTTGGCTAGTAACCAATCTTGATTATGTGCTTCATGTACCATTAATGGCCTCTAGCTACTCTAATCTCCTAAATCAGTAATATTAGTTATCTTTTATTGTGTTTGACATCTTGGATCATTTATATGCTCCGCAATGAACATCTTGAACTTCTATGGCTACCTTTGACCTAAAACTGACCCATTTATCTCCATACATGTTATAAACTGATCAAGGTTGGGAGTTTGGCTTAATTGGTCAACATCTAACTTTTTAATCTCTAAATCAGTAAATTCTTGTACTTGATTGAATCAAGGGATCTACTTTGATGATGTTTATCTTAATTGATGGCTTCATGTTGTACCGCATGCTACATTTTGTGACTTTTATGGACTTTAACAACTAGATCTTCAATCTTGTGCAAGTATTGATCAATGATAGTTAGAAGTCTATTTATGACTTCAAATTAGTAATTTTTGTGTTCTATGTGACTTAGATCACCATGCTCGTTTACTTGTCCTGGTTGTCTCTTTAAGTCTCAAAAGACCTACTTTGTACACTACTTGATCTAGTATGATTAGTTATGATCTTGCATAGTTAAACTATGGTGATAATATAAATCTCATTTTTCCCTAACTCCAAATTAGACATGATCTCACTTTCATATCTAATCTAATGTGTATGGTTCACTTTGATATAATTCTTAATGTTGATACTCGTGCTATGTGGAAATCATTACATGCATGTTTGGAACTATAGAAACTATGTTGTGAACTAAGTGAAACCTAGATCTACGAAAAAATCCCCATGACTCATAAGATGTTTAGATTATCAATTCACTACTAATCTGAGACCCACTATTATGTCTTTTTACATCTTAGGTCCATGTTTGCTTGGTACTTCTCTATGAATGTCATTAAAAAATCATAACTTGTAATCTACTCAAAAGGTACATTTTCCCCCTTTATCCTACTATGATATCATCTTGCTTGTATGTATGCTTGTATGAATACATAGCTACTTACTTTCTTGGTTGATATATTGTTCCTATGCTTAGTACATTCATGTTTGAGTATCCTACGTTGACAAGTCTAGAATATAATATACACAAATCTATTATGCAACCTAATGTTGACATGATGGTTAAAGGAACCAAATTCATGTTTTGTACAAAATTATATTGTCAAGTGTTCTTGTTGTGTTTCTTATTTTTTACTACAATCATGTTTATAGACAAGCAAATTTTGTATTACTCTTAAACTATTTACATGCCTTTTCTTAGCGTACTTAATGCTTTATCATTATTCTGTTCTATTTATCAATTTTTTTGTTGTCAAATGAAGATCCCCTGCACTCAAGGTTCTACTCTATGATATGAAACACCAACAAGATGTTAAATGTAGAAATTGGTACGTGCTTCTCTATCCCCTTTTAGTGTCATGTTATATTTGGTTGTTACTATTACATATATATTGCTTTTGTGAAATATTTGTGTCATTCTACAGATGGACGCCGAAGTCCACACGCCTTTAGCTATGTAACCAATTGCATTTTCAACTTAGGGTAATAAATAGTTCTGTGACAAATAGTATTTGAGCCATTGTTACGACCCCACCTCTCGATAACCCCCAATTAAGGGGAGACCGAGAGGTTGAAGCCACACGCATGACTTCTGGATCAAAGGTTCGACAATTAACCAAGAATAATTATCAAATTTTAACATACTATACTGAAAGCTGTAAGAAAAAAAAATTACATACGTTTTTGAAAACTTGTATCTCTAAACTTCTATCCACACAAATACTAATCTATCTAATCCTCCTTTGCATTTTAATTCTCATTTAGTACCACACGTGCCACTTTACTGTTTGTTCTTTTCATTGTACCTAAAATGCCGACAAACAAAACGTCGGTCAGCCGAAGCTGGTATGTGGGGGAAACAATAAACATGCAACTATGATAACAATGTAATCATTCAATTAATCATTTAACAACCAATATTACGTTTTAGATATAACTCCGCGATCCAAGAGTACCCTATCCTCTGTGTTGTCCCCATTAAACCCCTCATGATCCACCTATAAGTGAACCAGTTTCTAGGGTTGAGTCACATGACACTACTCATAAGTAGACCACTCCTTAACTCGGGGTATGCTAAAGAGTCTCATGGCACTACACATAGGTAGACCAATTTCTAACTCACGGTAACCTAGACCTTGCTCTAGGATTACCCCTTTTTTAGCCTTTTCAAAGTAACAGAGGTGGATCCGGATCTAGCCAGTTATATATATCCACATTTATAGTGATAATCATAGTCACTTTATAGTTGCATGAAATAAATAAACTTCCAATAGTTTAGTTGCATTCAATGTGATTAAACATCCGATAATCCATCAGGAAACTAAAGCAGTTATTCATAATTGTAACCACATACCTGTCTTGGAGATATCAAGCAACAATTTATCCAAATCCAACTAGATGTCCAATCAAGCAAGCCAATCAATCAATCAAGCAAACATTGATCCTGAAAACATGTATAATGTCTAATTGTCACAAGCATATCCCAAACAACTCCTTATTGACTTGGGATACCTTTCTAAGGTTTCTAAGTCTCATTAGGATGCATTAGGGTTTCTTAGATCAATTTCTCAAACTTTATCCATTTTAGGTCAACAAACCCTAAAATACCCTTTTCCATTTATATGAACCTTAATTTCTCAACTATCCATTTTTATAGTCTTTTATACCCAAATTGGCTTAAGGTCATCATATCCCTATTTAATTCATGGATTTGAACCATTAAAACAATTAAAAGACATATCCATCTAAATTAGGGTTTTCAAGCTCCTTAATGCATAATCATGCACGAAACCCTAAATTAAGCCAATTATTCTATTTTCACTTTTATTAACAACATGTTAATATCATCTTGAATAACGTTATTAAGTCCATCTATCCTAAAATCTAATGGTTTTTCCTTGATTAAATCATTAAAGATGATAACTTTATGTACTTTTCCAATTTCAAGCATATTCAAGCACATAAACTCTAAATTAGACTAATCATGTGCAAAGTTCTTCCTTTTTTTTAACATAATGTACCTTTTTACATTTAACAGGTTAACATCAACTCTAATGATCCATTAAACCCTATTAAACTCATTAATCATATCAACATTGGGTTTCTTAATCTTTAATTCATTAAAGATAATGATTTACACTACTTTTCGAACTATGATCAGATTCAGGCTATAAAACTATTTTTAATGGGTTCCTTGCATTTTTCTGATCAAAATACATATATTATTTATATTTATCCGAGATACTATTAAGGAGTTATGAAATTTGTAAAAGTTACCTTTTTGGACCAATCAGAAGCTGACACGTAGCCCCTTCCCCATGCAACGTTGCTTTGTGAAAATATAACCGAGTTATGATTATACCCCCACTTAAGTGACCATCCCTTCACCACGTGGAGGGGCAGAAACGTCATTAGCGCCTATTCATCTTCTTCCTTGGGCAGCAACGCGCCGTCCGCCGATCAGGTCAAATTTGCGGAATTTCGGGGGTCCGCCTCTCCTGTCTGAGGGCTCCAGAGTTGCCACCATCCATACCCCTACATCCGCCTCCCTCATCCGTGCTTGGGGCGCCACCAGACTATGATCGTGGTGGTTGGGATGGGCCGAACACGCCTGCAACTTGCAGCCGCAAGTGCAGCCCTACTACTGCTATATCTTGAGGTATAGGACATGGCGCTGCTAACTCGACCCCTTGCTGACTTCGAGGCATCTCTAGCTCCCGACGAAACTCCACATGGGCTCTGTTCTGCCCTGGGGTTACGTTGTTTTCCCCTGTTAGGGTTTTGAACGAAAAAGGAAGAAAAAGGAGATGGGGATGAGAGAGAGAGAGGTGGGGGATCTCTTTTGAATCTCAGACCAGGGCTCTACCCCCCCTTTTGTAGGGTGAGTATCCACGCCCCGGCTTGCCCTCAAAGCAACCAAGCCCTTTTTCAAATAGGAAAACAAATCCTTCAATGAGAAGCAAACCTTCTCTCTCTTCTCTCTCCATATTTCTTGGTTATATAGAAATACGAAAATCTTCACTCTTATCCTCATTTATACTTGCCTTTTAATTATTTGTCATGAAAACATGTTTTTCGCTTTTAAAAGAAAATACTTTCCTTTTCACAAAATTTATTAATAATGTATCATATTATCCTATTATTTTACAATTTTAGTATTTTCTCTTTATTTCCTTTTTATTGGAACTCCTTGGATCCCAAGGCACTCTATTATTTCAAAATTCATTTTATTGAAATACTCATTATTCTTCTTAATGCACCTATATGCATTATTTTGCATTATCATGTTTATTTCTTATTAAAATATCTCTTTTTGAGAATTTCTCTTTATTTCTCTTTTATTTTCCTCATTGGTATTCCTTTTAATATTAGCAACCTCATGGATACGAAATTTCCCCAAGAAATCTCATTTATACCTCTTTCCATTCATTTTCCACATTTTAACATTTTCTTTCTTAATAAAGAAACACATAATTAATATTTTGTTTTCTCATTGCTTTCTCTATGCAACTTTGGACTCCTTGGTACAAAAGGAATCCAAGAGCCACGAAATCCTCTTTGGATTTTCCTTCTAGAGGTTTCCACATATTTCTTTTCTCAAATATTCAATTATTCATTCACTAATTGAATTTTCTTTGTTATTTCCTTGTTATTGGGCCCAATAACCAATAAAGCCCACAAAACAATCATCAAGGCTATTGTAAATGAAATCCATGTATTCAAAACAAATTATACCATTCTTTGTTCAATTATCCGTAATATGAGAAATTGCATTTCTCACCAATTGTACCCAAAAATTGGGGTTGTAAAAGCCATAGACACATGCATGTATATATGTTTAAGGCATAACACATCTTAAGAACCCAGAGAGGACTCAAATGCTTTCCTAAAAGTATATAGAATCTTCTATCATTTCATCTCTTCTCTAAGGATCACCTAAGTCACCCAAGTAGATGATGATTAGTTACGTTTCCTGTCTTCTCATGTGATTCTTATGTCATGACTATCTATCTCATGAATTCTTGATTTTGGGTAGCTTATGCATGGGAAAACTAAAATTCACTTGAAATCATGAAAATTGATCGAAATGATGATGCCATGATTTGATATTAAATGAAAAGTTATATGTGACGTAATAAAGTACCCTTAAAAGGGATATGCTCAAGTGCAAGGTTTATTAAAACCTTGTATTACGAAATCAAATATCAACACTTTCTATCTTTGAGGTAAATCCCTATTTTGGTGAAGTAAGATGGAACTCATTTTTTATACCTCATGGTTGATGAAGTCCCAATTGATCAAACCTATGTTGTTGCTATCTTGATCAATCTTCAAAAATAACTAAGCAAATCTCACTTTATTGATATGTGTCATTTCACATGCTATGATATGACTATGATCCTAGACTCTCAAAATCATGATGAAAGACTTTGATACAAGAGGCTTTTTCCAAAGTGATTACTATTTGTCCTTGTAATCTATGTGATGAATGATATGATGGACATGGATCTCAATCTTTCCCTGATATGCTCAACTCTTAAGTTCCAAATTTGACTTCTTGATTTTCAAATACACCCTTACCTTGATCTCTAAAGGAAGGGAATGCAATTATGGCCTTCATCTTACAAAAACAAATCTTGAAATATTGATGACTATCAATGACCTTGATGCTTGACTTGTGATATTGTGAAACATGATTTGATAATCTCCCAATTTGTCTATGTTTGGTGGCTCATGATATTGTGGACTAATGTTTTAGATATGGGTGGTAGTTGACATATGACTCCCCTATTCTAGGTTACATCCCTATTATGCTTCCCTCAATTCTCATCATGTTGATTATTTAGAGTTCCATAAGGTAACCACTCACACATGAATTTGAATCTTGACATAAGACCCTAATAGGTTAGGTCTATGATGATATCGATACTGGATCTTGAAATCTTTATTTGATGATGATCCTAAATTATGATGATGTTGTCTGTCGCTTGTGGTTGAATTCCTAGAATGACCAAGGTATAGATCATTTATCAACCTTAAATACCATGACAATAAAAATTCAATGTTGATACCACATAATGTCCCTTGATTGTTGCTCAATTAATGTGTATAAATGAATGATCACCCCTAGAAGAGTGAGTTAACTAATATGTTTAAGATTTGAAATAACCATGAATATCTCCTAAAATTTGGAGGATTAAGCATACACAACAAGAAAGAACGTTAATTGAGTATAATTCATTGAACCTGATTATGCCATATCAGAGGGACAAAAGAAAAAGTCACTAAAGAAGTGACTCACAATATGTGACCAAGCTGGGGAGGGAAGATCACCAAGGAGTTAATCCCATGAGAGAAGGCCTCCATGAAGGCCATGATGTTATGTATGGCCTGAGAGCCAATCCTATGATGATTGGATTGGCATACATCATGATTGATTTAATAAAAATCAAAGGCAAGCTCCCAATTTATTCTAGCTCAATCGATTATGAGATAAATGATGGAGTAGAATGAATGTCTGAAGAATGACGATACTCAGTGACGTATGTCTTCAGGTTGAGGACATGAACAATGAGATCATACGGATGCTAAGAGAATGTACATCCTTGATAGGTCCCAAGTCAGATGTCATTGTGAAAGGTTGGTAGACAACAATGACACATCAAGACTAGAGTGTGTGTTGGTTGATGACAGTGTCTCATTAGTCATCATATATGATATCAAACCAATGGCATAGATACATGTTGGAGAATAGTGTATCAGACAGACTCACCATGAGAGTGACAAATGGAACTAGAACATGGTAATCAGAGTCATCTCTCATAGTGATGGTGGTGTTTGTGATTCTTAGACCTGAAATTACTACACTCATCGAATGTGATTGGGTATACTTTGACATCATCAAACACAGTCCTGAAATATGGGTTGTTATAATGGTGATGATTGGGTGGCTTTGACGCATGAGTTAGACTATGAGTGATAGATATGGGATTTGTCCCTCCTAAGGGAGTATGATGTCTAGGCCACTTGATAAAAAAGACTGAGAAAGGCATGCACATGCACATATGAATCAATATATGGTATTTATGTCACACATATCTCAGACAGTCTGCTTTAGTTCAAGAAACATGAATGAACATTGAAAGGATGACAACTCCATGCATTGAGTTCATTCAGGATATCAGAGACAAAGGAATTTTTCATTCACTGAAACACCAACCACAAACTATAGGATTATACGTTGTTCTCCAACTTCCTTTTCACTTGGGTAGCACTGATGTGCGACTAGGCACCACTCTTTGCTTGTGATGTCATAAGATAGTTATGACATTCACTTCCAATGTGAAATGGGACCTATAGGGTCACACACAAAGAATTAACCTGGAAGAGGAGTTTATCCATGAATGATGTTTGGATTGATTACTAAAGTGTTTAGGTACTCTATGTTTTGGGATAATCAATATGATAATATTTTGGTTTTACCGTCTTTTATTTATTTCAAATGATGTGAATATTTCAATGACTAATGTGAATATTCGACTATTACCACATGATCCCAAACTAATATATACATATATGATATGGTATATATATGCAATCGATACGTGTTGCCCTAAAATGGTTTGGATGGTGGATTGGTATCATGGTTATGGCCTATAAACCCTATGTGCATGTGTGTGGTTGGTTATGGTTGTTTGCATCTTGGTATGCACATGGAGCCCTCTTTTTCTAATCTGAATGTAACTTGAGATAACTCAAAATTATCTTCTTCCTTTTCTCCCCTCGAATGTAACTCGAGGTTTCACAAAGATATATGTAAAAAGTAGGACAATTTTATTTCTTATTATGACGAAGACTGAAGATGACTGTTTGATGGACCGAGACGACTGACTGAGGAACACTTGGTGGACTAACAAGGAGCCTGATGACGCAGTGAACTAACCATCTAGAGGAGCCAGATGATCGGTTCGTGACAACCAACCGATCGACCAGGAGGTGAGCTGATCAACTCGGAACGGCCTAAGCACAAATATTCATCAACAACAGGTTGCATGTAATGTAGACCTTAGATGACTATTGTTCCTTGTGGATCTAAGGAACTACAATAGGATGGCCATAATCATTACTTTATTATTATTGCATGTTTTCATTTGTGGGATATATCATGTATATGATACATACTACATATGTGGTGAATGGATACTTATATGCATATATAAGCATATTTAAAACCCCTTAAATATAAATATTAAGTTTAAGATGCCTTCCAAAAGAAGCACACATGAAAATATTGATCGACTAAGTGTGGGCACGCCTTCACTTGGTGCACCGTCTATCTCATGGAAGTGTGATGGTGAATATGTGGGTCTTCCTTCACGGGGTGCATATTCATTGTGTTGGCTTTTGGTTCAGACTTCACAAGTTGGCCTTAATCGTATCAAGCACCTTCAGGCATGCAAATGTTCATGAAAAAGAGTTGTGCATGACATCTATCTAAGAATTGCATATGATGCAATTGGTAAATGTTACCTACCTTAATAATTGATTATGGACACTGGCGTTGGCCGGGTAATAACTCAATTGTTTTGGAACTTGGCTCACTAGAAGCTTGTACATTGTGATCTTCCAAATTGATACATGAGGGTTATTAATTTGATAAAAAAATAGTGGTAACAATAATTAATTAAAGACCTAATTAATATTGTCAATTTCAAATGAAATCAAATCAAAAGAGTTTTGAACTAAAATTGCAAATTTCCTTTTTTTATAATATATGGCTACTAACAACAATCACTTTTCATTGCGATTACACCATGAGAAGGACAAGCTAAATGGGAAAAACTTCCATGACTGGTTTAGGACATTGGGAATTGTTCTCACTCAATAGCAAAAGCTCTATGTCCTAGATACACCAGAGCCTGAAGAACCCACTCCCAACGCACCAAAGGCTGAAAGGGTTGCTTACAAGAAGCATATTCAGGATGCCATTGATGTGAAGTGCTTGATGTTGTGCTTAATGAACTATGAGTTGCATAGACAACATGAGAACATGGACGTCATTAAGATGGTTCAACATCTCAAGAACATGTATCAAGAGCAGGCATGATAAGAGAGATGTGATGTCTCCAAGGCATTGTTCAAGTGAGTCATGACAGAAGGAGATCCGGTAGGCCCTCACACACTCAAGATGATTGGGTATGTGGAGAACCTAACTCGAATGGGATTCCCTCTGAGCCTAGAGTTGGATACTGAGGTGTATCTACAATCATTTCCAGAATCCTACAATCAATTTGTGATGAACTACAACATGAACAACTTTGACAGGTCACTAATAGAGTTGTCGGGCATGTTGAGGACAGCTGAGGCATAGATGAAGAAAGACAAACCCAAATATGTGATGATGATCAGTAGAAAGAAGGGAAATTCTAAAGGCAAGGGCAAGGGCAAAGCAAAAAAAGGTTTTGATACTAGCCAGCAACCCAAGTCATCTTCAACTCTCATAGCCAAGTGAGGGGTGAACAAGGGAGGAAAATGTCACCACTGTCATGAGCCAGGACATTGGAAGAGAAAGTGCCCTCTCTACATTGATGAACTAAAGAATATGGTGGGGATGGAATTCTCCACCTCTGATATTGTGAAACAAACTTAAAATGCTTCTTTATCTTAGGTATATGATACCAAGATATAGATCTAACATATTGATGCGTTGGATATGAAAAGAAGTGATGGAATTTATGAAAGGACCAAAAAGGAAAGCTCATCAACATTGGAGCAAGTGTTTCTACCATAGATAGTAGTACCTTTTAGTTTATTTGAGCCCAAAGGGCATGCAATAGAGTTATGAACTGCTATTTCATTTTTTCCAAATAGAAACATTCTATTTCTACATCTTGTAATGATAAGGATGTCTATCAATAAAGTTCATGTTTCAATTTCAAAGATATGATCTTTTATGGCAATGCCTTATTTATCTTGTGGTACTTGGTATGCATGTGATAAAATAAATAATACCTAAAAGTTATTGATGGCTCAAACAATAAATTAACATTATCATCTAAACAAATGAATGAGCAATTCATCTCTAGGTTCCATGTGATGGATAAAGCTAGACTCTCTTGGTTAATGATCCATTAAAAGATATGAATGTCTTGTTTATTGGGCATGATGACAAGTCAATCTTCACTAGATGTAGTGGGAGAATGACTATTCTATTAGGTATAATACATATTGATGTATATACATACCTATTGGAGTAAATTCTAATACTTCAGATATGGATATCTTGAAATGTTCAATAGTATCATAAATGAAGAACAAACTTGGTAAAAAGTATTAATTCTTGATATGATCAATGAATGAGATACCTAAACCAATTGTTTGAGGACCTTGTGAGTAACTATGATAGTGTATCATAGATAACTCATGATTAAGGCATAATGATGTCTAAACCGAAGAAGGAATCATATTCGAAATAGTAAGAGCATGATCATCAAACAAATAATTAATCTTCTAGAATTCTTCTAAAGAACATGCTTTACACTAAATAAAACATACAAAAGGAGATTAAGAATCAAAAGTGTTGTGGAATCTCAAATTCCTTATGTAACAGATACACCTCATATATCTAATAGTTAACACCTTGATCTTGATGGATAATGATATCCTACAAACTTAAAGGTGATTAATTGGTCATATGATGATGAGCCAATAATCTATCTAAATGATGTTGAGGAACCATATTTTGAGTTATGGCTTGAAGCCATAAGATGCAAAATGACTTCCATGTAAACCAAATAAGGCATGACCTTAATGGTAGCACCTATAGGGATAAATCACATAAGTGCAATTGGTTCTTAAGAGTTAAGACTGACATGGATGACATTTGAAAAGATGATTGGTTGAGATAAATTCAAGTGAGTTCAGGGGTTGAAGCTGATGATTTTATTTAAACAATTACTGTGGCTATAGGCCATACAAGGTCATGATTGTTATTGGAACTTAAAGACTATGAAATTTGGCATATGTATATTAAAACTTCATTCCTATTAGGAATAACATGAGGTTGCGTACATGCCACAACCTAAAGGGTTTTATAATTTTGTAAATGCAAATGCAGTCTATAAGTTGCAAGAGATTAATCAATATGATTAATGAAATACAAGTACCTCAGAACTGGAGTCTTTAAATATAATTTATACCCATCCAGGGAGGAACAACCAGGGAAAAACAACTACAAAAAAGCAAATCATTGTAGGAGAGTGTGTCGGTGACTAGTTAGCCGACAATAGGGGACAACACCTTCTAGTTTGTTCTTCTGGATGACTAGGGTTCTCGGTAGTCTATGTGGACTATCTATAGAGGTGGGACAATTCTACCACTCAAGAGGATGATAGTTAGTTGCAGTCCAGGTCAAAACTAGGAGATACACAGATTCCATTAAAGATAGGTGGTTGTAGATTGAACTTGTTGTGAGGTATAGTCACTGAGCAAGCCTCAAGACCAAGTATATCTCACTAAAATCATCCTTTCCATTACATATATGTTGATGCAATCTGTTGGTTATGGGTTTGTGGTCAAGTAATTTTTTTTTTTCACTGCCTACTCTGACCACGTAAAACCCAACATATCAAGCCCATGAGGGAAGGTTACCAAGAGGCCAAGCCCAAAGAAAAAGGCCATGATGAAGACCAAGCCCAGGAGGGAATGTCCCCAAGAAGCCAAGCCAAGGAGAGAAGGCCATAAAGAAGACCAAGCCTAGGAGGGAAGGTCAGTAAGAGGCCAAGGCTAGGAGGGAAGGCCATGATGAAGATAGAGCCCAAGATTTAAGATCACCAAGAGGCCAAACCTAGGGGAGAAGACCATTATGAAGACTAAGACTAGGCAGAAAGGTCACCAAGAGGCCAAACCCGGGAGGGAATGCCACAAAGAAAACCAAGCCCATGAGGGAAGGTCACCTAAAAGACCAAGCCTAGGAGGGAAGGTTGCAATGATCCCAATGTTGGAACATAAAGTCAATATTGTGCACCCTAAGAGATGGAGAAAATTTGGGTTGAATAATTACACTAAAAATTATGTGCTTGAATATTGTAGAGAAACCTCGAGAAGAGTGTGTCGGGCATCTAAATAAAAACCTTATGAGAGATAGATCACTAAGTCACCCTAAGGTCTAAATAGGAACATAAATAATAGCTTAGAAATGTCTACACCAATGACTTTAAGGTCCAAACTCAACTCTCGATATTGAATTAAGAAACCGAGACTCATGATTATTGATCTTGATATATATTTGACACCTATCACCACCCTATTTGGATCATGAGATCACCATGATATATGATTAATGATTTCCATGTTCCAAATCTCAAACATGTAAAATTATGATTATGTTAACTCGATCAATTTACGACTTATGGTTAAGCTCCATGGGGACTAGGGTGGTCCCTTTCATTGATTTTGACCATGAGATTACGATGTTGAAATATGATGTTTGTCTCAAAATTGTTGGAGTATGAAAACTCGATCATGGATGTTGGGTTCTAGGGGAGACAAAGAACGAAGCGGAAACAAAAATTTTCTTCTCCCAAACACAGAATAAAGGAATCGCGTCAACTTATATATAATAGGAAGGATGGTTTGTAGAGACATACCTTGTCCCGAGGCTTGCTCGACGATGTTACATCGCAGCTTGTGCGGTCATCACCTATGGCCTTGGACGGTGTCTGTGCATCTCTTGGTCTCAGCGAGACTATCGAGATTGATAGTTGTCCTCCAAGCGGTAGAAATCTCCCGCCTCTGTAGTAGTCCACACGAACCACCTAGAACTCTGATCTCCTTGTCCCACAAGGAATCAGAAGGAGTCACACCCTCCTGTCGGTGTACTAGTCACTGACACACTCTCCTGCTACTAGTTTCCTATCTGTAGTTGTCTTTCTCTTGTTGTGCCTCCCTTATCAGGTAGCACTTGGTCGGGCTCTCTAGGTTACCACAACCTGAGAGAACGGAAACTTTGCAGAGCAATTGGTGTTCTGAGTTATCCTTTTAGAAGCCCCCAATACCCCTATATATAGGAGGGTTATGGGACATGGTTCTCTACCCTGGGCAATGTAGGATTAAAGAAGGAGTAGAAGGGTTCAAGATTTTCCACAAAACAACCAACTGCGTCAGCTAAACTGATCCTTTCAAGCATGAACCGATCAGTTGGGGACCTGAGCCGATCGGTTCACATATGAATTGATCGGTTGGGACACCTGAGCCGATCAGTTCAAGCATGAGTCGATCGGTTCGTGGTCCTGGTCCTACTCTAATTGACTTTCATGTTTGTTTCCTACTAATCAAATATTGGTCCTTGTCCAAATCAAATTTGTACAACTGAAACAATTATGTATTTGCAAAAAGAGTCTTCTGACTTTCCAAACGATCTCGGTTGGTCACACGAATCGACCAGTTCAATAATTGAGCCGATCATTTCATTGACACATGAGCCGATCGACTTACCACTTGAGCCGATCAGTTCAACCCTATGAGCCGATCGGTTGGGGAAGTAGACATGTGCAAATCACTCAATTGTAGTTCCAATCAATCTGATACTTTTAATCATCTGGTTCAACACCTTGAACACTATGATTTTGAGCTATCAATTGATTAAATGTTTAACTGAATTTCTAAACTCCTTTAGCAATCAATCTAAACATCATTTTTGGATAAACTCCTGTTCCAGATTTAATCCTATGTGTGTGACCCTACAGGCCCATTTCACGTTGGTAGTGAAAAACCATAACACTTATGACTTCACAAGAAAAGAGCAGTGCCTAGTCACACATCAGTGCTACCCAAGTGAAAAGGAAAGTTGGAGAACAACTTTCAATCCTACAATCTGTGAATGGTGTTACAGTGATTGTATAACTCCTTTGTCACTGATATCCCGAATGAACTCAAGGCATGGAACAATCATCTTGTCAACGTTCATTCACTTTCTTGATCTCAGAGTAGATTGGAGGAGATATGTATGATATCAATATCACAAAAGGATTCACACATGATTGTGCATGCCTATCTTAATCCTACTCATCAAGTGGCCATGGATATCAAACTCCCTCAAGAGGGACAAATTCCATATCTATCACTCACCCCTCAAAAGCCCCATGTGTCAAAGCCACCCAATCATCACCTTTATAACAACCCATGTTTCAGGACTGCGTTTAATGATGTCAAAGTGTACCAAAAGACATGTGTTGAGTGTAGTGATTTCAGGTCAAAGAATCACACTCACCGCCATCACTGTGAGAACTAACTGTGACTACCATGTCATGGTTCCATGCGTCAAACTCACGGTGGGTCTGTCCGGTACACTTGTTCTCTAACAAGTACCTATGTGTTTGGTTTGATATTTACATATCATGACTAATGTGATTTTGTCATCAACCAACACCACAATCTAGTCTTGTGTGTCATTTTTGTCTATCAACCTTCCACAATGACATCTGACTAGGGACATAATAAGAATGTACAAACTCTTAGCATCTGTATGATCTCATTGTTCAGGTCATTAACCTGAAAGCATACGTCATTGAGTACTGTCATTCTCTAGACATTCAATTTGTTCTATCATTATCTCATATGACTGAACCAGAAAGAATTGGAAGCTTGCTTTTGATGTTGATCAAATCAATCTTAATGTATCCCACCAATCATCCCATGATTGGCTCTCAGGGTATACATACCAACAGACTCCCACTTGCACTGTGAGCTTATCACCCTTGAATGAAATTCTTAGTGATCTTCAAACATGTCCCACATGTTACTATGCTCTAGTGCTAACATAGTGAGTTATGGAAACACCTGGCCAAAGTCGGTATTAACTGCATGTCTCTCATCTCTTCGTTGCACATCATACGTATGAGATGGAGTTGTTGTAATATGCGATCTAGTATTCCTTTGCTAACCTTTAGCCACATTGCATGATCAAGTACTCCTTGTCATCAAAGATCGGAATATCTATAAGTTCATCTCATGAACTTCCAGATCCATAAAGCATCCACTAATGTTCTCTAACACATGGATACTCAGCTTTTCCTTTTAAGCAACTTTATTGGAACGTTTCCATTTGTCAATAAACATTCACTTTTATATATCCCATTGCGATTAATTTTCTATCCTCTTCGGAAGTTCACATCAGTGTAACTCTTTACAGTGAACCCTTCCTTATTTCCATAGAACTATTACTTATCAAGTGCTTATGGTATTCCAATAACCCTTACTGGAACTAGACAGACATCCACTCATCATGTCCCACATACGAGTTACCAGGATGAGAAAATCATATTGTCATGTCCTACATACAAGATGATAAATGTATTTTATTCTTGCTATGTCCCATACATGCAAGATAATGGGATGATTACATACATGATAGATCCATATCTATTCTTAGTGTTCCCATTCTTTATAAGAATTGGACACTTGGCCTTGGGATACTAACTCCATGTAACATGGATAAGTTTTCTCCCACTGAATTTGTGCACACTAAACCCTTCAGTATAGATTGCCAATGTATTCTCTCTCTTTTCAGGTCAAGAGGTTTTTGAGAACTGTCTCTATAGATCTCTATTCCTATCACATAGGAAATGTCTCTTTCTTCCCTAAACATAATTTCCAGTTTGGATTTCCATTCTAGAACATTTCCATTTCACATCAACATGTGGAATGTGAATACGCTCCCACTAAATCACAGATCCCTTCTTTATCTTTGATATATCAGTCAAACCCTTTGACTATGTTATCAAAGTAAAGATCATAGTTCTGAGTTGCTTTTACTCAATCAATCACATTGATTAGTCCATTGTAACTTATAGACTTCATTTGCATTAATGGATTCATAAACCTTATAGGTTGTGTCACGTACACATCCTTGTTTTATTCATCATAGGAATGCAGTTTTAGTATTTGTATGCCAAATCTCTTAGTCATTAAGTTGCAATCAACAAGCATCATCCTTCTCAAAATGTCATCCATGTGTATTAACACTTAAGACTCATTCACACTTATGGATTTCATCCCAATGGGTGCTACCATCAAAGTCATACCTTATGGTTCACATGGAATTCATTTAGGATGTAATGTCCATAAACCATAAATCAGAATCCGGTTCCTCATATTCATCCAGATTATTGATTCATCACATGACCAACTCATCACATAGATAATTGAGGCGTATGTGTCAAGGATATTAGAACTCACAACTCCTTGTGATTCTTAATGTCCATTATTAGTGTGGGGTATTCTTTATTTAAGAAGAAATTAGTTATTTGGTAATCATCCTCTAACTCCTTAGAGTATGACTCCTTTTGATTTAGACATCACCATGCCTTAATCACCGGCTCACTATGATACACTATCATAATCACTCAAAAGGATCTCAAACATTTGGTCCAAGTATTTCATTCATTGATTTCATCAAGAATTAACACTTTACCAAATTCGTACTTCATCAATGATATTATTGAACACTTTACGATATTCATATTGGTATTTCTCTAAACACCGCTTGAAGTATTAGCATTAACTCTAACAGGTATGTAAATACATCACATGTATAATACCTAATAGGATAATCATTCTCCCACTACCTTAGTGAAGATTGATTAATCATGTCTAAGAGATTCATGTCTCTTACTGGTTCTCTAACCAAAAAGAGTCTAGACTTTTCCATCATATGGAATCTAGAAATTAATTTCTCATTATTTATGCTAATTTGATTGTTTGAGTTGTCAATAACTTTTACGTATCACTTTATCTTATGCATACCAAGTACCACAAGATAAACAAGGCATTGCCACAAAGATTGAAACATCAACTTTATTAATTACCATTATTGTCATACAAGATGCAATAATTAAGGTGTTTCTATCCATTGGCAAATATGAAATAGCATGTCATAACTCTATTACATGCCTTCAAGGCTGAAAATAAACTAAAGTACTCCTATCTATGTCAGCAACACTTGCCCCATGTATTGGGTGCTTTACACTTTATATCTTGGTATCATATACCATAAAAGTGTTATATGTTTATTTCATGCCACCTTCAGGTGGAGATGTCTTTCGCCTACTTCTTCTTTAGTTCTTCCAGATAGAGTGGACAATTCCTTTTCAAATGTCCTGGCTTTTGACAATGGTGGCAATTGCCTCTCTTGGTCACACCTCCCTTGGCCTTGAGAGTTCAAGATGACTTGGGCTGCTGGCTAGCATCAAAACCTTTCTTAGCCTTACCCTTGCCCTTGCCCTTGCGCTTGGACTTGCTTTTCTTGTTGTGGATCATCATCACAAATTTAGGCTTGTCCTTCTGCATCTGTGCCTCAGTTGTCCTCAACATGCCCAACAACTCTATCAACGAATTGTCAAAGTTGTTCATGTTGTAGTTCATCACAAACTGACTATAGGATTCTGGAAACAATTGTAGTATCATGTCAGTAGCCAACTCTTGGCTCAGTGGAAATCCTAGTCTGGTCAGGTTTTCCACATACCCAATTATTTTGAGCGTGTGAGGACCAACTGGATCTCCTTCTGTCATGACACACTTGAACAGCACCTTGGAGACATCATATCTCTCTTGTTGTGCTTGATCTTCATTCACGTTCTTGAGATGCTGAATCATCTCAATGACACCCATGTTGTCATGTTGTCTCTACAACTTGTGGTTCATGGAGCACAACATCAAGCACTTTGCATCAATGGCATCTTCAGAATGCTTCTTATAAGCATCCTTTTCTGCCTATGGTGTAGTAGGAGCAGGTTCCTCTGGGGCTAGAGTATCCAGGACATAGAGCTTTCGCTCTTGAGTGAGAACAATTCTCATTGTCCTAAACCAGTCGTGGAAGTTTGTTCCATTCAACTTGTCCTTTTCAAGGACCGATCGCAATGAAAAGTGATTGTTGTTTGTTGTCATTTGTAATATAAAAGGAAATATATGCAATTTCGTCAAAAAATCAATTTTGACTTATTTGATTGATTTGAAAGGTTGACGGTATAATTAGGACTTAAATTAATTATCACTCCCACTATTTTCATTCAAATTTATAGCCCTCATCATGAATTTAGAAGATTGCAGTGTACAATCTTCTAGTGGGTCAAGATCTGTATTTCATCATGTCATGAGTCAGCTTTGGCTGATCGCCCATAATCTTGAATATTTAGGTAGGCCATCATGCCAATTGCATCATATGAAACTCTTTATGAATGAACATGCGCAACACCTTGCCATGAACATTCTGTGCCTCTGGGCTTATACGCTCTAAGAATCACCAGTTAAGTCTAACCCAAAAGCTGACACGGTAAACATGCACCCTGCTTTGGCAGCATCTGCATGTTTACCCTTCAGACTTCCACGAGATAGATGGCGCACCACGCTTTGGCGTAACCAACTCTTGGTCGATCAAGTTTTTCATGTGTGCCGTTAATGGAAGGCATAAAAGACTTAATATTATAGATGAGGGATTTTGTTTTATAGGTACATATACATATCCAATCACCGCAATACATAGTACATATCATATACATGCTATATCCCACAGAAAACATGTGAAACAATAAAAGTGATTATTATGGCCATCCTAATGTGATTCGTCGAGCCAAGAGGAATCACGATCATCTAGGTCTACATCACATGCAACCTGTCCATGATGAAGTGCGATAGCTGTCTGAGTTGATCAACTCATCACATGAATGACCTGCTCACCCTAGCCAGTCGTCTAGGTGCCACTAGCTGATCAGTTGACTCCTCCAACCGATCAGTTCTCCTGGTCGTCGTGCATCTCCTCAGGTCGCCACCAACTCATCTCGCTCCTCGAGCCGATCGTCTGGATTGCCAACCGATCAGTTTAGGACTTGAATCGATCATCTCAGTCGTCGTCAGATGTCCTCTGTTCTTTGACATAATAGGAAATATAAAAAGATCTATCATATTTACATTTAAATTGGGAAACCCTGAGTTACATTTAGGGGGAGCAAAGGTATGAAAGAAATCTCGAGTTATCTTGAGTTACATCAGGAACAAGGAGGTAGGGAATCAGTGCGCAGACTAAGATGCAAGCAACCATATACAACCAAGCACACATATATAAGGTTTATTGGCCATAACCACGCTATACATCCACCACAAAACTCGTTTAAGGACGACGCGTATCGAGTGCATTCATATTACATATCATATATGTATATTGGGATTTGTGGATTGGACATGCATAAAGGCAATTTTATTCACATCGTATGCAAAAAATAAAGGCGAAAATACAAAATCTATCATATCGACAATCCTAAAGTATAGAGCAGTTGACGTGGCTCTGATACCACTGTTGGGTTGTAGGGGAGACAAAGAAAGCAGCAGATATAAAAATTTTCTTCTCCCAAACCCATAATAAAGGAATCGCGTCAACTTCTATACAATAGGAAGGATGGTTTGTAGAGACATACATTGTCCCGAGGCTTGCTCGACGATGTTACCTCACAGCTTGCGCGGTCTTCACCTCAAGCCTTGAACGGTGTCTGTGCAACTCCTGGTCTCACCGGGACTATCGAGATTGATAGTTGTCCTCCAAGCGGCAGAAATTTCCCGCCAGTATAGTAGTCCACACGGACCACCTGGAACTCCAATCTCCTTATCCCACAAGGTATCAGAAGGAGTCACACCCTCCTGTCAGCGTACTAGTCACTGACACACTCTCCTACAACCATTTGCCTTTCTGTAGTTGTCTTTCCCTTGCTATACCTCCCTTATTGGGTAGCACTTGCTCGGGCTCTCTTGGTTACGACAACCACATAGAACGACAACTTTGTAGAGCAACTGGTGTTTTGAGTTATCCTTTTAGAAGCCCCTAATACCCCTATATATAGGAGGGTTATGGGACATGATTCTCTACCCCGGGCAATGTGGGATTAAATCAGGAGTAGAAGGGTTTGAGATTTTCCACAAAAAACCAACTAAGTCAGCTAAACTGATCCTTTCAAGCATGAACCGATCAGATGGGGACCTGAGCCGATCAGTTCACATCTGAACCGATCAGTTGGAACACCTGAGCCGATCAGTTCAAGCATGAGCCAATCGGTTCACGGTCCTGGTCCAACTCGAATTGACTTTCATGTTTGTTTCCAACTAATCAAATATTAGTCCTTGTCCAAATCAAATTTGTACAAGTGAAACAAATATGTATTTGCAAAAAGAGTCTTCTAACTTTCCAAACAATCTTGGTTGGTCACACGAATCGACCAGTTCAACAATTGAGTCGATCATTTCATTGACACATGAGCTGATCGACTTACCACTTGATTTGATCAATTCATCAACCTGAGCCGATCGGTTCAACCCTGTGAGCCGATCCGTTGAGGCAGATGACTTGTGCAAATCATTCAATTGGAGTTCCAATCAATATGATACTCTTAATCATCTGGTCCAACACCTTGAACACTATGATTTTGAGCTATCAAATGATTAAATGTTTATTTGTATTGCTAAACTCCTTTAGCAATCAATCAAAACATCATTTGTCGATAAACTCCTCTTCCAGATTAAATCCTATGTGTGTGACCCTACATGCCCATTTCACGCTGGCAATGAAATTCCATAACACTTATGACTTCACAAGCAAAGAGCGGTGCCTAGTCTCACATTAGTGCTACCCAAGTGAAAAGGAAAGTTGGAGAACAACTTTCAATCCTACAATCTGTGAATGGTGTTACAGTGAATGCATAATTCCTTTGTCACTGATATCCCAAATGAACTCAAGGCATGGAACAATCATCCTTCCAATTTTCATTCACTTTCTTTATCTCAGAGTAGACTGGAGGAGATATGTATGATATCAATATCACATATTGATTCACACATGCGTGCACACGCCTATCTTAATCCTACTCATCATGTGGCCATGGATATCAAACTCCCTTAGGAGGGACAAATCCCATATCTATCACTCACCCCTCAAAAGCCACATGTGTCAAAGCCACCCAATCATCACCTTTATAACAACTCATGTTTCTGGACTTCGTTTGATGATGTCAAAGTGTACCCAATGACATGTGTTGAGTGTAGTGATTTTAGGTCAAAGAATCACACTCACCACCATTACTATGAGAACTGACTGTGACTACCATGTCATGGTTCCATGTGTCAAACTCACAGTGGGTCTGTCCGGTACACTTGTTCTCTAACAAGTACCTATGTGTTTGGTTTGATATTTCCATATCATGACTAATGTGATTTTGTCATCAACCAACACCACAATATAGTCTTGTGTGTCATTGTTGTCTATCAACCTTCCACAATGACATCTGACTAGGGACATAATAAGAATGTACAAACTCTTAGCATTCGTATGATCTTATCGTTCAGGTCCTAAACCTAAACACATACGTCATTGAGTATTGTCATTCTCTAGACATTTAATCTGTTCTATCATTATCTCATATGACTGAACCAGAAAGAACTGGAAGCTTGCCTTTGATGCTTATCATATCAATCTTAATGTATCCTACCAATCATCCCATGATTGTCTCTCAGGGCATACATACCAACAATGGATGCATAAACCCACCTAGGCCAGTGTAGAAAGTAGAACCCTAAAATATTGGGAATGAAAGCAATGAAAAATTGGTTTAAAGAGATTTGTTTGTTTGACTTAAAAATGTGATTTCTCCAGTTTGGTCATCTACAGGATGTTTTCTATCAATTTATGACTCATGTGATGATCTTGCCAACTTGATGATCAATGTGACTATGCTATGATCTTGATGCTCAATTGCTTGATTTTTAAATATATTGATGATACCAAGTTGATTTTGATATTTAATATTAAAACCAATCTCGACTAGTGACATGTTTTAGTTTTGGGGACAAAATTTCTTTTAAGGAGGGGAGGATGTGATGGACAAGACTTTCCTACCTAAGTGGATACATAATCTCTAATATTTCCCTTTCCCTTTTATCTAATTGTTGCCCTATATTCCATGACTTGTCATATTTTGAGGATCAATTGGGTGAATTGTTGTCTTTTTAGAATTGACTATGACATCTAAGTGAATACATGAACAATGTCCCACTCATAAGATCCTTAAACTTCTTGTTCTCCTTTTTGAACCCCCTTTTTTCCATTTTCCTATCTCAAACCAGAATGGCTTTATGTGGGGTGATTTTACAAATCAAATAGTCCAAATTTCATCCCAATCTGAGCATGAATGTGAGAGATATGACCTATTTGATAAGTTTGCAATAGAAAACACAAGATTTACTCTTCTCTTCCCTTTTCCTTCTTTTCCAGCTCCAAACTCCAACCAGTTCCTATGGGTGTAATGGATCCACTCACCTTAGATCATGGAGGGATCACGTGGTCATGAGGCCATCCCCCACCTCAAATTCACTCTGTTGCACGTAGCAGCAAGACGTAGCTTTGTTACTTTCCCCACCTACCCTCTTCTCCTCTTTTCTCCATGACCACTACTCCACTTCTCTTCATTTTTTCCATTTGACGCACACCCAACACCAATGAGCTATGATGAGGCCTGAGTGGGGGCAAGAGAGGTGCCCTCCTCCTCACTTTTGACCGCCAACCCTTCAAAACCTAGCAACCCTAACCACTCCCCTTCAAACCCGCTTGTGTACTACAAATCTTGATATTAGCTCCACCGCACATCCCTTCGGCCTCCCGTTCTTCTCTCTAGCTATGTTCCCTCTCATTTCTCCTTTCTACAACATTGTAGTGAAGTATTAGGCTTTAAAACCCTAATGATAGTGAAAGTTACAAGTGGAGAAGTGTCAGATCAAACAATTGTGGCCCAAATCATCCCCCCTACCTCACACGTCCTATCAGACTCTTCCTTTCTCTATCTTACTCTCGCATGCACACACCAACACAGACCCTGTGAACATCCCACCCAATTATGATCCCACTCGTGTCCCTCTAGTCCTACCACTCAGTTGCATGGAGACACCCAAGCTTGCCTCAGTCCCAAACTCCCAGCAATGTGCACGGCCTCCCAAAGTCATGCTAGGCCACCCTACATCGTGCTTAGTCACCTCGCATCTCTCTACCGACCATTGAGACACCCTCTATGTAGCCTAATTTCACCATCTCCACAAACAACTAGGGGTACGATGTGTAGTTGTCAGTCGGGTGGGTTCCCAATGCACCAACCGTGGGCCTGCCACCTCTTACCCCTCAAGAATTGGTCCATTTAATTTCTAAATCCCCTTTTATTAAGAAAAACTACCAATCCCTTGATCTCCTTGATATGTTAATCAAAAAATATGATGTAAAATATCATTCTACTCAGAAAAGTGTCCCCTTCCTTCTTATGCTAATGTCTCCTACTAGTCTTGCATGTTTCATCCTTAATTTAATGAAGATGATGTTTTTATGAAATTTTGGCTAGTAACCCAATCTTAAATATGTGCTTCATGTATCACTAATGACATCTATCTACTCTAATCTCGTAAATCAGTAGTATTAGTTATATATTACTGTGTTTGACATCTTGGATCAACTACATGCTCCATAATGATCATATTGAACTTCTATGAATACCTTTTACCTAAAAGTGGACCATTTATGTGCATACATGATATGACTTGATCAAGGTTGGGAGTTTGGCTTAATATGTCATCACCTAACCTATTAATATCGAAATCAATAAACTCATACACCATTTTGAACCAAGGGATCTACTTTGATCATGTTTATCTAAATTGATGGCTTCGTGTTGTACCACATGCTACATGTTGTGACTTTTATGGACTTTAACAACTAAATCATCAATCTTGTGAAAGTATTGATCAATGAAGGTTAGAAATCTATTGATGACTTCAAATCAGTAATGTTTATATTCTATGTGACTTAGATCACCATGCTCATTTACTTGCCCTCATTGTCCCTTCATATCTCAAAAAACCTACATTGTATAATACTTGATATTGTATGCTTAGTTATGATCTTGCATACTTAAACTATGGTGATAATCTAAATATTATGTTTCCCTAAATCCAAATCAGAAATGATCTCACTTTCATATCTAATCTAATGTGGATGGTTCACTTAGATCTAATACATAAAGTTGATACTTGTGCTATGTGTTGCATTCATGTTTGGAACTATAGAAACTATGTTTTAACTAAGTGAAATCTAGATCTAGGGGAAACATCCACATGACTCATAAGATGTTTAGATTATCAATGCCTAACTGGTCTAAGACCCACTATTATGTCTTTTTACATCTTAGGCCAATGTTGGCTTGGTCCTTCTCTAAGAGTCGCACTCCAAAATCATAACTTTTACTCTTCTCACAAGGTAAATTTCTCCTCTTGACCCTACTATGATATTGGATTGCTTGTATGTAAGCTCATATGAATGCTTGGCTACTTACTTAATTGGTTGAGCTATTGTTCCTATGATTACTACTTTCATGTTTGAGTATCCTACATTGACAAATCTTGAATACAAATCTTATGCAACCTAATGTTGATATGATGGATATATGTACCTAAAACATGCTTTGTACAAAATGATATTGTCAAGTGTTCTCACATTGTTTGTTCTTCTTGATAATGATCATGTTTCTAGCCAAGCAAGTTTTATATTACTCTTAAATTGTTTACATGCCTTTTCATAGATTACTTCATGATTTAGCATTAATATGTTTTGTTTATCAAAATTTTATTTGCAAAATTAAGATTTATTGCACTCAAGGCTCCACTCTATGAAATGAAATACCAAAGGATGTTAGAATTAGAAATGGATACATGCTTCTCTATCCCCCTTTTAGTATCATGGTATATCTTGTTGTTACTACATTTACATATATATTGCTTAGGTGAAATATTTTTGTCATTCTATGGATGGATGCACAAGTCCACTCACCTTTAGTTGTGTACCCATTAGGAGTGTGAACTTAGGGTAACAAATAGTTCTGCGATAGTGGCGATCTGGTGCTAGATATTGTCTTTCTCAACATGTGTCACAAATCATTTAAATTCTTCCATGGTTGGATTTAATACTGCTTTATCTGCAATTTCTATTCCTAAGCATGTTTGAGAGGCACTACTACACTCTAAATGGAAATTAGCCATGGATGTGGGGATGGATGTACTTCACTCTCATGGGACATGGGACCTTGTTGATCTCCCTATCAGTAGTAAACCCATTGGCTGCAGATGGGTTTTTACTATGAAATATTTGCCTGATGGGATGACTGAATGTCTAAAATTTACTCTTGTTGCTACGGGATACACACAAGAAGTTGGGATTCATTACATTGAAATCTTATCCCCAGTTACTCATCTTAGTTCTATCGACATTCTGATTGTTTTTGTTGTTAATAAATTTGGACCTTACATCCACTAGTTGTTAAGAACACCTTTTTATATGTTGATTTGTCAGAGACTATATATATGTCACAACCTCCACATTATGTTGTCAAGGGAGATCATAGTGAGAAAGTCTTCCTACTAAAGAAAGTAATTTATGGCCTTAAATAAAATCACTAAGCTAGGTTTGACAAGTTATCCTTTATGTTACAAAATTTTGGCTTCATATGATGTTAATATGAGTACTCTTTGTTTATCAAAACCACTACTTCTGGCATTATTGTTCTTATTGTTTATTTGGATGATATCATCCTATCTAGCAGTGATGTTGCTGGAATTTCTACTACAAAGCAATATCATATGCACCATTTTGTTAACAAAGACCTTGAGCATCTACATTATTTACATGCCATGGAAGTAGCACATAAGAAGCATAGAGTATATTTATTATAGTGGAAGTATACTCTAGACTTACTTAGGTGAAATTGGGATGCTTGGTTGCAGGCATGATGTGTATCCTATGGATCAAGCTCATGATCTATGGTCAATATCTACTCAGCCATTAGAAGACAAATTTAGTTATAAATGCTTGGTTGGAAAACTTCTATACATTACTGTTACAAGGCCAAATATGTGCTTTGTTGTTGGTGTTCTCATCCAATTCATGGATTGTCTTAGGTAGTGTAATTGGGACACTACACATCGAGTCTTGAGATATTTGATAAATGCACGTGGATGTGGACTATTTTATAAAAGAATTGGACATCTAGATGTGAGTGGATATTTTGATGTTGAGTAAGAAACTAATTGTCATTGTCTGGTCCAGTGCAGAAGCTGAGCATCATGCTACGACACATACTACTTGTGAGCTATTATGGATCAAATCTACTTTTTTATTTATTTTGGATTTCCCATCACTCATGGTATTCCAATGTACTATGATAATTGTTTTGCCACCTTAATTTCTAGTAATCATGGGTTTCATCAAAGGGCCAAGCGTATCGAGGTGGACTACTATTTTACCTGTGATGTTGTGCTGACTAAGAAGATCACTACCCCCTTCCTACCTACAAATGGGGAAACTATTGATATTTTTACAAAGCCTCTCTCTGGAAAAAGAGTTTTAGAATAATGTTTCAAAATGAGCATGATTGATATCTATGCTCCATCTTGACGGGGAGTATTAAGATATATATCTATTCATTTGTAATTGTTTTATTCTTTATTCCCTTTCAACTCTTTTTACTTAAGTCAGACGTAATGTGGGACTAAGTAGAATAGGCCCACTAAGATTAGCTATTTTTTTCTTGTTGTTTCCACTCTTATTAGGAGAGGTTTTTTCTCTTTTTGAACATAGAGAGACTACTACAATCAACAATGCAAATACATCTGAAAAACGTCAAGAGCATGCTAAGATTAGCTACATAGGAGGTTGATACTAGAAGGAAGAGTACTTGAGATGGGGCTAGAACAACCCACACCACCTTCATTTGACCCTTCATCCATGGCTAATCTGACTTTCCAATCTATGTTTGGACAATTTGTGGCAACGATTATGCATTTAGCAGATAGACTGTTGGTTCTTCAAAAAAGGGAACATGTCCCTAATGTAGAATCTCTAGGTATAGGGAAGACCTTTGAGAGGTTGAAGCGGGTAGGAGCTACCTAGTATGTGGGTACAATAGACTCAACAGACGTTGACATGTGGTTAATAGAGTTGGAAAAGGAATTTAGGATCCTCAACATCTTGGATGAGGACAAGGTGAAGCATGTAGTTTACCTCTTGAACGATAGTGTTGGCCATTGTGGGTTTGGCGAGTTGGGATGTTGTACTGGGTTGGGAAGAGTTTTGGTGAGAGTTTGTGAGCCACTACTTCCTTGAGACATACCTAGATGAGAAGATAGCCTTATTTAAACGGTTGCACCAAGGGTTGTTGTCTGTCAATGACTATGAGGTAAGGTTTTTGGGGCTATTGAGGTTCTATCCACACATAGAAACCATAGAGAAGAAGAGGATCCAAAGTTTCAAGAAGGGTCTAAATGTCGAGTTGACAATGACGACATCTGCTTTGGAGAACTAGGAAAAGATTTTTAGCTTCATGGAGTCCATGAGGAGGATGAGAGGTCTGCTGTAGAAAACTGACAAGCCAACATGAGGAAGAGGTCATCTCAGTTCCTAGGGTAGTTGTTAGGAAGTTTCAAGAAAGTGAGGTTCTCTTCACTGTAGTATCAACAATCACAATAGAGGTCCACTTTTTTTTGAGCCAAGACCATGAGTACAGTCACAGTGGTTCCCTAGTAAGGGAAGAGGTTGCAATTTTCCATAGGCAGGAGAAAATAGCTCAAGACCAGTGTTAGTGACAGGTTTGTCTAGGCTTCAGTACAATATAACATGTCTCAAATGTGGAGAAGTTGGGCATGTAAGATGGTCATTCCCTTTAAAGGACGAGGATGTGACACACTATCCTAGGAAGAGAGAGTGAGGCTCACAGCAGTAGCAATAGTTTAGTAGTGGTGGCAATAGAGGTTGTGGGCAATCATCTCAGATAGGGTAATCAGGACCATCTCGTAGAGGATGAGGATGACAACATGCTACATCTAGATTCTATGCCATGAGTCAGGTAGAAGGAGTGGTCAATGCACATGTCATGACAAGTCAGATGGAACTTTTTCATTACGACTTATATGCTTCTTCTTTGGTATTAGTTTTAGTTGGCCTAGGTGAGACACACTCATTTATTACCATAGAGGTGATAAATAGTTGTAATTTTCCTATTTGCAGTAGATCTGATAGCCTCTTAGTGAAACCCCTTTGGTTGGTTCATCCATATTGTAGGAGGTGTGTGCATGCTATGTTATTTCTTTATATAGGCATAACATTCAAGTGTGTCTCATGCCACTTAACATGCATGGATATGATGTGATCCTAGGTATGGATACCTAACAAAAGTACATGTTTTTTTGGACTGTAGTTCTAAGGTTGCAACATTATATGATGGGAATGTCTCTTGGACTTTCAAAGGTGATAGGAAGATTCTTCCTACTTGTTTGGTATTGGTTGTATAGAAGAGAAGCTGACGAGAATAGGGTGTGAGGCTTTCTTTGCCCATATGTAGATAACAAGGTGAGGAGTCCTAGTATCCTATATGTACTTGTGATGCACGAGTTTGAGGATGTCTTTCCAAAGGTGTTTCCTAGCATTCCACCACCTAGAGAGATTGATTTTGAGATCAATCTAGTTCTTGGAACTCAACCCATAGCTTAGACACCCAATAGAATGGCACCAGCTGAGATAAAGGAGTTATGGAAATAGTTATAAGAGTTTCCAGAGAAGGGTTTTATAAGATTGAGCACTTCCCCTTGGGGAGTTCTAGTGTTGTTTGTGAAGAAGAAGGATGGTTGTATGAGGCTTTGTATATTTTACTAATAGTTGAACAAGGTCACAATGAAAACAAGTATTTATTGCAGAGGATTGATGATTTGTTTGACGATTTGAGAGGTTCTATAGAATTTTCTAAGATAGACTTGCAGTCAAGATATCACCAGTTGAGGATCAAGGTGGATGACATACCTTAGATTGCTTTTAGGACTAGGTATGGTCACTATGAGTTTGTATGCCATTTCGGATAACCAATGTACAAGCATCATTTATAGAATTGATGAACAGGGTGTTCAAATTATATCTTGATCAGTTCATAGTAGTGTTCATAGATGATATCTTGATATATTTGAGAGACAACCAACAACATGAGAAGCATATTTGTCAAACACTAGAGTTGTTGAGGCAACACTGATTGTATGCCAAGTTTAACAAGCGTGAGTTTTTGTTGATCGATGTGTATTTTCTTTTTCATGTCATATCTGCTAAGGGTGTTTGTGTAGACCCAAAGAAGGTGGAGTTAGTTCCGGAGTGGAAGCAGTCCAAGACACCGACTGAGGTCTGAAGCTTCCTAGATCTGGCTGGTAACTACATGAGATTCATAAAGAATTTTAGTATTTTAGTGTTACCTTCAAGCAATCTAACTAGGAAAGATGTTCTTTTTGTATGGGATGACAAGTTTAAACAAAATTTTTAGTTTTTGAAGGAAAAGATGATGAGTGTTGTACTGTTAGTGTTGCCAAAGCAAGGGAAAGGCTATAGAATTCTCTATGATGCTTAGAAGAATTTCTTGGGATGCATGTTGATGTAGGACAAGAATGTGATTTCTTTTGCTTCATGACAACTTAAAAAACATGATGAGAACTACCCAACTCATGACCTAACCGTTGTTGTTCTTTCCTTAAAGATTTCGAGACACTATCTGTATAGGGAGAATTGTCAAATATTCATAGATAATAAGAACCTTCAATATATCTTCTCGAAGTAGGAGTTGAATATGAGGCAAAGAAGATGGATGGACCTGATCAAAGACTATGATTCCACAATAGACTTCCATATGGGTAAGGTGAATGTGGTGGCTGGTGCTCTAAGTAGGACATCATCTTCTTCATGATCTGGAGATAAAGCATAGTTGCATCCCATGGCATGTAACAAGTGTGGGACATGCTAGTGCCATTGTTGCAATACAAAGATGTATCATAACCTGGGGGATTTCTACTGGTGGACAGGTGTGAAGCATGGTGCGGTAGAATTTGTGGCCAAGTGTGAAGTTTTCCAATAGGTCAAGGCAGAACATCAGAAGCATGTAGGAATTTTACAGCCTTTTCCAATTCCATAGTGGAAATGGGATCATATAACCATGGACTTTGTGGTTGTCCTTACGAGGATAGACAAAGGTCATGATTCCATTTTGGTGATAGTTGATAGGTTGACAAAGTCAGCTCACTTTCATCCAGTTAAGACAACTTATATGTTAGAGAAGTTGGTATAGATCTATGTTGATGAGATAGTTTTGCTACACGACATACTAGTTACCATAGTGTCTCATAGAGTTCATTAGTTAACAAGTAGATTTTGAGAACATACTAATACTTTCTTGGCAACATAGCTAAGTTTTAGCACAACTTTCCATCTGCATATAGTTAGCCACTATGAAAGGGTCATTCAGACGCTAGAAGATCTCCTAACATTGTGTGTTCTTTAGTTTCTTGGCAATGCATATGATTGTGATCGAGTTTTCTTTGAATAACATCTATCATAGAGGCATAGATATGACACCATATGAAGCTTTGTACAAAATGTGTTGTGGACCACGTCTTTGTTGGTATGAGACAGGTGAGTGTCAACTTTTGGGTCCTAAGTTAGTGCAATAGACTACTTAAAAGATCAAAGTGATCTAGCAACAATTAAAGGTATATTAAGACAGATAGGAGTCTTATGCTAATAATTATTGCCAGACATTAGAGTTCCAAGTTGGATACTATCTATACCTCAAGGTTTCCCCTTTGAAAGACGTGTTGAGATTTGGTAAGAAGGGTAAGTTTCCGTGTAGGTTTATGGGGCCCTACCCTATCTTGACACAATTTGGAAAGGTAGCATACAAGTTGGAGTTACATCCATAGCTGCACAGATTGCACAACATCGTTTTCCATGTTGAGGAAGTGTCATCGTGATACAAAAAAGATGATATAGCCAGTGGAGGCTAAGTTAGATGAGGATGTTTCTTATGTGGAGGGTCCTATGTTGATCCTAGACAAGTGAGTGTAGAAGCTGAGGAAGAAGGACATAGCCTTAATGAAGGCGTTGTGGCATCACCATGACATGGAGGAAATCACATGAAAGTTAGAGGATGAGATGCGTAGGAACTATCCTTCCTTGTTTGCTTAGGATCTTAGGGGATAAATCCATCTTAGGGGTTTATGGTTGTAAGACACCTAACATGGATTTATGGATAAAAATATTTGGTTAATTTAATTGGGTGCTTAATTTCTTAAGAACCCTAAATTATGTTTTGAAATCAGTTGATGAGGCTAAGTTACAAGTTTGGTCCAAATCAAACTTTGTTTTCTAAATATTTTGCAAATTATGTGTTTATATGGACTTTAATGCAATTTTCCCTTATCAAGGGTTATGTTTGTAATTTTCATGCATGTATTATATGCCTCATAAATATTCTTAACACAATTGATATAATTTCACATTTGAATACCTAGATGCACCATCAGGTGTATAGTGTACTCTACTTAGGGTTGAGGATCTAGGGTTTCTCACTAAGTACCTAAATCGATGGTTTATCTTAGTATGTAAGGGATCAGATAGTTTCTCATTGAGAATGAGGGATCCAATGCTTTTCCCTTTTATTATGGGATTTGATGGTTTTATATAGAGGTTTGAACAAATAATCGTTTCTATGTTGTATTCACCAACATATGGTTGATTAGGTTTTGCATATACGACAATGAGTGGTCACGATCTGATGGCTTCCTTGATAATGCAACTCGATGGTTCAACTAGGTTGTCAACCAATGGTCTATCTAGATTGATAATTGATGGCCCTACTAGGATGAAATAATATGGTAGGATAGTTTTGCATGAATGGGAGTTTTCAACACGTTTGATGCAGGGCAAACCTATGTTCCACTCTTTCTCTCTCATCTAATTTATATGTACCCCTTTCGTCCTATGCAAATGAACTCTTTGCACCTTCATCTCCTTCTTGAGGTTGAGAGGTCCGACCCCCCTTTCTTGGTGGAGAAGGAGAGCCCATGGAGACCAAAGCTTAGGTGGATCTTTGATGCATGGTTCTTTAGGGTTTTGATCAAGCAACTTTAGAGTTGTTTGAAGGTTCCTAAGCTATCTCTTTCACTAAACGGATAATTTTTCCCTCTCTATCTAGTTTCTTTCTATTTCTCTATTTTTCTTATTCCTTTGTGAAACCCTAGTTCTATTGATGAAAAGTTAAACATATGTGGATGAATATCTCATTTTCTTCTCTCTTTTTCCTAGTTTCACGTTGTTCTTGATGAGAGGAGTTATTTTGGAACTTTAGGCATGCAATTTAGGGCTTCAACCTCAGTCTTTGAGTCACCTTCATGTTTGGACGTCCATCTTCATCCCTGAGGCATGATGTATAATCTTCTACTTGTTTTCTGACTTGCTTTAACTTGATTAATATAGAGCATACCCTAGAACTTGTTAATATGGTGAAAGATAAAAAAAGTTGTCTTGTTAATCTATCTTTTGATCATATATATGTTAGTTACATAAATTGATTTGACTAAGTATCTAAATGGTTTGATGGTTTTCCTTTGTCTAAGTAATCATCTGGTGGTCTTTTCTTGGGTAAGTACATCAATAACCAATCCCTAATGCTCACAACTAAAGGCTTACCTAATGCTCACAACTGATGGTTTGCTTATTGCTTGCAATCGATGGCTCTACTCCGTGAAATGGTTAGCCAGTTAGATTCAAGAAATGATGGCGTCACTAGGTACATAACTTGATGGTTTTTATTCAGTACCTGATTGGAAGTTAAGTCCTTAATTCAATTAATGGTTTTTCCTAATGTACCTAAGGAACAAATGGTTATGCCTTGTATGATATATGAAATTATGATTTTATTAAGAAGATGAACCAATGGTCTTTCTAGTGACCATGATCCAATAGTTTTGTTAAACTTGTGTATGAACAAATGGTTTTCTAATGAATGTTATTTTAGTAAAGCAAATTAAATCTCTTAAATTTCTCTTATGATGATGAACCAATGAAGGAATAGTACCTCCCTCTTCTACTAATGATTGAAATGTTGCATGGATAAACCCATAATGTTATAGTAACTTTTTTATGATACACTTAAATATGTCATAACTCATGTACATGATGCACATTTATGCTAAGCCAAAAATGGGAAGTTCATTATGGCATCTTGGATCTTATACAAAGATCAAAAGGTAATGATGTGCTTACAGGAAGGTAAACACTGATTTGGCCTTCATGGCTTATGGGCTATGTTATGCCCTAGTGGAGGTATAATCTTCATCACAGACGAGTACCCTATCATGATGTTACAAGAAATATGTTTCATACATTTTATATCTTTTGGAGTTGTTATATACCAATGATCTTCTAGAAATCTTTTTAGGGTTTGTATGTAACTTAATTGATGCAACCTGAATTCACCAAATTTTCTTAACTAATCAAGTAAACCCCTAATAGTGTAGTTCCCTATGATGTAGAGTTATTCTAGTATCAAGACTTGATGGATACTAAAGCAACTATTCCAGAATGGAAACTTTGAGTCGTATACTGTTGAGTATATGTGGGTGTAGGGAGAGTATATTCTTGTAATCTTGATCCCAAGGTTACAGAGAATGGTCAAGATTGTATCTCACCTTGGATGATAGGGTTGAATACCCTAATTTCCATTGGTGTGGCATGTATACCTAGGGTGAACTAGGCTTATTGCAACTTGACTAATATGTCACTTCATCATACTTGTACGGATCGAGGGGAAGAGATCTATTACAACCCCAATTTTTGGGCTCATATGGTTGGAAATGCAATTTCCCCATTAAATGTATGGATATGGGAATTGTATGATTTATGTGTATTGAATGGATTTTCTTTTCACTATTTACTTTGTACATGTGATTTCGTGGATCATAATATGTTAATGAGTCCAATATGATTTAAATAAAAATAAGAAATCAAATAATGCTTTATTAGGAAGGAAATTTTTGAAATAAATCTCAAAGAGCGGCTGCTCTCTCACCCTAGTGCTACTAGCGTTTCTTCCTCCAGAGACGGTTGTCTGGGGTGAGGGGGATTTGACTACCGTAAAGCAGTGTCCCGCTCCCCCTCAGCCTCTTCTCGCCCATTTTCAATAGGGTCTCTTCTTCGGGAGGCACATGGGTGTGTTGTCTTTGGAGGCAGCAGTCTTCTTTCTCCCTGTCGTGGAGCCCGACTGCGACGAGTTTCTTACCTCCTTTCTCTTTTACTTGCTTTCTAATTAGACTAGGTTGGTCTCTTATTTTGTCTCTCTCACTGTTAATCAACACTTCTGTCTCTTCTAGTAGTAGATTTCTCTTTCTCGATCAATTTTGTTGTGGTGTTGTATGGCAGTAAGTGTGGGGACAATATCCTTTTGGAACACCGTTCTGGCGTAGATACTCTACCACATATACATACTCAGGTTGAAGGTATTCCTCATAGAAAGCTGTGTTAGCCAGCGAAGAAGAAGAGGGATCTATACATCATTGTTCTTATCAAATTCTGATATGAGTTTTTATGGTTGTTTGTATGTGTTCTTGATCTTTGTGTGGTCCTTTAGTTTATTTTTCTCCTCATGTAGATGCCGTATGGCTCCTACATAATGAAATTTGTCTGTTTAACTTCAAAAAAAAAGGAAATTTGAGATAATGATGAAAATATGAGAAATAGGTGGAAAGATGTATGATTTAATCCTAATGGATGAGATTTCGAATCCATAATGTTTCTAATGGTAAAAGAAATCCAAATAAAGAGAATAAAAGAGTAAGAGAGAGAAAATAAGCATAAAATATGCCTTAATAAGTGATAACTTGTTTATGAAGAAAATTCTCTCATACTTTCGAATTTGAGTACCAAACTTGGTACACAAGTAGACTAAGTCATCATGGACTTTCCTCTAAAATTTGGAAGCAAAAAGATTAACGAGTTAGGAGATATGGATTTTGGAAATAATCCTAAAGTGAATCATTACCAATTAATTTGCATTAAATGTCGCAATATATCTAGGATATATTTTAAAATAAGGAATGATGTTGATAATTAGACTGTTGATCTAAAGATCTGATGGTGTGGAATCAATGTCTCAAACCCAAGATAGAGGGGGGAAACTGGAGAAGTTCCATCTCTAATTTTCTCGCACTCAGATGCATGAGTGGCGATGGGAACCTTCCCATTGAATCTGGGATACTCTCCTGATTCATCCTATCACAGAATTGTCGGGGTTTGGAGGACTACCCCCAGTTTCCCTAAATTGATAGGATTGGGAAGCTCCACGTTAGAGTGCCACACCTATATATATGGGGTGAGGGATTCCTCTGAAGCCATCAGCACTGTAGAAAACTCTCCCTTGACATTGCCTAGCTTCCAATTCATCCAATTACAATGAAGCTTGCATTTAGATACATCCCACTCATCGCTAGAGGATGGGGAGGTTCTACCTGCTTGTCCCATCTCTCTCCCTCACCCCAAAGGAATTATGAGTGGGGATGAGTTCTCCAAGAGCTAGCAAAGGTGAATGACTCTTTGCTTCGTGGTTTGAGGAACAAGGGTGTGAAGTCAACCCTGGTGTTGACCACATGCCAGCCCTATCCTACGCACGAGGGAGGTTGTGAAGTAGAAGAAGACTCCATGACATTTGACCCATTTTCCCTAGCGTAACTTAATCCTTTGTCACTGAGGTGAGGGTAGCGTCGGTTTTTCACACAAGGCATGGGTCCTGCCTACATAGAGCACATCGCTAGCATGGTCGAGGCCCATTAGCCTCGCCTGGTTCGTATGGAAAAGAGGGAAAACCCTGAATTGTTGACGTGGTGGTATCCCATTAGCCTAGAGGTAATTAATTTTGCAAATATTGTATAAATTGTCTGGTATCTCTGATAAAGTGTTATATATGAATTTTGATCATAAAAATGTGTAGAATCCAATAAAAATATGATCATGATCGAAATATGCTTCTAGTTTGAAAAGAGTATAAAGTTATCATCTTTAATGGTTTAATTTATGAAAAACCCTAAGAATTGATGATTATTGGATCTAATGATGTTCTTTGAATGTTTTGAGAAAATATTAATCTATTGTTGATAACAATAAAAATTATATCTAAAAAGATGATCTTTATGCATAGTTGGCTTAACTTAGGGTTCCATGCATATGAATATGCATTAATGGGCATAGAAATTGTTATAACCCCAATTTTTGGGTTCAATTGGTGAGAAATGTAATTTCTCATATTAAAGATATTTGAACAAATAATGATATAATTTGCTTCAAATAAATGGATTTCGTTTGCAATAGCCTTGATGTTTGTGTTGTGGGCTTTATTGGCCATTGGGCCCAATAACAAGGAAATAACAAAGAAAATTCAATTAGTGAATGAATAATTGAATATTCGAGAAAAGAAATATGTAGAAACCTCTAGAAGACAAATCCAAAGAGGATTTCGTGTCTCTTGGGTTCTTTGGGTTCCAAGGAGTCCAAAGTTGTAAAAAGAAAGCAATAAGAGAAGAAAAGATTAATTAAGTATTTCTTTATTAAGAAAGAAATTGAAAATGATGGGAAAATGTGGGAAATAAGTGAAAAGAGGTATAATTGAGTTATCCTTGGTGGAATTTCGTATCCCAAGGATTACTAATGATAAAAGGAATACCAATGAGGAAAATAAAAGAGAAATAAAAAGAAATCCTCAAAAAGAGATATTTTAATAAGAAATAATCAAGATAATGTGAAATAATGCATATAGATGCATCTAGAAGGATAATAAGTATCCTTAAAAAGTAATTTTGAAATGATAGAGTTTCTTGGGATTCAAGGAGTCCCAATAAAGAGGAAAGAAAGAGAAAATACTAAAAAGGCAAAATAAGAGGATAATAATAATGAATTATGAGGTATTGTTAAAAGGAAGGTAATTTTGATTAAAAGAAATAGAATTTCGTGTCAATGGATTAAAAAGCAAGGAAAGAGAGAATAAGTAAGAAGAAATTCGAATTCCTAATTATTCAAGAAATAGGATATACCAAAGGAGAGAGAGAGAGAGGAATTGCTTCTCTTTGAAGGAAAATGATTACTATTAGAAGAAGGACTTCGTTTCCTTAAGGAAAGTCCTCATAGGGCTTCGTTGGCTTCACCTATATAAGGGGTGGGACTTGGGGGCGAATCTAGAGAGGTTTCACGTCTCCCACCCTCTTCCTTATCTTCTTCTTACTTCCTTACATTCAAAACCCTAATCAAGGAAAAATAGTACAATCAAAGCGCAACGAGGAGCCATGGAGGGTTCGTGATTGAAGCGTAATACCCCACGTTGCTGAAGGGAAAGAGAGCCTTCGTCCCCAGGCCCTAGACGAGGTGCAACATCGGCCGAACGACCTGCATGGCAGTCGCACGTCGCAGGTCTGAGGGGCGTGATGGCGGCCCTGATGGCTGAGACCGGGCAGCGCCCCAGGTGCGGGGAGGTCCGGCGGAGGTCTGAGACCCATTTCTGGAGGCTGACGAGGTCCAGGAGAGGGAGGAAGAAGGATGCAGCCGCGGCTAGGGCTGCTGCGGCGGTCGTTCGCGAGGAAGAAGAAGGCCAAAGAGGCCTTTGACTGATATGCCCCTCTACGGGCTGTAGAAGGAGCGACTCACACGGGGTTAAACCTATCTTTTCATTATAATCTAAAGATGGGTGCGCAAGGTATGTGCATGGGAATTGGTTGCCTACGTGGCACCTCCCTATTGGTCAGTTTGTGATATCTTTGCTAAAATCATAACTCCTAATTGGTATCTCCGATGAGAACACATAATATATGAATTTTGATCAAAAAAATGCAAGGAACCCATTAAAAATGGTTTTATAGCCAGAAACTGATCATAGTTGAAAAAATAGTGTAAATCATCATCTTTAATGAATTAAAGATTAAGAAACCCTATTTTGATATAATTAATGTGTTTAATAGGGTTTAATGGATCATTAGAGTTTATGTTAACCTGTTAAATATAAAAAGGTATATTATGAAGAACTTTGCACATGATTAGTCTAATTTAGAGTTTATGTGCTTAAATATGCATGAAATTTGAAAAGGGCAAAAAGTTATCATCTTTAATGATTCAATTAAGGAAAAACCCTTAGATGTGATGATAGATGGATAATTCAAGCTGATATTAACCTGTTGTTAATGAAAGAGAAATTAGGATTTAAGAATATGATCTTTTTATATATTTGGTTTAATTTAGGGTTTCATGCATGATTATGCACTAATGAGCTTGAAAACCCTAATTTAGATGAATATGTCTTTTAATTGGTTTAATTGTGTAAATCCACGAATAAAATAGAGAAGTGATGATCCTAAGCCAATTTGAGCATAAAAGATCCTTAATGTGGATAATTTGAGTAATTAGGGTTTTTATGAGTGGAAAAGTTGTTTTAGGGTTTGTTGACCTAAAAAGGGTAAAGTTTGAGAAATTGATCTAAGAAACCCTAATGCATCCTAATGAGACTTAGAAACTTTAGAAAGGTGTCCCAAGTCAATAAGGAGTTGTTTGGGATATGCTTGTGACAATTAGACATTATACATGTTTTTAGGATCAATGTTTGCTTGATTGATTGATTGGCTTGCTTGATTGGACATCTAGTTGGATTTGGATAAATTGTTGCTTGAGATCTCCAAGACAGGTATGTGGTTACTTATGAATAACCGCTTAGTTTTCCGATGGTTTCTCAGACGTTTAATTGCATTGAATGCAACTAAACTGATTGGATGTTCATATTGCAAATATAAAGTGACTATGACTATCACTTAATGTATACGCTTATAAACTCAGATCCTGGTTCTCTCTGTGGCATAATAGCTAACCTAGTACACGGCTGCCTATGGGTAGGTCCATGAGGTTAGAGAAAGGCCTAGTGCATGGCTACCTATTGGGTAGGTCCATCAGGTCAATGGATGACCTAGTACATGGCTACCTATTGGGTAGGTCCATCAGGTCTATGGATGAACTAGTAAATGGCTACCTATTGGGTAGGTCCATCAGGTCTATGGTTGACTTAGTACATGGCTACCATGGAGGTAGGACCATCAAGTCATAATGAGTTAGATATTGGGCTATCTTCGGATAGTGCCATGTGACTCTATTACCTAAAAGAGAGGTGATATTCATGTCCACTGCAGGGACAGCCCAGAGTTCGAGAATATGTATGGATTGAGTTGTATGGCTTAAAATGTAATCTTGATTATTAAATGATTAATTGAATGATTATATTGTTACCATAGTTGAACGTTATCTATTTCCTCCACATACCAGCTTCGGCTGACCGACGTTTTGTTTGTCGGCGTTTTAGGTACAATGAAAAGTACAAATAGTAAAGTGACACCTTGTGAATTCAAGAATTAAAGAACAAGCAGGAATTAGATAGAATAGTTCAGCTGAGGTTAGAAGCTAGTTTGTTCCCAACTTTTCAAGGTATGCAAAGAAAACTTTTATTACCATTTTCAGTATAGTCTGTTAGAATTTAATAATTGTTTATGGTTATATATCGAACCTTTGATCTGGGATTAATGGGTGCGGCTTCAACTCTTGGTCTCCCTTAATTGGGGGTTACTAAAAGGTGAGGTTGTAACATTTGGTATCAGAGCTTAGGTTCCTCATTTAACCATTAATAATTATTAAATTTTACAAACTCCATAGAACCCAAGGGAATTACTAGAGGAGTATCCGGAAGGCGGAGGTGTCTAGAAATGGATCACGACCGGGGGCTGGCAAGATTTTCCTCCACACCGCTAGTCGGAATACGAGGACTCCCGAACCCGTGTGACTTCCTGGCCAAAGTCTTAGGGTATGAATTGAAATAAGATACCTTTAGGACTTCTCATCTTATTCATCCCTTCTCATCACAAAATTATGATAAGGTCATAAAGGATTAGGGATTTCTTTCTTGTCCTCACCCTCTTGAGGTATGGGTAAGGTTAATAAGGTTTAAGGAATCCTTCATTAATTAATGAAAGGCATGTAAATAATATGTCATGGACATAAGCTTAATAGATTAAGCACAAAATAAATAATAGATACGTTCTTAGGACGTATGACGTAAGATGTCATGTCCTCAGAAGGGACCTGAGGCTAGACCTTCTTGTCAGGAGGATAAGTTAGTCTTGGAGATAGAGATCTCCATTGCAAGTAGAGACCTGGCACATCCTCTGAGGATGATGCTAACCCTAACCCTAAGTGAAGGTTAGAGAGAGATGAGTTGGACCAGGTGTTTGAAAGGACATGCCTTTGGGATGCCATCTGATCCATGGGTGAGCTAGCACCTTTGGCAACCCAACCCTGAGAAGGGTCGTGCATGTTAGGGTAAAGGATAGATCCTTAGATGATGATGTTAGTGAAGGACCATAGAAACCCTATGGGCTTGTACAAGTAGGGCATAGCTGGCACCTAGGGCACGTCATAATGCTGGCAATAGGATGAAACCCTAGATAAGGAATTATGATGGAGCATAAAGGGTTATGGATGATCTTGAGCAACCATAAGTTCGAACCTAGGCTTCACCCATGTAGAGCATGCTTTTGAGGTTGATCCTTCATGAAGAGAGGACCTCTAATGGTGAGGTTGGATGTAGGGTTAGCTCTAGAGAGAGCAGGAAACCCAGCAAGAAGGTTGGAAGCCTAAAACAATGGATGAAAGAGGTTGCCTCATAAGATGATGATATCTTGGTTGCCTTTAGAGGGACCAAACCCTAGACAGTGAAGATGAAGCATCTGGTGCCTATGTGCCTATAGTATAGGTGTTTACCTTTTGAGGTGGGGAGAAGAGTTCCTTAGACCTAGAGAGGTTTAGTGAACAAGTTTTGAGGCCTTGTACCTTGATGGTTGTCCTTAAGGAGGACCCAATCCTAAGTGTTTCTTGAGTTGAAGGATGACAAGAAGTGCATGTCATGCCTTTTGCATGCTTGGTTCGTAGTTAAGAGATAGAGCATGCAGTTTGACACCTAAAAGTGAACCTAGGGTTCCTAGGCCTAAGAGGGGAAGTGGTATACCTAATGCTCATGATGAGAAGTTGAGTTCCTATAGAAGCGAGCATGGTAATCCTAATGTATAGAGGAAAAGGGGAGCCCCTGAAGTTTAAGGTGTGTTTGATGAACCCCTCACAGCTAGGTTGATGATAAAGAAAGGTATGATCTTGATCCAACATTGAGGAAAGAGGACAAGTATGACCTAGCATGGTACAGTAAGTGATCTGCTCATGCCTTAATGGCTTGCTAGGGTTAAGTAGGCTCGTGTGGATGTAAACCCTAGACCTAAGAGCTTTTGTGACCTTAGAGATAGTTTTCCTCCCATCCTAGGAGAGGGACCCCTTTGGAAGGGTGTATATCAGCTTTGTTGGTTCAAGGTAACCTAAAGAGGTCTCATAGGATCTTGAGAAAGGTACATAGTATGAGATTGAATCTACAGACCCATAGATATCCATCTCTATTGCATATGAATGTGTTACCATGGAGGTAACCAGTATGGGGCTTGACCAAGGTAGGCAGGTTGCCATGATGCCTATGAACGGATGAGAGTCAGCCCATGAATGCAGAAAGAGAGATGATGAAGACTGGGGTAAGGTTCTAAGTGAACATGTACTATAATGGAGAATCCTAGTCTATCCTAGGGTCAGGTAGGGATAAGACCGATGAAAGTAGGAGTTGGCTAATTCCCCAGTTGCACATGACCATAGGGTCGGGAGGTAACAACTATCATTGTTTGAGGGCCATGGGTTAGGAGATTGATCACCTTCATGAACTCATGGGACCCAAAGGGCAGATGAGTAGGGCACTCTCTTGATGCATGAGGGAAGAGGGATGACCCCAAAAGAGTCGGTACCCTAAAGACCTAGAGGAGATGACCAAGGATATAAACCTCAGTAGGTTCAAGACTAGTTTGATATCATGATGTTTGTGATGAAGAGACATATGTGGCACGCTGCAACTTAGATTTAAAGGTGTACTGGCAAGGTGGGATGCACCATCTCTACTCTTGGAATAGGAAGAACTCTGTATTTGGACTGTAGCCAAATGCTTATTTCCTCTTGTTATGGGGGTGAGAGATAGTACATTATGCATGTCATACACCAAGGATAAGAGATGATGTAGGTTGGAACGTTGCCACGAGAAATGGGGATAGAGAAGATAACCTACCCTGGTAAAGTGAATGATACATGGAAGGTTTACTAACACTAAGAGGAATGAGGTAGTCACCTTATGAGGATGTTTCTAGCATGAGCTAAGTGGAGCTTACAAGCTATACCAGGTTGAGTTTGGTCACCATGATGATGAAATCAGAGAGTGTTCTTAATGGAGATAGACATGGAGTTTGAGGTAATATGATAAGTGAAATACATGGAAGTGTATGTCTTAAATGTTACCTAATACCTAAGGATGTGAGGTGGTAATGGCTGCTCTGGTTGAGATACATCTGACTTGTTTGACTAGAAGTTAGAAGAGGTTGTTTGGCTAACCCTATGTTTGAAAAGGAGACATGTTCGGATAACACTCAGATGTAACAAGATGCGTTGAAAAGTTATGGTTGTTTGGTTAGCCAGTCTAATCCTGGATGCAATGAAAGGATGGTGGTAAAACCTCAGATGTACTTCTTTGGAAGAGAAGGTGATGAAACCCCGACTAGAGAGGTTTAGGGTTTCATAGGAATCAATCTTGGAAGAATCATGACATACATGAAATCATGATTGAAGATCACCATACACCATTGAAAATGGCAATAGCACTTTGGATGCTTAAGATGAAGTTGCATGTGGTTTATGACCATGCAAGCCAGGAGGTAAAGGATGAACCCCAGTAACCTAGTATATCGATATAGAGGAAAAAAGAATCCCTGAGAGGGAATGAGAGCTCAACACTATGGATGTTGTGATAGGTCTTCCCTGGACCGAGGAAGGTCGAGATGCGATATGGGTTATGGTAGATCACCTTACCTAGATGACATAAGAAAGAAAGAGTTCAGTCAAGGGAACAGATCTAGTTGAACTACCCGTGAGAGAGATGGTTCAAATACACCATGAAGCGAGTTCAAAGGTTCTTCAGTTTGACCTAAAGGTTCACTTCCATAAAGTGGAAGTAGGTACATGAAGAACTCAATGTTAGTATAGTTATCACCCCTAACTATGGTTAGTATGATCCAGACTAAAGGGTCTGATGAGGGCATGTGTACTCGTTCAGGGTGATATCTAGAGACAGTTCTTGTCCTATGAAAGATGTGACAATGACCACCATAGCCAGTATCGGGTCTTATATGAAGCTCTATAAGGGAGGTTGTGTCGGTCACCACTTCAGTAAGGTGATGTTGGTGAAAGGACCACCTGATGGTTAGAAAAGTACCACATGATGGTTAGAAAAAGGGACCCCAGTGCGTGTAGATGAAGTCACTTTGATCGTGCAAGGGCTGAAAGGAGCCTAGAGACGATGAGAGTCGTGAGCAGATGCAAAGTAGACTGACATACAAGTTACTATGGGAGAAAATGTGACATGAAAATCCGACCCCTCTAAGTTATAACTAAGAGATCTGAGTCCCCGATACATGGGTCCATTAGAGATGGATGGGTGGAGAAGGTTAGGTTTGACCCTACCCCTCATGATAGAGTAATGGGAGATGTTTTCCATGTGTCCAACTTAGATCACTATGTGAGGTACCCCGACCATGTGTTGAGCAATGAACCTAGTGAGCCCCAAGGGAGGCTGAAATGGCCTGAGTCACCTATGTAGTTTATAGACGCCAGGATGAAAGAACTAAGAGAAAAGAATATGTGATGATAAAGGTTCTTTGGAAATGCCATGAGTATGGCAAGTCCCATCTCGAGAGAAACTCACTTTCTTTGATTTGGAAGCAAACCCTCTCTCTCTAATAAATTTTATTTCCTTATAACCCTTTTTGCATGTATATTTAAAAAAATACAAAATCTCTCTCTCTCTTATTCTCTTTATTCATTCCTTTCAATATATATTAGCAACGAAAACATGTCTTTCCTCTTTTAATAGAAAATACTTTCCTTTTTCACAAAATTCATTAATAAAGCAACACATTACCCTCTTATTTTGCCTTTTTAGTATTTTCTCTCTCTTTCCTGATTATTGGGACTCCTTGGATCCCAAGTTACTCCATTATTTCGAAATCCTCTTTATTGGATACTCTTTACTTTTCTAGATGCATCTAAATGCATTATTTCTCATTATCTTGTTTATTTCTTAAAATATCTCTTTTTGTGGATTTCTCTTTATTTTCCTTCTATTTTTCTCATTGGTATTCCTTTTATCATTAGGAATCCTTGGGATACGAAATTTCACTAAGGATTACTCAATTATACCTCTTTTCACTTATTTTCCACATTTTAACATTATTTTCAATTTCTTTCTTCACAAGGAAATATTTAATTGATCTTTTCTTTTATTTTTGTATTCTTTATGCCACCTTGGACTCCTTGGAACCCAAGGAACCCAAGAGGCACGAAATCCCTCTTTGGATTTGCCTTCTAGAAGTTTCCACACTTTTCCTTTTTCTCTATTTTCTTATTTACTTGATAGTAGTGGACTTTCTTTTATCCTTCCCTTGTTATTGGGCCCAATAGCCAATAAAGCCCACAAATAAATCAACAAGGCTATTTTAAACGAAAATCATGCATTCATTCATTATTTTTTCATTTATCTTTAATATGAGAAATTACATTTCTCAGCAAACGAACCCAAAATCAGGGTTGTAACATCCTTCCCCTCTTATGAGAATTTTGCCCTCAAAATTCCATCAAGCAAATAAACAAAATAGGATAAGCCTTCTTATGTCCATCAGGGCTCCCATGTGGCTTCACCCTTTCCATGGTGTTTCCCAAGAACCTTCATCATCTCATTTTCTTCCATCTGAGTTCTTTCTTACCTTGGTATATCGTACTCTCATAGGTGACTCAGGACTTATCAGCCTTTCAAAAGCTGAATAGGTTCAGGGCTCAACACCTGGCTTGGGTACCTCACATAGTGCTCTAGATCGGACTTATGCAACACATCATTCTATCCTGAGGGGCAAGGCTAAACACAACCATCTCCACCAATCCATCTCAAATGGACCCATATATCGGGGACTCAGCTTTCTCAGCTGTAGCTTAGAGGGGTCGGATTTTTACATCACATATTCTCCCATAGTGAACTGCATGTCAGTCTGCTTTGCATCAGCTTGTGACTCATTTCACCACTGGGCTCTCTCTCTCAGCCCTTGCATGATCAAAGCGACTTCATCTGCACACACTGTGGTTCTTTTCTGACCTTCGCGAGGCCTCCTTCACCAACATCATCTTAATGAAGTGGTGACCGACATATCCTCTCTAAGACTTCTTGCATCCCGATAAAGGTTATGGTGGTTAACATCACATCTTTAGAACTGTCTCTTGGTATCACCCTGAACAAGCACACTTGCTCTCATCAGACCCTCTAGTCTGGATCATACTGTCCATTAGTATGGGGTGATAAACTGTACAACCACTAAGCTCTTCATGTATCTACTTCCACCTCATGGAAGTGAACCTTTAGGTTACATCAAGAACCTATGAATTCGCATCGTGGTGTAGTTGAACCATCTCTTTTCATATGTAGTTCAACCAGATCTATCCCTTGATAGAAATCTTCCTTTCTCATGTCATCTACGTAAGGCGATCTACCATAATCCATATTGTATCTTGACCTTCTTGGTCTAGGAGAGACTCACAACATCCATAGTGATGAACTCTCATTCCCTCTCGGGAACTCTTTATACTTTATATCCATGCACTGGGTTAATGGTGTTCGTCCTTCACCTCCTGGCTTGCATGTCCACATGCTACATGCAATTTTGTTTTAAGCATCCAGAATGCTACCATCACTTACTATCTTTGCAATATCAAGGTATATCATGACCCCCTGTATTGTTATGATTCCTCAAGCTTGATACCTCAGAAACCCTAAACCACTCTTAAAAGGGTTTTTCACCTTCCTATCCAAAGAAGTGTATCTGAGGTTCTATCACCAACCTTTTACTACATCAAGGACTAAACTGGCTAACCATATCTTATCACATCTGAGTGTTAGCCAAAACACATCTTCTCTCCAAACATAGGGTTAGTCGAACAACCTCAACTTCTTCTATCTTCCAACTAAACTAGGTAGCTATATCTCAACCAGAGCATTCATTACCACTCTTTATCCTTAGGTGGTAGTTAATGTCGAAGACACACACCGCCATGCATTATACTTATCATTTCTTCTCATACTCTAAGTTTGTCTTCATCAAGAAACTCTGAGCTCATCCTCATGGTGATCAAACTCAACCTTGTGATTCCTTGTAACACTTGCAAAAATCCACTTAGTTCAAGATAAAACATCCTCGCAAGATGATCTCCTTAATACTTTTAGTGTTTGTAAACCATCCATGTATTATTCTCTCCACAAAGGTATGTAATCATCTCTATCCTCATACCTTGTAGCCATGTTCCAACTTACATCATCTTTATCCCTGGTGTAAGGCATGCGTACTGTCCTATCTCTCACTCCCGTAACAAGAAGAAATAAGCATTTGGCTGCAGTCCAAATACAGAGTTCTTCCTATTCCAAGGGTAGAGATGGTACAACCCACCTTGCCCGTACACTTTCAAATCCAAGCTGAAATGTGCACCTTATGCCTCTATATCACAAACATCATGATATCAAAATTTCTTCCATGAAAAACTAGTCTCGAACCTACTTGGGTTACTACACAATCCTTGGTCATCTCCTCTAGGTCTATATGGTGCCGACACTTTTGGGGTCATCCCTCTTCCCTCATGCATCAGAGAGTGCCCTACTCATCTGCCCTTTGGGTCCCATGAGTTTACGAAGGTGATCAATATCCTAACCCATGGCCCTCAGAAAATGATAGCTGTTACCTCCCGACCCTATGGTCACGTGCAACTAGGGAATTAGGCAACTCCTTCTTCCATCGGTCCTATCCCTACCTGACCCTAGGATAGACTTAGGATTCTATTATGGTGTATGTCCAACATAGAACCTTACCCAAACATTCATCATCTCTCTTCTTGCATTCATGGGCTGACTTTCATCTTTTCATAAGGGTCATGGCAACCTGCCTACCTTGATCAAGCCCCATACCGGTTACCTCCATGGTAACACATCCACATGCACATAGAGATGGTTATCTATGGGTCTAAAGGTTCATTCTCATGCCATGTACTCTTCACTTAGCTTCTCAAGATCCTATGAGACCTCAACAAAACTGGTATACACCCTGTAAAAGGGTCCCTCTCCCAGGATGGGAGAAAACTACACCTTGAAAACATAGGTCACAACTATCCTTAGGGTTTATATTCCCAGAAGCTACCAAGGCACAAGAAGACCACCTACTAAGCCATGCTAAGTCATACTTGTTCTCTTTCCTCAATCTTGGTTTGAGATTAAACCTTCTCATGTCATCAACTTAGTTGTGAGGGATTCATCAACCATACCCTTAACTTAAGGGGGTTTCCTTTACTTCTACACATGAGGAGTACCACGCTTGAAACTATAGAGACTCAAATCTCATCATGAGCATCAGGTATACTGCTTCCCCTCTTAGGCCTAGGAACCCTAGGTTCACTTTTGGGTATCCAACTTGCATGCTCAATTTTTTTGCCACGAATCATGCATGTCCAAGGTATGTCATGTACTCCCATGATCCTTTTATATGAGCAACACCTCAGAGTTGAGTCCTCCTCAAGGACGTTCAACTAGGTAAAAAACCTCTCAACAGAGTACTTAAACATCCTAAGGGTCTAAGGCACTCTGTGTCTCATCCAGCAGGTAACCCCTTATACCCTGGGTACTAGAAGCATCGTCCTCTCTCTAGGGTTTGGTTCCTCTAAAGGCAACCAAGATATCATCAGCCTTCAGGGATCAAGCATAAGGCAACCACCATCATCCACTTAGGTCGCATCATTCTTGACTCCTCACTATTCCTCAAGTTTCGGGGTTTTAGGCTTCCAACCTCCCCGTTGGGGTTCTGCTTCCTCTCTCTAGAGCTAATTCCACCTCCAACCATACTTACTAGAGGTCCCTTCTCCATGAAGGATCATGCTCAGAAGCATACCCCTTTGTGGTTGAAGTCTAGGTGCGAACTTATCTTTGCTCAAGATCATCCATAGCCCTTTTATAATCCATCCATCATGACCTATTAACCAGGATTTTATCAAGCTATACCTTACCAGCCTAAGCCCATAGGGTAACTATAGGTTCTATAACCTCATCCACGAAGGAGCTATCCTTTTCTATGGCATGCACGACCCTCTCCAGGGTTGGGTCGCCAAAGGTACTAGGTCATCTACCCTCTTACAGCATCCCAAAGGCATGACCAACCAAACACTCGGTGAATCATGACATCCAACTCATCATGTCATCTCTCTCTAACCTTCACTTGGGGTTAGGGTTACCATCATCCTCAAAGGATGAGCTAGATCTCTACCTTTAATGGAGGTCTCTACCTCCAAGACAAACTCTCTCTACTCATCCTCCTACCAAGGAGGACTATCCTCAGGTCTCTCCTGAGGGCAATGACAACTCGTGTCATAAGACCTAAGCATGTATCTATTACTCTTACTCTATTAAGCTTATGTCCATGACATCTTATTTACATGCTTTTTATTAATTGGTGGAGGATTCCTTAATCCTTATCAACCTTACCCATACCTCAAGAGGGTGAGGAGAAGAGAGGGAACCCTAATCCTGAAGGTCCTTAATAGAATTTGAGTTGAGAGGGGATGAACAAGATGAGAGAGTCCTAAAGGTATCTTATTTCGATTCATATCCTAAGACTTTGGCCAGGCAGTCACACGGATCCGGGAGTCCTCGTATTCTGACTAGCGGTGCGGAGGAAAATATTGCCAGCCCCCGGACATGATCCTTTTCTAGACACCTCAGTCTTTCGGACAATCCTCTAATAACTCCCTTGGTTTCTACAGAATTTGTAAAATTTAATAATTATTAAAGATTAATTGAGGAACCTATGCTCTAATACCAATTGTAACGACCCCACCTCCCAGTAACCCCCAATTAAGGGAGAGCCGAAGGACAGAGCCGTTATTCAATTACAGGATCAAAAGTTCGACAAATAATCTGTAATAATTAATAAACTTTACCAACTAAACTGAAAACGAGTATAAATAAAACTTTTCTTACCTTGGAAAAACTGGGATTTCTAAACTTCTATCCATGAAGATGTTAATCTAACTAATCCTCCTGTGCATGTTATCTCTCATTTAATTCCACATATGTCGCTTTACTGTTTGTTCTTTTCATTTGTACCTAAAACGCCGACAAACAAAACGTCGGTCAGCCGAAGCTGGTATGTGGGGGAAACAATAATTGTGCAACTAAGTTAACAATGTAATCAACCAAATATCATTTAACAACCAAGATTACATTTTAAGAAATACTACTCAATCCTTGCCTATCCCCTTTCTCTGTAATGTCCCTGCAGTGGACATGGATACCATCTCTCTCATATGGTAGATCCTTACCCCATGGCCCTACAACATAGGTAGCCAATACCTAGGGTTATGGAGTCGCATGGTCCTACCCAAAGGTAGACCAATCCCTGACTCATGATGACTTGATGGACCTACCCCATTGGTAGCCATTTACTAAGTCATTTAATGACCTGATGGACCTACCCTCATTGGTAGCCATTTTCTAGGTTAATCTATAAAGCTACAGAGGGGACTAGGATCTGAGATAGTAGGCATATTTCTTATGTGATAGTCATATTCACATCATACTTTGCATGGATTAAATTCATCCAACAATTAATTCAAGCCACGATTGTAAACATCGATAAAATCCTCAGAAAACTAATGCGGGATAATCATAAGCGTAACCACATACCTTTGATTGCAGATTTGAGACAGAATTAACCAGAATAGAGAAATCCCATACAAGCAACCAAATATGCACAGAATCCTGAAATAAATATACCAATTTTTTTTATTAATATTTATCCAATATCATCATATTCCTTAGGATTTATATTCCAATTTTAGGGTTTCCTTGAAAATTAGGGTTTCACTTCATTTAATATTTTAAACCCTATTTCTAGTCAATTACTTACCAACCCTAACTATCTCATCTATTCTTCAATATTAAGGTTAACTTAACCAAAATATAATCCTATTTTCATATTATAGGCACATTAATCATCAATTAAGCTTCTTTTTCATTAAATCTACTATTTTATCCTTTTAATCCATAACGAGATCGTTATCCATATCAATCATCAATTTCCAAGTTCATCAGGGTCTAATTAACATATGAACTTATTTGTCATAACTCTATCCTATTCATGTATTTTCACAATTAAAACCATTAAAAGGCATATTTTCCCAAATTAGGGTTTTCAAGCTCATTAATGCATAATCATGCACAAAACCCTAACTTAAGTCGATTATATAAAAAGATCATCTTTTAGATCACTTTTCCTCGTTTATCAACAACAGGTTAATATTGGCTTAAATTATCCATTAAACAACATTAAAACCATCTATCATCAAATCTAAGGGTTTTTCATTAATTAAATCATTAAAGATGATAGCTTTATCATATTTATGTACATAATCTTCAAATTAAACTAATTACGTACAAAGATCATCCTTTTCGATCTTAATGTTCCTTTTTACATTTAACAGATTAATATCAACTCTAAAGATCCATTAAACCCTATTAATCACCCTAATCATATCAAAGTAGGGTTTCTTTAAACATCATTATGCTAAAGTTGATAAATTACACCAGTTCTCAAATTGAAAGAGGAATTTGCTTATAAACATATTTTTATTGAATTCCCCTCGTTCTGAGGATCAAGTTTCATATATAAACTTTTGTCATCCGAGCTACGAATCATGAAATATGATTTTTGCAATAAACCACTTACCACAGCCAATGAGATTGCGCCACGTCATCTCAGCCATGCGCGACTTGTTTGGGAAAACATTTCGAAAAGACCACATTGCCCCTGGTTAAGTAAACTTGTTGTTTAGAACGTGGAGGGCAGAACCGTCCAACGGATCTTCCCTTTCTTCTTCCTCCAACAGCCCGACGGCTGCCGCCCTAGCCACCGCGTGCAAGGCTTCTCGAGCTCACCTCCTCCACTCTAGGGCCCAAGAACCTCCGCCGATGGCCGCCCAAGCTTCCTTGGCACTAGGCGCACCTAAAGCACCGCATAGGTCGCGGTATAACAGGCTAGAGCATGAGCGAGGGCCCTTCCAAGGACGAGCGCCGTTGAAGCCTTGTCGCTGCAGCTGCATGAAGCCGGGGGTCGATGGGTGGTTCCTAAAAAGCCCTAGGTGATCGTGGAGGCCTCCTGCCTCAAGCAAGACCACCAAGTACTCGCACATTGCTCCATGGTCGGGTTCATACCCTTATTTAGGTTTTATACACAAGGAAGAAGGAAAAGAATGTGGGATCTTCCTCCCTCTCTCTCGGACTCGAACTAGGGCTTTACCCCCTTTATATAGGGTGGGTTACGAAGCCCTAAGCGTGCCTCATGAGGACACAAGTCCCATCTCGAGAGAAACTCACTTTCTTTGGTTTGGAAGCAAACCCTCTCTCTCTAATAACTTTTATTTCCTTATAACCCTTTTTGCATGTATATTTAAAAAAAATACGAAATCTCTCTCTCTTATTCTCTTTATTCATTCCTTTCAATATATATTAGCCACGAAAACATGTCTTTCCTCTTTTAATAGAAAATACTTTCCTTTTTCACAAAATTCATTAATAAAGCAACACATTACCCTCTTATTTTGCCTTTTTAGTATTTTCTCTCTCTTTCCTGATTATTGGGACTCCTTGGAACCCAAGTTACTCCATTATTTCGAAATCCTCTTTATTGGATACTCTTTACTTTTCTAGATGCATCTAAATGCATTATTTCTCATTATCTTATTTATTTCTTAAAATATCTCATTTTGTGGATTTCTCTTTATTTTCCTTCTATTTTTCTCATTGGTATTCCTTTTATCATTAGGAATCCTTGGGATACGAAATTTCACTAAGGATTACTCAATTATACCTCTTTTCACTTATTTTCCACATTTTAACATTATTTTCAATTTCTTTCTTCACAAGGAAATATTTAATTGATCTTTTCTTTTATTTTTGTATTCTCTATGCCACCTTGGACTCCTTGGAACCCAAGGAACCCAAGAGGCACGAAATCCCTCTTTGGATTTGCCTTCTAGAAGTTTCCACACTTTTCCTTTTTCTCTATTTTCTTATTTACTTGATAGTAGTGGACTTTCTTTTATCCTTCCCTTGTTATTGGGCCCAATAGCCAATAAAGCCCACAAATAAATCAACAAGGCTATTTTAAACGAAAATCATGCATTCATTCATTATTTGTTCATTTATCTTTAATATGAGAAATTACATTTCTCAGCAAATGAACCCAAAATTAGGGTTGTAACAGGAGGTGTCTAGAAAATGATCACGGCTGGCAAGATTTTCGTCTTCCCCGCTAGTCGGTCTATGAGGACTCCCAGATTCTATGTGACAACCTGACCAAAATTGGAGGATTTGACTCAAAATAAGATACCTCTAGGTCTTGTCTCATATATCTTCATCCCTTCTCCACCTCATTCATTAAATAAATCTAAGATATTAGGGTTTTTCTTTCTCTCCGTCAACCTCCTATGTTTAGGGTTAATAATGATAAGGATTAAGGAATTCTCTACCAAATGATAAAAAGCATGTAAGAAAGATATCATGGACATAAGTTTTGATAATTAGAAACTCAGACTGAGTTGAATTACATTCTTAGGTTGCATGGCCAATGTTGTCAGGCCCTCAGGAGAACGTTGAAGTTAGAACATCCAGTAGGATGAGGATGAGAGTGTTAGCCTTGGAGGAAGAAGCCTTCAGCAAGAGTAAGAGACCTGACATATCCTATGAGGATGATGCTCAACCCAAAACCTTAAGTGGTGGATAGAGAAAGAGAAGACGCGATGAGTTAGATACCTGAATTGTCCGTGCATGTGAGTATATGGGTTGGACATGCATGCTTTACATAAAGGTTTTGAGTACACATGAGAAGCATGAACTATGAGCACTTGCCTGACCTCTAGTGCCTTTTGGTAACCCGATCCTCGGTGGGTTATGCCTGTTAAGGGTGAGGGATAGCTCCCTCATTGAGAAGGTTAGTGGTGACCATATAGGAACCCTAACAGGTATATATGAGCAGAAAAGAGGCATGCACATACATAGAAGTGAGTAACAATAAGGTTGGCAGTAGGTGTTAGACCTAAATCAGAAGAGTTATGCATGATAGTTTATGAGATAGTCATGTAGAGCCTTGGATGATATTGGCCAGATATAAATTTTTATAGTATGTTTCACCCATTTAGGGATAGACGTGTATCCTTAAGAGATTGACCTATCATTTGAGAAAGAACCTCCAATGGTAGGGCCAATAGTAGGGTTTAGCTCTAGAGAGAAAGAGAGACCAGATGAAGAAGGTTGGAGACCTAGACTTTGAGACATGAGGAATCATGCAGAGAAGTTGGGTATAATATGTCATGGAATAGATGACCCTGAGTATATATATGTGGTTGCCTCGTGTATGATCTTTGGAGGCTCATGGTACCTTGGATACCTTTAGAGGAACCAAATCCTGGAAGAGAGAAAGAGGCTTCCTAAACAAATGTATGGATGATGTGAAAGCCTACCTTTTGGGTGTAGGAGAGAGTTTCAAAAACCCTAAAGAAGTGTGGGCTCACACCCAGTCAGTTGTCTTGGTGTAGGACTCTAAAGGTTGTTCATGTGGAAGAATGTTAGGATATGTATGCTCTACCTGGTATACACTTTGTTCCTGGTTAAACAACTAAGCATGTAGGTAGACAACGAAAGCATAAGAGGTGAAGTAACAGTACCTAGTTTATGTTGGTATGTATGCCCATAGAGCAAGTCATATGATGATTGTAATGGGATATTTTGTAAATGATTTGAATAATAATAAAGGAAATTTTCGATCTATATGTTTAAATTGTTTATGAGATGATGGTGTAACATGATAGATGTCTAAAGAATTGTTTTACTCAATGACGTATGCTTTTGGGTTGAGGACCTGAACGATGAGATCATACGGATGTTAAGAGTATTCATTCTTGTTTAGTCCCTAGTCAGTTGTTATTTTGGAAATAACCATAGACATCAATAACACTGAAGACTAGTTTGTGTGTTGGTTGATGACAGAATCTCATTAGTCATGATATAGTGATATCAAACCAAGCACATAGGTACAAGTTAGAGAACAAGGTACCAGACAGACCCACCGTGAGAGTGACAGATGAAACCATGACTTGGTAGTCAAAGTCATCTCTCACAGTGATGGTGGTGAGCGTGATTGTTAGACCTGAAATCACTACACTCAACACATGTCGTTGGGCACACTTTGACATCATCAAACGCAGTCCTGAAACATGGGTTGTTATTAAGGTGATGATTGGGTGGCTTTGACACATGGGGCTTTTGAGGGGTGAGTGATAGATATGGGATTTGTCCCTCCTGAGGGAGTTTGATATCTTTGGCCACTTGATGAGTAGGATTGAGAAAGGCATACACATGCACGTGTGAATAAATATGTGAAATTGATGTCACACACATCTCACGCAGTCTGCTCTGAGATCAAGGAAATGAATGAATATTGACAGGATGACTGTTCCATGCCTCGAGTTCATTCAGGATATCAGTGACAAAGGAATTATACATTCACTGTAACACCATTCACAAATTGTAGGATTGAAAGTTGTTCTCCAACTTTCTATGTCACTTGGGTAGCACTGATGTGTGACTAGGCACCGCTCTTTGCTTGTGAAGTCATAAGTGTTATGGACTTTCACTGCCAACGTGAAATGGACCTGTAGGGTCACACACATAGGATTTAACCTGGAAGAGGAGTTTTGTCCACAAACAATGTTTAGATTGATTACTAAAGGAGTTTAGTAGTTCAATTAAACACTCAATTAATTGATAGCTCAATATCATAATGTTCAAGGTGTTGGACGGATTGATTAGAGTATCAGATTGATTGAAATCGCAATTGACTGATTCTACAAAATATGCACTCCCAACCGATCGGCTCCTGTGATGAACCTATCGGCTGAGCCTGTTGAATCGGCTGGCTCAAGAGTTGAGTCAATCGGCTCATGGTCAGGGTGAAACGATTGCTTCATGTGTTGAAATGATCAGTTCAACTAATGCAACCGAGCAAGTTGGGAAAGTAAGATTGGTGAGAATTTTCCTTTCGTTTCACTTGCCCAATTTGATTGGGAAATAGGATTGGTATTCAATACCAATTTGAAACAAAAGACGGAAAGTCAATCAGGAACTAGTCAGGACCACGAACCGACTGGTTCAGAAGTGAACCGACCGGCTCATGAGTCCCAACAGATCGGTTGAGGTGTCAACCAACCGTTTCAGTTGTGAAACGATCGGTTCAGGTTGCAAGTTGGTTGTTTTGTGGAAAATCTCGAACCCTTCTACTCCTGCTTTAGTCTCGCATTGCCCGGGATGGAGAACCATGTCCCATGACTCTCCTATATATAGGGGTATTGGGGGCTTCTCAAAGTACAACTCAGTGCAAGACGATTGCTCTGCAAAGTTGTCGTTCTCTCTAATTTTGGTAACCGAGAGAGCCCGAGCAAGTGGTACCCGAAAAGGGAGGCACAACAAGGGAAAGACAACTACAGTTGCAACTGGCAGCAGGAGAGTGTGTTGGCGACTAGTATGCCAATAGGAGGGTGTGACTCCTTCTGGTTCCTTGTGCGACAAGGAGATCGGAGTTCTAGGCAGTCAGTGTGGACGACTGCAAAGGCAGGAGACCTCTGTCGCTCAGAGGACAACTATCAATCCCGACAGTCCTGGTGCGACCAGGAGTTGCACAGACACCCTCCAAGATCGGAGGTGAATACCGCACAAGGTGCGAGGTACTGTCATCGAGCAAGCCTCGGGACAAGGTATGCATCCACAAACCATCTTTCCTATTGTATAGACGTTGATATGATTCCTTATGTTCTGGGTTTTGGGGAGAAAACTTTTGTTTCCGCTGCTTCTCTGCCTCCTCTAAAACCCAACAGTGGTATCAGAGCCACGTCAACTGTTCTATATTTTAGGATTATCGATATGATCGATTTTGGTTTGTCGCCTTTATTTATTGCATACGATGCGAATAAAATGGCCTTTATGCATGTCCAATCCACAAATCCCAAATATACATATATGATATGTAATATTAATACATTCGATATGTGTCACCCTTAAACGAGTTTTGTGGTGGATGTGTAGCATGGTTATGGCCTATAAACCCCTATATCTGTGTGTGGTTGTATGTGGTTGCTTGCATCTCGGTCTGCGCATCGATTCCCCTTCTCCTATTCCTGATGTAACTCGAAATAATTCGAGAATTCTTTTCCTACCTTTGCTCCGCCCGAATGTAATTCGGGGTTTCACAATTAAATTGTAAATAGGATAGATTTCATTTCCTATTATGTCAAAGAATGACAGACAACCTGAGACGATCGGTTCAAGGCGTGAACTGATCGGTTGGTGATCCAGACGACTAGTTCGAGGACCGAAGATGAGCAGGTGGCAACCAGAGGAGATGCATGACAACCAGTGAACCGATCTGCTGGAAGTGCCGGTCGATCGGCTAGTGGCACCCGAACAACCAACCTGATAGAGAGCCGATCAGTCATGGAGATGAGCTGATCAAACCCAGAAAGGCAGGCACAGATTTCATCTTGTACAGGTTGCATGTGATGTAGACCTACATGACCGTGATTCCTCTTGGCTCGAGGAATCACAATAGGATGGCCATAATCATTTCTTTTATCATTTCTCATGTTTTCTGTGGGATATAACATGTATATGATACGTACTATATATTGTGGTGATTGGATATGTATATGTATATAAAAACCAAATCCCTCATTAAATATTAAGTTTTAGATGCCTTCCAAATGTGACACACGTGAAAAGCTTGATCAACCAAGTGTGGGCATGCCCAAGCGTGGTGCACCGTCTATCTCGTAGAAGCGTGAAGGATGAATGTGTGGGTCTGCCCAAATAGGGTGCATGTTCATCGTGTTGGCTTTGGGTCGGACTTAACAAGGTGACCTAGATAGGATCTAGCACCTTGAGGCATGGAGATGATCATGGCAAGGAGTTGCATATGACATCTTTCAAGAGTTGCATATGATGCAATTGGCAAGAGTTTCCTACCTGGAAGATCTGAGTTGTGGGTGACAACCCAAGCAGGTCCATGGCTCAGAGGATTTCAGGATCTTGACCCACTAGAAGATTGTACACTGCAATCTTCCAAATTGATGGTGAGGGCTTTCAATTTGAGTCAAAATAGTGGGAGCAGTAATTAATTAAAGGCCTAATTAACTATCATCAAATTTTATTCAAATCAAATCAAAAAGGAGTTTTGATAAATGCAACTTTCTCTTGTAGAATGGCAAAGGAATCATCTTTTAAAATGGGCAAATTAATTGAGAATAAATTCCATAACTGGTTGAGGACTGTGAGAAGTGTTCTGCACAATCCAGATATACCAGGACCTTTGAATCCACTCTATGTACGCTTAATGTGTTAGTGAAGAAGAAAGACAGTTCATTGATAGAGATTAATGGAACGATGGGTAAGGGAGAGAAGGGTTCTCTCGCCAAACCAATTTCTTCTACATGGAGAGGATGGAAGGAATGATGGAAGAAGAAGTCGGAGATAGATATCTCTACTTCTGGTGTATACGTGATAGAGATTAACTTAACTACTTCTACATCATGGGTACTTGATACCAGATGCGGATCTCACATTTGTTCAAATGTGAAGGATCTTAAGAGAAGTAGGCCTTTGGGGAAAGGCGAGGTTGAACTACGTGTGGCCAATGGGGCAAGAATTGCCGCCAGTGCCGTAGGAACCTATGAGTTAACTCCACCTAGTGGGATAATAATAGAGTTGAAGAACTGCTATTATGTACCTGCCATAAATAGGAATATGGTGCGCCTCCGCTAGTGGTGCTTTTACACCCCATGAGGTCGGAGCGCACTGGATATGGGATTGTGCTTTCAAAATTTATATGGTCCCACACTAACTACCTACGTCTACTAAGACACTACGCCCGCAAGCACACGGGGTCATGTCGTAGTATAAGTGAGGCGGAAAGTATGGGGTCGATCCGTGAGGATAAAGGGGGTGCTAGAGTTAGACAACATGAGCTACGTTCCTAGTGCAGAGAGAAGGGTTTTAAGGATTTAAGATTGATTGTTGGTTGATTACACTAATGAGAAAGTAAGAGATGTGAAAATGAAACTAAATTATGAAAGAGCAAGAAATTAGTGAACTAAGTTATCAAGCTAGCTAAGAAGGAGCAAGAAGGGCTACACTACTCTAGCAAGGTAAGGAGCGAATAAGAACTAAACTAACTACTAGCAAGAGCAAGAACCTAAGTTAACATTGAATGGTAGAACTAAGCAATTGACTAAGTTAAACTAAAGCAAATGAACTAAGCTAGCATTAGCAAGCAGACTAAGCGATTAGGGTTTTAAGCAAGGTGATTAAGGTGGGTGGGCCGTTTGGGAAATGTCACTTTGATTTTAGTTGGGAGAGGTCATTAAACATGCATGGTGCTCAATTCGTATCTAGATTACCAAACCAAACAACAAGGGCAATGCCATTAGAACATACCCTATACTACTAGTAGAAGACTAGGGTTAGGTGTAGTTCTAGTGAGATTTGCCAAATCTAGGTTTCTAGGGTAAGTGATAGTGGACAATTGAGGGTTGAGGGTAGAGATGGGAGTGGAGATGAAGGGGGTAATCCTAATGCCACTAGCCACTCTAGCCTTTAGAAGGCCCTAGGGAATTGCATCACTCTCACTTACACTAGCCACTTAAATCTCACACTCATTTGTAAGAGGAGGGGTGTGTATGTAGGAACAAAGGGGACTAGCTAGGGATCCACTAATTGGACCTAGGAGCCATTCCTAAGATTGCCACATACACCCCAATTCCTCATAGAAATGAAGTGTCATCAAAAACCTCAAAACAAGGAATTCATACAAGAAGCACAAACCACATGCAATAAGATAGGAAAAGAGATGGAAGCAAGAAGTAATCATCATAAATATGAATTGAGTTCATTACAAGAATCTATCCCCCAACATGGTATCAAAGTAACATTTTAATCCCAAACAGCCCACCACAAGGGGGCTTAGCTATACATGATCTTGAAAATAGGAAAAGAAAGGGGTAGAAGAGGAAGAAACTCCATGAAGCTTGATGCAATGGCCTTCTTCTTCACCTCCAAGCAGCTACAGACGTCCTCCCTCCTCCAATGGTGCAGGGGTGCATGAAAATGGTGGAATGGATGGATAGAAACCTAGAGAAACTAGGTTTCTATGGTGGAAAATGGATGGAAATGGGGTTGAATGCAAGGAAATGGGTGGATGAGAGCAATGGATGCAAGGGAGCAGCTAGGTGACGGCTAGGGAGTGCTCTCTCTCGAGCCCTAGAAGCGACTAGTGCTTATATAGGAGCTAGGGCTAAGTGGGGGCAAAATAGGAAAAATGGTGGAAAGTTGTATAGGGTAGGTGAGCACCACGGACGTGGTAGGTGTACCACGGCCATGGTGATGGTAGTGGAGGGCGACCGTGGGGTGGTGAACACAGTCGTGGGGTGAAGGAAGTGGTGAGATGGTAGTGGCCACGGCTGTGGCGGAGTGCCACGGTCATGGTGGGTAGCATGCACCACGGTCGTGTTGGGTAACACGGCCGTTTTGGAGGAGTTGGAGCTGACCGTGGGGAGGGGCCACGGGCGTCTTGATCAGCATCAGCCATGGTCGTGGCGACTTGGCCATGGTCGTGGTCAGTGAGGCCAATTCTCTGTTGCAACCTGACTTCTTATAAATTTATTCCCACGAACGTGGAAGGGTGCCACAGCCGTGTTCTCTTCTACTGATCACGACCGTGCTGATGGCCACGGTCGTGGTGTCTTCAATGGCCACGGTCGTGGCTGGGAGGCCACGGTCATGGGCGATCTAAGGATTTCCCTGTTGCAACCTGTTGGATTTTGGCAAAAAAAGCCACGGCCGTGGTATTGGGGCCACGGCCGTGGTGAGGCTTGACTTCTTGATTTCTCTTCTTACTTTGTCAATTTCAGATGTCTTTGCTCGGGGATGAGTCTTGGCCATTGGAGGTAGGTTGAGGGAGACATTGGGGCCTTCTTTGGGTCCCTCACTCTCCCCTGTCCATCTAAGCATGGTCCAAGTACCTGAAAAATAGTGCAAAGAACATCCATAAGCATATTTGCAATGATAATCATATTGGGGAAAAATACTTGTAATCTAACATGTTTAGATGCAACTTAAATACAAAATGGCACAGGATGGAGCCCCAAAATAGGGCTGCATCACCACCCCAAACTTAAAACATACTTGTCCTCAAGTATGCTCCAACTTAATCTCTCTTTTCTGTTCTTTTCAACAAAAGCAAATGACAAATGCAAAGCAGCAAAAGATTATTGCATATATATAGTCTTGGAAATGACTAAGTGCATGTGTCTCACATCTCTCCTCTCCTTCTTTCACAACCCAATCATGAACTGAGCACTGAGCATACAAACTTCAAATATAAAGCATAGAAACACAAGTTGTCCATATGTCCTTTATGTCATTCTGGGTAAACCGTTTCATGTTGATGTTAATCACAGGTGACTAGGAGTGTTGTTTCACTTGCATGCATTCGGTCTTATGCCTCAAACCACACTAGATGATCCACTTGGCTGTAGAAAGGGTAAAGTGAGCTAGATTTGATGTTTTCTAGCTCAATGGGTATAAAAGAAGAAGAAAGGGCTGCGGTAAGATTTGGAGTGCTTTTACACACTCTTCTTTTCTTTATTTAAATGCTCTTAAACAGGAGCATCCGTTTATTTTATTTTTGCTTTTCTTTTTCTTTTTCTTTGCCCTTGGTGTAGATAGGACATATGGTGGATAGAGTGAAATAGGGAGATAAAGATGTGGCCACCCCAAACTTTTGGAGGTGGCCACGGCTAATATGTGCACTTTGGCATCTTTTTATGAGGTGGATGGGTATGAAGATGGTGGAAGAATAGTCGGATCAAAGAGGGGTCATCAATGTAGTTTTCAACATAAGATTCCCTGCATGAAAGCTAATTCAACACTTCACCAAGTAATATCACACCACATGATAGAATTAACACAATATTCATATTTCTACCAAGTGATTCTATTGGCTTTAAGCGTTTGTCACTTGCTCAATTCATGATTCAACCAAAGCATTCACAGACTTAAGAGATGTGGTTCACATGTAAAAAGTCACAAACAAGACCATATATCAACAAGATCTATGAATGTAGCATGCATTTGTCATAAGAGTAAACCTTTTCATTGCAATCATTGGAGATTAAGTTAAAACATCCTATCGGAGCAAGAATATTCAAATCTAGGCAGAATTGGCCAAAATGGTGCCAATTTGCACTAAATCACATCTAAGCCTATTTTAGGGAATTTAAAGACATAAAGTAGAAAATCCTACTTAACATGCAAAAGAAATTATCAAAAACTACATGAGAATGCAATGCATGGTATGAAGAAGCAAAAATTTTGAAAAATTACTCAAAAATGCAGAAATCAACTACATGCCATGCAAAGATGCAAGCAGACACACTAGGTCAGGGTAATTGAGTATGGAATGTCAGTCAAACTATTTGATCATCTTGCAAAAATTTAGTACAAGGCACCTAGAGAAAAATGCGGTGAGAGAAGGCTTACCGCCCTACCACCCCAAACTTTTAAATCATGATGTCCTCATCATGAAATAGAAGTTTAGACTAGTAGGGTAAAAAGGACGTGGGGTTGTGAGAGGCAACCGACGAGAGCTGGAGTGGTCAATGTAATTTTAGGTGAGCAGGACAAGGCCACCACGGCCGTGCTGATCAGCACGGTCGTTCTAGACTTCTTCCTATAGCTCCTCCATTGATTTGCAATCTCTTCTTCCACTTTGACCTCCGCCTTGGCTAAACCCTTCAGTATCATCTTTCCTTTCTTGTGCCTGTGCTAAAATGATTCACAAACAGAAAAACTATCAAGTATAGTGTGTGTGTGTGTGTTTCTTGGAAACCAAAAGAAAGTATAGTAAAACAAGGTTTGAGAATCTCAAACCATGTGGGTTGCCTCCCACTAGCGCTAAATTTATAGCCTTCAGCTGGGCTTGTTTCTCTTTTTCATTAATCAACCATTGTCCAAAAGCAAAATGTTTTCTTCCTCATCGTACGCAATCCTCTTAAATGCCTGCATTGTCTCCCAAGGGTTATGTGAGTTTCTCAAGTGTTTTTCTTCATTTGTCTCTCCTCCGGGGTCATCATCATAGGCCTCAATGTAAGAATCCTCATCAACAAAACGTTTCATCTCATTTAAGATGACCTTCTTAGGCATCTTCCCTCTCATCTTCTTCTTGAGGGTGAAAACACCCTTATGGAACCTTACATCAGTTGGTACTTGCTTGATGATGGCAAGCAATGAGTTGTCTGCCTTGGTCAATCTTAAGACCTTCAAACTATTCATGCCACAGCTTTGCTTTCCCTTGAGGAATGGGTCTTCATAAGCATAAAAGAAAGGGGTTTCCATCCTGTTGGACACTTGCAATCCTAAAAATATCACATTGGGATGTCTTGGATCTGCAACGGGAGAACTTGGTGGTGTCATATCAAAGGAAGATGGGAAATAAGATATTATCTTCTCAAAATCTGGCAGGACTGCAGAATTTTTAGTGCACTTAGCACTCTCACAAGGACTTTGCGGCTGGGGTTCTCCATCATGATCTTCGTCTAATTTCTTCCCTCTCTTGTTGATCTCCTCAACAACCTTGTCACACCTCAAGATTGAAATTGTATCCACTTTCTCATGGGGAAGAAGGAGAGCAAGTGATGGTTGTGGTGGTGTTGGTGGTAGTGGCAGATTAGGTTTGTCAAGGATGTAGGGAGGTTGTTGTGGAAGTTGGTGGTATGGGGGTGGTTCTTGCGATTGATGTTGTGGTGGTGGTTGTGAGGTGTGTTGGAAGTTATACGAGGGTTGAGGAGGTGGTGGATCATAGATAACTTGAGGGGAGCCCATATAACTATTTGCATTGTTTGGGTTTGCAATGGTTAGTGAAAGGGATCTTCCCTCCTCACAAAGGGCAACTGAAAGGGAAATCTCATCCAGCCTTTTCTCTAGTCGATCAATGGTTTGTCCTTGAAAGGACACCTCTCTCTTCACTTCATCAAGGCTTCTCAACCTTGCAAGAACTTCTTCTTCAAACATGGAGCTATCTCTTGGCTCGCGGTCTCCTTGTGGTTCCCATGAGAAGTTTGGACCATTTCTACATTCTGAAGTGCATGAGCTTGACATGGGGCTTTGGGTCTCATAAGATTGTAGAACCATGTCTCCAAAAAGAGCCGCCATGTAGTCAGTAGAATGATGAGAAGAACCTCCCACATGAATCTGCATTAGATACAGCATGTCTTCCAACATCTTCATCATGTAGGGCGGTTGAGGGATTGAAGGGGCTTGCGTATCTCAGTACACCATCTTGACTCCAAAGGGTTGCTTGTCACATGCACAAGGCACAACCAAATAGAAGAGGGCAAGTTAGCAAACCAAGATGCAGAAGTAACACAAAGAATAAATAATAGCAATGGTGAGGGCAAAAGGAAAGGCTAAGCTACACTATCTAACTAGGTCGAGTGCCTCTATCCCCGACAACGGTGCCAGAAAGCTTGGTGCGCCTCCACTAGTGGTGCTTTTACACCCCACAAGGTCGGAGCGCACGGGATATGGGATTGTGCTTTCAAAATTTATATGGTCCCACACTAACTACCTACGTCTACTAAGACACTACGCCCGCAAGCACACAGGGTCGTGTCGTAGTATAGGTGAGGCGGCAAGTACGGGGTCGATCCGTGAGGATAAAGGGGGCGCTAGAGTTAGACAACGTGAGCTACGTTCCTAGTGTGGAGAGAAGGGTTTTAGGGTTTTAAGATTGATTTTTGGTTGATTACACTAATGAGCAAGTAAGAGATGTGAAAAGGAAACTAAATTATGAAAGAGCAAGCAAATTAGTGAACTAAGTTATCAAGCTAGCTAAGCAGGAGCAAGAAGGGCTACACTACTCTAGCAAGGTAAGGAGCAAATAAGAACTAAACTAACTACTAGCAAGAGAAAGAACCTAAGTTAACACTGAATGGTAGAACTAAGCAATTGACTAAGTTAAACTAAAGCAAATGAACTAAGCTAGCATTAGCAAGAAGGCTAAGCGATTAGGGTTTTAAGCAAGGTGATTAAGGTGGGTGGGCCGTTTGGGAAATGTCACTTTGATTTTAGTTAGGGGAGGTCATTAAACATGCATGGTGCTCAATTTGTATCTAGATTACCAAACCAAACAACAAGGGCAATGCCATTAGAACATACCCTATACTACTAGTAGAAGACTAGGGTTAGGTGTAGTTCTAGTGAGATTGGACAAATCTAGGTTTCTAGGGTAGGTGATAGTGGGCAATTGAGGGTTGAGGGTAGAGATGGGAGTGGAGATGAAGGGGGTAATCCTCATGCCACTAGCCACTCTAGCCTTTAGAAGGCCCTAGGCAATTGCATCACTATCACTTACACTAGCCACTTAAATCTCACACTCATTTGTAAGAGGAGGGGTGTGTTTGTAGGAACAAAGGGGGCTAGCTAGGGATCCACTAATTGGACCTAGGAGCCATTCCTAAGATTGCCACATACACCCCAATTCCTCCTAGAAATGAAGTGTCATCAAAAACCTCAAAACAAGCAATTCATACAAGAAGCACAAACCACATGCAATAAGATAGGAAAAGAGATGGAAGCAAGAAGTAATCATCATAAATATGAATTGAGTTCATTACAAGAATTTATCCCCCAACATGGTATCAAAGTAACATTTTAATCCCAAATAGCCCACCACAAGGGGGCTTAGCTATACATGATCATGAAAACAGGAAAAGAAAGGGGTAGAAGAGGAGGAAACTCCATAAAGCTTGATGAAGTGGCCCTCTTCTTCACCTTCAAGCAGCTGCAGACGTCCTCCCTCCTCCAATGGTGCAGAGGTGCATGAAAATGGTGGAATGGATGGATAGAAACCTAGAGAAACTAGGTTTCTATGGTGGAAAAGAGTGGAAAATGGATGGAAATGGGGTTGAATGCAAGGAAATGGGTGGATGGGATCAATGGATGCAAGGGAGCAGCTAGGTGATGGCTAGGGAGTGCTCTCTCTCGAGCCCTAGAAGCAACTAGTGCTTATATAGGAGCTAGGGCTAGGTGGGGGCAAAATAGGAAAAATAGTGGAAAGTTGTATAGGGTAGGTGAGCACCACGGTCGTGGTGGGTGTACCACGGCCGTGGTGATGGTAGTGGAGGGCGACCATGGGGTGGTGAACATGGTCGTGGGGTGAAGGAAGTGGTGAGATGGTAGTGGCCACGGCCGTGGCGGAGTGCCACGTTCGTGGTGGGTAGCATGCACCACGGCCGTGTTGGGTAACACGGCCATTTTGGAGGAGTTGGAGCTGACCGTGGGGAGGGGCCACGGGCGTCTTGATCAGCATCGGCCACGGTCATGGTGACTTGGCCACGGTCGTGGTCAGTGAGGCCAATTCCCTGTTGCAACCTGACTTCTTATAAATTAATTCCCACGACTGTGGCAGGGTTGCACGGCCGTGTTCTCTTCTACTGACCACGACCGTGCTGATGGCCACGGCTGTGGTGTCTTCAATGGCCACGGTCGTAGGCGATCTAAGGATTTCCCTATTGCAATTTGTTGGATTTTGGCAAAAAAGCCATGGCCGTGGTATTGGAGCCATGGCCGTGGTGAGGCTTGACTTCTTGATTTCTCTTCTTACTTTGTCAATTTCGGATGTCTTTGCTCGGGGATGAGTCTTGGCCACTGGAGGTAGGTTGAGGGAGACTTTGGGGCCTTCTTTGGGTCCCTCTCTCTCCCTTGTCCATCTAAGCATGGTCGAAGTACCTGAAAAATAGTGCAAAGAACATCCATAAGCATATTTGCAATGATAATCATATTGGGGAAAAATACTTGTAATCTAACATGTTTAGATGCAACTTAAATACAAAATGGCACAGGATGGAGCCCTAAAATAGGGTTGCATCAGAATATCATTTCTGCCTCTTGTTTGGACAAGGATGGATTTGAATTTCTTATTAAGAATGGAAATTGTTCCATTTCTAAAGATGGGATCTTTTATGGCAGTGCCCCAATGTCTTATGGTCTATACATGATAGATCTAGAGACAAGTGTATACAACGTAAACACCAAAAGGCAAAAACTCAACAAATCAAACAAAATGTATCTTTGGCATTGTCGTCTAGGGCACATAAATGAGAAGCGCATTTCTAGACTCCATAAAGATGGTTATCTAGACTCTTTTGATTATGAATCAATAGAGACATGCAAATCTTGTTTGTTGGGCAAGATGACCAAGACTCCCTTTTCAGGTAAAGGTGAGAGAGCTAGTGATCTATTAGGACTCATACATATTGATGTATGTGGGCCTTTTAGAACTAATTCCAGAGGTGGGTATCAGTACTTCATTTCCTTTACTGATGACTTCAGTAGGTATGGCTATGTGTACCTGATGAAACATAAGTCAGAAACCCTTGAAAGGTTCAAGGATTTCACGAATGAAGTACATAACCAACTTAGTAAATGTATTAAGGCACTTTGATCTGATCGAGGTGGAGAATACTTAAGCCAAGAGTTTGAGGACCTTCTATGAGCCCGTGGTATTGTATCACAATGGACTCTGCCTAGAACACCACAGCATATAGGTGTGTCTGAAAGAAGGAATCGCACATTGTTGGATATGGTGTGATCAATGATGAGTTTTGCTAATCTTCCAATTTCTTTCTGGGGTTATGCTCTTGAAACCACCGTGTTTACACTTAACCGTGTACCATCTAAATCGGTTCAAAAAACACCATATGAGATATGGACTGGGAAGCGTCCCAATTTGTCTTTTCTAAAGATTTGGGGTTGTGAGGCTTACGTTAGGAAATGTTTCCTGATAAGCTTAAACCCAAATTTGATAAATGTTATTTTGTTGGATACCCCAAGGAAATAAGGGGATACTATTTATACCACCCTACTGACAACAAAGTGTTTGTTGCCAGGACAGCTGTGTTCCTAGAGAAGGAATTTATTTCCAAAGGAAGCAGTGGGAGGAAAATAGAGCTTGAAGAGGTTCAAGCCCAATAAGAAAACATAGAACTGATAGATGTACAAGAGGAAAATGGAGATTCACAAGGAGTTTTGGAATCTCAGTCTCCTCAGGTAACACAAGGACTTCGTAGATCTAGTAGGACCCGCCTTGAACCTGAGAGGTTTTGATACCTTGTGACTCAGGAAGGTGGTGAGTTGATCATAGATGATGATCCAACTACCTATGTAGAGGCTATGGAGGGACCAGATTCTGAGAAATGGCTTGAAGCCATGAGATCCGAGATGGAATCCATGTACTCCAACAAAGTATGGACTTTGGTGGAACCACCCGAAGGGGTAAAACCCATAGGGTGCAAGTGGGTCTTTAAGAAAAAGACCGACATGGATGGCAATGTGCAAACTTATAAAGCCAGATTGGTTGTGAAGGGATTTCGACAAGTTCAAGGTGTTGACTATGACGAAACCTTTTCTCTAGTTGCCATGATTAAGTCCATCAGGATCATGCTTGCTATTGCAGCTTATTATGACTATGAGACTTGGTAGATGGATGTTAAAACTGCATTCCTTAACAAGAATATAAATGAGGATGTGTACATGACACAACCTGAAGGTTTTGTAGATCCAAAGAATGCCAATAAAGTATGTAAGATGCAAAGGTCAATCTATGGATTGAAGCAAGCATCTCGAAGTTGGAATCTTCGATTTGATGAGGAATTCAAAGTGTTTGGCTTTATTCAAAATGAAGATGAACCTTGTGTGTACAAGAAGGTTAGTGGGAACTCGACCACATTCCTCATATTGTATGTTGATGACATACTTTTGATGGGGAATGATGTCTTAGCCTTAGAGAAGGTAAAGACTTGGCTTGGGAATACTTTCTCAATGAAGGACTTAGGAGAAGCATCCTATATACTAGGAATTAAGATCTATAAAGATAGATCTAGAAGGCTTATCAGACTAAGTCAGAGCACGTACATTGACAAAGTGCTGAAGCGGTTTAGCATGGAGAACTCAACGAGAGGCAACATCCCCATGCTACATGGAGTCACCGTCTCTAGAGCTCAATGTCCCCAATCTTGTGAAGAGAGGGAGCATATGAATGGGATCCCATATGCATCAGCTATCAGACCCATCATGTATGCTATGTTGTGCACACACCCAGATGTCTCGTATGCTCTCAACATGATGAGCAGGTACCAGTCAGATCTCGGGGATGTTCACTGGACAGCCATGAAGAACATCCTCAAGTACTTGCGAAGGACTAAGGATCTGTTTCTTGTATACGGAGGCAAGGAAGAGCTGGTTGTAAAGGGTTACACCGATGCAAGCTTGCAAACCGATAAAGGTGATTACAGATCGCAGTCAGGATTTGTATTTTGCCTTAATAATGGAGATGTGAGCTGGAAGAGTTCCAAGCAAGAAATAGTTTCCGATTCTACTATAGAGGCCGAGTATATTGCTACTTCACATGCAGCAAAGGAGGTTGTGTGGATTAGGAAGTTCATTTATGAACTTGGTGTAGTTCCCAGTAGCTGTGATGCAATTGAGCTTTATTGTGACAATAATGGAGCAATTGCACAAGCTAAGGAACCCAAATCACATTAGTGGTCCAAGCACATACTGCGGCGCTTCCATCTCATACGAGAGATCGTACAGCAAGGAGATGTGAAGATTTGCAAAGTACCAACTGAAGACAACATAGTCGATCCACTGACTAAGGCCCTCTCTCCCCAGAAGCATGATGGTCATGCTAGGTCACAAGGACTGAGGTTCCTAGGTGACTGGATCTAAGTGCAAGTGGGAGTCTGTTGGTATGTATGCCCATAGAGCAAGTCATATGATGATTGTAATGGGATATTTTGTAAATGATTTGAATAATAATAAAGGCAATTTCCGATCTATATGTTTAAACTGTTTCTGAGATGATGGTGTAACATGATAGATGTCTAAAGAATTGTTTTACTCAATGACGTATGCTTTTAGGTTGAGGACCTGAACGATGAGATCATACGGATGTTAAGAGTATTCATTCTTACTTAGTCCCTAGTCGGTTGTTATTGTGGAAATAACCATAGACATCAATAATATTGAAGACTAGCTTGTGTGTTGGTTGATGACAAATCTCATTAGTCATGATATAGTGATATCAAACCAAGCACATAGGTACTTGTTAGAGAACAAGGTACCGGACAGACCCACCGTGAGAGTGACACATGGAACCATGACTTGGTAGTCACAGTCATCTCTCACAGTGATGGTGGTGAGTTTGATTCTTAGACCTGAAATCACTACACTCAACACATGTCGTTGGGCACACTTTGACATCATCAAACGCAGTCCTGAAACATGGGTTGTTATAAAGGTGATGATTGGGTGGCTTTGACACATGGGGTTTTTGAGGGGTGAGTGATAGATATGGGATTTGTCCCTCCTAAGGGAGTTTGATATCCTTGGCCACTTGATGAGTAGGATTGAGAAAGGCATGTGCATGTACGTGTGAATCAATATTTGATATTGATGTCACACACATCTCACCCAGTCTGCTCTGAGATCAAGGAAATGAATAAATATTGACAGGATGACTGTTCCATGCCTCGAGTTCATTCAGGATATCAGTGACAAAGGAATTATACATTCACTGTAACACCATTCATGGATTGTAGGATTGAAAGTTGTTCTCCAACTTTCTATTTCACTTGGGTAGCACTGATGGGTGACTAGCCACCACTCTTTGCTTGTGAAGTCATAAGTGTTATGGACTTTCACTGCCAACATGAAATGGACATGCAGGGTCACACACATAGGATTTAACCTGGAAGAGGAGTTTTGTCCACAAACAATGTTTAGATTGATTACTAAAGGAGTTTAGTAGTTCAATTAAACACTCAATTAATTGATAGCTCAATAGCATAATGTTCAAGGTGTTGGACGGATTGATTAGAGTATCGGATTGATTGAAATCGCAATTGACTGATTCTACACAATCTGCACTCCCAACCGATCGGCTCCTGTGATGAACCGACCGCCTGAGCCTGTTGAACCAGTCGGCTCAAGGGTTGAGTCGATTGGCTCATGGTCAGGGTGAAACGATTACTTCAAGTGTTGAAACAATCGGTTCAACTGATGCAACCGAGCAAGTTGGGAAATTAAGATTGGTGAGAATTTTCCTTTCGTTTCACTTGCCCAATTTGATTGGGAAATAGGATCGGTATTCGATACCAATTAGAAACAAAAGAAGGAAAGTCAATCAGGAACTGGTCAGGACCACGAACCGACCGGTTCAGAAGTGTACCGACTGGCTCATGAGTCCCAACCGATCGGTTGAGGTGTCAACCGACCGGTTCAGGTCCCCAACCGACCGTTTCAGTTGTGAAACGATCAGTTCAGGTTGTGAGTTGGTTGTTTTGTGGAAAATCTCGAACCCTTCTACTCCTGCTTTAGTCCCGCATTGCCCAGGATGGAGAACCCTATCCCATGACTCTCCTATATATATAGGGGTATTGGGGGCTTCTCAAAGTACAACTCAGTGCAAGCCGATTGCTCTGCAAAGTTGTCATTCTCTCTGGTTTTGGTAACTGAGAGAGCCCAAGCAAGTGCTACCTGAAAAGGGAGGAGCAGCAAGGGAAAGACAACTACAGTTGAAACTGGCAGAAGGAGAGTGTGTTGGCGACTAGTACGCCAACATAAGGGTGCGACTCCTTCCGGTTCCTTGTGCGACAAGGAGATCGGAGTTGCAGGCAGTCTGTGTGGACGACTGCAGAGGAGGGAGACCTCTGTCTCTTAGAGGACAACTATCAATCCCGACAGTCCCAATGCGACCAAGAGCTGCACAGACACCGTCCAAGACCGGAGGTGAAGACCACACAAGGCGCGAGGTACTGTCGCCGAGTAAGCCTCGGGACAAGGTATGCATCCACAAACCATCTTTCCTACTGTATAGACGTTGACATGATTCCTTATGTTCTGGGTTTTAGGGAGAAATTTTTTGTTTCCGCTGCTTCTCTTCCTCCTCTAAAACCCAATAGTTTACATGATGCTCATGAGGCTGTTTGAGTTCATGGAAATTGAGCATGGCACACCACATGTGTTATAGCAAAGGAAACGCCACTGGAAATGAGGTATATATTTGATGAACCCCTCACACATTTTGGTGACATATGTAGAGATTGGCCAACTTCGAGGAATAAGGAACAAGTATGACATACCAAGGAACTCAGAATGGTTTAATAGAATGTCTTTTTCTAGTTACGTGTATAAGTTGCATTATAGGGTTAAGCATGCACATAATGATGTAAACCTTGGAGGTAAGAATGTTTTGTGACCTTTGTTACTATCAAGAGATAGTATTCTCCAATCCTAGGAAGGAACCCTTTATGTAGGGTTAGAACCAACTCTTATTGAGGTTTGAGGTAACCTAAAGAGGTAACCTAAAAGAACTTGATGAGCTAAGGGTAAGAGCACCTCGTGTGAGAATGAATCTTAGACCCATGTGTGACCATCTCTGAGGGGCATGAGGATATGTTGCCATGGAGGTAACATGTATGGAGCCAGATTGAGATAGGTAGGTCGCCATGATTCCCATGAAGGGATGTAAGTTTGACCATGAGTGCCCAAAGAGATGATGGAGATTCGGGTAATGATTCAAGCTTAAGATGTACCATGATAGAATCCTAAGTAAAATACTAGGGTCAAGTAGGGATAAGATTGAGGGGACTTGGAGTTGTTTGTTCCCTGAATGCACAAGACCATAGGGTCAGGAGGTAATAGCTCCCTTTGCCCGAGGCCCATGGGTTATGAGGTTGGCCAGCTTCATGAGTTCATGGGGCCTAAGGGGTAAATATGAGAGGTACACCCTAGATGCATAAGCGTCATATTACACCAAAAGTATCGGCACCCTAGGGACATTTAGTAATGACTAAGGATTGTACATAAGAGAGATGTTAAGATCCAGAGGTGATGGGAAAAATCTTCCCATGGGTGACCCATAATGGCGATGTTCATGGAAAGAAGTTATGTGATGTACGTTTCAACTTAGATTTGAAAGGGTAATGGCGATGTATGATGCACCATCTCTACTCTTGGAATGGGATGAACTTTGTATTTGGATTGTGGTCAAATGCTTCTCATCTCGTTATGAGTGTGAGAGATAGGATTAAATGCATGCCATATGCTAAGGATAAAGGTGATATGAGTTGAAACCCTTCTATGATGTTTGGGGATTGAAGTAAGCACCACACCCTTTGGAGAATATATTGGATAGGTTATTTGAGAGCAAAAGAAGAACAAGGGTAATATGATTGAGTTACCAATTTGGGTTTGATAACTGAGATGTTGGGAGTAACAACTCAAAGTGCTCTTGATACAGATAGACCTAAACCCGAGACAAGGATGATGAGTGGAGTATATGATGGTTTATGTTTTCACCATCACTTAGTACATAAGGGAACTAATATGGTAATAGATACACTTAACTGAGATGCAGCTCACGTGTATAGTTGTTTTGTCTAGCTGATACAACTGAAAGAGGTTCCTAGCTAGACCATGTGACCATAAGAAGACTAGACATATGTGTCTTACACCTAGATACAACCAAACTCATTGGTCAAGTTGGTGGTTACTCAGTTAGCCAGCCTAGAGCTTGATGAGATAAAAGGGTTGTTTTAAGAACCTTAGATATACCTCTCAGGAGAAGAAGGTGGTGAAACCCACTCCTGGAGTGTTTTAGGGTTTCTGAGGAGTCAACCTTAAGGAATCATGTCATGCAAGAAGCTCACAAATTAAGTACACCATACACTATGGTACTACGAAGATGGTTAAGGTTTGTGGTGGTACCTGGAAGAAGGATATAGAGTTGCATGTGGTCAGTTGTCATACATTCCAAAGGGTCAAGGTCGAACACTAGTAACCTAGTGAGTTGCTACATATAAAGAAGGATATTATTGACGTTGTGGTGAGTCTCATATGGACCAAGAGAGGTCAGGATGTAATATGGGTTATGTTAGATTGCCTTACCAAGTTGACCTAATCCCTTTCCTAAGAGAGAGCACTGCCAATGTGACATATCTGGTTGAACTACATATATGAGAGAGAGATAGTTCAACTACACTGTGATCTGAGTTCAATATCTTGAGCATGACCTCAAGTTCACTTCCATGTGGCGGGAGTAGGTACGTGAAGAACTCGATGTTAGATTGAAGTTGAGTACATCATATCACCCCTGACTGATGGACAGTCAAGAGAGTATAATCCAGACTTTAGAGGGTTTAATGAGAGCATGTGTGCTCGTTCAGGGTGATCCATGGGAGAAGTTCCTGCCCCTAGTAGAGTTTGCTTGTTATGATAGCCACCATAGCCAGTATTGGGATGTATGAATCTCTGTAAGGGGGGTTGTGTCAGCCACTGCTTCACTTGGATGATGTCAGTGAGAGGACCTTGTGAAGTTAAGAGAGACCATAGTGTATGCAGATGAAGTCACTTTGATCGAGCAATGGATGAGAAAGCCCATGATCGACAATACATGTGATTTGATGTGAAGCAGAGTAACATGTAGTTCATTATTTGTGAACATGTGTTATGAAAACCCGACAATAGATGTGATTGCAGTCCCCGATACATGGGTCCATTTGATATGGATTGGTGAAGTTGCTTATGTTTAGCCTTACCCCTCAAGATAACATGATGTATGATATGTTCCATGTGTCTAATCTAGAGTACTATGTGATTTACTTGAGCCATGTGTTGAGTATCGAACCTATTGAACTCTAAGGGAGGCTAACTTACCCTGATTCACCTATGAGGGTATGGGATACCAAGGTGAGATAAAGCTCAAGAGCAAAGAATAGAAGATGATAAAGGTTCTTTAGAAGCACCATGGAGAGGGTGAAGCCACATGGGATCTTATGATGGACATGGAAAAGTTTTATCCTGAATGTTTGTATGTTTGGTGGAATTTTTATGGAAAATTCCGATAAGAGGGGAAGGATGTTACAACCCCAATTTTTTAGTTGATATGGTTGGAAGTCTAATTTCTGCAATAAAAGTATGATTATGGGAATTTCATGACTTGTGTATTGAATGGATTTCCTTTGCAATATTTCCTTTATGAATGTGATTTCATGCATCATAATATGTTATTGAGTCCAATATGATTAAAAGAAAAAGAAGAAATCAAATAATGCTTTATTAAGAAGGAAATTTGAGATAATGATGACAATATGAGAAATAGGTGGAAAGATGTATGATTGAATCCTCATGGATGATATTTTGAATCCACAAGGTTTCTAATGGTAAAAGGAATCCAAATAAAGAGAATAAAAGAGTAAGAGAGAGAAAATATGCATAAAATATGTCGTACTAAGTGATAACTTGCTTATGAAAAAAAGTCTCTCATACTTTCGAATTTGAGTCCCAAACTTTGTACACAAGTAGAGTAAGTCGTCATGGACTTTCCTCTAAAATTTGGAAGCAAAAGGATTAACGAGTTAGGAGATATGGATTTTAGAAATAATCCTAAAGTGAATCATTACAAATTAATTTGTATTAAATGTTGCAATATATCCAGGATATATTTTTAGATAAAGAATGATGCAGATAACCAGGACCGTTGATCTAAAGATCTGATGGTGCAGAATCAGTGTCTCGAACCCAAGGTAGAGGGGGGAACTGGAAAAGTTCCATCTCTAATTTTCTCGCACTCAGATGCATGAGAGGTGATGGGAACCTCCCCATTGAATCTAGGATACTCTCCTGATTCATCCTATCCCAGGATTGTCGAGGTTTGGAGAACTACCCCCAGATTCCCTAATTTGATAGGACTGGGAAGCTCCACGCTAGATTCCCATGCCTATATATGGGGTGAGGGATTCCTCTAAAGCCATCAGTACCACAGAAAACTCCTCCCACATTTCCTAGCTACCAAATTGTCCAATTGCGATGAAGCCTACATCTGGATCTGTCCCACTTGTCGTTGGAGGTTAGGGAGGTTCTACCAACTTGACATGTATCTCTCCCTCACCCCTGAAGGAATTAGGAGCAGGGATGAGTTTAATAAGACCTGGAAAAGGTGAACGAATCTTTGCTTCATGGTTTGAGGGACAAGGGTCTGAAGTCCACCCTTGTGTTGACCACGGGTCAGCCCTATCATACGTGTGAGGGAGGTCGCCAAGTAGAAGAAGACTCTGTGACATTTGACCCTTTTGCCCTGAGCGTAACACAATCCTTTGTCACTGAGGGGAGGGTAGCGTCAATCCTTCACGCAAGGCCTAGGTCCTACCCATGTAGAGCACAACGTCAGCATGGCTGAGGCCCATTGGCCTGGCCTGGTTTGCATGGAAAAGTGGAAAGACCCTAAATTGTTGATGTGGCGGTAGCCTATTGGCCCTGAGGTAATTAATGTTGAAAATATTGTAGAAATTGACTGGTAACTCTGATAAAGTCATGTTCGATATGAATTTTGATCAAAAAATGTGTAGAATCCAATAAAAATATGATCAGGATCAAAATATGCTTCTAGTTTGAAAAGAATATAAAGTTATCATCTTTAATGGTTTAATTTTCTGAAAAACCCTAAGAATTGTTGATAATTGGATCTAATGATGTTCTTTGAATGTTTTGATCAAATATTAACCCTTTGTTGTTAAAAGTAAGAATTATATATAAAAAGATGATCTTTACGAATAGTTGGCTTAACTTAGGGTACCATGCACATGAATATGCATTAATGGGCCTAGAAACCCTAATTTTGATAATTACGACTTTTAGTGTTTTTAATTAGGAAAATCCATGAATAAAATAGAGATATGATGATCCTAAAACAATTTGAGTATGAACGATCGTTAGTGTGGATAATTTGAGCAATTAGGGTTTTTATGTAGAAAACATATTTTAGGATTTGTTGACCTAAAAAGGATAAAGTTTGAAAGATTGATCTAAGGAACCATGATGAATCCTAATGAGGCTTAGAAAGCTTGGAAAGGTGTCCCAAGTCAATAAGAAGTTGTTTGGGATATGTTTGTGACAATTAGACATTATACGTGTTTTCATGATCAATGTTTGCTTGATTGATTGATTGGCTTGCTTGATTAGACATCTAAGTTGGATTTGGGTATATTGCTTCTTTGAGATATCGAAAACAGGTATGTTGTTAGCCTTATGACTAATCGCTCTAGTTTCATGGCAATTTTGGAGGTTTTATTGGTTGCTTGGAAATAATTACTTGGTTGACTTTTATTTCATGCAACTATAAAGTGACTATGAGTATCACCATAAATATATGTGCATGACTAGATAAGATCCTAGTCCTCCTCTATAGCTTTGATGATGATAAGATGGATGACCTAGTACATGGTCTACCCTTGGGGTAGGATCATCAGGTTATCATGAGTCGATGTGCTGGTCTACCCTTGGGTAGGACCATATGACTACACATCCCTACATAGTGATCTACCTGTAAGGTATGATCATGGGGGTTATTTGAGATCTACCACATGAGAGAGATAGTATCCATGTCCACTATAGGGACAACAGAGAGGTAAGGATATGTAGGGATTAAGTAGTTATGTTCAATAAGTAATGTTTGATCTGTTAAGAAATAATTTCGTTGCATTATGTTGTTACAAATAGATGCAAGATTTTGGTTCCCCCACATACCAACATAATTCATTATATTGTCTGACATTTTGTTTGTCAACATTTTAGGAATATATAAAATTGGACAAATAGTAAAGTGGAAGTTGCGAAGAATAAAGTTAAATACTAAAGGAGGATTTAGTTAGATAGAACTCTACAATGGGTAGAAGTTCTAGATTTGTATTTTTGAAAGGTATGTAAAGAGTAAAATTTTATCCCATTTTAAGCTTAGTTGAGGTAGAATTTATTAATTGTTTTTTATTATTTGCAAGACCATTGATCTTGGTTTGGGATAGCAGTTCTAACTTCTTGGTCTTCCTTAATTGGGGGTTACTGGGATGTGGGGTCATTACAAGATCATAGGATTTTGGCTCTCCTAAATCTTTGACGGAAATGATTGCGATTTCATAGTGGTCATTTGGAAGTCTAAGTGGTATGCCTCAAACTCCCCAGGGCTTAATAAAAGATATAATACAACAATTTAGCATATGTGGCATGGTTATATGACGAATCACATTGTTTGATAACCCTTGCCTTGTTTCATGTAATATTTAGCTCATGTATAATTCAGTAAGAGAATTAATTGTACTATGATGTTGTCTATATTTATTCTTTTAACAATTATTTTATTATTTCAACACTATAATACTATATGCTTGCTTGTTTAATTACATAACCTGATGTAATCTATAAACGTTGTTGAGAGTTATATCTCTTGTGGGTACATTGGTCTCACCTCATGGGTCACAATATCTTTTTAAGTGATCTTCAATGGTGTTGTCAGACTCATGGTAGCAAGGAGGAGCAGCTTGGAGATCAATAGAAACAAAAGGTTTTATGGTTGTGTCGATAGTCCTAGAGTCGTCCATGTACTCTCAAGTCCAGGAAGTTTTATAGATGATATGTATCGACTTAAGTTTTTGGAAATATGTTGATATTTGTATATGATTTATATATGTGGGAAATGCTTTTATCTACAAGTTGTAGCTGAGGCCACTACACAGATGTAAAGTTAGTTGGTTCTTTACAAGCTCTTATGCAAGATGCTGGACCTATATGTATATGTTCTTGGATATGTTTGAGATGTTTAGTTTGTTTTAACTTATTCCTCTTTTTAGTGATGTGATTAATTAGTAACCGACCATGTTTTGTTTTTAAGTAATATGGTTTTGTATGGAGGGTTTCCACACTAAGAGAACAACCCAATGCATTGAATTGTAAATCAAGTTTCATATTGATATGACCCCTCTTCAATATTCTTACCTTCCATCCATCAAAAAGACAATAAAAAGGCATAAAAAGTGACAAACTCCATGTTTTGGGTGGCACAATCCCTCCCAACTATTTTTTCTTATTTCATACCCCTTTGTATGTAATAGCGGTATACCACCAAAAAGAAAGGATGCCATTATACAAAAAATAGAAAAGAAACAAATGTTGCAATATATGTATTTGCACAAATAAAAGAAATCTCGAGTGAAATAGAGGAGTGATTTTCATCTTCCTACCACAACCCTATTCTCTCCATTTTCAACCCAGAGACACTATGAATATCTCTTTTTGATATCCTTTTCACACATCCCCCAGTGTCAGATCATATACATGCTTGTTGTTGGATGTTCCTGGTATTGGGAAAGATGGTGAGAAAGTGTTTTTGGGAAGAAAAATTGGAAATTATAAAATGGATATATGTGTTCTGTGGTCTCAGGAAGTAAGGTTTCTTGGCCATAACTTGTGGTAGGAAAATGAGCATGATGTTAAGGTGAGGTAATCACACGGGCTGAAAATATTCATTTCACAATTGTATCAGATTTTGTGTTATTTGGGGACGAACAACGCTTAAGTTTGGGTTTGTTTTATGAATGCATATTCAAACTAGTTTTAGTGTCATTTTCATCTTATATTTGCATGTATTTCCATAATTTTACTTTAGAACTAGATCATATTAGGTTTTTTGAAGATTTATCTTAATTTATAGGATTTTGATCTGTTTCTCCAGTTTTTCATGGTAGGCTTTTACTTCATTGTGTGGTAGGGGTGTAGGAGACAGAGGTCCTACTAACTGACTAGAAGGCAGAAGAACCTTTTGAATAAATATTCCATGTTTTTTACAATATGTTCTTTCATTGGTTGTTGAAACCATCTAATTGCATTACAACTGCCAAGACATAGATATTCTTCATTATGCCCCTCCAACGGAAGAAGCTTCATCGATGCAGGCCATCGACCTTTCGCCAATGGCCCTCCAGATGGGTTTACATCAGTCTTCTCAACCTATGGTTTGGCCACTATGTATAGCTATTATTTGATAAATGATGGTTTTACAGACATGTCATCCTATGGTCATACTAACTCACCTTCAGATGGATGTCCAACATTTGCCTTTTGATGGCCATTGTGCATCAGTAAATGAAGGAAGTTCTAAACACCATAACCAATGGTTCATCTTCCTCTATCTTCTGATGGCCACTTTGACTGTCAAATCTGAATGGTGTTATGTAGCCAATAATCGGTGGCCTTCCTTCTTGGTCTTCCCATTGGTGGGCTACGAACGATAAATGATGGCCGCTTGTTTTAATTTCACCTATTGATGGATCCACTAAACATCATCTCGACCCCTCACATATTGATGGATTATTGAATGCAACTAAACCATTTGTATACCTCTATCATTATGTCTTCTTTTTCATGGAGGCTTCACACTTAACTCAATGGTGGTTGAGAGGGTTCCAAACCCTAGCCTCCACCTATAAATACAAGGAGACTTCTGATGAAGAAAGAATCCTCAATTGACGCCACAAGGCTGCCATATCCACTCCAGACCTTCGACCTCCACAACCTTCAATCTTTCACATGTTACCAAACACCGACCAAAGGGCTCCGATTCCTACATCTTCATAGAGGTTTGTTCTGTGCTACCTCATCTCATCGGTGGACGACCTCCGCCTTCATCAACCTACTGCTCCTTCATCACAATGACAAGATCTAACTATAAAGAAGGAAGGATGATGCTCCAAGTCTATTATTGACGAATTTCTAGGATAGATATGCTATTGTGTTTTTTCCATTAGTTTATCGGTGCAAAGCCATGCTTCCATACACCATGTAACTATTTTAATCTCCTTTTGTGACCTTGGACTTTTTCCTCTCTTCTATGTTTGTTTCTCTTGTTATTGTTGCCATGGGCGAGTAGCCCCTTTACCCAATTTCATTCTCTTTATTGCGAACATCATTGTATGAACCATCATATGTTTTGAATCAATATTTTTTATTCTAATATTCTTTCCTCATCATCAAGTTTATATGTAAATTAGATTTTGGGTGTAGAGAACTTTGAATCTAAGATCTAGGATGCCAAATGATTCATGTTAAAGCCTTGATGAAAACTTTGGATAGGTGTTTTCCACAGGTGATACATGCATGATATTTAGGTAACAGATAGCTTAGAGTGATATCTATTTGATTCTAATCCTAACATTAGAAGGGGGCTTTAACCTAGCCTCAACATATATGTTCATGCTTAGTATGATTCAATAATAGAGTGAATGATAGATAAAGGTGGTGAAACCATTCCACCCAAGTGTTTCCAGCATCGAACAAATCAACCTCTAATACATACTTTACTATTTGTAATCTTAGTTTAATCAACCAAATCTAGATATTGTGTTAAAAACTAGTTCTTGTGTGTTTGCTTGATCAGTTGATTCTTAAAGAAGTTATCCTTTGCGTTCGATCCTAAACTATCTACAATAAGATCTATCTAATTGTGAGTGGTAATTATTGTACTTGTTTACGTAGACTCTATGGATTTCACCCCTAGTGTATTTGCCAGTGCATAAAATGCCACATCAAATGAAATAGTCTTCAAGATATAATTATTCTTGTCATAAATTCACATGGTTGGACAAAGACCTATACATCATAAGGTTGACACATATGTTATGCCTGATAAGTTCATCAACACAACTTCTAATGATTGGTGACCCAAATAGAAATATGTCTTAGCATGGTAGGTTTTATTGACCTTGTAGAAAATGATGATAGTGCACCGAACAAAACTAATCCTAAGAGTGTTGAAAAAATTGATGATCATTTATGCATAGAAGGTATCCTTCTTGCACCATTTAATGTATTGTATGACATATACACTAAACCTCCTATCACAACAATAAAAGTATTATGGGAGAGTTAGATAAGAAATACAATACTGAGAATGAAATACTGAAAAGTATTAGTTTTAAAACTTTTTAAGTTTCATATGAGTAATGGTAAACCTATTTCTAAATAAGCACATGAATTTCAAATCCCTATCCATGGTCTTGAGGAAGTGTATATGAAGCTACTCGATAAGTTTATTATAACATATTTCATTGAAAAGTTCCCTAAGACTTGGGAGCCCCTTTTTCTGAATGTCAAGAAGAAAGGTAACTTGTCCCTAAATGAACTTATTTGTTATATTTCAATTAAAAGGAACACCTAAAATAGAAATCTAAGATGATTTTTTATGTCAATGCTACTTTCCAACCATGATATTACTAAGACATAACATACGAATAAACAAAAGAACACACATAAACCTAAGGCCAAGATCCAAACCAAACCAAAGAACAAGCCATGTTGAGAGAAGTTTGTCTATTAAAACAAGGATTTTCTTGTACAAAAGTCCAAAAAAGATACTGCATTTGAATTAAAGAGGTAGTAGTCAAAACAATGACTACTTACTGGAACCTCAATAATAGGTATGCATCTATCCAACCTGATTTTTTTTCTATCTTTGATATTCTTATTTAGAATACAGACATTGGGGTAATGTTCATATTTGTGCTCATATGTCCCTATTAAGTCTTACCATACTACTACAGGCAGATCCATTACTTTGGTAAACACTATCTCTATAGAAGTCAAAGGAAAAGGACAACTTGACTTATAATCTCCCTAGGAAAAGTATAGAGACTCCAGAGATTTAAATATGTTCCATCTATTCAACATATATTCACTAGTGTTGCAATCTTATTTAGATAAGGTTTAATAATAAATTGTAAGTGTAATAAATTAATAAATACACAAGTTCATGATGGTTTATTTTATGGAAATGGTATGTTTTTGGGATTTAGAGAACAATATTTAAGATTCTTGTTGAACCCATTTTAAACTATGTTGTGATTCTAAATGATAATTTGCTTTTACTAAATCATGTATCATCTGATAAATTCATGAGTGTCTAGGGTCATGTAAATATGGATTCAATGGATCATATAATGAATCTAGGTTGAATTCCTAATTTCATTTAGATATGTAGATGTGAGATATCTACATAGGCTAGCTTGCATAGTAAGCCTTTTCATATCATGGATATGAATGTTGATATGTTTGATTTGGGGCATACTAATGTTTAAGATTTTGATGGGATTTATGTGGGGGATTACAAGATTCATTTCATTACCTTTATTGATCATGCAATTGAACTTGGTTATGTTTATTTACTAAAAAGTAAATGTAGAAGATTAATAAAAATTCACAATATGTAAGAAAGAAGCAAATCCAAACTAGGAAGGTAATTATATGATTAAGGTACGATAAATATGGATAGAATACCACAACCATGTTCTTGGAAGTTTCTCAGTTCCATGATATAGTACATCAGGAAACTTCTCCTTATGCACTATACACCAATGGGATTGCTTAACAACAAAAAATAAACGTTGATAAACATGTAAATACTGTTAAATAAAGTTTTGGACTATCAACCTTATCTGATTGGAAGCTTCGAATATGGCTTGTTGTATTCTGAATAAATCTCCCCATATACTCAAGGACAATAGCCCATACGAGCAGTGGAGAAGACACATGTCTAGTCTCCAATATCTTTTGGTGTAGGAGTACTTTGCAAAGGTACTTGTCCCTAAATACAAAATTAAAAAAATTGGAACCTCAAATAGTAGATGTTATATTAACAATCTATGACAATAGATTTCTTACTATCTAATCTCAAGTATTGATGTCAATTTTATTATGGAACTTCATGATGCCACATTCTTTGAGGATGTTTTTTCAGTGTAATTAGGTGTGTCCAAAGAAATTCTTTAAGAGGTCCATACACAATTTGTTCCATTCCTAAATACTTGGAGATGACAAAAGTGGGGGTGACTGTGAACATACTATTTCTTAATTTGATGGTTCTTCGGGAATTATTGAACCAAGGAGAAGTAAACTTGGCTAGGCCATACAAAGATGTTTAAAGTGAGTTCCTCACTACAATATTGAGGATAGTTATGTGCAATTTAAACAAGCTATGGATACTCCAAAAGCTATGTTTTGATAGAAATTCATTAATAATGAAATCTGATTAGTGAATGGAAATTGGGAATTGGTAGATTTACCTCTTGGTTGATTATTAGTTGGACGCAAATACATCCTAAAAAGAAACTCAATACAAACTAAAAATAAAAAAGTGTAAGGCTAGATTAATTACTAAGCAATTCACACAAAGGGAGGGAATGGACTATTTTTTGCATATTACCCTATTTTCAGCATAACCATAATTTCTATGTTCTCAGTCCTAGCTTCCATGGCCTATCTATCAACCATACAGATGTGAAGGCTACATTCTTACAGTGTTATCTTTGAAAGAAGATATATATAGAACAACCATAGGATATTGTGTCCTTTGTTAATGAGTCCAAGGCACGCAAACTTGTGAAATCATTGTATGGATTGAAAATATCCCCTATGAAATGGCATTTAAAATTTGATTTGTGATATCTTCTTTGGGATTGATCTGCAATGATTTTGATAAATGTATTTTATGCAAAACCATAAGTAATATATTCATTATCTTTTTCTTATATGTTGATGATATCTTACTTTTTGATCATGCAAAAATAGTAAATGAGACAAAGTCATTATTTTGTATCAAGTTTGACATGATAGACATGGCTGATTTGATGTGATTTTATGGCTTAAAATCACTAGGTCTATGATGATATTGTTCTCTGAGTATCACTATGTTGAAAATATACAAGAGATTTGTGTACACATCCAATAAACCTATTAAGACTCGATATGTCATGGGTTAACAACCTAACTCCACTCTACACCTCAGGCACCAGCATAAGGTGTAAAATAGAGTTACAGTTTCCCGTCCCTGAGTGGAGCAAACACATGAATATATAAATGCACTGAATAAAGAGCTTCCATACATAAACCAAATTGTTTATTACATAGGGGCCCGAAGGCATAGGAGTTCTATAGAAGAAAACTTAATTGATGAGAAACTAATTAAATAAGAAAAGAACATAATCTAAGAGTCCCATTTAGCTTTAGCATCCCCATGATAGATCTGATTTTTGTGAGCTAGCATATAGAGTAGTGACATCATCTTCCTTTCATCATGAGCATCATAACCAGAAGGTACCTATAAAACAATTACCAAATGGTACACATCAACACAATTTATAAATATATTGTACTGAGTACGCCTACATGTCATTCAATTTACCTCTTTTCATACTTGGCAATAAGGATAAAATTAAACTTGGCAGTTATAAGTAATTACAACAATACATCAAATACAAAGGAAAAGTCTGTTAACAACAAGGAACATGTATCTTTTAAGCATATTTTCCATCATATTTCTCATACATCTGCCACTAATGGCTTTGATGTTTTTAGGCCTTTATAGTCTACTACCAAAGAGTTTGAGATCATTATATGTGTGATCTACTACCAAAGAGTTTGAGAACATTACACATGTGATCTACTACCAAAGAGTTTGAGATCACTTTCCATGCACTAGACTACCAAGTGCTTATATGATGGACACTATATATTATGTTTGGATGTGTTCAAAATTTTACATATAGAAATTCAAGCATAATATCAAATCAAGCATAGCATCATACAAGACATTGATTTCATTCAATATCTTATTCCAAGTGTTCTACTACTCATATATCTCAAGCATAAAGTATAGTAAGCCAACAAAAGGTAATGGCGTACCTTCTACTCACAAGTGGGGAGTCTAGAGATGCTCCTCACTGGTACCTTTGATTTCTTGAAATTATTGGAGATTTGGTATTTATTAGTTATTTTGTTCAAATCACCATTATTCTGAAGAGTATATAAAAGGCCCTTTTATTAGTTTTGGAGTCATGAGAGTTGAGTACGAATCTTAGAGTATGTATTTGAGTCCAAGATTAGTAATGTCACATCAAAATAGGTCAATAAGGTCAAAGTCATGGTCTTTAGATCATATTGACTAATTATGCACATTTTGGTAGATCCAAATAGGGAAAAGAGTGATAATTAGGTTTGATTGATAATTGAGTCACAATATTTGGATTTGATCATTCCATAATTATATAGATGTAAAAATATGACGATCACAGGTTTTTGGTGATTTAATCAGGTTTGAGTATTTTCTAAATAATTATTTGGGCAATATGCTTTATTCGAGTCAGATTTAGGGTCAAAAGATGTCACATTAATGGTCCGTGTATTTTTTTGATAAAAAAAGAGTACTTGTTCATATTTTTCTGACACTCCTATGATTTATTATGATTTTCCTAAGACATAGGTACTTTTTGACAAATCTTGAAAATCAAAGATTAATAACAAGAAGGGAATAAAGGTGGGCCATTGGATGCTTAGATCCAACGGTCAGGCTTTTATCGCACAATCTAAGAGGGATGAATAGTCAGCTGAGGTGGATTTACCTCAGTGGTCCAACTGGATTCGAGTGGGTCCCTCTCTTCTTTGCTCAATGCTTCACAACAAGTTGGCAACTCGATCTCTGGTGAGCTTGTGTGATGGCTGCGCTCCTCCTCATGCATGAGTGATGATTGGGTTAGCTTCGCGAGGTCCTTCCACAGATGGATGGCCAAGCCTCGGGTCATGGCTCCTCCTGAGATGTCGGGTTGACTAGATGACTGGCGAGTTGCACAGCTCGCGGCGGAGGGAGATTGGAGGGGGAGTAGCAGGTGATTGGGCTTCAGTTTGAGGGACCGTTGAGGTGGGTGGAGGTCCCTCAGAGCTTGGGGAGTGTTAAATTGGTGGTAAGGTGGTCGGGAATAACATGCCCAGTAGTTCGGAGGCGGCAGACAGTGCTGAGGTGAAAAACTCAGGCTCAGGGGTGAGTGGCACTTTCTCTAGGTGAATTGGAGATCAAGGAATGTCAAAGGGAGGTTGAGGAAGGTGTTTGTGTGCTTAAATAGGAGTACATGCAAGTGAATCGCAAATGCCCAATTGGGCTCATTGGTGGTTGGAGGAGAGGCCTCATCGGTGAGGTCATGGAGGGAGTTGTGGTTGCATTCTAGGAACGTGTGAGGGGTCATCAGGTTCGTGGATGTGAGGGGAGTTGTTTGCCTCAGTTGGTTCCTCCCAGAGTGGGTCAGAATGAGGAGTGGTCGGGGTTGTGGACTCGTGGCTATGGCCATGACATCCCGAGTTGAGCAGAGGTTAGAGACGACTCTCTGGTCGTTTGATCTATCTCGGATGCCATCGGATGGTCAGGATGACTCCATGAGATCAATCAGTGGATCGCTGACTTAGGCTTCATGTGATAGGGTAAAAATACCCTTGAACTGATCAAAAACATTGGGTTGCATAATGATGCGATTTAAAAGGAATGAAACATTATAAAAACTTTTAAAATTCGTAGAGAGGGCTAGGAATGTCCAATTGACATAAAATTTGGACCATAGCTTCATCATATCATACCCCACATTTTGGTAAAGTTTGGGCTCAAAATTCTAATCTTTGAGTGGATAATTAATCTTTATGAAAATAGGGTTTTGAATTAAATTCAAGTGAAGAAGTCAATGTCATAAATGAAAGAGAAAAAACATATTATCAGATCCTACTAACCTTAAAAGAAATTTTGTCCTAAAAAATAGACTGGATGAAAGAGGTGAGGAAAACATTACTCCATATCTGCTCGTAGTTCCCAGGTTGCATCTTCTGCACCATGATGGTTCCATTGCACCTTCACCATCAGGATCTACTTGTTCCTGAGCTCTTTGACCCTGGAGTCAAGAATCTTTGTAGGTTGTTCTAGATAAGAGAGATTCTCCCGCAACTCAAGAGGTACATGATTCAGCACATGACTATCATCCTTCACATACTGCTTCAATTTGGATACATGAAAGACATTGTGCATTATAATGTACTGCAAAGGAAGGGTGAGTCAATAAGCACATTCAGCAATGTGCTCTAAAATCTCAAAGGGACCCACATATCTCAGACTAAGTTTCCATTTGTTCTTTGCTATGGCATGGATGGGTCTGATCTTTAAGAAAGTATAGTCACCAGCCTTAAATTGTCTGTCAGACTTGTGTGCATCGCCATATGATTTCTGACGATCCTGGGCCCGTTTGAACCTTTTCTTGATCAAGGACACCTTATTAGCATAGAGTTGCAACTCCTCAGACTTTAGCATCTTCCTTTCTCTGACTTCATCCCAATGGAGAGGGGATCTACATGGCCTACCATAGAGAGCTTCATAGGGTGGCATATCAATACTGGATGCATAGCTATTATTGTAAGTGAACTCTACTAATGGAAGGTAGTAATCCCAAGATCCACCCCAATCTAAAACACATTCTCTAAGAAGATCCTCCAAGATTTGGATAGTGCGTTCTGACTGGTCATCAGTTTGGGGATGATATGTTGTGCTGAAGTTCAATTGTGTACCCAGCTCATTCTGTACTTGCTTCCACAGATGTGATGTGAACTTTGGATCTCGATCTGAAACAATAGAAACTGGTACTCCATGCAGCCGTACAATCTCCTTTATATACAAATCAATAAGCTCAGGAACCTTGGTTGTAGTCTGCATAGGTAAGAAATGTGCAGACTTGGTCAACCGATCTACTACGACCCAAACCACATCATAACCTTTCCTGGTCCTGGGTAGTCCCACCACAAAATCCATTGTGATGGTTTCCCATTTCCATTAGAGAACTGGTAAGGGTTGTAATAGACCACCAAGACGTTGGTGCTCGGCCTTAATCTACTGGCAAGTGAGACACTTAGAGATAAACTCAGCTATATCATTCTTGATACTTCTCCACCAAAAGTGTCTATGTAGATCCTTGCACATCTTAGTAGATCCAAGATGTATGGAATACTTAGACCCATGTGCCTCTTGTAGAATACACTTCTTAATCTATGACTCTTTAGGTACCCACATCCTATGCTTATACCTTAGTGCACCTTCCATACCAACAGATAGATGTGTCTGGGGCTTAGCCACGAGTGTTGTCATCTCCTCCAAGCTAGGGTTGTTCTTTTGGGATGTCAAGAACTCAGAAAGATGACTAGGAATAATGTTGATATTTGCCAAAATAATAGAGACATATTATGCTTGAGATGACCCAGAAGATGAAGGTTCTAGATTTGTTGATGCACAAATGGACTTCTTACGACTAAGAGCATAAGCTACAACATTGGCCTTGCCAGGATGATATGCAATTATGAAAAATCATAATCTTTGAGATACTCCAACCATCTCCTCTGTTGAAGATTGAGGTTCTTCTAAGTCAAGAGGTATTTGACACTTTTATGGCCTGTGAATATATCAAAAGTAGCAGCATATAGATAATGCCTCCATATTTTGAGAACATAGACAATGGCAGGTAATTCCAAAATGTGAGTTGGATAATTGACCTCATTATGTTTCAATTGTCTAGAGGCATAGGCAACAACTTTACCATCTTGTAGGAGGACACAACCCAGACCCAATTTAGAAGCATCATAATATATTACAAAGCCATCATTCCCAGAAGGTAGGGTCAAAAGAGGAGCAGAAGTTAAGAGGGATTTCAATTCTTGGAAACTAGCTTCACACTTGGTAGTCCAAATGAATTTGGCATCTTTTCTGGTAAGTTTAGTCATGGGTAGGGCTATTTTGCTAAATTTTAGGATGAAACGACGGTAATATCCTGCTAGACCAAGGAAACTATGAATTTCAGAAGCATTGGTAGGGGCTTTTCAATCAAGGACAGCTAAAACTTTGGCAGGGTCAATAGAAATTTTCCCATCCGAAATGACATGGCCAAGAAACATAACTTGGTCAATCCAAAACTCACATTTAGATAATTTAGCATACAAAATTTGGGCTCTCAAAACATCAAGGACTTTCTGGAGATGTTCACGATGTTGATCAACAGAATTTGAATATATAAGAATATCATCAATGAAGACCACAACAAAGCTGTCAAGGAATGGCTGGAAGACAATATTCATTATATTCATAAACACTCCAGGAGCATTAGTCAAGCAAAACAGCATCACCATGAATTCATAATGTCCATATCTAGTTCTAAAAGTTGTCTTTGGAATATCACAATCTTTTACTCGTAATTGTTGATAACCTGATCTAAGGTCAATCTTGGAGAACACAGTGGCATTACAAAGCCGGTCAAACAAGTCATCAATTCTTGGGAGGGGATATTTATTTTTAGTGGTGGCTTGGTTGATCATCTGATAATCAATACACATTCACATTGACCCATCTTTCTTTTTAACAAAAAGGACAGGATCACCCCAAGGAGAAGTACTAGGATGGATGAAGCCTTTATCAAGAAGTTCCTCTAGTTGTTTATTGAGCTCTAAAATCTCGGCAGGTGCCATTCTATAAGGTGCCTTAGAGACTGGTGTGGTGCCTAGTGCTAACTCAATCTCATGATCTGGAGGCAGCCCTAGAAGCTCCTCAGGAAAAATGTCCAGGTAATACCTCACCACATCCAAGCTCTCTAAAGGTCTCACCTTAGAATCAGGCACGAATACAACAACAAGATAGGCTCTACATCCTTTGGCTATCAAAGTTTCATCTTTAAGAAAACAAATAAGCATATTTTAGTTTCTTTCTTTTCTCCCAAAAATAGTCAAAGGTTTAGAATTGGGTGCACAAAATACTACTTTCTTACCTCGGTAACCAAGCATAACAAAGTTGGAAAAGAGCCAATCCATCCCCAAAATTAAGTCAAAATCCTCCATATCGAGAAGAATGAAAGTAGATTGAAATTTATGACCACCAAAAGTAAAAGGCAAGGTTTTAGTTTTCTGAAGAGAAGTATAAATTTTTCCATTGGGAGTTGTCATATCCAAGATATAACCTAGATCATTAATCTCTAATTTGATCATGGAAGCAAGATTTCTAGATATGAAGGTATGTGTTGATCCTAAATCAAATAGGGCTACAACAGGATGATCTTAGAGACATATTATACCTACATTATGATTTTGTACGAGATCATGGTTTTCAACAATTCATTATAATAAAGAATCATTAACATTATTACCTTCAATTAGACGGTTGTCATTGGCCTTAGATTCTTCTGCATCAATTGCAAAGACTCGGCCCTGACGACGTTCTGGCTGAGCCTGAGCTATAGGGACAGTTGGCTGAACAAATGGAGCTCTAGGCTGAGGTAATGGGGCAGGATAGTTCTGAGGTGCCCCCTGGACCAAATTTGGACAATTATACCTCATATTCCCTTCATTCTTGTAGTAGTAACAGACATGTTTCTCAAACTTGCATTTTCTGAGGTGTGAACCTCCACAGTTTCTACACCTGACATGCGCATATGCCTGTCCATGGTGTGACCCACCTTGGCCTCGGCCTCCCCGATTTGGTCCTCCTCGATATGATTGACCTCTGTGGTGATTTCCTCCTCCTTTTCCCATGCCATGGCTATTAGGCTTCTTCCTATCCTTCTCTTTCTCCTTTCCCTTGGTGATGGATGCATCAGTTATACTAGGTATCCTAAGCTTGGTGTTTTGTTCTTCCCTGAGGTTCTTTCTTGGGTAAGGGCATTGTTGATGGCAGCTTCAAAGATAGGATGGGTGGAGGTGCAAAGGTGAACTTTGATTTCTTGGTTAAGACCATCTATGAAGTGTTCAATCTTTTCATCTTCATCAAGGTTGCGAGCATGACACTCTAGGAGTCTAAAGGCCCTAACATAGTTAGCAACAGATAGGTTTCCTTTAGTTAGGTTATTGAACTGTTTCTTCTTCTCCTTCCTAGCGAATATGAGCATAAAATGGTTGGTAAAGATCCCCTTAAACTCCTCCCAACCTATAGTTGCATCTGGAAGTGCTCATGTATGGTAATAATTTTCCCACCACAACTTCGCGAACCACCTAAGTTGGTAGGTAGCAAAGGTGACCTAATCTTCCTCAGGACACTTAAGGGCTCTAAAGGCATTTTCAAGAGATAGGATCCATGCATCAGCTTTATTTAGGATTTCAACTAACTTTTCTCTATGAAAGGTTTTGGGTTTAAGCTTAAGGAAGTCACTAATGGTGGTTTATGGGTTGGTCCTAGAGGATGATGCACTATTGTTGGTTTCTTTTAGGGCTAGGGCATGCATGAATTCCAACATCACCTTCATTTGTTCTTCTTAATTGCCTACAACCATGGTCTTACTAGGGCGTGATTGAGATTCATCACCAGGGCCATCATTAGATCTTGTTCTCTTGGACCTAGTTTTTGGAGGCATCTGCAAGTTTGTATAAAATATAGTTCAGAGATTTATTTAAGATAGATCATAATGTAACCAATAAAGATTTAGCAATCATGGCATATATTTTTCCAATTTTTTTAATGTCTTTTAGTTATTCCCGTTTCTCCTAGTGTACCCACATAATAGAGAGAGTATATCATTGATCATTCACTAAATAGGTTGGCTGGGGGTAGTCCTTAATTGGGAAAAGATGAGAGGAAAGATTTTTCTAAGGTAAGGGTGCCCACTTTAACAATAATTGTGTTAGCCATGCAGATAACATGCGATGGGAACCCTCACACCATGAAAATAGATGGGGAGAGTGATTATGTCAGAACCTTCCGCAAGGTACTGTGACAAAGTGAGTTTTCTAGCTTGATTTCGAGGACGCAATTTCTTTGAAGGTGGGTAAGATGTGATGGAGTGACCGTTTGAGTTTCTTGATTACTCAATTCAATGATTCAATCATGGGTTGGAGATTGGAATAATCAATGTGAGTCCTTATGTATATAAGATGACATGGTTAATCTCTCTTGGGTTTACATATTATAATTACAAAATGATAGTCCTAAAGTGAGTTTTGATCATATGAAGGTACTTCAACTAGTTTGGTAAAGATTGAAAGTCATTGATGTTAATAATATGATTAATACCCTTAAGTATGTGCCTTTTTAGATTAAGTGGTTGGTTGATCATGGAAGTGAGTCTTTGCACCAACGTTGGATGGAATGTAGCTTGGATGATAGTAAAGCTATGGTTCATTTTTTTCATAATGTTTGAAGGTTCCTAGATGAAGTTATTTAGGTTTATGTATCATAAAAGTATGTGCATTATTGTTTATAATTGACAAAGTTACATGTTGAGCTCATTCCTGATGAGATGCTCAGTAGTGTCACGCAGTTGGTAAGTTGAGTCAGCCATGGATTGATTGTGTGGGTTTTTCTCTGCCCTTGGATATGCTGGATCAGATGGTTCTTAAGTTATCACCTTCAGGGCAGTTGCATCTTGACCATGTCGATGACCTCCCACGACGGGGTGGCTTTGAGAACGTGTGAAAGAGTAAGGGATGGACAAAGATGCGATCTCAGCTCGTTTAGACGAATACCACGACCCCTCATGTGCGTTTAGTGAGTGAGTGGCGAGGGAGAACAAACTTCCAGTTCCTCCTCCTCCTCCATTGCGGTGAAAAGAGCAAAAGAAGGGGAAGATCAAGGGGGAAAAGAGAGCATGAAGAAGGGATCTAAATAGAGAAGAAACAAAATAGAAGGAAGAAGGAGATGACAGCAAACACTTCCAGGCATATAGTGGACTACTATGAAGATTTCCATGGTGGACAGGCTCGTTCTCACCAGAGAAAAGGGTGGAGGTCAAAAGAGGCTTGAAGGGATTTCTTACCATCCACGGGAGGGATAGGCGAGTTACTGGAGTGCCCACTAATCTCCTGGAGGCGTCATCTGTCAGTCATGATGCAAGGGGAGTGAATCCCCTTTCCATCCGCCGTGATGGAGGTTGGCGCCGATGAGCACCTGGATAGAGATCTGGGTTTGCTCGCCGGAGTGAACCCAGCCATGGAGAAGCACTACTCGGCGGCGAGACACTAATCTGGAGGTTGTCCGATCGTGAGCTGGTGACCCTATTGCGGGCTCAGCGGCGGCAGTCCAGGTCACGAAGACCAGATGGCGTGCAGCGGCCGTGAGACAGAGTCCCGCAGGACTCACGAACGCGTCCGATGTGAGGAGGTTAGGGGAGACCGGGACCGGTTCAACCTAGTGAACCGGCTAGTTCCAAGACAGATAACGCATGGCACAACCCGTCAGGCAGGGCCGCACTTTTAGTAGCCACGTGGCAGCGCCTGAGTGGCCAATAAAAGGTATTTACTCCCATAATTCTCAGATCTCGTATAAATCATAGAAATTAGCTCGATGATCAGAAAAATACAAACAAGGTACCAAAACGTTCAGAAAAATTAGTAGAACAAGATGGAACCTTTATATCAGTCTTTTGATGCTTAAATATCAATGATATTATGTACGATGTGTAATGCTTAAATGATAGATAATAAATATCAAACATCGACCAAAAATTATGAGAAAATATCAGTAAGTGATAAATAATATCTGTAATCCATCTGATGTCAGTAATCATGATGTTGATACACAAAATCTTATAATTTACTTATAATGTCTATTTAGGGCTAATAACCCTAAATAAAATGCAATAAATGCACACATATTCAATAAATGATGAAATTTACATAATATCCTCATATCAGTATCTGGAACTTCATGTTTAAGTATGAGATCAAGATGATACACATAATTCATGTTATATGATGATGTTTTCTCTAAATGTGATATAAACCCTAATATGCTTAATGTACATAAGCTAGGGTTAATATGTGCACAAAACATATATGGAACCTAATGTTCAGATAATGAACTATAATCTGGAAAATGACATCATTGAGATAATCATAAGATAAGAATGCAAGTAATGATGTACACATCCTAATGAACTAAGCTAAACCCTAATATGGACGTAATTAGGGTTAAGATGAGACGTAGATGATGGGAATCTGATGATAGTACATGATCTTGTCTTAACCAGGTTTTGACCAAGTTATAGTTTACATGAGGAATATGTGGTGATTAGGATGTCTCTTTGGAAGGTACGCCATTACCTCTTACTTGGCTTATTATACAATATGTGTGTGTTATATGTGTAGTAAAATACTTGGCATATGATATTGGATGAAATGATTGTTCTTGTATGATATGTTGCATGATTTTCCATGATTACTGCTATGAACACATCAAACATAATATATCGGTTCCATTATATGAAAGCACTAACTCCTTGGCAGTGTGCTTGGAAGTGACCTAACTCTTTGGTAGTGGTCACATTGTACATATGACCTAACTCTTTGGTAGTGGTATGACCTAACTCTTTGGTAGTGGTCACCTTGTACAAATGATCTAACTCTTTGGTAGTGATCATAAAGGCCTTGATATATAATGGAAAATGTGCTTAAAATATGTGTTCTCTTTTATTGATGAATATCTTTGTGCAAGTATACGCTTTTCTTATATTCATCTGTTACTGCCAAGTATATTAGTTTTATCTTATTGCCAAGATATGATGAGAGGTAAATAAAAGACACGTAGGCGTACTCAGTACAATATTCTTGAAATATTGTGCTGACGTGTACCGCATGTAATCTTTGTTTAGGTTGTGGTTATGCTCTTGAAGATCCAGGATAGTGAGAGTTGTATGGCGAGCTGATGTACAGGTGGACTTGTTGTCTTAAGATCCTGTTGTTTAGTTGTAGTACATGTATATGTTTTAAGTTTGCTGTTCAATATGTAATATCAAATGTTGTAACAATTCATGTTGTAATTATATGTTGAATGGTGAACATGTGTTGTGGTTTTACTTTTGTTCATGTGCATGTGCTACCGTTTGTTTCCTTATGACTTCCTCTGATTTTCTTCTTCTTAGCCTTGTGTGGGATGTTTAAATTGGGATTCTCGCTGAGGTGAGGGTTTCAATTTAGACGTCACACATCAGATTAAGTTTTAGAAAATCTGGGGACGTCACAGGTACCCTTCTAGATACCTCAGCAATTTACTACTAAACGTGGGTTATTCAAGGTCTAGGTAAGGTTACTAATTATTTGGTACACCTATATTGATTCATGTGCCTACTCTGATACCATCTGTTAAGGGTTAACAACCTAACTCCACTCTACACCTTAGGCACCAACATAAGGTGTACAATAGAGTTAAAGTTGCCCATCCCTGAGTGGATCAAACACATGAATATATAAATGCACCGAATAAAGAGCTTCCATACATAAACCAAATTGTTCATTACATAGGGGCCCGAAGGCATAGGAGTTCTACAGAAGAAAACTTAATACATGAGAAACTAATTATAGAAGAAAAGAACATAATCTAAGAGTCCCATTTAGCTTTAGCATCCCCATGATAGATCTAATTTTTGTGAGCCAGCATATAGAGTAGTGACATCATATTCCTTTCATCATGAGCATCATAAGTAGAAGGTACCTATAAAACCATTACCAAATGCTACACGTCAGCACAATATATACATATATTGTACTGAGTACGCCTACATGTCATTCAATTTACCTCTTTCCATACTTGGCAATAAGGATAAAAGTAAACTTGGCAGTTATAAGTAATTACAACAATACATCAAATACTAAGCAAAAGTTTGTAAACAATAAGAAACATGTATCTTTTAAGCATATTTTCCATCATATTTATCATACATCTACCACTAATGGCTTTGATGTTTTCAGGCCTTTATGATTTACTACCAAAGTTTTTGAGATCATTATATGTGTGATCTACTACCAAAGAGTTTGAGATCATTACACATGTGATCTACTACCAAAGAGTTTGAGATCACTTTCCATGCACTAGACTACCAAGTGCTTATATGATGGACACTATATATTATGTTTGCATGTGTTTGAAATTATACATATAGAAATTCAAGCATAATATCAAATCAAGCATAGCATCATACAAGACATTCATTTCATTCAATATCTTATGCCAAGTGTTCTACTACTCATATATCTCACGCATAAAGTATAGTAAGCCAACAAGAGGTAATGGCGTACCTTCTACTCATAAGTGGGGAGTCCAGAGATACTCCTCACTGGTACCTTTGATTTCTTGAAATTATTGGAGATTTGGTATTTATTAGTTATTTTTTTCAAATCACCATTATTCTAAAGAGTATATAAAAGGCCCTTTTATTAGTTTTGGAGTCATGAGAGTTGATTATGAATCTTAGAGTATGTATTTGAGTCCAAGATTAGTAATGTCACATCAGAGTAGGTCTATAAGGTCAAAGTCATGGTCTTTAGATCATATTGACTAATTATGCACATTTTGGTAGATCAAAATAGGGAAAAGAGTGATAATTAGGTTTGATTGATAATTGAGTCACAATATTCGGATCTGATCATTCCATAATTATATAGATGAAAAAAGATGATGATCACATGTTTTTGGTGATTTAATTAGGTTTGAGTATTTTCTAAATCATTAAACAAGATATGAACATATTTGGGAAAGATCCTTTATTCGAGTAAGACTTAGGGTCAACAGATGTCAGATTAACAATCCTCATATTTTTCTGATAAAGAAAGAGTACTTGTTTGTATTTTTATGACACTCCTATGATTTATTATGATTTTCCTAATATATTGGTACTTTCTAACAAATTTTGAAAATTGAAGATTAATAAGGAGAAGGGAATAAAGGTGGGCCGTCGGATGCTTACGTCCAACAGTCACGCTTTTATTGCACAATCTAAGAGGGTCGAATAGTCTGCTAAGGTGGATTTACCTCAGTGGTCCAACTGGATTCGAGTGGGTCCCTCTCTTCTTTGCTCAGTGCTTCACAGCAGGTTGGCAACTCGATCTCCGGTGAGCTTGTGCAATGGTTTTGCTCCTCCTCGTGTGTGGGTGATGATTGGGTTAGCTTCGCGAGGTCCTTCCATAGCTATATGGAAAGCCTCATGTTGTGGCTCCTCGTGAGATGCCGACTCGACTAGATGACCGTCGAGATGCACAACTCGCGGCGGAAGGAGATTGGAGGGGGAGTAGCAGGTGATTGGACTTCAGTTTGAGGGACCGTTGAGGTGGGTGGAGGTCCCTCAGAGCTTGGGGAGTGTTAAATTGGTGGCAAGGTGGTCACGAACAACCTGCCCAGTAGTTCGGTGGTGGTGGCCAGCGCTGAGGTAAAAAACTCAGGGTCGGGGGTGAGTGACACTTTCTCCAGGTGAATTGGAGATTGAGGAATGTCAAAGGGAGGTCGAGGAAGGTGTTAGTGTGCTTAAATAGGAGTTTCAGCAAGTGAATCACAAATGCCCAATTGGGCTTAGTGGTGGTTGGAGGAGAGGCCTCACCGGTGAGGTCGTGGAGGGAGTTGTGGCCACGTTTTAGGAACATGTGAGGGGTCTTCGGGTTTGTGGAGGTGAGGGGAGTTGTTTGCCTCAGTTAATTCCTCACGGAGTGGGTCAGAACGAGGAGGAGTGGTTGGGGTTGTGGACTCGTGGTTGTGGCCATGACATCCTGGGTTGAGCAGAGGTCAGAGACGACTCTCTGGCCGTCTGATCTGGCTCAGATGCCATCGGATGGTCGGGATGACTCCATGAGATCAATCTATGGATCACTGACTTAGGCTCCGCGTGACAGGGTAAAACTACCCTTGAAATGATCAAAACATTGGGTTGCATAATGATGTGATTTAAAAGGAATGAAACATTATAAAAACTTTGAAAATTCGTAGAGAGGGCTAGGAATGTTTAATTGACATAAAATTTGGACCATAGATTAACCATAGCATACCACACATGTTGGTAAAGTTTGGGTTCGAAATTCCAATATTTGAGTGGTCAATTAATCTTTATGTGAATTATGGTTTTGAATTAAATTCAAGTGAAGAAGTCAATGTCATAAATGAAAGAGAAAAAACACATTATCACACCATATGATTATTGTAGGGCCTTTTTCTAAATTATAATGGTGCTCTAGTATCTAAATTACATAGTCTAAGATTATTGGAAGTTTGATGTGTCTCATGAACTACTGAGTTCTGGCATTGCCATTGTAGTGAGCAAGTTAACTAGATACATAATTGTCCAGACTAGACCCATTGGGAATCTCTTTATGGATTTTGATGTACATTACATAATCTATCTCCCTTGGAACACATTATAGAAAATATCCCACCTATATTTGAGGGGTTATAGTGATGGAAAATGGAATTCCATGAACTCCAGGAGTAATGGGTACTCATGATATTTTCATGAGGAGGTTTTGCTTCTTGTAGGTCTAAGAAACATACCATATAGTCTCAATTCACCTTTGAGGATAATTTGTGTGCTATAGATATAAATGGGTAGAAGTTGAATGGATACATCGATTCATGTCTTGTTTTCCTATTGTAAAGAAACTATTAGTTGCAATTTTAGTTGATTGTGATAGCACAAAAACTATTTCAAATATAAGGACTTCAAAGTACAATAAAAACAATGTATACACATCCATGTTAGAATAAAATCTATAATGGGTTGTATATGTAGACTACATTGGTACCAAGTGCAATAAAACCAATTTTTTCACTAAAAGGCCTTCCTTGGCCTTGGTTGACAGAAATCAATTGAGGAAGGTTATGAAACCTATCATAATTCATAGATAGTAGCAACCCAACCTAGATGAGTGGAGATCCCATAAATAGGATATAATATGATAATCACAAGTTGTTGGTGAATTTGATGACACTATGTAATATACTTTGATGTTTCTTGCATCTCTATGTCTTATCTTAGAATCCTATTATTGTCATGACTACAATTTAGTAAGATATTAGGATGCTAATAATATATCTCTGGGAACTCCAACTAAGTGATTTATGTTGCATGGCATAGTTAGGAAAGTTGAATTGTTTCCTGATATAAATCATGATTCCTGTTGTGGATGCATGGCCTTTAATACATCAAAATATTTTGTTTTCATAGTCGTTATCATGTTGTTACTAACAAGCACTCCATAACCCAAGGTTTATGTTCAAGACATATACTCATCTATTTCATGTGGGATTAAAGTTGGATAATTTAGACAACGTTCAAGACAAAAAGGTACCATGAGAAAGCAAAAATTGTACGGTAGGACATTCTACACTTTAAACTTTGTGGAAAAAATTATTAACATTTCGTACTACTACTAATGAAAGCCTTTTATTGGAAAATTCCAAATAAGGTACATCTACTACATGTGAATAAGAGATAAAATAATTTTTGTCTTTTATTCAATGAAAGAGAATTTTACTCTTAGATTTCCAAAATCTAAGGTGGATAATTATCTATTATATGAGAGTTCATGTGACATTTTTGTCCTAAAGTTATAAAGGATGGTGTTGGATCTAGGGCTCAGGGGGGGTGAATAGAGCTTCAAATTTCTCACAAGATAGGTTAGACTTTCAAATTATATTAGTGAAAACCACTAGCTTAAGAGCAATTTGAAGTCCTAACTAAGCAAGCATAGAAAGGATGAGAGAAACTAAAACATGCACTTGGACAAGGTGGTTTAGAGTGGTTCCACACTCCAAACTAGGAGAGAGTCAATCCACTAATTAGAGAGGTCAACCTCTAGGACTTTGCAATATGTGTATACTTATATTAATTCGTAAGAGATACAAGGATACCACCATACATCCAAGGACTTACCTATTCAAGAAAATAGTCTTCCACCTACTCAAGGACTTATTGACTTGATCAAGATGTCTTCAGCCATCAGCAAGGACTTACCCACACTTGCATCAATTCTTTGGTCTTGAAGGAATTTGCCCACTCTTCTTTAATCTTGGCCTTGCCCTTCTCCTTCACCTGGAGAAAATCTTCACCTCTTCTTAAACCTTGAAGAAGAAAAACAACAACTTCACCTTCACTCAGAGTAGCTTGCTTCAACCTTTTCTTCTTTGAGAAATGGGGTAGGGAAGATGGAATGGAATGAGAGATTTACAAGAACATGAAGGTATCTCTCTTACAACTGGCCTAACACATTCATAATCACGAAATGCTTTGTAAATGAGAGAGAAAAAGGGTCTCAAGGAGTTGCAACACACTCAACTATATCAAGGACTTAGAATAGCATGAATGAGCAAACTTGGAAAGAACTCCAAGGGGTCCTATTTATAGATGGGGGTGTTCCCTTGAGTGTGGGATCATTTAAGGGTGAAATGTGGTTGTTTTCCAAGTTACAACAGATCTATTCTAACTCAAAATAACTCTCCAATGGTTATAATCACTTTTTCTATGTTTTCCGTATAATATATTTGGTCGAGTTTCAATAAAGGTAGCTCGATCGATCACTAAGTGACAAAGCCAATTTTCAAACTATCAGTCAAGTTTTTTGTGGGAAACTCGACCGATGAGTCAAAATCATTTTTTCTTATTTGATCAATCAGTTGATTTCTATGAGTGTGTAACTTGACCGATTGGTCATCTTCAGAAAATCCATAACTGGATCAGTCATGTTTTCAACTCGACCGATAAACATCTTGTGACAAATTTTATATATCAACTTTTGAGTGATCAAATGTTGGAATTAAGTGTCCCTGATTTTTTCTCATCTTAGTTACAAGTCATATCATTAATACAAGAGATTAAAAAATCATCTAAGGTCATTTGGAGTTATTTCCCAAAATGCGCACTTGCATTGCTTTTGACTTGAACTTGGATAAGCTAGGGATTGTGTAATTTGATCCTTTTCATGTACCTAAAGCCTGAAATCAATCTTGAACACACATATTAGATACATAGGAATGGAATGGTTAAGTCATTATCAAGATATGGGCAATGTATAACTCTCAAGTCAACATTCTCCCCCTTTTTGACAATGAAAACCCAATCCTCAATCATATTGAAAAGGATATGTAAAGTTATACCTTTGCCTTGTGAATTGTAGGGGGTTCATGATTTGAATAATGTGAATTTCTACCCCTCAATCTATGATTACTCTTACCTACAAAGTTATTCTATCTACACAAAGAAATATGACATATATCTAAATGGTCCTTTAGCAAGTCACATGATAAAGCATATAATGAACAAGAAAATGATTTGAAGAAAAGGATTACATAGACAATAAAAGCAATATGGTTGAGCTGCAAAACATTGAAATTCTCTCCCCATTCTGACATTATCAAAAAGGAAGGGGGATAGAAGAGCACATAAATAGGTCTTCTCCAAGCACAACCAAACATACATCAACAACATGCAATATCAAAGCATACACCAAACAAAGATGAGAAACTAACAATCTAAGTCATTATCAAAATATGGTAAACATGGCACCAACTCATGAGATATAGTAAATAAAAGATTAAGTGTACAAAAGATTAAGATTACAACTCAGAGAGCATGTTCTCAAAAGCAAATACTAGCCAAAATGATGAAAAAATGATGATAAATAGTATATTTCAGAAAATGTGCCCATAAGTTTTAGTACAAAATAGCCTATAAAGATATATATGATCAGAATCTAGACTAAAAACTAAAAAAATCTAAACAACTAGGTCATATATGCCCTTATCATCAACTACATCATCAACATCAGCATCTGAGGCCTCTGGCTCATAGTCATCATCTCTGTTAGAAGATGCAGCAGTATCACCTTCATCACCAGAGTCACCAGTGAAGCCATCATCAGAAGCATCATCACCATCATCATCCTCAAAAGCCTCCTCATCGACCTAATCTAGCATCTCCTCATTGCATCTCCTCATCAGTAGAGGAACTAAAACCACAATCGGGCCAACAGGCATTATGCTCATCCCATGACATGCCAAGACCATGGAGCTCATTGGCCTAAGGGAAAGAGGGAGCAGAACTACCAAGGCCAGCAAGCAGGGTGGCCAAAGGGTCAGCAGGAAGAAGCAACACTCTACCAACAAAAGAGGGTGTAGCAACGGAAGCAGCAGGTGGAGGGGTTGGGTAAAAGTGATCATATGCATAGGATGCATAGTCACCTCCTATGTAGGGCTGGTAGGTAGGATAAGGGTGTGCACAAGATAGGTTTATGTTGGGCATGATGGCACAAAGGTCCTGATGCATGAGCTCCTGAACATGAAGGTTACATACATGTTGATGCATCATGTATCCCATAAGGGTTTCATTTGATACATGGAACTAGACGTAGGTAGGTCGGGAAGGCTGAGGTGGTGGATGTGCACAGGTGGAGGTGGAGGTAGAGGCTCCGAGTGTGGTAGAGGAAAGGATAGGCATGGACTTTTGAAGTGTGGTCTCACTGATGCAAACTCCTTTCTGGACTGGTTAGTAGTGAAGGTCATAGAAAAGAGATTTGCCAGTGATAACTTGAAAAAACCACAAATCAGGGTAGGGTGTGGTGGATGGGTGCCATGGGTGTTCTTTCCAGAGTGAAAAAAGGTCATGTGGTGAAGGACATAGTGAGACCATTTGACTCTGATGTTCTTCAAGAGACATAACAAAATTACCATAGTGTTTTATGCAATTTCAATCCGATTATTCTTAGGATGAATATTGTAGTTAACAACTAGGTAAAGTATGTGGTTCTTGAGGTCTAAGACCACTACTACAGAAATGGCTTATAATGTCACATTAAGAGGCGTCAGTTGTATCCCCAAAACTGATGCCTAAACCCTAAAACATCGGCTAAAAGCACAAATTGACGTCCTATATGTGAAGACCGCCCAGACACGGGTATCACTTTTTATTTAGCGTCGGTTGCTTAATAAGAAATCGATGTTTAAAATCACCCGCCAAATCCAATTTTTTCAGTGGAAAAAAATTACCTCCAAAATTTCACATACAACATAGGTTATTTACCAAATAACCGATGACTAAAGATTTTTCATGAGATAGAAATCGGGCCTGCTTTTGTCATCGGTTTTCATGCAAGAACCGACGCTGAAGTGTTTTTGCGTGTTGTCCCCATGAAAATTCTTAGGGTTTAGGTTGCCCAATTGGCGTCAGTTTTTTGTGGTGACCGACACTTTTGGAAATTAGGAGTCAGTTTTTGAAACAACCGATGACAATTGTTAACTTAATAGGCCCCGCAAAATAGACTCTTCCCCATTCCCAATCTATTTCATCATGAAACAAGGCTCTGGAGATTCTACTCAACCTGTCGCTCGTCTGCCGCATCCGCCGCCTACTCGTGTGCTCAACGCCACTGCCTACTCGTGTGCTCAACGCCATTGCCTACTCGTGTGCTCAAGGCCACCTCCTGCCCGTGTGTTCAACGCCGCCGCCGCCTACTCAACACCACCACCGCCTACTCGTGTGCTCAATGCCACCGCCGCCTGCTCAACACTAATGCATGCCCGTGTGCTCAATGTCTCCGCTGCCTGCACAATGCTGCCACTGGCCCATGTGCTCAACGCCACCACCGCTGCTTGCTCAACGCTGTCGCATGCCGATGTGCTCAATGCCGTTGTTGCCTTCTCAACGCCACCACCTGCCCATGTGCTCAATGTCATCGCCGCCTGCTCAATGCCGTCGCCACCTACTCGTGTGCTCAACGCCGCCGCCTTCTCAATGCCACCTGAGGAGCTGTTGCACCATCAGAGCTCGAGCCTGAGGTCACCAGAGCTATCCTTTGATTCCCCTACTGCTAGGTAGGTTATTGATTTCCATCAACTGATTAGTATTTACTTATCTATTGATTTATATTTACATATCTATGAATTTTTATTTACTTATCTATTGATTTGTGCATCTAATGATTTTTTATTCATCACATTATTTAAATTTAGGCCTTTGTATTTGTTCATCCACATTTTCAAATTATTTAATCATCTACTAATTTTTCAAATTACTTATATACTGATTAGTATTTACTTATCTACTGATTTGTATTTATTATCTATAGGTTTTATTCATTTAATGTACTATTTTAACTTGTCTAATCCTCCTGCTTGACCTAATTCAGTAAATTTTGATGCAAGATGAAATAAGATTCAAACTTGTCCAGTCTAGCATCCTAATTTGATTTGATTATGTGCTTTGAACCTTGATACATGCATGTTAAAGATACATTTATGTTGAATTTAAAACTTAACTCACATGTGGATCTTCTATTTCTAAAATGATTATGTGAACTCCTAAATCAATAACATTTATTATTCTTTGTGCACCCAAATACCTTGTGAATCATGTCTGCACCCTAAGGTGATTAAATGCCTAAATCTTGACTTGAAATATGACCTAGTATGTATGTCGATATATGATGCTCTAGTTAAAACTTCAAGATTGACCCCTAATTAATACATTATAACATAATTCAATTGTGCATTTTTGTTTTTGCAGGTGTTGTTGACTTCTTGTTGATTTGTATATATTTCTTCTTTGGCCTTCAAGTGAGGTATAATATTCTCACTCTCCCAATGTGCCATTAGGCTTCATTTTGATTCAAATCTTTGATATATGGAATCATGGTTTATTTACTGTTTAGTATTTACTGACAAGCATGATTAAATGATGTTACACAAAACATAGGATATGAATGATGAAAGTAGGATTGTACGTATAAGAATGACAACATACATGTATTTGTTGGCCAGTACGGTGAGGGGTTACTTAATCAGTATTAGATTTGAACTTAGGATTAATGATGCCACCATATAGTTGATTACTATTGAATAATTAGGGTTAATGATGCATTAATGAACTTAATTAATTAGATTTTTACTTAGTTTCTCTAAGATTGTGTTGTTGATTAATATTTATTAATCAGGGTTAATGATGCATGAATGAATTTAATTAATTGATAGTGCTTCCTTTATTTCTTTCTTTCTTTCTTTTTTTCTTTCTTTCTTTCTGATGATGACGATGACAACGATGATGATGATGCTCCAGTCACTACCACTGGCCACCGCATGCACATCCTCTGCTTCACCTCCAATGCCGACCACCTTCACCTCCAGCCCGACCACCTCCACCTCTGGCCGCCGCCACCACAGCCTGCTCGATCCACCAGTGTGGTGAGTGGTTAATTAATTAGATTTGTACTTAGTTTCTCTAAGATTGTGTAGTTGATTAATATTGATTAATTAGAGTTAATGATGCATGAATGAATTTAGTTAATTGATAGTGCTTTCTTTCTTTCTTTATTTATTTATTTCTTTCTTTCTTTCTTTTTGATGATGATGATGATGATGATGACCCTGTATACACCCATAAGCTCTATTTTTGACATTCAAAACTGAAAGACGGAGTACTACAAAATAGTGTGGTAACAAGAAAGAGAATATAGAACAATTATTATCGACTTATGAAACTAGACAACTCAAAGGAGAGGGGAGAGGTAGCCACACCGTCATTTTCTTGTCAAAAGTTGAGGTTGAGAAACTGTAGCACTGAGAGAATAGAGTGGAGCTCAAAGTAGGGAGAAACAGAAAGGACTAGAGAGATAGAGGATGTGATTGGGTGAAGGCTTGATGTGTAGGAGTGGGAAACATGAAGAATGTGTAGAGAGGTAGGAGAGAAATTTTGACGTTGGTACTTGTGTCCACGTCAGCAGAGGTTTACTATTGGTCCATGCAAACCAAAGTAGCATGCATGCACAACTCTCACCTTCACCCATGATAGTCGCTGACTACCAACCACCTCTCACACCTCAAGCACCACTTAGGTATGGTGTAATTCTAATAGGACTTGTAATTCTAATAGGACTTGTCAGGTCTAGGTCCCTAGGGTAAGTTGTATGGTGGGAGGAGGGTTAGGGTGGAGGGCCAGGGGAGGGTGAGGGGTGTGGTAGGGTGGGAGGAGGGTAGGGGTGGGGTAGGCTGGAGGGCCAGGGGAGGGGGAGGGTGGTGTGAGGAGGGTAGGGGTGGGATAGGTGGGAAGAGTGAGGGCTAGGGGAGGAGGGTAGGCATGGTATAGGTGAGATGAGGATCAAGGAAAATACAAAAGTAGAGGGAAGAAGGGGCTTTTATTAATATCTCTTACATGGTGCCCTAGTTTGACATATATGGCTAATGTAAGGATTAGTGTAATTAGCTTAACAGATCCAATGAATAACTTAGTTATCATCCTCATCATCCTCATCATCATCAATTATTTCTCCGACATGAATACAAAATAACCCATCGTTGTTGTGTGATGTTAGTATTTATATTTATATTACTTTTTCTCAACATTTTACATTGTTGTAGGCATAATGGCTTGGGCCTCTACCCCAATGTTACTATTCCCTATTGAAGAATAGTTGGACAACATTCTAGATGATCGTTCATTAACACAACTCACTATACTTAAACATTGGCATTATCTAAACGGAAGACGCTACACGACTAGTGAAGTGACCCTAAATTTTGGAATTTCAACTTCTGTTATCAAGGTTAAGTATGATGTTGATGGGAATCTTATATCAACATCTAGTTGGTGTGAGTGGGTTCGGAAGATGGTATTGGCCCATAGTGATAAGAGTTTTCTTCGTTCGGTTGGCCATAATACCATCAAGGTTTGGATAACCAACATCAACAACGAGACACCCGATCATCTGGTCCAATTTGAGTACTCCACAGAGGATAGCGATGACGATGACGATGATGATTATGATTGCTGATTTTGGACCATGTTGTTGTTGTTTAAGTTGTGTATCTAGTCTAGTGTCTCTCTCTTCTCAGTTATTTTACTTATGTGCATGTTTAGGGGTACAACAACCCCCTTGTTTAGTTACTATTTTGGACAACAACACCGCTGCATGTTCATAACTATATTATGATGATGATGATGGAACTACAGGTTTCTAAACGTGTGTGATGAATTAAGTTATTAAATGTGCTTATACATGTGTTTGATGAATCATATGATTAAAAGTGCTTATACATGTATGTCAATCACATGATCCATATATAATATTGTCCATCTTGTTGATTTTATAGGTTTGTGGCTTGTTGTTGGCTGATATTAATGAATGTTGTAAACCTGTAGTTCAGAACTAAATTGCAGGTTATGCATCTTGCTGACCAACCATACAATAGACATGCAAACTAATAAGAAAAAAAAAATCTGAACATAGGCGTCGGTTATTAGTTTAAAACCGACAATAAAGACATACATCGTCAATTATTAGCAACAAACTGACATCTATGTGGCAATGGGTGTCGGTTATATATAAAAACTGACGCTGATGGTGCCCTTATTGGCGCGTTTTATTGGTGGCGGGAAGGGTTATATAGTGTCGGTTTTTGTGAAACATCGACGTCTTTAACTAGATATAGTGTCGGTTTTATTAAATAACTGACTCCTATAGTGCCCTTACTGGTAGGTTTTTGGTGGGGGGAAGGGTTATGGCATCGGTGTTAAAACTGACATTGAAGGGTTTGACTTTTAGCGGTGCCCACTTGGGTGTCGCTTTGAAATTGATTCAAAAAGCCTTAAATAATCAACACTAAAGGTCAGTTCTGTACTAGTGGACAGAGGATGGAAGGGTGAAATTTTTCCTATAGGGAAACATAGGCTTCTTCAAGTATTTATGAATATGAGAAAGAGTGAGATCATACTGCTTGTAGAAGGTCTCAGGGTCAACTAGGTCGAAATACTCAGGGTAGTTCTTCCTGCATGTATTAGTCATCACAATACTCGAGAAGAAGATGTTTAGGGTATCCTCAAAGACTTGGAATTTCTTCTGGACGATCAAGGAAGTGAGGACTACTTGAGAATTAGGTGGAGTATGAGTGTGCATAATTCCATTGCAATTTGACATAGAATTCATGAGCGACTTTTGTGCTTGTGATGGAATTGTTGTAGAACGCACATTTGACACACAAGGCAGAGTGGTGGTGATTGTATAGAAACTCGACTACTTGATTGATGACCCTTTTTCTATGTGGGGTTGGCTCAAAAAGGGAATGAAAAGGAAAATGATTCCTAGGAAGGATCTCCTTTTTTCTATTGAGATGCTCATCAGAGACAAAAAAGGTATCATCAGTATGAGACAAATTGGAAGGCGAAGATGGTGCTCCAGCTGGGGCTGCTCTCTTTCTCCTATTGGATGCCATTAAAATGAAAACAGAAGATGGAGAGAGAAAAAGCAAAGAAAAACACCACCACAAACAATCCACACACCTAGGGTTGATGGGAGAAAGGTCAAGAAAGGTCGATCTCAGTCAAACTATGGATAGGGAGAGGAAGGTTGTGGTTAGTTTTGAAAGCTTGAGGGAGCTAGAGGTTGGATCGGTCAATTTTTCTCTAGCTGAGAGGGAGATAAAACTGACTTATGTTTGCTCTAGCTCGGCTATTGGTCAAGTTTGTGACTCAAAAACTCGACCGATCGACTCTTGAAAAAAATCTCTCAGTCACTAATTGGTCGAGTAGGCAACTTGACTGATGAACTAACTGAACCAACATTAGAAATCTTAATTTGTATCCATTAGAGTTCTAATTAAATTTATTTTTAAATTGAAATTTTCATTTTAAATAGACTAAGGAACATATCACTCATCATTGGCTACTTTTTTGCGATAAAACAAGCGTTTGTGAAAAATACCCAAAAAACAATAGAAAAACAAGGTGAAAAGAACATGAAAGTTGATTTTTAGCATGTTAGCAAGCAATGATGAGCAAAAGCATAGGCAAAGCATATAGGATAGGTGAAAACTAGCTAGAAGGCATATCAGATTCATTCAAAGAAGCTATGAGCAGTTTAGATCTAATAAAATTAAAATGCTCTCTAGCTAGAGGTTTAGTGAAAATGTCCACCAACTGATTTTTCGTGTCTACATGTGTGATATAGATATATTTTTTAGCAATGTGATCACAAAAACAATGATGATGAACATATATATGCTTATCTCTACTATGCAAGATATATTATATGACAAGTTAATTGCACTAGTATTATCACAAAAGATAGGAGAAGCATCAAAATGAATGTTAAAGTCTTGGAGCGTTTGATTCATCCATAGGACCAGGGCACAACAACTCCTGACAGCAATATATTCAGCCTCAGAGGTTGATATGTTTCTTGGAAAACCAAGAGACCAAGCATGGTCTTAGGAGAAAGAAAGTGTCACTTGTGCACTTTCTATCAATCAAGCATCCTGTATAATCCACATCACTATAAGTCGTAAGAGTAAAGTCCCTTGACTTGGGATACCATACACCAAAATTTGGAGTTTTGCTAAGTACCTTAAAATACTCTTAATATCTATAAGATGTGATTTCTTAGGATTTGATTGAAAGAGAGAACACAAGCTAACACTAAACATTAGATCATGTCTAGAGGAAGTTAAGTAAAGTAAACTTCCAATCATACCTCTATAGAGATTCTCATCTACCTTCTCACCTTCTTCATCTTTGTCAAGTTTGGCGGTGTTTGACATGGGTGTGTCCATCGTCTTGGTGTTCTCCATCCCAAAGCACTTCAGTAACTCACTTGTGTACCTACCTTGGTTTATGAAGTTCCCATCTTTAGTTTTCATGATTTGAAAGTCGAGGAACAATGTCAGCTCACCCATCATACTCATCTCAAATTCACTCTGCATGAGATCACTAATTTTTTTGCAAAGATCAAGGTTGGTTCCGCCAAAAATAATATCATAAACATATATTTGAATGATAAGAAAATTGTTAGAAGTGTGCTTTAGAAAAAAGATAGAATCTACTTTTCCCATGATATATCCATGATCTAACAAAAAGTTCTTTAATTTCTCATACCAAGCTCTAGGTTCTTGTTTTTGTCCATAGAGAGCTTTTTGCAATAAATAAGTATGGTTAGGTAAACTATCATATTCAAAGCTTGGGAGTTGTGCAACATACACTTCCTCCTCAATTGTACCATTCAAAAATGCACTTTTAACATCCAATTGTTAAAGAAGAAAGTTTTTGTAACTAGAAAAAGCAAGCAACATACGAATGGACTCAAGTCTAGCTAGAGGTGCATTAGTTTCATCAAAATCTATACCTTCATGATGATGGTAGCCTTGATCCACTAACCTTGCTTTGTTCCTTACAATTTTGCTTCTTTCATCTAGCTTGTGGTGGTATACCCACTTGGTGCGAATGATCTTTCTATCACTTGTTCTTGGCACTAGGGTCCACACTTTGTTCTTTTCTAATTACTACAACTCTTCTTGCATGGCTAGGATCCATTCATCATCCCCAAGAGCTTCTTTAACATTCTTTGGATCGAGTTGTGAGATGAAGGTGTTGTTGGTTTGTTCTTTGTTGAATGCAACCCGCATCTTTACTCTTTCAAATGGCTTGAGGCGTCATGTTGGAGCGTAGGAGCATGGGGACGATGGCCGCATCATTCTCTGAGGTCGAGGGTGAATCCCGCTTCCATAAAGACCACAAGTAGACCCCCTCGTTGCTCTAGGGATAGAGGTACACCTAGGTTAGGGTTATCATGGAAGGAAGAAGGAGAAGACGTTAATGACACGTGGGGTTTTCTGTCCCTTCGAACCAGGGCTCTACCCCATATATAGCGGTGAGAAATGAAGCCCTAGGTAGGTTTATACATGACTCAAAAGAGTCCCCTTTCCAAAAGGATTCATATTCTTTCTAGGAGAAGTATTCTTCTCTCTCCTCATTAACCTTTTGTTAAGAATTATTTCATGGATAATTGGAAAAATGAAAATCCTTTCTCTTATTATCATTGTTCTTGCATTTTAATCCATTAACCACGAAATTATATTTCCTTTTGTTGAAACAATACTTCTTTTTAACAATACCTCATAATCATTCATTATGCATCATATTATCTTCTTATTTGACTTTATTGGTATTTTATCTTTCCTCTTTCTTCATTGGGACTGCTTGGATCCCAAGAAACTCTATTATTTCGAAATTCCTTTTCAAGGATACTTATTACCCTTCTAGATGCATCTATATGCATTATTTTGCATTATCATGTTTATTTCTTATTAAAATATCTCTTTTTGAGGATTTCTCTTTAGTTATCTTTTATTTTCCTCATTGGTATTCCCTTTATCAATAGTAATCCTTGGGATACGAAATTCCACCAAGGATAATTCAATTATACCTATTTTCACTTGTTTTCCACATTTTACCATTATTTTCAATTTCTTTCTTCATAAAGAAATATTTAATTGATCTTTTCTTTTCTTATTGCATTATCTTATGCAACTTTGGACTCCTCGGAACCCAAGGAACCCAAGAGGAATGAAATCCTCTTTGGATGTGCCTTTTAAAGGTTTCCACATTTTTCTTTTCTCAAATATTTAATTATTCATTCACTAATTGAATTTTCTTATTATTTGGGCCCAATAGACAATAAAGCCCACAACACAAACATCAAGGCTATTGTAAACAAGATCCATTTATTCAAAATGCATTATATCATTATTCGTTGAAATATCCTTAATATGAGAAATTACATTTCTCACCAAATGAACCCAAAAATTGGGGTTGTAACAAACAACAACTTCACCTTCACTCGGAGTAGCTCACTTCAACCTTTTCTTCTTTGGGAAAGGGGGTAGGGAAGATGGAATGGAATGAGAGATTTATAAGAACTTAAAAGTAGCTCTCTTACAACTGGACTAACTCAATCATAATGAAGAAATGTTTTGTAAATGAGAGTGAGAGAAAGGGGCTCAAGGAGTTGAAACACACTCAACTATAGAAAGGACTTAGAATGGCATGAAGGATCAAACTTGGAATGAACTCAAAGGGGTCCTATTTATAGTTGGGGGTGTTCCCTTGAGTGTGGAATTACTTAAGGGTGAAATATAGATATTTTTCAAGTTACAATGGATTATTCTCGCTCAAAACAACTCTCTAACGGTGATAATCACTTTTTCTGTATGTTCTGTACAATACATTCAATCGAGTTTCAATAAAGGTAACTTGACCAATCCACTAAGTGACAAAGTCAATTTTCAAACTATCAATCAAGTTTGTTCTAGGAAACTCAACCAATGAGTTAAAAAACATTTTTCTGAGTTGATCGATCGGTTGAGTTTTGTGAGTGTTCAACTCGACTGATCGATCATCTTCAGAAAATCCATCACTAGATTGGCCGAGTTTCCAACTTGATTGATAAACAACATGTGACAAATTTTTTAAATTGATTTTTGAGTAATCAAACGTTGGAATTAAGTGTCGCTAATTTTTTCTCATCTTATTTACAAGTCATATCATTAATACAAGTGATTAAAAAAATCATCTAAGGTCATTTGGAGTGATTTCCCAAAAAGCACACTTGCATTGGTTTTGACTTGAATTTGGACAAGCTAGGGCTTGAGTAATTTGATCATTTGCATGTACCTAATGCCTAAAATCAATCTTGAACAAACATATTAGATACATAGGAAAGGAATGGTTAGTTCACTATCAAAATTATGGGTTATGTATAACTCTCAAGTCAACAGATGGTATGTTCACTTTTATGGGGGGTATGATGACCACAACACAAGCATGTGCCATGCCATGCCTTGGCTCACCTTGTCATACCATCCCAACCCACACCTTGTTGGAGAGTGTCGGTATAGGCTACTACAATGACAAGTGTCTTGTAAAATGTGGGAAGTGACTTTAATCTTCTATCATTTTGCACAAAATGATAATTAGTATTTGCTTTTCAATTATATTTATAATATTTTCATAAATGATTTTTTAAATCAAATAGAAAAGTATCTCTTTGGGTACAAAAGAGAATATGTATCTCCATCATTCTATAAATTTACAAGAGAGTGGGAAGTCTCGCGTGTTCTATAAATAATGTTTGGGCACTTAGGTGTTGAACAAACACTTCTTGCACTTGTGATTATCTCTTGGCATTGAGTTTTGCCTTGCATCTGTAACCCCTCATCCCCCACCCTAGTTCCTTCTTACAGTGTTCTTCTCTTGTGTGAACAAAGTAACTTATCCAACTCTACTACCTTTTCAAAAATTTGAATTATTGGGTGGTTCTATCTAATGATCATTGAGCCAGTGTTATAACCTCAATTTTTCTAATTCAGAATTGAAATGTAATTTCTCCTTTTAAATAAATACAAACAAATAATTGTGTGATTTAATTTAAATGAGTGGATTTCCTTACTAATAGCCTTGTTGTTTGATTTTTTTGTCTTTATTGGCTATTGGGTCCAATAACAAGAAAAAGGAAATAAAAGGAAAAAAAGAAATACAGTTAATAAAAGGATATTTAAGAAAAGGAGAAAAGAAAAAGGTAGAACCCTCTAGAAGGCTAAGAGGTAGCCTCCAAAGGTATATTTCATACCTTTGGGATTTCTTGGGTTCCAAGGAGCCCAATTTGCAAAATAATAAGAAAGGAAAGAGAAAATACCAATTAAAATTAGCTTTATTAAAAGATAACTTGCTTATGAAGAAAATACCCTTTTCCTTTGAAATTTGGGTCTCAATTTTGGTATACGAGTATATAATACCAATCCAGAGTTTCCTTTAAATTTTGGTAGAAAAAGGATGCACGGCTTATGAGATATTAATTTTTGAAGTTATCATAAAGTCGAAAGGAATTTGTGCCATGATTAAATTTGGGATTAAAATCCTGAATTTTGGTTATTAAGCACGCACTCATGACCATTGGATCCACAACTTGGGTTAAGTCCCATTCTCATAAGGACTGCGAGCGCAAAGTCCAAATAGTGGGAGTTTTGATCGAAGTTTTCTCAAATTTGAGGCAACCAACAAAGCAATAGAGGAGTCCATCTCCTTCAAGAGATCGTTCTGAACATAATCACCCTAAGGTCGGTGGGGTTTGGTGGAGGATTGAATGAATCCCCAAACACTAGGAGTCGAGGACTGACCCCATATATAGGGGAAGATACTCCGTGGGACCGGCGCATCTACAAACTTTGATTGTGTGTTAGGAGAGCGACGACGAGTGTTTTTATGTGGTTAATTCGATAGTATACCCTGTTCTTCCTCCTCGATGACAAGAAACTCTCGTCAGAGCACTAACAGCTCGTTGGCGGTGAAGAAGCAAAGCAAGCCAGCAATTGAAGGGTTGGACAAGTTTGTGAGGAGAAGACAGAGCTCTTAGACCAATTGGATTGATCACAAGTGGACAAAAGCTCAAAGTAAACCAAAGAGTTGACCGCAGCTCACGACAGGCAACTCGTAAGAGGTTGAAGATGACGTCTAGTCAGTTTACCAAACTACCCTCCCGATCCTTCATCCCAGGTAAGGGCAAACTCGTATTGAGTTTCTTTTGATTCATGAGCGAGGTGCACGTCGTAGATCGTCATATTTTGTGTGGTCCAGCGGACCACTGATCGAACGACTGAGGTTTATTGCAATTTTTGGAAAGTAGTTTCTCTCTGCTAGCAAATCCAAGAAAATATTTTTCATTGCAAAAATTATAGAAATTAATAGGAACGTCAGATGAAGAAACTTTATATATGAAAAATGATAAAAAAATATGTGTAATATGATAAAAATAGTTTTAGCATCTGATTTCATTTCTAATTGCAAAGGTACCTTGAGTTGATCATGAAGTGCATTAAATTTAGGTTAAAAACTCTAATGATGATTAGATATCAAATCTAAGATGCTTAATGGGTTAATTTGAGTATTAATAACCCGTTAAAAAGAAAAGTAAGGATTGAATCTGAAATTAGATTATAATTGGTTTGTTTTTGGGTTTTAATCCATGAATCTATCATTATACATGTAGAAATCCTAATTTAGGGTAAAGAAGGAAATTAACTTGAACAATCCGAATTATTTGGGATAATGTTGTTATATATTGATCCTAAGCCTGTTAGGAGGAATATGACAAGATAAATAGGGTTTATACTTAGATTTGTTTAATTAGGGTCTGTAGTATCAATAATGACGATAAAACTTAATGAAACCCTAAGAGGAAGTAGGAAACCCTAGGAAGTGAGTTCATATGAGTATAATCCAAGAAAGTGAATAGTGACTAAATTATATGATTGTTTTAGGATCATTTCTTGTGTGAACTACTTGTTTGCCTGGATATTTCCTTGCTTGGACTATTGTTAACTTGTTGATTTGACTAAACAGGTATGTGGATATTTATGAATAATCAGTTTAGTTTCATGGCATTTCCCAAACATTTTATCGATTAGATGCAACCTAAACTGTTGGATGTTTAATTCTGCAATCCTATGAAGTCCCTATGATTATCATAATTAATTATATATGTGTATTCTCGAACCTACATGCCACCCTATTATAAGTTGCATGACCAAGCCCCAAAGGGAAGGTCTATTCGATCAAGCCCCAGAGGGAAGACCATTTCAAACCTGGTGAGGTGACCCCAGGCACCAAGCTCAAGATGGAGAAGGTGGCCTTATGTCCCTTGCAAGGCAAAAACCCTAAGAGAGGGTAGTCTAGGGTTTACGGAAAAAGTGGTTGTGAATGTCACATTGAAAACGTAATTTGGATTGTTAATAATTCATTTGTGATAATTAGGTTGTTAGAAACCATTTGTGAAAATTTTGATTGTTCCCCACATACCAGTATAGAAATATACTGACCAATGTTTTGTTTGTCGACGTTTTAGGTACATTCTGAAAATGGACAAATAGTAAATCAAAATATTGTGAAGATACAATTAACCTGTAAGGAGGATTAGTTAGCTTAGAATTTTACTGTGGATAGAAGTCTAGATCCAAATTTTACAAGGTATGCAAAAAGATTTATTTTATTCCAACTTTTCAATTTAGTAATAGTACAATTTGATAATTATTTTTGATTAAATGTCAAACCATGGATCCTGAAATATTGGGATAACATCTTCGTCCTTTCAGTATCCCTTCATTGGGGGTTACTGGGAGGCGGGGTCGTTACATTTTGTTACAACCCCAATTTTGTGTTCATTTGATGAGAAATGTAATCTCTCAAATTAGATATATTTGGACAAATAATGATGTAATAGACTTGATGATTGTGTTGTGGGCTTTATTGGCTATTGGGCCCAATAATAAGGAAATTCAATTAACAAATGAATAATTGAGTTTTTGAGAAAAGAAAGATGTGGAAACCTCTAGAAGGCAAAAGAGTATAATCCAAAGTTGGATTTCTTGCCTCTTGGGACCCAAGGAGTCCAAAGTTGCAAAGAAAATGTAATAAGAAAGGAAAAGATCAATTAAGTATTTCTTTATTAAGAAAGAAATTGAAAATAATGATAAAATGTGGAAAATAAGTGGAAAGAAGTATAATTAAGTCATCTTTGATGAATTTTCATATCCATGAGGCTTTTAATATTAAAAGGAACTCCAATGAGGAAAATAAAAAGAAAGATAAAGAGAAATCCCTGAGAAAAGATATTTTGATAAGAAATGAATAAGAAGAAAGAGAAAATAGATGAAAAATAAGTAAAACGCTAAGGAATATTCCCAAGATGGGATTATGAGCCATTAAGGTCCCTTGAGGATCAAGGAATTCAAAATAACAATTTAATGGCAAAGAAAGAGGGAATACCAAATTAAATTGGCTAAATTTAAAAGGATATAACTGAGTTTAGAAAAGGAAATCAGATCGAACGATCCCCTAGGGGACCTGTCTCAAGGAGAAACAGAAGTTTCCCCAATATGCTCGAGAGTCGAATCCTGAGTGGGGAGGGACTCACATAGACAGACCTATATATGGTCCTAGGAGGATCCCAAGATCAACAACAGACCTCTTGGAGTCGTGTGAATCAGTCGGGCTGCCGATTCCATTGTGGGAAACATGGGTTTGCTTCCCTAGCGATGCAGTACCCTGTCACCCATCAATTTTTGTGACCAAACTAAATGATGCACCTACGGAATATCTGAGGGTTGCTTTGACATTGGCCGGTCCTAGTGGAGCGATGGCCGCCTCAGCTTGGTCTCCGTTGCCCTAGAGCCCGGGGTCAATGACCTGGTTGACCATGGCGGGGCACTGCTCGTAGGAGAAGAACCTGCACTCAAGGAAGGAGAAAAATAGGGGAAAATACCCCTCTACCCCTGACAATCATAAAGGAACCAAAGGGCGTGGAGGTCTTTTTGACATGTTTTGAGCCCAACAAGCATGGAAATAAAAAGAGCTTCGCTTGGCTGACGTGGCGGCCAAGGATTGGCCTAAAAAGGTATATTCTTCACAATTAAGCAATTAATTATTTGTAGCTCCGATGATAGAAAGTAATCATGAAAATTGATCAGAAAAACATAAAGAATACAATAAAAATATAATTGGAACTTGATATTGCTTGCAATTTTAAAAGTACACCAAGTTATCAGATTTAATGTATTAAGTTGTGGTAAAACCACAATTTAATATGGAACTCAGATTTAATGACTCTTTTGGGTCAATTTGGTTAGGAACCTAGATTTTGAGAAATATTAACCTATTAACAATAAAAGGGAGAGTTAATTTTTGAAAAAGGTAGTTTCATGCTTACTTTAGGGTTTTATGCACATGTTTATGTTTAGAAACCCTAACTTGAGAAAATATGGGTTTTAATGAGTTAAATCCGAAAATATAGTTATAGAACTGAGTTTTCATGGTTATAAGCTATTTTGAGTATAAAGGTTCCTAACTGTGGATAAATACCCTTAATATAATAATTAGGGTTTTCTAATGGATAAATGTAGAATTAATGACAAGTAGAGCTTATATGTGAATTAGACCATAATGAACTGTGAATTGATGATAAACGAGCATAATGACTTTGTCATGGGTTAAAGAGGATAAAAATGGTAGTTTTAATGAAAAAAGGCTTAATGGAAATATATAATGGTTAATTGTGCCTTAAATCCAAAACCGAGGATTAGGTGTTGAGATAATTAGGTTTTGTGATCAATTGCGTTAAATTAGGGTTTAAAATAGTAAAAGATGAAGGGAAACCCTAATTGCAATGGAAACCCTAAAAGTGGACTAGAAATACTAGGAAGCGAGCTACATTTAATGGATCTTGATGACATGAGTAATAATAGGAAATTGCATGATTATTTCAGGATCTTGATATGTGTTCTTGCTTGCTTGGATTTCTTATTGCATGGATTATTCTATCTCAAAATCAGCCTGACATGTATGTGGTTACGCTTATGATTATCCCGCATTAGTTTTCTGAGGATTTTATCGATGTTTACATCGTGGCTTGAATTAATTGTTGGATGAATTTAATTCATACAAATTATAATATGGATATGACTATCACATAAGATATGTGCCTACTAGCTCAGATCTTGGTCCCCTCTGTGGCTTAATAGTTGACCTAGTACATGGCTACCTATGGGGTTGGTCCATCAGGTCATTGGATGACTTAGTACATGGCTACCAATGGGTAGGTCCATCAAGTCACATTGAGTTAGATATTGGGCTACCTTTGGGTAGTGCCATGCGACTCTATTACCCTAGGTATTGGCTACCTGTACGGTAGGACCATGGGGGTAAGAATCTACCTAAAAGAGAGGTAGCATACAAGTCCACTGTAGGGATAGCACAGTGTTAGGGGATAGGTAAGGATTGAGTAGTATGGTTTAAAACATATTCCTGGCTGTTAACTGATAATTGGTTGATTACATTGTTATTATAGTTGCATGATTATTGTTTCCACCACATACCAGCTTCTTGCTGACTGACGTTTTGTTTGTCGGCGTTTTAGGTACAAGTGAAAAGAACAAATAGTAAAGTGGCATATGTGGAATTAAATGAGGATTAACATGCACAAGAGGATTAGTTAGATTAGTATCTTCATGGATAGAAATTTAGAAATCCCAGTTTTTAAAAGGTAAGAAAAGTTTTATTTTATACCAGTTTTCAGTTTAGTTGGTAAAGTTTATTAATTGTTATTGATTATTGTTGAACCTTTGATCCTGTGAATTGGGATAATGGCTCTGACCTTCTGGTCTCCTTTAATTGGGGGTTACCGGGAGGCGGGGTGGTTACATTTGGTATTAGAGCAAAGGTTCCTCACTTAATCTTAATAATTATTAAATTTTACAAATTCTGTAGAACCCAAGGGAGTTATTAGAGGATTATCCGAAAGACAGAGGTGTCTAGAAAAGGATCATGATTGGGGGCTGGAAATATTTTCCTCCGCACCGCTAGTTAGAATACAAGGACTCCCGAATCCATGTGACTTCCTGGACAAAGTCTTAGGGTATGATTCGAAATAAGATACCTTTAGGACTCTCTCATCTTGTTCATCCCTTCTCAACTCAAATTCTGTTAAGGACCTTAAGGATTAGGGTTTACTCTCTTCTTCTCACCTTCTTAAGGTATGGGTAAGGCTGATAAGGATTAAGGAATCATCTACCAAATTAATAAAAAACATGTAAATAAGATGTATAGGACATACACTTAATAGAGTAAGTGTAAAAGAATAGATACATCCTTAAGTCGCATGACACGAGTTGTCATTTCCCTTAGGAGAGACCTGAGGATAGACCTCCTTGTCTGGAGGATGAGTAAAGAAAGTTAGTCTTGGAGGTAGAGATCTCCATTAAAAGTAAAGGCATGTCACATCCTTTGAGGATGATGTTAACCCTAACCCTAAGTGGAGGTTAGAGAGAGACATGACATGCTGAGTTAGATGCCATGGTAAACCAGGCGTTTGGATAGACTTGCCTTGGGTGCCATATGAGCCATGAGAGGTTGGATGATCGAGTACCCTTGGCATACCAACCCTGGGAAGGGTTGTGCATGTTTGAGCGGAAGATAGCTCCTTCATGGATGAGATCAGTGAAGAACCTATAGAAACCATATGGTCTGTTGCAAGTAGGATATAGATTGAACTCAGAGTACGTTAGTAGTATGAGAAATAGGTTGGAACCCTGGCCAGGAGAGTATGAAGGATGGCTTATGAGATAAGTGTAAGGGGTTATGGATAACCTTGAACAAGCATAAGTTTGAACATAGGCTTCAACATGTAGAGGTATGCTTTTGAGCTTGATCTGCCTTGGAGAGAGAACCTCTCTTAGTAAGGTTGCTTGTAGGGTTGGCTCTAGAGAGAGAGAAGGAAACCAAGCAAGAAGGTTGGAAGCCTAAAACCCTGAGATATGAGGAACAATGGGGAGTCGAGGATGATGCAACCTAAGTGGATGATAGTGGTTGCCTCATGCATGAACCCTGGAGGCTGATGATATCTTGGTTGCCTTGAGAGGAACCAAACCCTAGAGAGAGGATGACACTTCTAGTACCTATGGTATAAGTGATTACCTGTTGGATGAGATAAAGAGTGCTTTAGACCCTGAGGACGTTTAAGTAACCAGTTGTGAGGCATTATACCTAGTTGGTTGTCCTTGAGGAGGACTCAACTCTAAGGTGTTGCCTATATAAAAGATCATGGAAGTACATGACATACCCTGGACATGCTTGATTCATGGTTAAGAGATTGAATATGCAGCTGGACACCCAAAGGTGGACCTAGGGTTTATAGGCCTAAGAGGGGAAGCAGTGTACCTGATGCTCATGATGAGATTTGAGTCTCTATAGCTTCGAGCTTGTGTAGAGGAAAAAGAAACCCCTTAAGTTAAGGGTATGTTTGATGAACCCCTCCCAACTAAGTTGGTCTAATGTTGAGGATGAGAACAAGTGTGACCTAGCATGGTTTAGTAGGTATGCTTATGCTTTAGTAGCTGCTGGATTAAGCATGCTCATATAGATGTAAACCCTAAGGATGTTTGTGACCTTGGTTGTCAAGATTTGTAGTTTCCTCCCATCCTGGGAGAGGGACCCTTTTGTAGGGTGTATACCAGTTTTGTTGGTTTTGAGGTAACCTAAAAAGGTTTCATAGGATCTTGAGAAGCTAAGTGTTAAGTACATGGTATGAGAATGAACCTATAAACCCATAGATAACCATCTCTAAGCACGTGTGGATGTGTTACCATGGAGATAATTGGTATGGGGCCTGACCAAGGTAGGCAGGTTGCCATGACCCCTATGAAGAGATGAAAGTCATTCATGAATGCAGAGAGAGATGATGAAGGATTGGGTAAGGTTATAAGTTGAACATGTACTATGTTAGAATCCTAAGTCTATCCAAGGGTCAGGTAGGGATAAGACCGATGTAAGTAGGAGTTGTCTAATTCCCTAGTTGCACATGACCATAGGGTCGAGAGGTAACAACTATCCTTGTCTAAGGGCCATGGGTTAGGAGATTGATCACCTTCATGAACTCATGGGACCCAAAGGTTGGATGAGTAGGGCACTCTCTGGATGCATAAGGGAAGAGGGATGACCTCAAAGGTGCCGGCACCCTAAAGACCTAGAGGAGATGACCAAGGATTGTTCTTGGACCAAGTAAGTTCGAGACCAGTTTCCCATGGAAGTAATTTTGATATAATGATGTTTGTGATGTAGAGACATAAGTTGCACGTTCTAAGTTAGATTTGAAGGTGTACTGGCAAGGTGGGATGTACCATCTCTACTCTTGTAATAGGAAGAACTATGTATTTGGATGGCCTCCAAATGCTTATTTCTTCTTGTTATGGGATTGAGAGATGGGACAGTATGCATGCCATACATCAAGGATAAAAGATGATGCGAGTTGGAACATTACTACGAGGTATGAGGACAAAGATGATAACATACCTTGTGGAGTGGATAGTAAATGGATGGTTTACAAACACTTAGAACATTAAGGAAATCATCTTGTGAGGATGTTTTATCATGAGCTGAGTTGAATCACCATGAGGATGAGATTAGAATTTCTTGATAAAGACAAACTTAGAGTTGGAGATGAGATGATAAGTAGAATACATGGAGGTGTATGTCTTCCACATTACCTAATACCTAAGGATGTGAAGTGGTAATAGATGATTTGGTTGAAATATAACTGCCTAATTTGGCTAGAGACTAGAAGAGGTTGTTAGGCTAACCCTAAGTCTGGAAGGGAGATGTGTATGGCTAACACTCAGATGTAAAGAGATATGTTGAACAAGTTAATGGTTGTTTGGTTAGCCAGCATAGGCTTTGATTCAATGAATAGATGGTGGTAGAAGCTCAGATACACTTCTTTGGATAGGAAGGTAATAAAACCCTATTGAGAGTGGTTTAGGGTTTTTGAGGAATCGATCTTAAGGAATCATGACATATAGGAGATCATGGTTTTAAGATCACCAAACACTGTGATACTACAAAGATAGTAAGTGATAATAGCACTTTGGTTGCTTGATGTAAAGTTGCATGTAGAATGTGGTCATGCAAGCCAAGAGTGGAGGACGAACACCAGTAACCCAGTGCTTTGACTTAGAGGTTAAAGAATCCCCGAGAGGGAATGGGAATTCATCACTACAGATGTGGTGGTAAGTCTTCCCTAGACCAAAGAAGGTCAAGATGCAATATGGGTTATGGTAGATCACCTTACCTAGATGACATGAGAAAGAAAGAATGTTGTCAAGGAACATATTCGGTTAAACTACACCATGATGCAAGTTCAAAATTTCTTGAGTATGACCTAAAGGTTCACTTCCATGAGGTGGAAGTAAATACATGAAGAACACGATGATAGTATAGTTATCACCCCTAACTAATGGTTAGTATGATCCAGACTAGAGGGTCTAATGAGAGCAAGTGTGCTTTTTTAGGGTGATACAAAGAGACATTTCTTAAGATGTGATGTTAACCACCATAGCCTTTATTGGGATGAAAGAAGTTCTATAAGGTGGTTGTGTCGGTCACCACTTCATTATGATGATGTTGGTGAAGGAGGCCTCACGAAGGTCAGAAAAGAACCACAATGTGTACAGATGAAGTCGCTTGATCATGCAATGGCTGAGAGAGAGCTCAAGGGTGACATGAGTCATGAGTTGATGCAAAGCAGACTGACATGCAGTTCACAGTGGGAGCATATAATGTGAAACTCCGACCCCTCTGAGCTACAACCGAGAAAGCTGAGTCCCTGATATATGGGTCCATTTGAGATGGATTGGTGGAGAAGGTCATGTTTAGCCTTACCCCTCAAGATAACATGATGTATAATGTATTACATGAGTCTGATCTAGAGCACTATGTGAGGTACCCAAGCCATGTGCTGAGCCCTGAACCTATTCAGCTTTTGAAAGGCTGAAATGTCCTGAGTCACCTATGAGGGTATGATATACCAAGGTGAGAAAGAAATTAGATGGAAGAATATGAGATGATGAAGGTTCTTGGGACGAACCAAGGAAATGGTGAAGCCACATGGGAGCCCTGATGGACATAAGAAAGACTTATCCTATATGTCTGTTTGCTTGATTGAATTTTGAGGACAAAATTCCTATAAGAGGGGAAGGATGTTACAACCCCAATTTTGGGTTCATTTGATGAGAAATGTAATCTCTCAAATTAGAGATATTTGGACAAATAATGATGTAATAGCCTTGATGATTGTGTTGTGGGCCTTATTGGCTATTGGGCCCAATAACAAGGAAATTCAATTAATAAATGAATAATTGAGTTTTTGAGAAAAGAAAGACGTGGAAACCTCTAGAAGGCAAAAGAGTATAATCCAAAGTTGGATTTCGTGCCTCTTGGGTTCCTTGGGTTCCAAGGAAGCCAAAGTTGCAAAGAAATGCAATAAGAAAAGAAAAGATCAATTAAGTATTTCTTTATTAAGAAAGAAATTAAAAATAATGATAAAATGTAGAAAATAAGTGGAAGGAAGTATAATTAAGTCATCTTTGATGAATTTTCGTATACATGAGGCTTCTAATATTAAAAGGAACTCCAATGAGGAAAATAATAAGAAAGATAAAGAGAACTCCCCGAGAAAAGATATTTTGATAAGAAATGAATAAGAAGAAAGAGAAAATAGGTGAAAAATAATTAAAAGGCTAAGGAATATTCCCAAGATGGGATTATGAGCCATTAAGGTCCCTTGAGGATCAAGGAATTCAAAATAACAATTTAATGGCAAAGAAAGAGGGAATAGCAAATTAAATTGGCTTAATTTAAAAGGATATATTCGAGTTTAGAAAAGGAAATCAGATCAAACGATCCTGTAATGACCCCACCTCCCGGTAACCCCCAATTAAGGGAGACCCAAAGGTTAGAGCCATTAATCAAATAACATGATCAAAGGTTTAACAAAGAATCAATGATAATTATGAAATTCTACTAACTAAACTGAAATTTGGTAGAAAAATAAAACTTTGCTTACCTTTTTAAAAATTTGGACATCTATCTATCCACAGCTTGAATTATTCTATCTAATCCTCCTTGCACTTTATTTCTTTATTTCACGATGTGTCATTTTACTATTTGTGCTTTCAGGATTACACCTAAAATGCCGACAAACAAAATGTCAGTCAGCAATTGCTGGTATGTGGAGGCAACCAAAATTTCACAATTAAGTCTAACAATTTAAATATTGCAATCAAGAAATTTAGCAAGTCAATTTACATTTTCCATGTGACATTCCCCACCGCTTTTGCCCTAACCCTGGAATTACCCCCTTTTTGGGTTTCTCTTTTGCCATTGACTTAAGGCTCCCTTCTCAATCCCGAGCTTGGTGCCTAGGAGTCACCTCTCGTGGTGCTCCATAGTCATTCATCATAGACCACCTTCTCATTCCCGTGCTTGGTGTCTGGGGTCACCTCTCATGGTGCCCATTGGTCTACCCTCCTGGGCCTGACCTTTATGGCATCTTCCATCGGGGTGGCATTTAGGTGCGGGAATACACATTTATATTAAATTGTGATAATCATAGTAACTTTATAATTGCAATATGAACATCCAAACTATTTAGTTGCACTCGATGTGATTAAACATCTGAGAATCCTTCGGGAAACTAAAGCGGTTATTCATAATTAACCACATACCTGTTAAGAAGACTTGAATGCATAAATAACCAATCAATCAGGAATCAAGCAAGCACACACACACAATTATTCCTAAAAAGGCATCCAATTTCTCTATCATTAATCATGTCATCTTGATCCATTAATCCTAGTTGTTTCCTAGGCTATTTGCCCTTTTTAGGGTTTTGAGCATAATTAGGGTTCCACTTCATCTTAATTACTTTAAACCCTAATTTCACAAAGTCACTTACAAACCCTAACTATTTCATTTTTCTTTTACAAAAGATTCTAAATTTATCTTTTAGCAACAGGAAACCTTAATTTCATATTATAAGCACCTTTCTTTTCTTTTTCTCTAATTTAGGGTTTCTAAACATATTAATCAACATATTAGGTTAAGAACCCTAAACCTTGCAATTCTATCATCAAAACAGGTTAAAAATCATCTTTAAAAATAATCAAGTTAAACATGTTCGAATTAACCCAACTGCAAGATTAAATATATCCTTTATCAACTATTAGAGTTTCTACCACAAATTAATACATTTTCTATCCAAAATAGGCACTTTTGCACAAATATGCATATTTTGGTGTCCAAACCATTTTTAATGTATTCCTTGTATTTTTCTGATCAGTTTTCATGCATCGATTTTCTTCATACGACTTTCCTAGCTCAAGATATGATTTTTAACAAAAAAAACCCTTTTTAATAGTTTACTTGCTATTTTACTGTAAAAAGCAGAACCACCCGATCCATGGGCCGCGGATCCACTGAGGATCTGATGGCTGTGGATGCGCACACCATGGATCGGGAACATTGCTTTAGTGGATCCGCGGCCCATGGATCGGGTGGTTCTGCTTGGATACAACAAAAGTCAACATTCCAGTCTTGGTTTGGCCCCGTATGAAGCTCTGTATGGTAGAAAGTGTAGATTGGACCAGTGAATTTACATAGTTCATTGAAACCCAAATTGCTTAGTGTGAATGTTGAGTTTAGAAATACACGACTGATAATGGTACGGTTTGGGTATAAACCCAGACAATACAGATTTTGTAAATCATCAGGTGCATGATTTCAAGAAAGTACGATAGCATTAAAATATGCAAATAAACCTAGTTGCATGCTTCCTGTTGTGTTAATGTGTGTAAATTGATATTTACATGAAATGGCACATTTCTCTGAAATATTACCAGACATTCTCAAGTATTGTTATTAAATTGTGTTGTGATATGTAATTAACTCTTAATTGAGCTAATTGATGCACAAACCAGGATTAGGGTGTAATTAACTCTCAAATATTATTATACCTATTTAAAATTTGAGCTAAATAGGAGTTATGGTTTGGGGTATCCACTAAAATTTGAAAAACGGTCAATTTGCAGTTCTCTCCTTCTTCTACCTCTCGTCTTCATTGTTGTAGCAACGACGGTCAACCGTGAGGTTGACTCTGGGCTCCTCTCCTCCTTTGCTCACACCGGTCATCCAGGAAGCTCCATCTCCCCTCTACGAACTCGACGATGCCTCCAATCGCTTGCCAAGGACACGCTAAGGTCGTCCCCTACTCGACAGACTCCGACGATGGTCTCCGAGATGGTGAGGGTGCAGGTCGAGATGAACAGGGCAATTGAACGCACCAAAGCACTCCTTGCTTCCCTCCGCAGAGTTTGGAGTAACAAAAAGGGATGTTGGTGCCTTGGATCACCCTCCCCTATATATAGGGTCGAGGAAGGCATTGTCTATTTTGGGCATTTCCACAAACGATGACTAAACCCAATAAAATTAGGGAGGAACCTTCACGATTTCCCCTCCTGAATCCAATGGGACCAACACCAAGTTGGCATGTCCATTGGATCGTGAGAAAACAGGGTAGGAAAGTTCCCCTGGAACTTGCAGACTCCTAGTCCGCTTGGGACTAGAGGATGAGCGTCCATCATTGGATTAAGATCCAATAGACCTCATTGCTCACATTCAAAGCAAAGGAAAGATTTATTCAATTAATTCAGAATTAATTCCCAAATTGAAGATAACTTGCAAAATCGATATCTCCCAAACCATAACTCCTATTTAGCTCAAATTTTAAGGGAACATTGCTTTAGTTATTGCCTAGCTTTGTACGAAATTGGGGAAACAAAAAGCAATGTATGAGAAGACTTCCTTCTCTCCCAAGTTCTCTCATTAATTAATCCAAATTAATTTGTATTCCTTTTTCCTTTGTGATTATATTGTTATTTTGGGTCCCTTGGACCTCAAGAAATCCCAAAGGCACGGATTCCCATATTGGGGATTATCTACTTGCCTTTATCTTCTTTTAATTATCAATTACTCATATTTCCTTTTTATTAATCAATTTGTTTTCCTTTTGAATTCTCTTTTCTTTTCAATTGGGCTTAATGGCCAACAAAGCCCACCATCAATCAATCAAGGCCATTTCATACGAAATCCATTGCAAATCAAAGAAAAGGTTTTCTTTTATTCATTAAAAGAGGATTACATCTTTCATTACACATTCAAGAAATTGAGGTTATAACATCCTCCCCTCCTTATAGGAATTTTTCCCTCAAAATTCAAACAATCAGACAAACAATTCAGGGTATTCTTTCTCCATGTCTGCCTTCAGCTCCCATGTGGCCTCATCCTCTGCATGGCGCTTCCAATGAACCTTTACCAACTCTATTTTCTTGCATCTGAGCTCTTTCACCTTGGTATCTAGAATCTACAAAGGTGTCTCAGGATAAGTCATCTTCCCTTGAAGCTCAATAGGTTCAATGCTTAGCACATGGCTCAAATCTTGCACATATCGCTTCAGGTTAGACACATGAAACACAACATGCATCATGCTATACCGAGGGGGTAACACCAAACAGTATGCAGCTTCACCAATCCATTCTAACACCTCAAACGGACCCACGTATCGGGGACTCAATTTTCCTCTATTATTGGCTATAGCTCGGAGCGGTCAGATTTTCAAAAACACATGCTCTCCTACAGTGAAATGCACATCAGACCGCTTTGCATCAACATATGACTTATGTCAATCCTAGGCTCTCTTCAACCTTTGCTTGATCAAAGCCACTTTATCAACATACACTTGGAGTTCATATGACCTCAACAGGGTCCTCTCACCCACATCATCCCAGTGAAGTGGTGACTGACACGGTCTTCCGTACAAAGCTTCATACAGAGGCATCCCGATACTGGCTTGGTAGTTTTTGTTGTAGGTGAACTCTGCTAACGGTAAGTATTGCTCCCATGAGCCACCCCAATCGATCACACAAGCTCTCAACAGATCTTCTAAGGTCTGGATTGTCCTTTTTGACTCACCATCCGTTTGGGGGTGATAAGTGGTACTAAACTTTAACCTGGTACCAAGTTCCTCTTGAACTTTCTTCCTCCACTTGGAAGTGAACTTTGGGTCTCTATTCGAAATAATCAATCCTGGTACACCATGCAATCGCACTATCTCTCTGATATACAGCTCAACTATGTCTGTCACCTTAGTAGTAGTCTTCAAGGTAAGGAAGTGTGTTGACTTGGTAAGACGATCTACCACGACCCATATCGCATCATGACCTTTCTTGGTCTGGGGTAGACCCACCACAAAATCCATGGTGATCTGCTCCCATTTCCACTCTGGAATTTCCGTTGACTGTAAAAGTCCGTCGAGTCGTTGGTGTTCAGCCTTCACCATCTAGCACGTAAGACAGCTAGCCACCCATGACGCAATGTCTTTCTTCATTCCTGGCCACCAGAAAAACCGTTGTAGGTTCTTGAACATCTTAGTAGTTCGTGGGTGCACTGTGTACTTGGATCCATGAGCCTCTTGCAAGATATGTTCCTTTATTGATGAATCCACTGGAACCCACATGCGATTCTCAAACCTGATTCCTCCGTCTACCCCCACGGATAGACGAGTCTATGGCTTCATCATCAAACCTTTCATCTTGTCTAGATCTTCATTGGTCAACTGTTCTGTTATGATCTCACTCAAAAACTCAGATTGAATCTGGATATTAGCCAACTGAACTCGGTCCTCTAACAGTTGTGGAGTCCATTCCACAAGTTCCTCCAAACTCTTCCACTGACTAGATAGAACAACTGCACACTTAAGCTGTTTCTGACTCAAAGCATCAGCCACGACATTTGCCTTACCAAGATGGTAGGCGATGGTGAAGTCATAATCCTTCATGTACTCCATCCATCGTCATGGTCGTAGGTTCAGATCTCTTTGTTTCAGTAGGTATTTTAAACTCTTTTGGTTGGTGAAGATCTCGAAGGTGGCACCGTACAGGTAATGCCGCCATATCTTCAAGGCATGGATGATAGCAGCTAACTCCAAGTCATGTGTCGAGTAATTCACCTCATTTGGCTTGAGCTGTTGGGAAGCATATGCAACCACATGCCGATATTGTTCCAACACACAGCCAAGTCCCATCTTGGAAGCATCAATGAATATCATGAAACCCTCATTGCCAGAAGGCAGAGTCAGCACAGGAGCGGTTGTCAGCTTCTCCTTCAAATGTTAGAAGCGAGCCTCACATATGTCAGACCACACAAACTTCACATCCTTCCGGGTTAACATGGTTAGCGGTAAAGTAGTCTTCCTTGATGAAGCGACAGTAGTATCCGGCCAACCCCAAGAAGCTACAAATCTTGGAGGGGATCTTCGATGCCGACTAGTCTGGAACTGCCGATACTTTGGTTGGATCTACGATGATTGTTCCTCTTGAGATGATGTGTTGAAGAAACATGACTCGGTCCAACCAAAAATCACATTTTGAGAACTTTCTGAAAAACTTATGCTTTCTCAGGATATCAAGGTCACTACCCAGGTGGTCACGATGTTGGGCTAGGACATCAGAGTACACCAAAATGTCATCTATGAACAATATCATAAAAGAGTCCAGGAAAGGTTGGAACACACTGTTCATGAGGTTCATGAAGACACTAGGTGCATTGGATAATCCAAACGGCATGACCACAAACTCATAGTGGCCATAATAGGTTCTGAAAGCTGTTTTGGGTATATCCTCACTTCTCACTCTCACCTGGTGGTGTCCTGATCTCAAATCAATCTTGGAAAAGACTGGAGCTGATTTGAGTTGGTCAAACAGGTCATCTATTCTAGGCAAAGGATACTTGTTCTTAATGGTTGCCTGATTGATCATCCGATAATCAATACACATCCGAAGCGACCCATCCTTCTTTTTCACAAAGAGAACTGGTGCTCCCCATGGTGATGTACTGGGTCGGATGAATCCTTTATCCAACAACTCTTGCAACTGGGTTTTCAACTCCAGCAACTCTACAGGGGCCATTCTATGGGGCGCCATAGATATAGGGTTAGTCCCATGAGCTAACTCAATCGAGAAGTCTACCTCCCTCTCAGGGGGAATCCCTGGTAGATCATCTGGAAACACATTCGCATACTCCTGAACCACCTCTATTTCCTGTAATGATTGCCTCTTAACCTCGTGTGTGGTAACTATGGCTAGGTAGGCTCGACAACCCTTGGACAGCATCTGTTTAGCTTTCAAAGCGGATATGTAAAGACTGGTTGTCGCATCTTTCCTTCCTCGAATGGTGAAATGTGGATAGCCAGTTTTCCTAGTGAGAATATTCTTTTCTCTACAGTCAATCTGGGCTCTATAGGTGGAAATCCAATCCATACCGATGATTACATCAAAATCATTCATATCGAGAAGGATAAAGTCAGTGGGAAGCTCATGGTTCAGGTACATTACTGGCAAGACCAGGGTTTTCAAAAGAGAGGTGTAAATACGACCACTCGGGGTTGTGACATCCAAAACATAACACAAATCCTTGATATACAAACCAAGCATAGTTGCCAAATTTCTCAAAATAAAAGTATTTGTAGAACAAGAATCAAAGAGTACTTTTACATTTTGTCCCATGACTTCCAGCAAGCCTACATAGTTATTCCATATCAGAAAGCTATTACATGGTCTACTGAACTAAAAGAAAAACTCTATGGGTTTTTACCCTCGATCAACCTATTAGCATTTGCCTGAGCTTCTGCATTATCAATGGCGAACACCCTAGCTTGCCTTCTCTCTCCAGTTGGAAATGCTTCGGCTGGTGCTCCTGCTAGAGGTGTTGCAGTTACTGGCAGTGCTGCCATGCGTTGTGACCCCAAAGGTTCCCTCAGGTCAGGCTGAGGGCAGTTGGCGATGAAGTGTCCTTCTTTCTGACATATGAAGCACACCATCTTCTAAAAGCGGCACTTCCCAGGATGTGTCCGTCCACAGGTGCGACACTGCTGGAGGCGACCACGTGGCTTACCTTTGTGCCCATGCTTTTTCTTGTTGTGGTTGCGTGCTTGTCCCTTCTTGTGTTCATTCCTCTACCCTTTATCTCCTTCAGTGAAACCCAAGAACCCTTTGGATTGGTTCTGTGCAGGCATCACCATCATTTCCATGTCCAAGGCGGTGTTGTAGGCTTCAATGGAGGTCTTTGGATTACTAGCCATCACATGAGGCTTGATGGCAGGGTGCAAACATTCTACAAAGTGGTCCACCCTCCTTTCTTCATCCAACATGTGTCCACAACGTTCCAGGAGGCAGGACCTACGACCAAAGTCAGCAACTGAAGAGCTTCCTTGAGTCATGCTAGTGAACACTCTTTCTTTCTCCTTCTTTGCTGAGACGGGGAGGAATCTGGCAGTGAAGATTGTCTTGAAGTCAGTCCATGCCATCGGTTCCTCACTTAGGTCTCTTCCCTTGATATGGTTCTCCCACCATATCTTGGCTGCATCATCCAAAAGGTGAGTAGCAAATAGAACCTTCTTATTCGGCTGCACCTCGAGCATACAAAAACCATTCTCAACTGCAAGTAGCCACGCTTCGGCCTTGTCAACCACTTCATACTTGTCTTCTCCCCAGAATTTCTCGACATTCAGCTTGACGAAGTCCAGGATGGTGGCTCCAAGTCAAGCATGAACTGGAAGTGGCTCACCATTCTCAGCCCTAACTATGTCCCTAAGGGCCAGGGCATGAATAGCTTCAGTCAGTTGCTTTTGCTGTTCCATCTAAACTACATCTGTTGTGTGAACCACCATGGCTGGTTCTTGACCACCAGGCTAGTCCTCCTCCATTCAGGCTTCGTCTTCATGCACCTGGTACTCCTCATATTCTGGTCCTCCCCCTTGCTCTCAGTGGATGTCGGGCATTGGTTCAGGGTTTGGGGGCTCATGCATAGCTTCTTCAGGCCTGTTTCTCTTCTTAGAGGTATCTCCGCCATGGTTCCGCTTCCTCTTCTCAGAGTATCCATTCTCCTTACGGGGTGGTCCACCATCACTGGTGGAAAAAGGGATAGCCATGAATTTTGTACGAGCCATCTGTAAAAGCGCATAAAAGACTTTTAGTCTATACTTTAACCATTTATACTTATGTCGATGACATCTTAATTATGTATCTTTTATAAATTTGGTGGAGGATCTCTTAGACCTTATCAACCTTAACCCATACCTCAAGAGGGTGAGGAAGAGAGGGAAAAACCCTAATCCTTAAAATCCTTAAAAGAATTTTGAGTTGAGGAGAGATGAACAAGATGAGAGAGTCCTAAAGGTATCTTATTTCGAGTCAAATATAAGACATCAGCCAGGCAGTCACACGATTTGGGAATCCTCGTATTCCGACAAGCGGTGTGAAGGAAAATTTTTCCAGCCCTCGGATCTGATCCTTTTCTAGACACCTTAGTCTTTCGGAAAATCCTCTAATAACTCCCTCGGTTCTATGGAATTTGTAAAATTTAATAATTATTAATGATTAGATGAAGAACCTATGCTCTGATACCAATTGTAATGACCCCTCCTCCCGGTAACCCCCAATTAAGAGAGACCTGAAGGTCGGAGCCATTAATCAAATAACAGGATCAAAGGTTCAATAAATAATCAATGATAATTATGAAATTCTACTAACTAAACTGAAATTTGGTAGAAAAATAAAACATTGTTTACCTTTTTAAAACTTTGGACATCTATTTATCCACAGCTTGAATTATTCTATCTAATCCTCCTTGCACTTTATTTCTTAATTTCATGATGTGTCATTTTACTGTTTGTGCATTCAGGATTACACCTAAAACACCGACAAACAAAACGTCGGTCAACAATTGCTGGTATGTGGAGGCAACCAAAATTTCACAATTAAATATAACAATTTAAATATTGCAATCAAGATATTTAGCAAGTCAATTTACATTTTCCATGTGACATTCCCCACTGCTTTTCCCCTAACCCTGGAATTACCCCCTTTTAGGGTTTCTCTTTTGCCATTGACTTAAGGCCACCTTCTCAATCCCGAGCTTGGTCCCTGGGAGTCACCTCTCATGGTGCTCCATAGTCATGCATCATAGACCACCTTATCATTCCCGAGCTTGGTGTCTAGGGTCACCTCTCATGGTGCCCATTGGTCTACCCTCCTGGGCCTGACCTTTAGGGCATCTTCCATCAGGGTGGCATGTAGGTGTGGGAATACATATTTATATTAAATTGTGATAATCATAGTCAATTTATAATTGCAATATGAACATCCAAACTATTTAGTTGCACTTGATGTGATTAAACATCCGAGAATCCTTCGGGAAATAAAGCGGTTATTCATAATTAACCACATACCTGTTAAGCAGACTTCAATGCAGAAATAACCAATCAATCAGGAATCAAGCAAGCACACACACACACAATTATTCTTGAAAAAGGCATCCAATTTCTCTATCATTAATCACGTCATCTTTATCCATTAATCCTAGTTGTTTAATAGGTTATTTGCCCTTTTTAGGGTTTTGAGCATAATTAGGGTTCCACTTCATCTTTATTACTTTAAACCCTAATTTCACAAAGTCACTTACAAACCCTAACTATTTCATTTTTCTGTTACAAAAGATTCTAAATTTATCTTTTAGCAACATGAAACCCTAATTTCATATTATAAGAACCTTTCTTTTCTTTTTCTATAATTTAGGGTTTCTAAACATATTAATCAACATATTAGGTTAAAAACCCTAAACCTTGCAATTCGATCATAAAAATTGGTTAAAAATAATCTTTAACATTAATCAAGTTAAACATGTTCGAATTAACCTAACTACAAGATTAAATATATCATTTATCAACAATTATAGTTTCTACCTCAAATTAATACATTTTCTATCCAAAATAGGAACTTTTGCAAAAATCTACATATTTAGGTGTCCAAACCATTTTTAATGTATTCCTTGTATTTTTCTGATCATTTTTCATGTATCGACTTTCTTCATATGACTTTCCTAGCTCATGATATGATTTTTAATAAAAAAAAACCCTTTTTAATAGTTTACTTGCTATTTTACTGGAAAAAGTAGAACCGCCCGATCCATGGGCCGCGGATCCACTGAGGATCTAATGGTTGTGGATGCGCACGCCTTTTATGTGTGATCAAAAGAAACAAAAGATGATTCTAACCTTGATGCTACTGAAGGAGGCGAGGGGCAAAACGGTCAATCTACAGTTCTCTCCTTCTTCTACCACTCGACTTCGTTGTTGTAGCAACGACGGCCAACCGTGAGGTTGACTCTAGGCTCCTCTCCTCTTTTGCTCACACCGGTTGTCCAGGAAGCTCCACCTCCCCTCTACGAACTCGACGGCGCCTCAAATCGCTTGCCAAGGACACGCTAAGGTCGTCCCCTACTCGTCAGACTCCTACGATGGTCTCTGAGATGGTGAGGGTGCAGGTCGAGATGAACAGGGCAATTGAACACACCAAAGCACTCCTTTCTTCCCTCCGCAGAGTTTGGACTAACAAAAAGGGATGTTGGTTCCTTGGATCACCCTCCCCTATATATAGGGTCGAGGCAGGCATTGTCTGTTTTGGGCATTTCCACAAACGACGACTAAACCCAATAAAATTAGGGAGGAACCTTCGCGATTTCCCCTCCTAAATCCAATGGGACCAACACCAAGTTGGTATGTCCATTGGATCGCGAGAAAATAGGGTGGGAAAGTTCCCTTGGAACTTGCAGACTCCCATTCCACTTGGGACTAGACGATGAGCATGCATCGTTGGATTAAGATCCAACAAACATCATTGCTCGCGTTCAAATCAAAGGAAAGATTTTTTCAATTAATTCAAAATTAATTCCCAAATTGAAGATAACTTGCAAAATCAATATCTCCCAAACCATAACTCCTATTTAGCTCAAATTTTAAGGGAACATTCCTTCAATTATTGCCTAGCGTTTTATGAAATTTGGGAAACAAAAAGAAATGGATGAGAAGGCTTCCTTCTCTCCCAAGTTCTCTCATTAATTAATCCAAATTAATTTGTATTCCTTTTTCCTTTGTGATTATCTTGTTATTTTGGGTCCCTTGGACCTCAAGAAATCCCAAAGGCACATATTCCCATATTGGGGATTAACTATTTGCCTTTATCTTCTTTTAATTATCAATTACTCATATTTCCTTTTTATTAATCAATTTCTTTTCCTTTTGAATTCTCTTTTCTTTTCAATTGTGCTTAATGGCCAACAAAGCCCACCATCAATCAATCAAGCCCATTTCATACGAAATCCATTGCAAATCAAAGAAAAAGATTTCTTTTATTCATTAAAAGAAGATTACATCTTTCATTACATGTTCAAGAAATTGAGTTATAACAGATCCCCTAGGGGACCTATCTCGAGGAGAAATAGAAGTTTCTCCAATCTGCTCGAGAGTCAAATCCCGAGTGGGGAGGGACTCACATAGACAGACCTATATAAGATCCTAAGAGGATCCCGAGATCAGCCACATAACTCTTGGAGTCATGCGAATCAGTCCGGTTGTCGATTCCATTGTGGGAAACATGGGTTTTCTTCCCTGGCGATGCAATACCCTGTCACCCATCGGTTTTTGCGACCCAACTAAACGATGCACCTATGGTAGATCTGAGGGTTGCTTTGCCTTCGGTCGGTCCTAGTGGAGCGATGGCTACCTCAGCTTGGTCTCTGTCACCCTAGAGCCTAGGGTCAACGACCTGGTTGACCATGGCGGGGTGCAGCTCGTAGGAGAAGAACTTGCGTGTAAGGAAGGAGAAGAATAGGGTAAAAGAACCATGTACCCCTAACTATCATAAAGGAACCAGAGGGCGGGGAGATCTTTTTGACATGTTTTGAGCCCAACCAGCGTGGAAATAAAAAGGGCTTCGCTTGGCTGACGTGGCGGCCAGTGATTGGCCTAAAAAGGTATATTCTTCACAATTAAGTAATTAATTATTTGTAGCTTCGATGATAGAAAGTAATACATGAAAATTGATCAGAAAAACATGTAGAATCCAATAAAAATATAATTGGAACCTGATATTGATTGCAATTTTAAAAGTACACCAAGTTATCACCTTTAATGTATTAAGTTGTGGCAAAACCCTAATTTAATATGGAACGAAGATTTAATGACTCTTTTGGGTTAATTTGGTTTGGAATCTTGATTCTGAGAAATATTAACCTATTAAGAATAAAAGGGAGAGTTAATATTTGAAAAAGGTAGTTTCATGCTTGTTTTAGGGTTTTATGCACATGTTTATGTTTAGAAACCCTAACTTGAGAAAATATGGGTTTTAATGAGTTAAATCCGAAAATATAGTTATAGAACTAAGTTTTCATGGTTATAAGCTATTTTGAGTATAAATGTTCCTAATTGTGGATAAATACCCTTAATATAATAATTAGGGTTTTCTAATGGATAAAAGTAGAATTAATGACAAGTAGAGCTTATATGTGAATTATACCATAATGAACTGTGAATTGATGATAAACGAGCATAATGGCTTTGTCATGGGTTAAAGAGGATAAAAATGGTAGTTTTAATGAAAATAGGCTTAATGGATTTATATAATGGTTAATTATGCCTTAAATCCGAAACTGAGGATTATGTGTTGAGATAATTAGGGTTTGTGATCAATTGCATTAAATTAGGGTTTAAAATAGTAAAAGACGAAGGGAAACCCTAATTGCAATGGAAACCCTAAAAGTGGACTAAAAATCCTAGGAAGCGAGCTAGGTTTAATGGATCTTGATGAGATGAGTAATAATAGGAAATTGCATTATTATTTTAGGATCTTGATGTGTGTGCTTGCTTGCTTGGATTTCTTATTGCATGGATTATTCTATCTCAAAATCAGCCTGACATGTATGTGGTTATGCTTATGATTATCCCACATTAGTTTTCCGAAGATTTTATTGATGTTTACATCGTGGCTTGAATTAATTGTTGGATGAATTTAATTCATGCAAATTATAATGTGGATATGACTATCACATAAGATATGCATCTACTAGCTCAGATCCTGGTCCCCTCTGTGGCTTAATAGGTGACCTAGTACATGGCTACCTATGGGGTAGGTCCATCAGGTCATTGGATGACTTAGTAAATGGTTACCAATGGGGTAGGTCCATCAAGTCACATTGAGTTAGATATTGGGCTACCTTCAGGTAGTGCCATGCGACTCTATTACCCTAGGTACTGGCTACATGTAAGGTAGGACCATGGGGGTAAGAATCTACCTAAAAGAGAGGTAGCATACAAGTCCACTTCAGGGATAACACAGAGTTAGGGGATAGGTAAGGATTGAGTAGTATGGTTTAAAATGTAATCTTGGCTGTTAAATGATAATTGGCTGATTACATTGTTATTATAGTTGCATGATTATTGTTTCCCCCACATACCAGATTCTTGTTGACAGACGTTTTGTTTGTCGGCATTTTAGGTACAAGTGAAAAGAACAAACAGTAAAGAGGAATATGTGGAATTAAATGAGGATTAACGTGCATAGGAGAATTAGTTACATTAGTGTTTTTATGGATAGAAGTTTAGAAATCTCAGTTTTTAAAAGGTAAGCAAAGTTTTATTTTGTACCAGTTTTTAGTTTAGTTGGTAAAGTTTAGTAATTATTATTGATTATTTTTCGAACCTTTGATCCTGTGAATTGGGATGATGGCTCTGACCTTCTGGTCTCCCTTAATTGGGGGTTACCGGGAGGCGGGGTCGGTACACATTTGGTATCAGAACTGTGGTTTCTCATTTAATCCTTAGTAATTATTAAATTTTACAAACTCTATAGAACCCGAGGGAGTTATTAGAGGATTTTCCAAAGACAGAGGTGTCTAGAAAAGGATCACGGTCTAGGGGCTAGAAATATTTTCCTCCACCCCACTAGTCAGTCACGATGATTCCCAGATGCAGTGTGACTGCCTGGCTAATGTATCAGGTTTTGACTCGAAATAAGATACCTTTAGGACTCTCTCATCTATTTCTTCCCTTCTCAACCCTAATTTAATTAAGGATTCTAGGATTTAGTTTTTTTCTCTCTCTTCCCCACCCTCTTGAGGATAGGGTAAGTATGATAAGGATTAAGGGATCCTCTATCAAATTAATAAAAGATACATAAACAAGATGTCATCGGCATAAGTATAATTAGTTTAAACATAAACTAAAGTTTGATTATATGCATATGTAGATGGCTCGTGTGAAGAGATAGCTACTCCTATCGAGACCACCGAGAACCCAGCTAGGGGTTGGCCTCCCTGTAAGAGGAGGGGATCTTCTCAGAAGAGGAAGAGGGACCAGGGTGATGGGTACTCAAAGAAGAGAAAGAGAACCGAGGGAGCCTCAGAATAAGGCCCCAATCCAAAGCCAGTACCCTTTTACAACCCCGAGATGGACCAGGAAGAAGAATACATGTCTGAGGATGAGGTCAAGTTTTAGGAGAACGAGACTAGTGGTCCAGGACCTACAATGGTGGTTCACACCCCATATGCCCTATGGATGGAACAACAGAAAAGGTTAACTAAGGCCATTAGTACCTTGTCCCTCAGGGATATAGCCAGAGGTGAAAATGGTGTGTCACTTTCCGTTCATCCCCGAATTGGAGTCACCATTCTAGACTTTGTGAAGCCGAACATCGAGAGATTTTGGGGAGAGGATAATACTAAAGTGGTCGACAAAGAGGATGCTTGGCTGCTGGCAGTCTAGAACAATTTTTGCATGTTGGTGGTAAAGCCAAACAAGAAGGTTCCTTTTGCCACTCATGTCTTGGAAGGTGTAAGGACCCTGACCCTTATTTTGGGCTTACCCTGTTTGCTTTGCCTAAACATGATGTTTAGAAGCTTGCTGAATCACCCAAGGTGTGATTAGTGTTTGTTGTGTTTTGTTGTGGAGTTGAGGTGCAACTTGCAATTTAGCCAAGTTCTAGGGTTTCTGTGTAAGATTGCCACCTTGAGAGATCTCTTTGTTTCTCTTTGCATCCTCTAGGGTTGAGAGGATGAGTTGGGCACCTTGCTTGAGCTGTTTGGGCCTCATTTGGGCTTGCTTTTTTAAGCTTGGGCTTGTTGTTGGGCTCGGTACATTTGCCCCTTGCTTGGTCTGTCAGGCAAGGAGGTGCTTAGGGTGTGTTGGCCAGGAGGTGTATTGGCCAGAGGAGCGTTGGTGGGTGTGTCATGTTGCCATGTTGGGTGACACACACCCCTCCACCTAGCCTCGTTGGTGTCACCCTCTTTTAGACACATGGTGGCTGCTTTGCTAGCAAGTGCAAGGAGTTGGACAAGTGGAGTTAGTGGACTAGCATGTAGCATGGTCCTTGCACAAGTGCACCTCAAGTGGATGCCACCATGCTTACTTCTATCCTTTTATCCTCTCTTGTATATATCTATCCTTTCTCTTTCTTGGGATCCCTTTTGTCATTGCTCTCTTTTCCCTTGGTGGTTGAGTGGAAGAGGAGAAGGAGAAGAGGTGGTGGTCAATATACCTTGCCTCAGTTGCTTTCTTATTCTCTAGTTGGTAAGTCTCTCTCTTTGTGTCATCTTCTCCATTATCTTTCGGCCATGGGGAGTAATGGGTTCCCCTCCATAGTTGGATCTCTTTTGACGTTGTTTTCCCTTCTCTTCTTTGAGGGGGTTAGAGGTTGCAGGTGATGCATCCTTGATGTAAATCGAACAGCTGGATCCTATGTGTTGGTGGACATATATCATGCTTATATATATAACATGTTCCTTGTAGGATGTGGATCTGGTTGTAATTGTTCCTTTCTTATGATGTTTTCTACAATCGGTTTTAATTAACTCATGTTTTTGGTAACATGTTGTTTATGGTGCTTCCGCATGTTTTCACGTGGCGTTTTTCTATCTTTGTGATATCGAGATGTGACAATAGTTTTTGGTATCAGAGCTCTAGGTTCACTGTGTCTGCAAGGATCTAGGACTAGGCTTGTGTGTGTTCTTGTGATTTTTCTAGATTTTTTGATAATGACTTCTTCCCCAAGAAGAAGATAAAGCTAAAAGATGTCTGGGAATCATGAAGAACATGTTGCGGAGAGCAGTGCTACTGCATATGTTGATGGTGCTAGTACACAAACACATGAAGATCGGGTGCCTAAGGACCCCAGTTTGACCCAACCATTCTTGAGAACCATGCCTATCAACACCTTATGGGGTAACTAATGGCTACGATGAATCACATGGTGGATAGATTACATGTTCCTCCACCAAGAACATCAGTTCCCCATGTAAATCTTCAGGCATTGGGAAGCCCTTCGAGTGGCTTCGTTGAGTTAGAGCTTCAGATTATGCTGGAATAGATGATCCAACGGATGCAAATATGTGGCTGACAGGTCTTGAGAAGGCCTTCTGGATCCTCGACATCCCCAAGGTAGAAAAAGTCAAGCACGCTGTCTACCTTCTGAAAGGTAGTGCTGGCCACTGGTGGGGCATCAAGGAGGAGAAGCGACATGGTGAGGTGATTGATTGGGATGTTTTTCGTCAGTCGTTACTTCTTAAGGACGTATCTGGACAAAAAGATTATCCAGTTTGAGCATTTGCACTAAGTTCCTATGAGCATCATTGAGTATGAAGCCAAGTTTATGGAGCTATTAAGGTTCTTTCCTCACATGGAAGCAACGGATGATGAGAGGATCAAACAGTTTGAGAAAGGTTTGAGTGTCGAGATGACAACACCTACTGCTACTTTGGAGAATCGGGAACAGTTTGCTACCTTTGTGGAGTTTGTTCGGAGGATAGAGTAGTCGGTCCGAGAAAAGAAAGATGCTATGCCCAAGAAAAGACCTATTTAGTTTTCGTGATAGAGGTTTGATGGCCTCAAGAAGCTGAGGTTTTCTGCACTTTCTATGATGCAATGTTCTAGTGCACCGTCACAATGGTCACCAAGTAAAGGAAGTTGGTGTGGTTTTTCACCATCTAGATCCTACAATATAGCTTTTGTAGCAGTGACATGGCCATCTAGGCCACAGTTAGGGGGCAAGTTGTTCTTTCTCTGTGGATGGAAAGGGCATCTAAAGTTGAATTGCTCGAGAAGAGACATTGAGGTGATGCAACAACTAAGGTAGAATCAACAAGGATCAGATAGAGAACATTCTAATGGCTCCTGAGGGAAAGGACGCAGCCAAGCGTCACAAGCGGGATCATCTTCTCAAGAAAGTAGAGGACATGGGCAACAACAATCAATGGCATGATTCTATGCTATGAGTCAGTCGGAGGTGATAGTCAACCTATGAGTGGAAGCAAGTCAGATGGAGTTGTTTCATTCTGATTTGTCTTCTTCTTGTTTTATATCTGTTCTGGTTGACCCAGGTGCTACACACTCTTTTATCACACGTAGTATGCTTGATAGTTGTCTTTTACCTATTAGTTGTAAGAAAGATAGCTTGTTGTTAGAAACCCCTATTGTTGGTCCTACGATGCTTCGAGAAGTGTGTTCATCTTGTGTTCTATCTTTTTTGGGACACAACATAAAAATGGATCTCATACCACTTGATATGTGTGGGTTTGATGTAATTGTTGGGATGGATACCATGGAAAGATATAAGGATATGTTGGACTGTGGTTCCAAGAAGGCGGTGTTTGCTGACGGCAGTGAGAAGTGGATCTTCCAAGGAGATAGGAAGATTCTTCTAACGTGTTTGGTGTCAGTAATGGTGGTGGAGAAGTTGTTGTGGCAAGGTTGTAGAGCATTCTTGGCTCATGTTGTGGATACCAAGGCAAAAGGTTCTAGCCTTCAGGACGTGCCTATCATCAAAGACTTCGTAGATGTGTTTCCCGATGAGTTTCTCAGTGTTCCTCCACCTCAAGAGATTGATTTTGATATCAATCTAGTACCAGGGACAGAACCTGTTGCTCAGACACCGTACAAGATGGCTCCATCAGAGATGATAAAGTTGAAGAAACAGTTGCAAGAGCTGCTTGATAAAGGTTTCATTAGGCTGAGCACATCACCCTGGGGTGCTCCAGTTCTGTTCATAAAGAAGAAGGATGGATCTATGTGTTTGTGCATAGATTACCAATAGTTGAACAAGATTACGATCAAGAACAAGTATCCTTTACCGAGGATAGGCGATCTATTTGACCAGTTGTGCGGTGCTTCAATGTTCTCAAAGATTGATCTACAGTCTGGATATCAGCAGCTCAGAATCAAGGAGGATGACATACCAAAGTCAGCTTTCATGATGAGGTATGGGCACTATGAGTTTGTGGTTATGCCATTTGGGGTAACCAATGCGCCAACAACATTCACGGATCTGATGAATAGAGTGTTTTGTCTGTTCTTAGATAAGTTTGTTTTAGTCTTCATAGATGACATCTTGATCTATAGTTGAGATAGCCAACAATACAAACATCATCTCTAAAAAGCGTTGACTCTTCTTCGACAACATCTGTTGTATGCCAAGTTCAGTAAGTGTGACTTTTGGCTGAAGGAAGTGACTTTCTTGGGTCATGTGATCTCTGCGGAGGGGATCAGAGTGGATCCCAAGAAGGTGGAGTCAGTAATAGAGTGGGAGCAACTGAAGATGCAAATTGAAGTCCAAAGTTTTCTAGGCTTAGTAGGATACTACCGGAGGTTTATAAGAAACTTTAGTGTGATAGCATAGCCACTTAATAGGTTGACCAGGAAGGATGTACCTTTTATTTGGGATGGTCAGTGTCAGTAAGATTTTCATAGTTTGAAGGAAAAGCTGACAAGTGCTCCATTGTTAGTGTTGCTAGAACATGGGAAAGGCTATGTGGTTTTCTGTGATGCTTTCAAGAAGGGCATAGGTTGTGTGTTGATGCAGGAAGATCATGTAGTTTCTTTTGCTTCTCGACAACTTATGAAACATGAGGAAAGTTATCTGAAACATGATTTGGAGTTGGCAGCGATAGTTCATGCATTGAAGATTCGGAGACACTATCTTTATGGGGAAGTTTGTCAAATCTTTACGGATCACAAGAACATGAAGTACATCTTCTCACATAATGAGATGAACATGTGTCAGCGGCGCTGGATGGAGTTAATCAGTGATTATGATTACACCCTCGAGTATCACCCAGGTAAGGTGAATGTGGTAGCAGATGCACTTAGCAGGAAGTCTTCTTCTCTTCCCACTAGGAAGGAACAATTGAGTTCTTTGATATGCCATAGGTGGGATATGTTCATCTCTTTGCGGCAGATGAATGTACAGTTGGAAGTCTCTTTGTTGACAGGATTGTTGGCACAAATGCAAGTGAAGCATAAGTTGAGACAATAAATCAAAGAAGCATTGCAAGTCGATGCTACAGTGCAACTGATCAGATCAGAGTTCGGTAGCGAGAAGCGCGATGGTTTCTATGAGTCTGAGGCTGGACTAGTTTGTTACCATAACAGGATGAAGGTTCCCAATGCTAATAATATAAGGAAGTTAGTTCTCGAGGAAGTGCATACGTCTATGTACGCTATGCATCTAGGTTTCACCAAGATGTATCACAATCTGAAGGATCTGGCCAGGATTAAAGAAAGATGTAGCTTAGTTCGTGGCAAAATGTGTTGTATGTCAGCAAGTTAAAACAGAACATCAGAAGTCGGCAGGTATGTTGTGACCCATGTCGATACCACAGAGGAAGTGGGATCATGTAACCATGGATTTTGTAGTTGGTATTCTGAGGACAACTAAGAGTCATGATTCTATCTGGGTGATAGTGGATAGATTGACGAAGTCTGGACATTTCATACCTATAAAGACAACGTACGATATAGAGAAGCTTGTACATGTATATCTGGATGAGATAGTGTTTTTGCACGGTGTGCCAGCAATGATAGTCTCTGACAGAGGCCCTCAATTCACAAGCCATTTTTGGGAACAGTTGCATAAGGTGTTGGGAACGCAGTTGAGGTTCAGTACCACTTTTTATCCGCAGACAGATGGATAGTCTGAAAGAACTATTCATACTTTGGAAGATCTTCTAAGAGTTTGTAGGAAGTTGGGATGTGCATCTCAGTCTGATAGAGTTTTCTTACAACAATAACTACCAACAAAGTATTGACATGGCACCTTATGAAGCATTGTATAGTAGAAAGTGTAGATCTCCTTTATGTTGGTACGAATCTGGCGAGTATCAGCTTTTGGGTCCTGAGTTAGTGCAACAGACAACAGAGAAGATCAGGGTGATACAACAACAATTGAAAGTGGCACAAGATAGACAAAAGTCTTATGTATATAATCATCACCGACCTTTAGAGTTATAGGTGGGAGATCATGTGTATCTAAAAGTCTCTCCATGGAAAGGCATACTAAGGTTTGGATGGAAAGGCAAGTTGGCTCCCAGGTATATGGGACCATATCCAGTGATAGCACATGTTGGAAAAGTGGCTTACAAGTTGGAGTTACCATTGGAACTGCACATGTTGCATCCACTGTTCCATGTTAGTATGCTAAATAAAAGTTATCCATGAACAGAGATAGTGATACAGCCAGTTGAGGTCGAGCTTGATGCAGATGTGACCTACGAGGAAGGGTCGGTGTTGATCCTTGACAGATAGGTGATAAAGCTGAAGAGGAAAGACCTTGTACTCGTGAAGGTTCTCTGGCATCACTATGGCATTGAGGAAGCAATGTGGGAGCTTCAGGAAGAGATGCGAAGGAAGTATCCCTCACTTTTCTCTTCAGATTTTGGGGGCAAAATCATTTTGTAGGGGTTTATGGCTTGTAAGGACCCTGTCCCTCATTTTGGGCTTACCCTATTTGCTTTGCCTAAACATGATGTTTAGAAGCTTGCTTAATCACCCAAGGTGTGATTAGTGTTTGTTGTGTTTTGTTTTGGGGTTGAGATGCGACTTGCAATTTACCCAAGTTCTAGGGTTTCTGTGCAAGATTGCCACGTTGAGAGATCTCTTTATATCTCTTTGCATCCTTTAGGGTTGAGAGGATGAGTTGGGCACCTTGCTTGAGCCGTTTGGGCCTCGTTTGGGCTTGCTTGTTTAATCTTGGTCTTGTTGTTGGGCTCTGTACCTTTCCCCCTTGCTTGGTGTGTTAGGCAAGGAGGTGCGTGGGGTGTGTCAGCCAGGAGGTGTATCGACCAGAGGAGTGTTGGTGGATGTGTCGGGTAGCCATGTTGGGTGACACACACCCCTCCACCTAGCCTCGTTGGTGTCACCCTCTTTGGATACATGGTGGCTTCTTTGCTAGCATGTGCAAGGAGTTGGACAAGTGGAGTTAGTTGGCTAGCATGTAGTGTGGTCCTTGGATAAGTGCACCTCAAGTGGATGCCACCTTGCTTGCTTCTACCCTTTTACCCTCTCCTATATATATCTCTCCATTCTCTTGCTTGAAGCTAGAGATGTTGATATAGCAAGATGAATAAATGATATACATGTTCTTCATATTCCTTATAATGTGAATAGATGAATTACTATTTTATCATAGATAGCTGCAATGCTTTAAAATATGACAATGTTCTAAACTGCATATCCTCTGATCAGTTTTATTCTATTAAACTACAATAATAATGTTTCTGGCGGAGAGTTATATCTCTCGCTGGGATAATTTTCAATTGTCTCAACCCCGTGGGATCCAACATTTTAGGTAAATACAGAAGAAGAGGTAGGAACCCTATAGCAAGGGAAGAGCAACAACAACAATAGGGATAGCTGTGATATCTTAGGTAAAGGCACTGACGGTCAAGTTTTGTGTAGAAAGTCCAATGGGTTGTCTCTGTACTCTCAGGTCCTCAGAGTCAGTAGATAGTTCTTTTATCATCGATCTGAGATTTTGGCTTGAACACCTTGAGGATTATGTTGCTTATGTATAGTGTGACAAAGCAACTGTTGTATGTAACTCTCAAAAAGAGATGGTACATGTTATGTACTTGTGAACTAGAATGTATATGTAATACTTCGATTCTTGTTATAAGATTTTCCTAGAATTGGATCTCTTTGAAAAAGGTTTAAATTTTTAGTGATTTTCAGTAATCCTCTATTAATCATCACTTCCTCTTAGTTAATAAGGTTTTGTACGAACGCTTCACCACATTATGTTTCATCAGGTACACATAGCCATACCTACTGAAGTCATCAGTGAAGGTAATGAAGTACTAACACCCATTTTTGGCATTAGTTCTAAAAGGCCCACATACATCAGTATGTATGAGTCCTAATAGATCACTAGCTCTCTCCCCTTTACATGAAAAGGGATTCTTGGTCATCTCACCAAACAAACAAGATTCACATGTCTCTATTGATTCAAAAGAGTCTAGATAACCATCTTTATGGAGTCTAGAAATGCGCTTCTCATTTATGTGCCCTATACGACAATGCCAAAGATATGTTTTGTTTGAGTTGTTGAGTTTTTTCCCTTTGGTGTTTACATTGTATACACTTGTCTCTAGATCTATCAGGTATAGACCATAAGACATTGGGGCACTACCATAAAAGATCCCATCTTTTGAAATGGAACACTTTGCATTCTTAATAAGAAATTCAAAACCATCCTTGTCCAAACAAGAGATGGAAATGATATTCCTTTTTATGGTAGGTACATAATAGAAGTTCTTCAACTCTATTATTATCCCACTAGGTAGAGTTAACTCATAGGTTCCTATGGCAATGGTGGCAACTCTTGCCCCATTGGCAACACGTAGTTCAACCTCGCCTTTCCCCAAAGGCCTACTTCTCTTAAGATCCTTCACATTTGAACAAATGTGAGATCCACATCCGGTATCAAGTACCCATGACAAAGAAGTAGTAAAGTTAATCTCTATCATGTATACACCAAATGTAGACATCTCTATCTCTTGCTTCTTCTTCCATCGTTCCTTCCATCCTCTCCATGTTTTGAGCGTAGAAGATTCTGACATTGGTTTGGCGAGAGAACATTTCTCTCCCCCACCTTTGTCCTTAGACTTTGTTCCACTGATCTCCATCAATGAACTATCCTTCTTCTTAAGCATACATAGAGTGGATTTAAAGGCTATTGGTATATGTGGATTGTGCAGAACACTTCTCACAATCCCTAACCAATTATGGAATTTATTCTCAATTAATTTGCCCATTTTAAAAGATGATTCTTTTGCCATTCTACAAGAGAAAATTGCATTTGTTAAAACTCCTTTTGATTTGATTTGAATAAAATTTGATGATAGTTCATTAGCCTTTAATTAATTACCTCTCCCACTATTTTTGTTCAAATTGACAGCCCTCACCATCAATTCGGAAGATTGCAGCATACAATCTCCTAGTGGGTCAAGATCCTAAAATCCTCTTAGTCATGGACCAGCTAGGACTATCACCCACAACTTAGATCTTCCAGGTAGGCAAATTTTGCCAATTGCATCATATTCAACTCCTGAAAGATGTCATATGCAACTCCTTGCCATGATCACCTCCATGCCTCAAGGTGCTAGATCCTATCTAGGTCACCTTGTTAAGTCTGACCCAAAGCCAACACGATGAATATGCACCCTGCTAGGGCAGACCCACATATCCATCCTTCACACTTCCACGAGATAGATGGTGCACCATGCTAGGGTGTGCCCACACTTGGTCGATCAAGATTTTCATGTGTGTTGCATTTGGAAGGCATCTAAAACTTTAATATTTAATGAGGGATTTGGTTTTATAGGTACATATAAATATCCAATCACCACAATGCAGTAAGTATCATACACATGCTATATCCCACAGAAAACATGTGAAACGATAAAAGCGATGATTATGGCCATCCTAATGTGATTCCTTGAGCCAAGAGGAATCACGGTCATCTAGGTCCACATCACATGCAACCTGTACAAGATGAACTCTATGCTCTACCATTCTGGGTTTGATCAACTCATCTCCATGATTGATCGGTTCGCCATCAGGCCGATCAGTTGGGTGCCACCAGTCGATCGACTGGCGCCTCCAGCTGATCAGTTCACTGGTCATTGTGCATCTCCTTAGGTCGCCACCCACTCGCCTCGAGCTAGTTGTCTGGATTGCCAACCGATCGGTTCACACCTTGAACCAATCATCTCAGTTTTCGTCAGATAGTCCTCCATTCTTTGACATAACAGGAAATATAAAAAGTTCTATCATACTTACATTTAAATTTAGGAAACGCTAAGTTACATTCGGGGGAGCAATGGTAGGAAAGAAATCTCGAGTTATCTCAAGTTACATTAAGAAAAGGTGGTAGGGAATCAGTGCGCAGACCGAGATGCAAGCAACCACATTCAACCAAGCACACATACATAGGGTTTATTGGCCATATCAACACTATACATCCACCACAAAACTCATTTAAGGGAGACGTGTATTGAGTGAATTCATATTACATATCATATATGTATTTGGGATTTGTGGTTTGGACATGCATAAAGCCAATTTTATTCGCATCGTATGCAATAAATAAAGGCGACAAACCAAAAATCGATCAAATCGATAATACTTAAGTATAGAGCAGTTGATGTGGTGTTGATACCACTGTTGGATTTTAGGGGAGACAAAGAAGGCAATGGAAACAAAATTTTCTTCTCCCAAACCCAGAATAAAGGAAACGCGTCAATGTCTATACAATAGGAAGGATGGTTTGTAGAGACATACCTTGTCCTGAGGCTTGCTCGACGACATTACCTTGTGGCTTGTGTGGTCTTCACCTCTAGTCTTGGACGGTGTTTGTGCAACTCCTGGTCTCACTGGGACTATCAAGATTTACAGTTGTCCTCTGAGTGGTAGAAGTCTCCCGTCTCTACAGTAGTCCACACAGACCACCTGGAACTCTGATTTCCTTATTGCACAAGGAACTGGAAGAAGTCATACCCTCCTGTCGGTGTACTAGTCAGTGTCACACTCTCCTGCCACTAGTCGCCTTTATTCAGTTGTCTTTCCCTTGGTGTACCTCCCTTATCGAGTAGCACTTGCTCGGGCTTTCCTGGTTACCACAACTAGAGAGAATGACAACTTTGCAGAGAAACTGGTGTTCTGAGTTGTTGTGCTTTGAGAAGCCCCCATTACCCCTATATATATAGGAGGGTCATGGGACAGAGTTCTCTACCCCGGGCAATGCGGGATTAATGCAGGAGTAGAAGGGTTCGACATTTTCCACAAAACAACCAACTACACCAGCTGAAACAATCGTTTCAAGCATGAACCGATCGGTTGGGGACCTGAGCTGATCGGTTCACACCTAAACCGATCTGTTGGGGCACCTGAGCCGATCGGTTCACTTCTGAAATGATCGGTTCACTACCCTAGTCAGTTCCTGATTGACTTTTTATCTAATGCAAAATTGCCAAATTTTGAAGTTTCTGCAACTCAGCCAACACGACCGTGCTACCCAACACAACCATGCCATCACCACAGTCGTGCAGCCCAGCATGGCCGTACTACTTAGTCAGTTGCATGACAGTACGAAGAAAACAGAGGAGTGAGGCGGCAAAGACAACCATGCTACCTTGAGAAGAACTGGATGGTGGGGGAGCTTGTTTTGAATTGATCCAAATACCAATCCTTATTCCAATCAAATTAGACAAGTGAAATGAAATGAAATTTCTTGCCAACCTGATTTCCCCAACTCACTCGGTTGGACCAGTTGAGCCGATCGGTTCAACCCTTGAACCGGTCATCTCAACCTGTCCTGAGTCGATTGGTTCATCACATGAGCCGATCGGTTAACCAAGCTGAGTCGATCGGTTCATCACATGAGCCGATCGGTTGGGAGTGCAGACTATGCAAAATCAGTCAATTGTAGTTTTCAATCAATCTGATACTCTAATCAATCGTCCAACACCTTGAACACTATGATATTGAGCTATCAATTGATTCAGTGTTTAATTGAACTACTAAACTCCTTTAGTAATCAATCTAAACATCGTTTGCGGATAAAATCCTCTTCCAGGTTAAATGCTATGTGTGTGACCCTATAGGCCCATTTCACATTGGCAGTGAAAGTCCATAACACTTATGACTTCACAAGCAAAGAGCGGTGCCTAGTCGCACATCAGTGCTACCCAAGTGAAATAGAAAGTTGGAGAACAATTTTCAATCCTACAATCTGAGAATGGTGTTACATTGAATGTATAATTCCTTTGTCACTAATGTCCTGAATGAACTCAAGGCATGGTACAGTCATCCTTTCAACGTTCATCCATTTCCTTGATCGCAGAGCAGACGACGTGAGATGTGTGTGACATCAATATCACATATTGATTCACACATGCATGCACATTCCTTTCTCAATCCTACTCATAAAGTGGCCATGGACATCAAACTAACTTAAGAGGGACAAATCCCATATCTATCACTCACCCCTCAAAAGACCCATGTGTCAAAGTCACCCAATCATCACCTTTATAACAACCCATGTTTCAGGACTACGTTTGATGATGTCAAAGTGTACCCAACGACATGTGTTGAGTGCAGTGATTTCAGGTCGAAGAATCATAGTCACCACCATCATTGTGAGAGCTGACTATGACTACCTAATCATGGGTCCATGAGTCACTCTTATGGTGGGTCTGTCCAGTACACTTGTTCTCTAACAAGTACCTATGTGCTTGGTTTGATATCACTATATCATGACTAATGAGATTCTGTCATCAACCAAAACACAATCTAGTCTTTAGTGTTATTGATGTCTATGGTTATTTCCACAATAACAACCGACTAGGGACAAAATATGAATGTATACTCTTAACATCTGTATGATCTCATCGTTTAGGTCCTGAACCTAAAAGCATATGTCATCGAGTAAACAAATCTTTAGACATCTATCATATTACACTATCATCTCATAAATAGTTAAAACATATAGATCGGAAATTGCCTTTATTATTATTCAAATCATTTACAAAGTATCCCATTACAATCATCACATGACTTGCTCTATGGGCATACATACCAACAAAAAGGTCAAGCCCAGGAGGGAAGACCCATGGGCACCATGAGTGGTGACCCCAGACACCAAGCTCAGGAATGAGAAGGTGGTCTATGTTGCATGACTAATGGGCACCATGGGAGGTGACCCCAGACACCAAGCTCGGGATTGAGAAGGTGGCCTTAAGTCAATGGCAAAAGAGAAACCCTAGAGGGGGTATTCCAGGGTTAGGGCAAAAGTGGTGGAGAATGACACATTGAAAACATAAATTGGCATGTTAATTACCTTGATTGTGATAATTAGATTGTTTGCCATATTTGTGAAATTTTGGTTGTCCCCACATACCATCCTATTTATTTATGCTGACCAACATTTTGTTTGTCGACATTTTAGGTACAAGATTGAAAAGGACAAATAGTAAAGTGGCATATGTGGAATTAAATAACAATTAAAGGAAAAATGAGGATTAGTTATAATAGACTCCAGATGTGGATAGCAGTAGATATCCATGTTTTTGAAAAAGGTATGTAAAGTTTTATTTTATACCAGATTTCAGTTTAGTTCGATAGAATTTCATAATTATTACTGATTAATTGTTGAACCTTTGATCCTATTAGTTGGGATAACAACTCTGAACTTTGGGTCTCCCTTAATTGGGGGTTACTGGGAGGCAGGGTCGTTACACTACTATTACATGATCAAACTAAATTGAAAGGAAAACTCTATGGGTTATTACCCTTGATCAACATATAAGCATTCTCCTAGGCTTCTTCATTGTTGATGGAGAACACTCTGGCTTGCCTTCTCTCTCCAATAGTTGGGCCTATAGCTAGTACTCCTCCTCCTATCGGGGATGTTGCTGCCACTGGTTGCACTACCACTAGACCACTCAGATGAGGCACATGACAGTTGGCGATGAAGTGTCCCTCTTACTGGAAATGGTAGCACACCCTCTTCTCGAAGAGGCACTTCCCAGGATGTCTCCGTCCACAGGTAAGACACTTCTGAAAGTGACTCTCCCCATGTGTCTTTCCTTTGTGTCCATGCTTGCCCTTGGTGTGGTTATGCCCTTATCCTTTCTTTTGGTCATTCTTCAGTCCTTGAGTACCTTTAGTGAAACCCAAATATCCTTTTGGTGGGTTCTGAGTAGGCATAACTGTCCTCTCCATGTCTAATGTGGTGTTGTAGTCTTCAGTGCAGGTTGTTGGTTTACTCACCATCACATGAGGCTTGATTGTAGGGTGAAGACACTCCACAAAATGGTCTACCCACCTCTCCTCGGTCATCATGTGCCCAAAATGCTCCAAGATGCGAAACTTTCAGCCAAAGTCCACAACGGATAGGTTACCCTGGATCATGTTGGGGAACTCTCTTTCCTTCTCCTTCATAGCTGAGGTGGGGATGAATATGGCTGTAAAGATAGTCCTAAAGTCGGTCCATGTCATCAGATCCTCACTCAGATCTCAACCCATGATGTGGTTCTCTCACCAGATCTTGGCTGCCCCTTCTGTGACATCCTGCCATTACAAAAACTGCAAAATACCACGTAAAAATGTGCGGAACCACCATAAAAACCATGCTACCAAAAACACGGGTTAATTAAAATGGATTGCAGAAAACATAATAAGAAAGGAACTATCACAACCAGATCCACATCCTACACAGAACATGTTATATATAAGCATGACATATGTCCACCAACACATAGGATGCAATTGTTCCATATACATCAAGGATGCATCACCTCCAACCTTCGGCCACCTCAATGAAGAGAAGGGAAAGCAACGTCAAAAGAGAGCCAACTATGGAGGGGAACCCATCACTCTCCATGGCCGAAAGATAAGGGAGAAGATGACACCAAGAGAGAGACTTACTAACTAGAGAAGAAGAAAGCAACTGCAATAAGGTATATCGGCCACCACCTCTTCTCCTTCTCCTCTTCTACTCGGCCACCAAGGGAAAAGAGAGAAACGGCTAAAGGTAACCAGATATTGGATTGTTCTAGTCATGTGAGTGTACATCATCATATTCTGTCCATACATTGGACCATACCAATTCTATACAAACCTCTCAGGCATTGGACTATTCCAATCCTGAGAAAACATTCCAGGCATTGGTCTATGCCACTCTTGTGCAATCATTCCAAGCATTGTACTATGCCAACCCTGTGCAATCATTCCAGGCATTGGGTTATTACCAATCCTATGCAATCATTCCAGGCATTGGATTATTACCAATCATGTGCAATCATTCCAGGAGTTGTACTATGCCAATCTTGTGCAATTATTCCAGGCATTGCGTTATTACCAATCATGTGCAATTATTCCAGTTATTGGGTTGTGACCAATCCTGTCCAATTATTCCAGGCATTGGGTTATTACCAATCCTATGCAATTATTCCAGGTATTGAACTGTGTCAATCCTATGCAAACATTCCTGGTATTTCACTATCTCAAACCTATGTATCTATTCCATGTATTGAATTGTGTCAATTTAGTGCAAACATTCTAGGTATTGAACTATATCAAACCTGTGTATCTATTTCAGGTATTGAACTGTGTCAACTTGTGGAAACATTCCAGGTATTGAACTATATCAATCATGTGTATCTATTCTAGGTATTGAACTGTGTCAATCCTGTGCATCTTCAGTGAATACCACATCACCTTTACTAGTATTAAACCTTGGCCAAACCATCATACTTATTTACATCCTTGATGTAATTCAAGTATTTCTCTTATCTCCTTTAAGCTTATTCAACACACTATAGCCCTTTTTTTGGCTATAAACATAAAGCATGCATAATTAAGATTTAATTATTATTATTGTATCCATTTGTTATTATTATTATTATGTTACTAAATTTCCATTTCTCAATTTACTTGACATTATCATTTCTTTCATGAAACCTTTATAAACATTTTGTTACCTCTCACTAGGAAACAACTATCCACATGCATCACAAAGCCCATTAAACATCTTGTAACCTCTCACTAGGCAACAACCATCTGCATGGCTCACAAAGCCCATTAAATATCTTGTTACCTCTCACTAGGAAACAACCATCCATATGGCTCACAAAGCCCATTAAACATCTTGTTACCTCTCACTAGGCAACAACCATCCACATGGCTCACAAAGCCCATTAAACATCTTGTCACCTCTCACTAGGCAACAACCATTAGGGTTAGAGTTTTCCCTTTGTTAGTTGAATAGAGTTTCAAATTCATATTATCAATTCAAACCCTAAATCATTGCTCCACACATCTAGGAGCATACATTAATATCATAAGTATTCAGCCATACTTATTTATTCTCATCATTTATCATTAATTGATAATCAACACAAAGTATGAGTTTCTCTATCATAATTTGTTATCTAGGCTTAACCTTTTCTCAAGGTCATAACACACTTCATGTGTTACTCATCCAAGTATATTGGATTTAGGGTACATCAATGTGTATCAACTTTGAGATGTTGAATGTGATATCTATCACATCTTAATATTTCATTTCCCTCATCACCTTGATCTCACTTAAGATCATTAAATTATCTTGTATTAGGGTAATTCTCCTCCTAATACTTTATGCACCAGTTCATCACTTATTATGTAATTTTTTGGTCATAAGTCATTCATTTGACTTATTCAACCCTTATTGATATAAGATTATCCATTATCAAGAATAGGGTATCCCTTATTTATCAACTAGGGGTTTGCATAACATCACCCAATGTTGGGGTTTCACATGACATCACCCTATATTAGGATTAGGGTTTCCTAATTCCTATCAATTAGGGTTACTCATCCCCTTACACAAATTAGGGCTAGGTTTCAAATTAGGGTTTTATAATGCATAGCATCACCCTGGATTAGGGATTACACCATTACCCTAGATTAGGGTTTCACCTATCATTGCTCTCAATTAGGGTTAGGCTCATCAACCTTCTCAATTAGGGTTACATGATCTCTTTATCAAGGATCATACCCTAAATACATAATTTATTCATATTGAGAGTGTTGAAGCTTATTCACTACATGATTATTAAACATGTAAGAATTCCTCTCTCTCTCTCATCCTCTAGCTTGATTAAATTAGTTCAACTTGAATGAAGGGTTAACATAGTGTATTGAGATATTGCTTCCATAATCATCAAAGGTTAACCACTTTAAATGTACTAATCACCTAAGTACTTTAGGGATTCAACCATTGTACTTATCTTTGGTAATCATCGTTATCAATCATGAAATCAATTGATCTCTTATAATCTTGAGTCTCCAAACGGTATTGGGGCACCTTGAACCTCCATACGGTTTTGCCCCTTTTTAACCTTCAAACGGTTTTGAAACTGTTAGCCCTCCAAACAGTTTTGAAACCGTTTGGGCATCCTAGGTCTAAGACCATTTAGTCTTAAACGGTTTTGAAACTGTTTGAGCATCTAACCCTTGAAATCGATTGGATGATTTGATCTTGAAACTGAAAGGACCTCCAAACGGTTTGAGACCGTTTTATCCCTAACAATTTCAAGACCGTTTGGACTCAAACGATCTCAAGACCGTTTGGTCCAAACCACTTTGAAACCGATAGGAGCAATTAGGGTTTGTTTCAACCAAATTGATTAGGGTTTACTCCATTGAATCGATCATCAATTGAACTATTAAAGGTACCTTAGTTTGTATCCCTTGGATCTCCAACCATCCTCTTCAAATCAACCATTGACTTCCAAATGGTTTTGAGACCGTTTGGTTGACCTCCAAACAGTTTTGAAACCGTTTGGGTCAATTAGCCCTTAAATTGATTCGATTCACTTAGGGATTCAACACTCAACCCAAATAGGGTTTTCCATAGATGGATCATTCACAATTGGAGACATCAAGATCAAATCATTTGTAACCAATGGAATCAACCTTCAACTATATCATCACTTGTCCTCCAAACGGTCTGGGACCGTTTGATCCCAAACGGTCTTGAGACTGTTTGGTCTCAAACGATCTTGAGGCCGTTTGGTATCAAGTCCTTTAAACACATTTGTTTTAGATATTATTGAGATGTGTGCTTAGGATGATTTCATATTCATCAACCTATGATCCTTCATAATTTTCTATAATTCTCATATTGGTTCCATTGATTTGATCAAATGAATTTCAATAAGAACAAAATAATCAACAATTGATGAAGAATTGAATGCAATAATAATATTAAGGGTTTAAGTTATAAAACCCGCCTCCAAAGAAGCTTCAAAGCTTCAAACTCCACTTCTTAAATGGTGAAAGCAACACCTTCAACTATCCAAATCTCATCCTCAAGTCTTTGAGTGAAAAGAATGGCTAGGGTTAAAGTTTGAATGGAGAAAAGAAGAAATCAAGCATTGATTTGTAATTTCCACCATGAAATCAAGGTGAAAGAGGACCATGGAGCTTACCTACAGGTTGGGGATAGTCCTCCTCCTTCTCCTAAGCTCCCTTGGTCATTTGTCAAGCAAAGAGTGAAAGTTGTTTCGAAATAACCCTTTCAAGTTGTGGATATGTGAGTATATATGTGTATTATTGAATTTCTTTTTAAGGGAGAGAATGTTGGGGATAATTAGTCCATTTCCTTGCCACTTTCCCCCTCTTCTTCCTTACATACTAAGCATACTTCCTTGCCTTTCATTCCCTTCAATTATCCATGATTTAAAGGAAAAGAAATTAAGCACCTTAATCATATAATAATAATATCCATAAGTTAGTTGATATTACTTTTTCCTTTAACTAATGTGAGTGGGATCTCCACTCACTTATATATTTTTGAGTGCCTTTGCAAGGCTCAAGGAAGTCCATTCTTAAACAAATTCAACCATCTCATTTTTTGTTGAAGGCACTTCAATAAATATTTTTAGTTTTGCATTAAATTGTATTAGGGTTCCAATTATGCTTAAATCTTGATTATTTTAATATCAAGATTATCTCTCTTCAAAAATGATTCAAATGAGGTGTTACTCTCATTTTCTTTTCTCTACATGATTCCAAGAAACATGAGGGACCCTCTAGCTGTGGTATTTTGCATATTGAACCCTAGGTTTTGGGTAAATTGCACATTACACCAAAACTAGGTTTTAATGCACAAACATTGCTTAATAAGCTCTTTCTTAGTGCTCAGGCTATCACAAGCCATACCTCTACATCATTCTCATTCTTATGATGCTTCAACATTTTAGGAACATTATCATGTAACATTTTCGAGTTAACCCCTCAACTTGGGTAATTCGCACATTAGTCCAAAACAGACAAAACATTATTTCAACATTATTGAAAAAGGACTAAAATTGAAACATAAGTTCCTCTTGTGCCTTAATTACTTTTCAAAAGATAAGAGCAAGCATATAATTACCTTTATTAAACAAAACATCTAGGGTTACAAAATAACCTAGGTCAGGGATGTTACAATTATAAACCCCTAACAAGGATTTCGTCCCCAAAATCCCAGGTAAAGAGAGACAAATATTTATTTATTCATCATGTCATTAGGTCTCCTCATGACATATTAATGTCTTGGAGATGCCATAGGACTTTTATCAACACAAAGTCCTCCCATACATTGTCATCAGAGAACTTGTCACAAAGGACACATAGTTTATTGTTTCTTTTCATAAGGGAAGTGATAAGCTTTTCCCATAATGATTTTACAATTATTCCTTTAACTCATACATCTTTGTTGATGTCATGTTTATGTGGATCATAAACCCCTAATATAGGGTATTCATATTATAGTATGTAACTGGAAAAATTTCAAAGTTGGCCCTTCTAGGTAACCAAACATTACTTCTTATGAGGAGTCATGTTCCCATTTTCTGATATCATTGAAAGTTCTTAGATACTAGGATTCTTAACCTTGGTATCCATTATATGTGTCAAAAACACATCACATCATCATCATGATTACTAAATTTGGGTATTGTAACCCTTAGTCCATCATTTGAACATTATTACCTCTCACCAGGTAACTGTTACTTCTAGGTTTAAGGACCAGGGTATACATTATACTAAACATCCTCTTTTGTTTATAAGTTGATCTATGATTAATTTTAGATTTTTCCATATCAATTAAGATGTGCTAGAATTATCCACGCCACATCTCAGACTTCATTATACTCTTTAGATTGTCTCAAAATGACTACTTGATCAGGGTAATCAGAAAGATAGCAATCTAAGAGTGTCATACTTACCTTACCTTCAATAGATGAATACATGGCCAGGGTATTTAGGAACTGAAGTTAGGTAGTATGTATTGGTTTTTATATTATGTTTCATATTTTAAAGTCTTACTACTTAGTATCTTAAATTTTCTATGGGTGTTTCTATTACATGTCTTCCTTTCATCAGGAAGAGAGAAATTTCAAAACATCTAAGAGAATATTGGACTGAGTATAAGTTCTCATCCTTCTTATCTCTTCCTCATTTCCTCATAAGATTAATTTAAGGAAGCTCAAAAACAACTACCTTTCTTATAATTAGTAGGTAGAGAGTAGAAAAAGAAAGATGATTCAGAATGAAAAGTTCTTATCTTGACATATTACCTCTTACAAGTTATCTAGTAACTTATCTGACTCAAAACATAGAGTCAATTATCATCTGCTATAGCCTTTGTCCACTACTACTAGAGGTAGATGGACCAAACTGTGACACTTGTCTTCGTCCTCGGCCTTCTGCTTCACTAACCTGGGGTCCTTGTGGATTTTGCAAATTATAATTTGACTGTTGGGTCACCACCTTATTTCTACTTGGACACTGCTGCCTAAAATGTCCTATCCGTCCACATTTATGGCAAGTTCGGCCCCCACTTGATGACCACTGCATTGGTGTACTATATTGTATTTGAACCAGTGTTACTGAAAACTTTGGTTGTTTAGTACCACCAATCCACTGTTCTTGTGACTGTGTAGATCTCCTTTTGAGGTTTGCCTCATGTTTCTTTGTCACAGACCTTTCTGTCTTTCGAATTGACTCCACAAATGTGGCAAATTTCTCTCTACTTTCTAATGAAGCTGTCGAGATAGACACCTAGTCATTCAGTCCTTTCTCAAAACGTCGAATCTTCTCCTGCTCGGTAGCAGCCATTTGAGGACAAAACTGTAAAGGTTCCATAAACCTAGTCTCATATTCATTTATTGACATGGTTCCCTGACAAACCTTCTCAAACTGTGAGATCTTTTCATCTAAGGATGTTCTTGGAAAGTACTTATTGATGAATTCTTGACGAAATTCTTCCCAACCAACCTCTTCATCATTCCTTTTTACTTCTTCTATGGCCCACCAATGGCCAGCACTACCTTTCAAAAGGTATACAACATGTTTGACTTTGTCAACATCTGGGATACTAAGGATCTTAAAAGCCTTTTCTAGCTCAGTGAGCCATAGATCATCATATGTTGGGTCAGTTGTCCCAGCATATTCTATAGCTCCTACATGACATAATTGTTCAAAGGTCTTACTAGACCCATGTCCCTCATTGGGAGCTAGTTCTCAAGGTGCTGGTGCTAGCATCCGGTCTGCCATATACCTCATTGTGGTCATGAATTCCCTAAATAGAGCATGAATATTTGGGTTTTCTATCATGGCTTCATCAAAATGGGGATTCTCAGGCACTGGTTCCCCTCTTGCCTGACCCCTTGCACCTCCTACTAGTGCAGCAACATTGCTTTCAGCAACGTGATCCTCGTGTTCTCCAGACATCTTTAGGCTATATCCCTTCTTCTGCATAAGCATAAGTCACTATAATATATACTGGAGGACACTAGAACAGACTCAACACCTTAGTCATATGTCTCTATAGACTCAGCGAACCTAGAGCTCTAATACCACTAAATTGTGGTGAAGTGTTCGTACAAAACATTATTAACTAAGCGGAAGCGATCATTAACATTAGATTACTAAAAATCGCTAAAAATTTAAACCTTTTTCAAAGAGATCCAATTCTAGGATACTCTTATAACAACAACTGAAGTATTACATATACATTCTGGTTCACAAGTACATAACATGTACCATATCTTTTCGACAGTTACATACAACAGTTACTTTGTCACACTATACATAAGCAACATAATCCTCCAGGCGTTCAAGCCAAAATCTCAGATCGATGATAAAAGCACTATCTACTGACTCTGAGGACTTGAGAGTACAGAGGTGACACATATGAATTTCTATACAAACCTTGACAGTCAGTGCCTCCACCTGAGATATCACGGCTATCCATATTGATGCTGCTGCTCTTCCATTGCTATAGGGTTCCTCCCTCTTCTTCTAGGTTTACCTAAAAAGTTGGATCTCACAGGGGTGAGACAATTGAAAATTGTCCCAGCGAGAGATATAACTCTCTGCCAGAAACATTATTATAGCAGTTTAATAGAATAAAACTGATCAGAGGATAAGCAGTTTAGAACATTGTCATATTTTAAAGCATTGCAGCTATCTATGATAAAACAGTAATTCATCTATTCACGTTATAAGGAATATGAAGAACATGTATATCATTTATTCATCTTGCTGTATCAACATCTCTAGCTTATCCTGAGATTCTCATTATCATGGTATGTCATCCATGAATCATTCTCATTTCTTGTTTATTGACCTTAGCCAATCTGTTAACTAGATATTGGATTGTTCCAGTCATGTGAGTGTACATCATCATATTCTGTCTAGACATTGGACCATACCAATTCTATACAAACCTCTCAGGCATTAGACTATGCCAATCCTGAGCAAACATTCCAGGCATTGGTCTATGCCAATCCTATGTAATCATTCCATGCATTATACTATGCCAACCATGTGCAATCATTCCAGGCATTGGGTTATTACCAATCATGTGCAATCGTTATAGGCATTGTATTATTACCAATCCATTGCAATCATTCTAGGCATTATACTATACCAATCTTGTGCAATTATTCCAGGCATTGGGTTATTACCAATCCTATCAAATTATTCCAGGTATTGGGTTATGACCAATCATGTGCAATTATTCCAGGCATTGGGTTATTACCAATCTTGTGCAAGTATTCTAGGTATTGAACTATATCAAACATGTGTATCTATTCCAGGTATTGAGCTATGTCAATCATGTGCAAACATTCCAGGTATTGAACTATATCAAACATGTGTATCTATTCTAGGTATTGAACTGTGTCAATCTTATGCAAACATTCCAGGTATTGAACTATATCAATCATGTGTATGTATTCCACGTATTCAACTGTGTCAATCCTGTGCATCTTCAGTGAATACCACATCACCTTTACTAGTATTAAACCTTGGCCAAGCCATCATACTTATTTACATCCTTTATGTAATTCAAGTATTTCTCTTATCTCCTATAAGCTTATTCAACACACTATAGCCCTTTATTTGTTTATAAACATAAAGCATGCATAATTAAGATTTCATTATTAATATTGTATCCATTTGTTATTATTATTATGTTACTAATTTCCATTTCTCAGTTTACTTGACATTATCATTGCTTTCATGAAACCTTTATAAACATTTTGTTACCTCTCACTAGGCAACAACTATCCACATGGCTCACAATGCCCATTAAACATCTTGTCACCTCTCACTAGGCAACAACCATGCACATGGCTCACAAAGCCCATTAAATATCTTGTTACCTCTCACTAGGCAACAACCATCCACATGGCTCACAAAGCCCATTAAACATATTGTTACCTCTCACTAGGCAACAACCATCCACATGGCTCACAAAGCCCATTAAACATCTTGTCACCTCTCACTAGAAAACAACCATTAGGGTTAGAGTTTTCCCTTTATTAGTTGAATAGAGTTTCGAATTCATATTATCAATTCAAACCCTAAATCAGTGCTCCACACATCTAGGAGCATACATGAATATCATAAGTATTCAACCATACCTATTTATTCTCATCATTTATCATAAGTATTCAACCATACTTATTTATTCATATTATCAACTAGGGATTTTCATAACATCACGCAATGTTGGGGTTTCACATGATATCACCCTATATTAGGATTAGGGTTTCCTAATTCATATCAATCAGGGTTACTCATCCCCTTACACAAATTAGGGCTAGGTTTTCAAATTAGGGTTTTATAATGCATATCATCACATTGGATTAGGGATTACACCATTACCCTAGATTAGGGTTTCACCTATCATTTCTCTCAATTAGGGTTAGGCTCATCAACCTTCTCAATTAGGGTTTCATGATCTCTTTATCAAGGATCATACCCTAAATATAGAATTTATTCATATTGAGAGTGTTGAAGCTTATTCACTACATGATTATTAAAAATGTAGGAATTCCTCTCTCATCCTCTAGATTGATTAAATTAGTTCAACTTGAATGAAGGGTTAACATAGTGTATTGAGATATTGCTTCCATAAGCATCAAAGGTTAACCACTTTAAATGTACGAATCACCTAAGTACTTTAGGGATTCAACCATTGTACTTATATTTGGTAATCATCATTATCAATCATGAAATCAATTGATCTTTTATAATCTTGAGTCTCGAAACGGTTTTGGGGCACCTTGAACCTCCAAACGGTTTTGCCCCTTTCTAACTTTCAAATGGTTTTGAAATTGTTAGCCCTCCAAACGGTTTTGAAACCGTTTGGGCATCCTAGGTCTCAGACCATTTAGTCTTAAACGGTTTTGAAACTGTTTGAGCATCTAACCCTTGAAATCGATTGGATGATTTGATCTTGAAATCGAAAGGACCTCCAAATAGTTTGAGACTATTTGATCCCTAATGGTTTCAAGACCATTTGGACTCAAATGGTCTCAAGACCATTTTGTCCAAACCACTTTGAAACCGAAAGGAGCAATTAGGGTTTGTTTCCACCAAATTGATTAGGGTTTACTCCATTGAATCGATTATCAATTGAACTATTAAACGTACCTCAGTTTGTAGCCCTTGGATATCCAACCATCCACCTCAAATCAACCATTGACTTCCAAATGGTTTTGAGACCATTTGGTTGACCTCCAAATGGTTTTGAAACCGTTTGGGTCAATCAGCCCTTTAATTGATTCAATTCACTTAGGGATTCAACACTCAACCTGATTAGGGTTTGCCATAGATGGATCATTCACAATTGGAGCCATTAAGATAAAATCAATTGTAACCAATTGAATCAACCTTAAACTATATCATTAGTTGTCCCCAAACGTTCTTGAGACCGTTTGAGTCCAAACAGTCTTGAGACCGTTTGGTCTCAAACGATCTTGAGACCGTTTGGTCCCAAGTCCTTTGAAACCATTTTCTTTAGATATTTTTTGAGATGTGTTCTTCGGATGATGTCATCATCATCAAGCTACGATCCTTCATAATTTTCTATAATTCTCATAGTGGTTGTATTGATTTGATCAAATGAATTTCAATAAGAACAAAATGATCAACAATTGATGAAGAATTGATTGCAATAATAATATTAAGAGTTTAAGTTATAAAACCTGCCTCCAAAGAAGCTTCAAAGCTTCAAACTCCATGTGTTCAATTGTGAAAGCAACTCCTTCAACTATCCAAATCTCATCCTCAAGTCTTTGAGTGAAATGAATGGCTAGGGTTGAAGTTTGAATGGAGAAAAGAAGAAATCAAGCATTCATTTGTAATTTCCACTATGAAATCAAGGTGAAAGAGGACCATGGAGCTTACCTACAGGTTGGGGATCGTCCTCCTACTCCTAAGCTCCCTTGGTCGTTTTTCAAGCAAAGAGTGAAAGTGGTTTCGAAATAACCCTTTCAAGTTATATATGGATATGTGAGTATATATGTGTATTATTGAATTTCTTTTTAAAAGAGAGAATGTATGGGATAATTCATCCATTTCCTTGCCACTTGCCCCATCATCTTCCTTACATATGAAGACTCCTTCCTTGCCTTTCATTCCCTTCAATTATCCATGATTTAAAGGAAAACAAATTAAGCACCTTAATCATATAATAATAATATCCATAAGTTAGTGGATATTACTTTTTCCTTTAACTAATGTGAGTGGGCTCTCCACTCACTTATATATTTTTAGTGCCTTTGCAAGGATCAAGGAAGTCCATTCTTAAGCAAATTCAACAATCTCGTTTTTTGTTGAAGGTACTTCAATTAATATTTTTGTGTTTGCATTAAATTAAATTAGGGTTCCAATTATGCTTAAATCTTGTTTATTTTAATATCAAGATTCTCTCTCATAAAAAATGATTCAAATTAGGTGTCCCTCTCATTTTATTTTCTCTACAGGATGCCAAGAAACATGAGGGACCCTATAGAAGTGGTATTTTGCATATTGAACCCTAGGTTTTGGGTAAATTGCACATTACACCAAAACTAGGTTTTAATGCACAAACATTGCTTAATAAGCTCTTTCTTAGTGCTCAGGCTATCACAAGCCATATCTATGCATCATTCTCATTCTTTTGATGCTTCAACATTTGAGGAACATTATCATGTAACACTTGCAAGTTAACCCCTCAAATTGGGTAATTTGCACATTAATCCAAAACAAACAAAACATTATTTCAACATTATTGAAAAAGGACTAAAATTGAAACATAAGTTCCTCTTGAGCCTTAATTACTTTTCAAAATCTAAGAACAAGCATATAATTATCTTTATTAAACAAAACATCTAGGGTTACAATATAACCCAGGTCAGGGATGTTACACATAAGTCAGAAACCCTTGAAAAGTTTAAGGATTTCATGAATGAAGTACAGAACCAACTTTGTAAAAGTATTAAAGCACTTCAATCCAATCGAGGTGGAGAATAATTAAGGTAGGAGTTTGAGGTCCTTTTGTGAGCCCGTGTTATTGTATCACAATGGACTCCGCCTAGAACACCACCACATAATGGTGTGTCTAAAAGAAGGAATCACACTTTACTAAATATGGTGCGATCAATGATGAGTTTTGTTGATCTTTTGATCTCCTTCTGGGGTCATGCTCTTGAAACTGCCGTGTTTACACTTAATCGAGTAACATCTAAATCAGTTCAAAATACACCATATGAGATATGGAACGGGAATCATCCCTATTTGTCTTTTATTAAGATTTGGGGTTGTAAGGTTTACGTCAGGAAAATGTTTCCTGATAAACTTGGACCCAAGTCCGATAAATGTTATTTTGTTGGATACCCCAAGGAAACAAGGGGATACTATTTATACCACCCTACTGAGAATAATGTGTTTTTTTCTAGGACATCTGTATTCCTAGAAAAGGAATTTATTTCTAGAGGAAACAGTGGGAGGAAAATAGAGCTTGAAGAGGTTCAAGCCCAACAAGAAAACATTGAATCGATAGATGTGCAAGAGGAACATAGAGATTCAAAAGGTGTTGTGGAATCTCAGTCTCCTCAAATAATACAAGGACCTTGTAGATCTAGTAGGACACACCTTGAACCTGAGAGGTTAGGATACCTTGTGACTCAGGAAGGCAGTGAGTTGATAATAGATGATGATCCAACTACCTATCTAGATGCTATGGAGGGACCAAATTCTAAGAAATGGCTTGAGGCCATGAAATCCGAGATGGAATCCATGTATTCCAACAAAGTATGGACTTTGGTGGAACCACCTGAAGGGGTAAAACCCATCGGGTGCAAGTGGGTCTTCAAGAAGAAGAAGGACATGGATGGCAATGTGCAAACTTATAAAGGCAGATTGGTTACAAAGGGTTTCCGACAAGTTCAAGGTGTTGACTATGATGAAACTTTTTCTCCAGTTGCCATGATTAAGTCCATTAGGATCATGCTTGCTATTTCGGCTTACTATGACTATGAGATTTGGCAAATGGATGTTAAAATTGCATTCCTTAATGAGAATATAAATGAGGATGTGTACATGACACAACCTGAAGGTTTTGTAGATCCAAAGAATGCCAATAAAGTATGTAAGCTACAAAGATCAATCTATGTATTGAAGCAAGCGTCTCTGAGTTGGAATCTTCGATTTGATGAGGAAGTCAAAGTTTTTGGCTTTATTCAAAATGAAGATGAACCTTGTGTGTACAAGAAGGTTAGTGGGAGAACGACCACATTCCTTATATTGTATGTAGATGACATATTGTTGATGGGGAATGATGTCACAGCCTTAGAGAAGGTAAAGACTTGGCTTGGGAATACTTTCTCAATGAAGGACTTAGGAGAAGCATCCTACATTCTAGGTATTAAGATCTATAGAGATAGATCTAAAAGGCTTCTCAAACTAAGTCAAAGCACGTACATTGACAAAGTGATGAAGCAGTTCAACATGGAGAACTCAAAGAGAAGCAACATCCCCATGCTACATGGAGTCACCATCTCTAGAGCTCAATGTCCCTAATCTTATGAAGAGAGGGAGTGTATGAATGGGATCCCATATGCATCAGCCATCAGATCCATCATGTACTCTATGTTGTGCACACACCCAGATGCCTCGTATGCCCTCAGCATGATGAGCAGGTACCAGTTAGATCCCGGGGATGCTCACTGGATAGCCATGAATAACATCCTCAAGTACTTGTGAAGGACTAAGGATCAGTTCCTTATATACGGCGGTGAGGAAGAACTGGTTATAAGAGGTTACACCGATGCAAGCTTCCAAACTGACAAAGATGATTACATATTGCAATCAGGATTTGTATTTTGCCTAAACAATGGAGCTGTGAGCTGGAAGAGTTCCAAGCAAGAAATAGTTGTCGATTCTACTATAGAGGCCGAGTATATTGTTGCTTCACATGCAGCAAACGAAGTTGTGTGGATCAGGAAGTTCATCACTGAACTTGGTGTAGTTCCCAGTAGATATGATACAATTGAGCTTTATTGTGACAATAATGGATCAATTGCTCAAGCTAAGGAGCCCATATCACATCAGCGGTCCAAGAACATACTGCAACATTTCCATCTCATACGAGAGATCGTAGAGCAAGGAGATGTGAAGATTTGCAAAGTACCAACTGAAGACAACATAGTTGATCCACTAACGAAGGCCCTTTCTCAGCAGAAGCATGATGGTCATGCTAGGTCATAAGGACTGAGGTTCCTAGGTGACTGACTCTAAGTGTAAGTGGGAGTTTGTTGGTATGTATGCCCATAGATCAAGTCATGTGATGATTGTAATGGGATACTTTGTAAATGATTTGAATAATAATTAAGGCAATTTCTGATCTATATGTTTTAACTATTTCTGAGATGATAGTGTAACATGATAGATGTCTGAAGAATTGTTTACTCGATGACGTATGCTTTTAGGTTCAGGACCTAAATGATGAGATCGTACTGATGTTAAGATTATACATTCTTATTTTGTCCCTAGTCGGTTGTTATTGTGGAAATAATGATAGATATCAATAACACTAAAGACTAGATTGTGTTTTGGTTGATGATAGAATCTCATTAGTCATGATATAGTGATATAAAACCAAGCACATAGGTAGTTGTTAGAGAACAAGTGTACCAGACATGCCCACCGTGATAGTGACACACGGAACCATGATTAGGTAGTCACAATCAGCTCTCACAATGATGGTGGTGAGTGTGATTCTTAGACCTAAAATCACTACACTAAACACATGTCGTTGGGTGCACTTTGACATCGTCAAACACATTCCTGAAACATGGGTTGTTATAAAGGTATTGATTGGGTGACTTTGACACATGGGGATTTTGAGGGGTGAGTGATAGATATGGGATTTGTCCCTCCTAAGGGAGTTTGATGTCCATGGCCACTTGATGAGTAGGATTGAGAAAGGCATGTGCATGCATGTGTGAATCAATATGTGATATTGATGTCACACTCATCTCACCCAGTCTGCTTTGCGATCAAGGAAATGGATGAACGTTGAAAGGATGACTGTACCATGCCTTGAGTTCATTCAGGACATTTGTAACAAAGGAATTATACATTCATAATAACACCATTCTCATATTGTAGGATTGAAAGTTGTTCCCCAACTTTCTATTTCACTTGGATAGCACTTATGTGCGACTAGGCACCACTCTTTGCTTGTGAAGTCATAAGTGTTATGGACTTTCATTGTCAATGTGAAATGGGCCTGCAAGGTCACATACATAGGATTTTACCTGGAAGAGGAGTTTATCCACAAATGATGTTTAGAGTGATTATTAAAGGAGTTTAGTAGTTCAATTAAACACTCACTCAATTGATAGATCAATATCATAGTGTTCAAGGTGTTGGACCGGTTGATTAGAATATCAGATTGATTAAAAACAACAATTGACTAATTTTGCACAGTCTGCACTCCCAACCGATCGGCTCATGTGATGAACCGATTGGATCAACTTGGCGAACTGATCAGCTTATGTGATGAACCGATCGTCTTAGGATAGGTTGAGATGATCGGTTCAAGGGTTGAACCGATTAGCTCAACTGGTCCAACCGAGCGAGTTGGGGAAGTCAAGTTGGCAAGAAATTTCTTTTCGTTTCACTTGTCCAATTTGATTGGAACAAGGATTGGTATTTGGATCAATACAAAAAAAAAGTGAAAAAGTCAATAGGGAACTGACCAGGGTAGTGAACCGATCATTTCAGAAGTAAACCGATCGGCTCAGGTGCCCAACCAATCGGTTCATGCTTGAAATAATCATTTTAGCTGGCGTAGTTTGTTGTTTTGTGGAAAATATTGAACCCTTCTACTCCTGCTTTAATCCTGCATTGCCCAGGGTAGAGAAACTTGTCCCATGAACCTCCTATATATAGGGGTATTAAGGGCTTCTCAAAGTACAACAACTAACAACACCAGTTGCTCTACAAAGTTGTCGTTCTCTCTGGTTGTGGTAACCAGGAGAGCCTGAGAAAGTGCTACCCGATAAGGGAGGCACAACAAAGGAAAGACAATTGTAGAAAGGTGAATCGTGGCAGGAGAATGTGTCGGTGACTAGTACACCGATAGGAGGGTACAACTATCAATCTTGACAGTCCCAGTGAGACCAGGAGCTGCACAAACACCGTTCAAGACTGGAGGTGAAGACCATGTAAGCTGCGAGGTAACACTACCGAGCAAGTGGTCCATGTGGACTACTGTAGAGGTGGGAGACTTCTGCCGCTCAGAGGACAGCTGTCAATCTTGACAGTCCCAGTAAGACCAGGAGCTGCACAAACACCGTCCACGACTGGAGGTGAAGACCATGCAAGCCGCAAGGTAACACTGCCGAGCAAGCCTCGGGACAAGGTATGTCTCTACATACCATCCTTCCTATTGTATAGTCGTTGACGTGTTTCCTTTATTATGGGTTTGGGAGAAGAAAATTTTATTTCCACTGCCTTCTCTATCTCCCCTAAAACCCAACACTTTTGGCATCATGCATTGGGGTGCCATGTAGGTGTGATAATACACACTTATTATAATTGTGATATTCATAGTGACTTTATAAATAGCATGTATGAACATCCAAACTGATAGGTTGCAATCAACGTAATTAATCATCTGGAAAAACATTCGGGAAACTAATGTGATTAACCATAATTAACCACATACCTGTCAAGATGACTTGAGTGTATAAAATAATCCAACTAAATAAGAAATCCAGTAGCCAAGCAAGCACACAAGTTGATCCTGAAATATGCATCCAATTTTCCTATCATTGATCAGGCCATCAAGGTCTATTAAACCTAGCTCACTTCCTAAGGTTTCTAGTCCACTTTTGGGGTTTCCATTACAATTAGAGTTTAGTCTCCATAGCACATTTATTACTTCTATTGCTCTTTTAGTCCAAAAACCCTAATGTAGACACAATTAAATGTCAATTAAGTCTATGATGCCCCTTTTACATCAAAACTACCATTTTTATCCTTTTAAGTCATGACACAATCATTAGGCCCAATTATCATCTTTGGTTCCTTTCAAATTAGCAACTTATCTTTCTGAACTCTATTTATCACTAATTCCACATTTATCCATTAGGAAACCCTAATTACCATATTAATGGTTTTTATCGACAATTAGGAACTTTTATACTCAAAATATCTTTGAACCATCATATCTCAACTTTATTCAGGAATTTGAATAATTAATGTCATTAAGAGTGATAATTACTAACATTAGGGTTTCAAGGCCCATTAAAGCATATTTATGCACATGGAACCCTAAATTAATATAATTACATGTAAAGTTCATCCTTTTAGATATTGATGTGTTTTTTTTAAAATAATCATGTTAATATAAACTTTAAATATCCATATATCCCTTCCCAAAACATTAATCAATAAATATTAGGGTTTTTCATTAGATAAACCATTAACGATAGAATTTTTACATTATTTTTTAATTACAAGTAGAATTAGGCTTCAATTACATTTTTATTGCATTCCTTGCATTTTCTAATCAATTTTGATATATAATACTCTTTAATCTGAGTTACCAATTTTTTCCTAGGAATTAAACAAGATAAGTATTAACTAACCAATAGGAGATCGCCACATAGGTGTCCCTCTCAGTAGCCCGCTCCAGCGTGGTGCGGTTAGGAACATAACCAAAAGATGACTTTACCCCTAAGTCTCTTCATTAACCTTGGGGGTAAAATGGACATCTCTGCGGCCCTCACCTCCTTCCCCAATCTCTGCTTTACCTGCTCGCGAGCCAATGCCATGGCTCAGTCAACTGGAGGGTTGACTTCCCGAATCTCGCCCCCCAGAAGAAGGTGAAGGTCTTCAACCCTCCGCCATGTCCCACTGAAGCCAATGGTGGTCTCAGATGTGTCGGAGAGGTAGGAGAAGTAGGGAGCATAGAGAATAATTCCACGGTAGAAACTTGGCTCTGAGGTGGATAACTGGTGGTGAAGGAAGGCGTTCTCTCTTGAGTTGACTGAAGGAACAAGTTCGGGATGTCTACAGAATCCTCGAGGATGAGTTAATTACCCCTCTAGGGTTATTCAATCCTCCTTTTATAAGTCTGGGATGGGGGTCGATTGTCGTGGAGATAGGAATTGGGGTTTTCATCGAATAACTTCCAAAGGCACCAAAATGCAGGATGATCTGGTTCATTTGTGCCTTGCAAATCTACTAAAGGGGTTTCCTTCTTTGCACACAGATTGTCTTGTGAGAAAAATGATCAGAACGTTTCCCTGCATTGTTCGTTCTTTCCTTTTTCCTACCCGAGGTAGGTGATGGCACAGCCACCGTCGATCCTGGATCCAAGGGTTGTCATCGCACGCACCCAAAATGAAAGTCAGAAAAATAAATTAATCATGACATTTTAATGGCATTCTTCTCACTTTAAGAATATTTAGAAAAATCATATCTCCCAATCTGTTTGTCCAATTAATACCAAATTTTAAGGGAAAGTCTATAAAGACTTTATCTACTTGTAAACTAAAATGGAGTCCCAAATTCCAAAGGAAAGGGGCATTATATTCATGTACATGTTATCATTTAATAAGACATATTTTAAGCATATTTTCTCTCTCTTAATCTTTTATTTTCTTTATTTTCATTCCTTTTACCATCAGAAACTATGTGGGCATGAAATCTTATCCAAGATGGATCCATTATCCAAATATCCACATATTTCTTGTAATATTATTATTATCTCATATTTCCTTTAATAAAGCAATATTTAATTGATCTCTTCTCTCTCTTGCTGCATTATCCTTGAAACTTTGACTCCTTAGAACCCAAGGAATCCAAAAGGCACGAAATCCACCTTTGAGAAATATTCCTTTGCCTTCTAGAGGTTTCTACATCTTTCTTTTCTCTATTTCTTAATTATTCATTTACTAATTTAATTTCCTTTTTCTTTTCCTTGTTATTGGGCCCAAAAGCCAATAAAGCCCACTAAGCAACCATCAAGGCTATTATAAATGAAATTCATTGATTCAAATTAAATCACACCATTATTTGCTCATTTATCTTTATTTAGAGAAATTGTATTTCTCATCAAAAGAACCCAAAATTTGGGGTTGTAACATCCTTCCCCTCTTATAGGAATTTTGCACACAAAATTCCACCAGGCACACAAACAAATAGGATAAACCTTTCCTATGTCCATCATGGCTCCCATGTGGCCTCACCCTTTCCATGGTGCTTCCCAAGAACCTTCATCATTTCATATTCTTCCATCTGAGTTCTCTCTCACCTTGGCATCTCGTACCCTGATAGGTGACTCAGGACATTTCAGCCTCTCATAAAGTTGAATACGTTCATGGATCATCACATGGCTTGGGGTACCTCACATAGTGCTCTAGACCGGACTCATGGAACACATTATACATCATGTTATCTTGAGGGGTAAGGCTAAACACAACCAGCTCCACCAATCCATCTCAAATGGACCCATATATCGGGGACTCAGCTTTCTCAGTTGTAGCTTAGAGGGGTCGGATTTTCATATCACATACTCTCTCACAATGCACTACATGTCAGTCTGCTTTGCATCAGCTCATGACTCATGTCACCCCTAGGCTCTCCTTCATCCATTGCACGATCAAAGCGACCTCATATGCACACACTGTGGTCCATTTCTGACCTTCATGAGGTCCCTTCACCGTCATCATCTTAATGAAGTGGTGACTGACACAACCTCCCTTACAGAGCTCCTTTACGTCCCAATACTGGCTATGGTGGTTATCATCACATCTTACAGAGGACAAGAACTGTCTGTATGTATCACCTTGAATGAGCACACATGCTCTCATCAGACCCTCTAGTCTGGATCATACTACCCATTAGTTAGGCGGTGATAAACTGTACTGATCTCGAGTTCTTCATGTATCTACTTCCACCTTATGGAAGTGTGTCTTTAGGTTGTACTCAAGAACTCTTGAACTCACATGAGGGTGTATTTGAACCATCTCTCTTACTTGTAGTTCAACCGGATCTATCTCCTGACAGTATCCTTTCTTTCTCATGTCATCTAGGTAGGGCGATCTATCATAACCCATATTGCATCTTGACCTTCCTTGGTCAAGGGGAGACTTACCACAACATCTATAGTGATGAAATCCCATCCCCTCTCAGGGAATCTTTATGCTCTAAATCAACTCATAGGGTTACTGGTGTTCGTCCTTCACCTCCTGTCGTGCATGGCAACATGCCACATGCAACTTCATCTTAAGCATCCAAAGTACTACTGTCACTTAATATATTCATAGTACCATGGTGTATGGTGATCTTAAAATCATGATCTCCTATATGTCATGATTCCTTAAGATTGATTCCTCGGAAACCCTAAACCACTCTAGTAGGGGTTTCATCACCTTCTTTTCCAGAGAAGTGCATCTGAGGTTCTACAACCATCCTTTTATTGCATCAAGGCCTAGGTTGGCTAACCCAAAAACCACTAACTTGATCAACCGATATCGTTACATCTGAGTGTTAGCCAAACATATCTTCTTTTTCAACTTAGGGCTAACGTAACAGCCTCTTATAGCCTCTTAACTAAACTAGGCAGTTGCATCTCAACCAGTGCATCCATTACCACCTCACATCCTTATGCGTTAGGTAATGTTGAAGACATACACCTCCATGTATTCCACTTATCATCTTATCTTGGACTTTATATCTATCTTGAATAAGAAAAGTTTAGAGCTCATCTTCTTGGTTATCAAACTCAACATTGTATAACTTGCAAATTCCACATAGCACATGATAAAAGCATCATCATAAGATGACTACCTTATTTCTCTTAGTGTTTGTAAACCATCCATGTATCGTTCACTCTACAAGGGTATGTTTTCAACTCTATCCTCATACCGCATAGCAACGTTCCAAATCGCATCATCTTTTATCCTTCGTGTATGGCATGCGCACTGTCCTATCTCTCACTCCCATACAAGAGGAAATAAGCATTTGGTTGCAGTCCAAATACAAAGTTCTTCCCATTCCAAGAGTAGAGATAGTACATCCCACCTTTCCAGTACACCTTCAAATCTAAGTTGAAACGTGCAACATATGTCTCTACATCACGATCATCATGATATAAAAGTTACTTCCATGGAAAATTGATCTTGAACCTACTTGGGTCCACACACAATCCTTGGTCATCTCCTCTAGGTCTGTAGGGTTTCGGCACTTTTGGGGTCATCCCTCTTCCCTTATGCATCCAGAGAGTGCCCTCCTCATCTGCCCTTTGGGTCCCATGATTTCATGAAGGTGATCAATCTCCTAACCCATGGCCCTCAGACAATGATAGTTGTTACCTCCAGACCCTATGGTCATGTGCAATTAGGGAATTAGGCAACTCCTACTTCCATAGGTCTTTTTCCTACCTGACCCTAGGATAGACTTAGGATTCTAACATAGTACATGTCCAAATTAGAACCTTACCCAAGTCTCCATCATCTGTATATGCATTCAAGGGTTGACTTTCATCCTTTTATAAGGGTCATGGCGACCTGCCTACCTTGGTCAGGCCCCATATCGGTTACCTCCATGGTAACACATCCACATGCACTTCAAGATGGTTATCTATGGGCCTACATGTTCATTTTCATACTATGTACTCTCCACTTAGCTTCTCAAGACTCTACGAGACCTCTTAAGGTTACCTCAAAACCAACAAAATTGGTATACACCCTAAAAAAGGGTCCCTCTCCCAGGATGGGAGGAAACTACATCTTGATAACAAAGGTAACCTTATGTCTAGGGTTTACATACACATGAGCATGCTTAGCCATAGCAAGCTACTAAGTCACATGCAGAACACCTACTAAACCATGCTAGGTCATACTTATTCTCATTCCTCAACACTGGACCAAAAACATACCTGCCCAAGTCACCAACTTAGCTGTGAGGGGTTCATTAAACATACCTTAAACTTAAGGGGTTTCGCTTTCCTCTAAACATGAGGAGTGTCATTCTCACATCTATGGAAACTCAAATCTTATCATAAGCATCAGGTATACTACTTCCCCTCTTAGGTCTAGGAACCCTAGGTTCACTTTTCTGCAAAAGTTGTCCAACTGCATGCTCATTCGTTCCACCACAAACAAAGCATGTACAAGGTATGGCATGCACTTCCTATTATCCTTATACTCAAGAAACACCTCAGAGTTGAGTCCTCCTCAGGGTCAACCAACTAGGTATAAGGCCTCACAACTTGTTACTAACCCTCTTCAGGGTCTAAGGAACTCTTCTTCCTAACCATAGAAGGTGAACACCTATACCATAGCAACATAGGTACCAATAGTCTCATCTTCTCTCTAGGGTTTGGGTCCTCTAAAGGCAACCAGGATACCATCATCCTTTAGGGATCATACATGAGGCAACCACAACCATCCACTTAGGTCGCATCATCCTCAACTTCCAACTGTTCCTCATATCTCAGAGTCTAAGCTTCCAACCTTCTTGCTTGGGTCCTACTCTCTCTCTCTAGAGCTAACCCTACAAACTGCCTTACTACTAGAGGTCCTCTCCCCATGAAGGATCAAACTCACAACATACCCCTACATGGGTGAAGCTTATGTTCAAACTTATGTTTGCTCTAGATTATCCATAGCTCCTCATGCTTATCTCATAAGCCATCCAACATACTCTCTTGGCCAGAGGTTCAACCTACTGCCCACACTACTGACGTACTCTAGTTGCATGTTATGCCCTACTCGCATAAGCCCATAAGGTTTCTATAGGTTCTTCACTAACCTCATCATTGAAGGAGCTATCCTTCAGTCTAACAAGCACGACCCTTTGATAACCTCCCATTTTGTGATGTTACCTTAATAGTTTTCCTCAGTTTTCCATACTCTTTCTCAGATAAATTAGATAGAATCCTTAACTTTCCTCCTTTATTGCAAATACACCATTAGACTAACTTTTCTTCTTTTTATTCTTACAGAAAAGAACACAAAAAATCACAAAAGTTCCAAATGGTCCCGAGACCGTTTGGAGACCAACCGGTCCTGAGATCGCATAAAACCAAATAGTCTCGAGACCGCATGGAGTTACACGGTCCCGAGACCACATAAAACCAAACGGTCCCAAGACCGTGCAAAGCCAAACGGTCCCAAGACTCTATGAAGCCAAATTGTCCCAAGACCGAATGGAGATCAACCGGTCCCGAGACCGCATGGAGTTACACGGTCCCGAGACCGCATAAAACCAAACGGTCCCAAGAGTGTACAAAGCCAAACGGTCCTAAGACTGTATGAAGCCAAATGGTCCCAAGATCGAATGAAGATCAACCGGTCCTGAGACTGCATGGAGTTACACAGTCCCAAGACCGCATAAAGCCAAACGGTCCCGAGACCGCATAAAGCCAAACGGTCCTGAGACCACAAGGAGTTATATGATCCCGAGACCGCATGGAGTTACACGGTCCCAAGACCGAATAAAGGCAAACAGTTTCAAGACCGCAAGGAATCAAACGGTTTCCAAACCAAGAGAGTCCAAATGGTTTCAAAATTGAGAGAGTCTAAACGATCTCAGAACCCAAACGGTTTACACGACTGTTTGAGCCCAAAACTGCCCAAACCGTTTGGACTTCACTCAAAGCCTATAAATTAGACCTTAAGGGTCCTCATATAAAAAAAGGTTTGTAGAGGTCCAAAGGCTGCCTCTGCTATTCCAGAGTTGTTCCTTCCTTCATCCACTACCCTGAGGCTGCCAGTCTGAGATCCACTCTCCATCCAGAAGTTGCTTTCTCTCTCATCGCCAAAGAAGGTGGGAAGATGAGGATTCATCATCAAGCAACCTACGAAGTGTGAAGATCGTTTCTCTCTCTCTCTCTAAGGAGTCGACCTTCCTCCCTCCTTCGTGGAGATGATGTTCTCTCTCTCTCTTCTTGCCTCCTTTGTCCTTTTCATGAGCGAGTAATCTTATACACTAGGGTGCAGGGAGTAGCCCCGCTACCCATGTTTTCATTTCATGCAATGTAATCCATAATTTTGCAGTAGAGATATACTTTCTTTTCAGTTCAGCATCAATCGTTCAATGAATGCTTGTTGCTTGATCACCAACTTGTATTACCTTTTATCTTTTAGTATGAATTTTCTATGTTTGTACTATTACATTCAAATCTAGATTGAATGTTGGTTCTTGATGCATGTAGTCACCATGCATCTGTTTCGGTATCTAGGAGTGTCTTTCAAGAAGTGGAGAAAACTCACTTCCATCGTTGTACTTTCATACTATGAAATGGAATAAGTTGACGTATGAAAGTACAACCTTGATAAGTCGAGGAACACACTTTGTGAAGGGAATGTTGCAAAGAAAGTGACCATTCATTTGGGGATGGTTGGCATTGCAACATTCCCACACTTCTCGTAGTTATTTCTCCGAAACGAAGCTAAATCTACAAAGATACAAACTGGTTAGACTCTTATTGCAGGTTATGTTTTTTTATGTTGCATGTTTTGATCCATGTGTAGTGGTGGTGAAAGTCGATCACATCCTAGTGGTTTCTTAACATTGGTTACAACCTTAAATTTAGTTTCTCATCTTCACTTTACTTGCACTTAGTTTAAAACAACCAAACCAACTCTTTGATCTAAATACCGACTATTAAGCAGTTAAGTGAAATTCTAACGTTTTCTATCGTGTTGATCTTAACAAGACTATTGTCATGTGGATTCAACCCTTAACTATACTATGATAAGACTTCCATGTATCCTAGCATATGTGGGTGGAGTTCTCAATCTAGTATAAGCAAGGCTAAACCTAAAGACTTACTATCTTTAGGATTTTTAGTGGTGCACGTAACTCCACGTAAGTAGAAGCTCCATCACAAATTGGTGTCGTTTCCGAGGACAATGGAACATTTTAATTTCATTTATCATCTGGCTTGTTGGTTAAGGTTTTACACTTTTTCTTAAAACATTACTTCATATCTTCTTGATTTCATCACATCTATCACACCATCTAAAAAGTGTTTTTCTTCCTCTACTCAGGTAGAAGATGTGTATGCAACCATCGCATAATCTCGAATTCTCCCCTGATCTAGAGTACGACTCTGAGGTACAGAGAAGCTTCCACCGCCACATCAGACATAACCGCCAAAGAGCCAGACAAATGGCTAAAGATCAACGCCAAGCTGTGCTAGTAATGGATAGGGTCAATGCCGCCATAGCCGCTCAGAGAGCACAACTCATTACTGACACTCGTACTGAGGTCCAAGCGGAAATCCGAATTGAAGAACAGGCCCACATCCGAGCTGAAAATGAAGCAGCTAACGAAGCTGCCCAGTTAGAGCTAAGAAACAAGCAACTGCGAGACTATGGCGTCCCCAAGAACTATGAGGACAATCATCCAGTCCGGACACCAATCATCAACATACCCAACTTTGAAATCCGGACACAATGGATTCAAATCATGTAGGGTATCTCATTCTCTGGTGGTTCTGGAGATGACTGCATGGATCATTTGAAGAGATTCAAGGCACTTTGCTGACTTGTCCCACAAGCCGGAGTTGCCTTTGACATAATAATGCTACATCTTTTTCACTTCAATCTATCTGGCAGGGCTTTGAGTTGGTACAACTCACTTGATAGGGAGCCAATTATCACCACCTGGGATCCCTTGGAAGAAAAGTTCCTAGAAAAGTATATCCCTCCTTCATTAACCTACGAAATTAGGGGGTAGATCAGCCACTTCACCCAACTTCCTAGGGAAACACGCGCAGAAGCATGGGAAAGAATCAAGGAGCTTCTAAGAAAGTGCCCTCATCACGCTATCTCCTAAAATCAATTAATAGAGACGTTCTATAGGGTGGTGAGTGATGATATCAAGCAATTTCTGGATTCCTCATCTGGAGGAAATTTTATGAGGAAAAACTATGAGGATGCCTAGAATATCGTTACACTTGGAGCTGAGAACCAATCCAATTGGGGACGATCATCCATTAAGGGAGTCCTCAAAGTTTATAAGGATGAGGAATTAATGGAAATGAAAGCTATCGCTGAAGCTTTAAAGACCATAGCTCACAAACAATAGGCACTTGAAACTTTATTTGGAGAATATGATAAGAAGAAAAACCCCATGTCCAACAAGTTAAAGCTGCCACAAGGACTTGTGAAGCCTGTCATGCATCTGATCACCCTACACTGTCATGTGGCTTACTTTATAATGTGATGATGGATATGCAACCACCACAACAGCAGTACGAACCAATCATCAAACACCCTAAAGATCAGATGCCCGAACAAGTCAATTCCATTCCTTCCATACTAGGACAAGCTTAATACAATCCAAATCAACCAAGAAACCACCCCGGATTTCAATATGGGATTCTTGCGGGGACTGCTAACCCGAAACACCAAATGCAAGGTAGATCTTCCAATAGATTGCCACCTAGATTTCAAAGTAACTATTTCATCCAACTCATTAAAAAGAAGATTAGCAAATGCGGAAGCGTATTATTAGCAACGGAATTACTGAAAATCACAAAAAATTAAAACCATTTATCAAGAGATCCATTCACAGGAAAACTCTTTCATTCAGAACCAAAGTAGATCATTACATTCTGGTTCACTAGTACATCTCTTGTACTATTTCTTCTCGAGAGTAACAAAATTTACTACTCTGTTTCAACTGTACACAAATAGTATAAAATTCTCGAGGTATCAAGCTAAAAATCTCAGATCGAATATCAAAAGCACTAACTCCTAGGACCCGAGAGTACAGAGATGACTCATAGAACTAACTATACAAAACTAGATAGTGAATGTCTCCACCTGATGAATCATTGTTGTCCTTGTGACTGCTGCTGCTCTCCCCCTTCGGAAGGGTTTCTGCCTTGTCATCTGCATTTACCTAAAAATTTTGAATCCCACGGGGGTGAGACAACTATAAAAATTGCCCCAACGGGAGATATAATTCTAAGCCAAAACATTATCATTGCAGTTTAAAAGAGATAAACTTGAACAGTGGGATAATATAAATCAGTAGAAGTTGAATCAACATCTATGCATATTAGAGCAACATTCTTATGCAAGTATTTCAACTATAACTTGATAAAGCAGCATGTCTCTTATTCAATATGAATTAAAGGAACATAAGTATATTTATGTATCAAGGACATGTTAAGTAGTATAACATCAACTAGTAGTTCTCATATTTTAATCTTATGCAAATACGCTACACAACTGATTATATTTTACAAACATATTTAAGCTCTGAGGAGATGAGTTTTACCGCTCATACTCCAACCAACCATTTCTAGAATCGAAATCGGTACCATAAATAGGTCAATGGAAGAGTCGGAATCCCATTACCTCCCACATCCCGGTCAGCATGGGACAACAAGCAGGACTATTTTGACTGCTCAAAATACCTTTCCAAGGTATACTGTAACTTCACTATAGAGTTACATCGTCAACTGCACTCTCATCGGCAATCGAGAGAATTAATGTTTATCTCCATCGACCCGACATTAAATATCATTGGGAGATTAGTGTTACATCCATCCCAACCATCAGGAGATTTGTGATACATCCATCCCGACACATGAAGGATTGAGAGGTTTAATGTTTACCTTCCCTCAATCTCTTCACAAGGACGTAAGAATATTTTCGCCCATTTACACCCACATATTCAGAATATGTGAACTCCATGAATTCTTTAGGAAAACCTGTTTCACCATCACCATTTACTGACGATGATGGCTCTATGGTCAGAGCACTACATGAACAAATTTCACTTGATTAATTAAGTACATTTTCATATTCTTTTAGCATCAAGCAAGTTATCAAGCATAACTTATTATGACCATGCTATAAAGAAACATGTACTATTTTCATCAATTACTTAACAGTCTTTGAAAGACATTGGGAACTTAGTCTCTTATTTCAAAACTAGAAATTCTCAACCCTTCACAATCTCATCACCATAATCATATGGCTCTGGGTAATTAAACCCTTGATTCAACATTAAGCATTGTTACCATTTTTCCAGGTAACTATCACCTTCAGGTCAACTCCCAAGGAAAACATGATACTTGCTATTACAAGCATCACACATGGTACTTGAGGCCCATTAACTCTCGTGTTACCTCTTATCAGGCAGCAAGGTATATTATGGCACACAAGGCCCAAACACAATAGTGAATAAAACATCATAGCTCATACATGGCCAAAATCATCATTTCCGAATACCTGCTTGATTAGCAAAATGATAACAGTGATATCTATTGCATATCAGAACCATGTACAACAAATATGAATTCACTATTCATGGGTAACACCACTATTCCCTTACCAGGGTTAGGGTTTCCCATTGCATGTCATATGAGGATAAATAATCTCATTAACACATCATAGTTCTGGTTTATCACCATATTGCCCAAGATTAGAGTTCATTAGGCATTACATAGAATTACCCTGGATTTCAGCTTCATAGCACATCAACATCAGGGTTTCTCATGAAACCATCCTTAGTTAGGGTTTGGCACAAATGTTACCCTAGAATAGGGTTCACATTCCATAATCCACAATTAGGGGTTACTATTCATCCCAATTAGGATTTTATGCTACATTACCTATAATTAGGGTTTGCAAATATCAACACCCTAGATTAACGTTACATTCATACCCTGGATTAGGTTTAAGGTTCAACAACCTTGTCAATTAGGGTTTATGTTCATGATTAGGGTTTCATGATCTCTTTACTTAAGGATCATACCCTTAATCACCACATGAATCATACTCATGTATGAATTCCATACTATCATCCTGTCAACTTGATTAGGTTACATCAACCCTTCAGTCAAGTACATACAATTATGATTGACATAGTGTACCAAGTCATTATTTTAATAAGCAATTAGGATCCATCCCTTAATTGGCACTAATTACTTAGGTACTATTAGGGTTTCAACCTTTGTACCTTCATTGATTACTATTACTAACAATCATTGGATTATTGGAGCAATCATTGTGTTACAACCCCAATTTTTGGGATCATTTGATGAGAAATGCAATTTCTCATATTAAAGATATTTGAACAAATAATGATATAATTTTCCTCAAATAAATGAATTTCGTTTACAATATCCTTGATGATTGTGTTGTGGGCTTTATTGGCTATTGGACCCAAATAATAAGAAAATTCAATTACTAAATGGATAATTGAATTTTTAAGAAAAGAAATATGTAGAAACCTCTAGAAGGCACATCCAAAGAGGATTTCGTGCCTCATGGGTTCCTTGGGTTCCAAGGAGTCCAAAGTTGCAAAAATAAAGCAATGAGAAAAGGAAGGATTAATTAAGTATTTCTTTATTAAGAAATAAATTGAAAATAATGATAAAATGTGGAAAATGAGTGGAAAGAGGCATAAATGAGAGTTCTTGGGGAAATTTCGTATCCATGAGGTTGCTAATATTAAAAGGAATTTCAATGAGGAAAATAAAAGAGAAATAAAAAGAAATCCTCAAAAGGAGGTATTTAAATGAGAAATAAACACGATAATGTGAAATAATGCATAATGATGCATCTAGAAGGATAATAAGTATCCTTAAAAAGTAATTTTGAAATCATAGAGTTTCTTGGGATCCAAGGAGTCCCAATACAGAAGAAAGAAAGAGAAAATACTAAAAAGGCAAAATAAGAGGATAATGTGTTGCACTATTAATGAATTATGAGGTATTGTTAAAAAGAAAGTAATTTTGATTAAAGGAAATAGAATTTCGTGCCAACACAAGTACAAGTACGATAATGGGAATAATCTTAGAAATTCTAACATCAAAAGGAGAAAGAATACTAAAGAGATATGAGAGAGAGAGAGGTTGTTGCTTCACAACCAAGGAAAGTAGGTTTCCTTTCAAGAATCGGACTTGAGTCCTCATGGAGGCGCGCCTCAGGGCTTCATACTCACCCCTATATGAGGGGCAGAGTCTAAGACACGAGTTGAAGAGAATCCCAGGCACTTTTCTCTCTCTCCCATCTTCCTCTTCGTTCAAACCCTAATAATTAGAGGTGATGCAATCCCCGGAGAACGAGGATCCAACAGAGGGTTTTGAGGGTAGCCTGCTGCACCACAGACCTAGGGAGCGACGTCGCCTTTGAGGCCATGCCCTAGAGTGGGTGCCGCAGCAACAACTACGCTGCAATGATGGCCGCAAGAATGTGGTTTGATGAATGATAAAGTGACCTCCTTCGCTGAGAACTGGAAGCACCCTGCATGCGCCAGAGCACGACGAAGTCAGGGGTATAGTTTCCGATGAGAAATGTGGCCCATGGAGGAAGGAGCAGCCCGCGCTTGGCTGCAAGCCGCTGGCGCGAGGAAGGAGAAGGGCGGAGAGACATTTGACGGAAATGCCCCTCTGCAGACTACATGACCAGCAACTTACTTAATGGAAAGAAAGTAATTCGGTTATAATTTTAAGCGGGTCGCAATGCATGGGAGCTTGGCGACGTGCCAATCTCTTATTGGCCGGAAGGTAATTTACTTACTAAAATCATATCTAATGATTGGTAACTCCGATTAGGACAAGTAATATATGAATTTTGCTCAGAAAAACGAGAGGAATCCAATAAAAATATGTTTAGAAGCTAATTCCTATTTCTATGCTAAAAGTAGTGCAAATCATCATCTTTAATGAATTAAAGATTAAGAAACCCTATTTTGATATGATTAATGTGTTTAATAGGGTTTAATGGATTATTAGAGTTGATGTTAACCTGTTAAATATAAAAAGGTAAATTATGTTCAAAAAGGAAGAACTTTGCACATGATTAGTCTAATTTAGAGTTTATATGCTTGAAATTGGAAAAGTATTGAAAGTTATAATCTTTAGTGTTTTAATTAAGGGAAAACCCTTAGATTTGATGGTAAATGGTCTTAATGACATTGTTTGGATAATTCAAGTTGATATTAAACATGTTGTTAATAAAAGTGAGAATAGGATCTAAAAAGATGATCTTTTTACATAATTGGTTTAATTTAGAGTTTCGTGCATGATTATGCACTAACGAGCTTGAAAACCTTAATTTTGATGAATATGTCTTTTAATTGGTTTAATTGTTCAAATCCATGGATAAATAGGGATGTGATGATCCTAAGTCAATTTAGGTATAAAAGACTATTAAAATGAATAATTGAGCAATTAAGGTTCATAAAAATGGAAAAGGATATTTTAGGGTGTGTTAACTTAAAAAGGATAAAGTTTGGGAAATTGATCTAAGAAACCCTAATGAATATTAATGAAACCTTAATGCGGATTAGAAACCCTAGATAGAGAATCCAAATCAATAAAGTAGATTCTTGATAAAGTGTGTAATAAAAAGGGTACATATTCTTTTCAGGAATTGTGTGATTACTTGCTTGGATCTGTTGATTGGCTTGATTGTATATACATGCAGTATGTGTTAAATAATCTGCATGACTCATCAAATCGGGTATGTGGTTACGCTTATGAATAACCGTTCTAGTTTCATGGTGATTTACGTATGTTTTACCGGTTGCTTTAAATAAATTGTTGGATGTTTATTTAGTTCATGAAAATTATAATGTGGTTATGACTATCACAAAGGATATATGCCTACAAGATTAGATCTTGGTTCTCTCTGTGGCAGTATAGTTGACCTAGTACATGGCTACCTATTGGGTAGGTCCATCAGGTCAGAGGAAGACCTAGTACATGGCTACCTATTGGGTAGGTCCATCAGGTCTATGGATGACTCAATACATGGCTACCCTTGAGGTAGGACCATCAAGTCACATTGAGTTAGATATTGGGCTACCTCGAGTAGTGCCATGCGACTCTACCTTTATAAAGGTATTATATAAGTCCACTACAGGGACAGCCCAGAGTTCAAGAATATGTATGGATTGATTTGTATGGCTTAAAATGTAATCTGGACTGTTAAATGATTAATTGTATGATTACATTGTTATCATAGTTGCATGTTAATTTTTTCCCCCACATACGAGCTTTGGCTGACCGATTTTGTTTGTCGGCGTTTTAGGTACAAGCCAAAAGGACAAACAGTAAATCGTCATATTGTGTAATATATGAAGTAAAATACAAGGAGGATTAGTTAGAGTAGAATCCTTAAGTGGATAGAAGTTTAGCGATCCAAGTTTTCAAAAGGTATGCAAAAATTTATTTTCTTACAACTTTTCAGTATAGTCTGTTAAAATTCAATAATTATTCTTGGTTAATTTCCGAACCTTTGATCCAGAAGTTATGGGTGCGGCTTCAACCTCTCGGTCACCCTTATTTGAGGGTTATCGGGAGGTGGGGTCGTAACACATTGTCTTCAATGACCGAATGATTGAACCACATTCAACCTTCATTCGGTTTCAAGGTTTCATCACCAAACAGTTTTGAAACCGTTTAACACCAAACAGTTTTGAAACTGTTTGACCCCAAATAGTTTTGAAACCAATTTCCCCCAAATGGTGTCAAGATCGTTTGGTCTCAAACGGTCTCAAGACCGTTTGGGCCAAATCAGTCCCAAAACCACAAGGGCTATTTAGGTCATTCATCAATCCAATGAATTGCAATTGCACCATTGAATTGACTATTGGTTATTCAATTGAAGGATTCATCAATCAACACTCTTAGATATTTATCCAAAGATCAAGTATCGACCACTAACCCTCCAAATAGTTTTGAAACCGTTTGGTCCTAAACGGTTTCAAGACCGTTTGACCCAAGTTGTCTTGAAATCATTACGACCAATCAAGGATTCTTCAATCAACTTGATTACGGTTTCCAATTGAAGGGTTGTACACACATTGAATAAATTAGTTGGATCCATTGGATCATCATCCAACATGTAATTATGTTCAGACCTCAAACAGTCAACCCCTCATGTGGTTTGGAGTCCAAGTCACCAAACGGTTTGGTGAAACCGTTTGGACCAAAGGTCCAAGACCGTTTGCTCTTGTTCTTGGTTGAGGTGTGTTCTTATGATCAGGTTATCATTTTCAACCTTTAGACTCACGAAATCTACTACCATTTCCATGGCAACTCCATCAATCAAACAAAGGAATTGCAAGAATAACAATTTAATCAATTGAATTGAGAAATTGAATTCAATGACAAAGATTAAGGGTTCAAGTTATATAACCCGCCTTCTAATATGAACCCAATCTCCAAGCTTCATGGATCCAATGGTGGATGAAGCTCTAGCAACCTCCAAAAGTCGTTTCTCAAGCTTTTGGAGTGAAAGGATCGGCTAGGGTTGAAGATGGAGTGAAGAAATGAAAGAATTATGCATTATTTTATGATTTCCACCATGAAATAAAGAAAAACGAACGTCAAGGACTTACCAACAGGTTGGGGGAGTCCTTCCTTCTGTTCCTAGCTCCCTTGGTCGATTTTGCAAGTAAGGAGAAGAAAGGAATCTGAAAAAGTCCTTGTTTTGGGTGATAAAGGGCTCTTTTATAAGAAAATCAATGAGAGAGAAAATGTTTTATAAAAACCATTTCATTCCAAAATTATTTCCACAACTTCCCCCTTGTTTTCTGGAATGAAAAGGAAACTCTATACCACCAAGATCCCTTCCATTATCCATGAATTAAGGGAAAAGAAATTAAGCACCTTAATCCCTTATAATATTAATATATATTTATGAGTGGAAATTATTTTCCTTATAATAAGGTGAGTGGAATTTTCACCTCCTTAGGATATTTTGTGGTCCTTTGCAAAGCTTAAGGACGTCCACACACATCTGAATCCAACCATTTTAATTTTGTTTGAAGGCCCTTCAAATAATTTATTTATTTTTGCATTAATTTGAACTAATGTTTCCTTTATGCTTAAATCTTGATTATTTTAATATGAAGATTCTCTCTCCTTTAAGGAGATCCAAATGAGATGTCCCTCTCATTTTCTTCACTCCACATGATGTCTAGAAACATTAGGGACCTAATTACAGTGTTAATTTGCATATTGCACCCTAGGTTTTGGGTAAATTGCACATTACACCAAAACTAGGTTTTCATGCACAAACATTGCTTTATCAGCTCTTTCTTGGTATTCAGGCTATCATAAGCCATACCTCTACATCATATTCACTCTCATTATGCTTCAACACATGAGGAACATATTATCATGCACAATTTTCAAATAGGCCCCTCAACTTGGGGAATTTGCACTTTAGTCCAAAATAGGCAAAATATTGATTTCAACAATATTCAAAAAGGACTAAAATTGCAATATAAGTTATTCTTGAGCCTTAGTTACTTTTCAAAAGATAAGAGCATGCATATAATCACTTTATTAAACAAAAACATCTAGGTTTAAAACATAACCCAGGTCAGGGATGTTACAAGTTTATCCACCCCTTACAATGATTTTGTCCATGAAATCATCAACAACACGTTAAGAGAAAAGAGAAGGATACTTCCTCCTCATATCATCCTCTAGTTCTCACATAGCTTCTTCAATGCCACGGTGATTCCAGAGGACTTTTACAAGACTAATGTCTTTCTTTTTCAGCTTCTTGATTCTTCTGTCAAGAATCAACATAGGTCCTTCCACATTAGATATGTCATCATTAAATTTTACTTCCACAGGTTGTAGAACTAACTCAGTGTCAGGATGACACTTTCTCAATATAGAGATATGAAACACTGGGTGCAATCTATGCAACTCAGATGGTAACTCCATCATATAGGCTACCTTTCCCATCCTTTCAATGATCGGATAAGGCCCCATAAATCTCAAAGGTAACTTCCCTTTCTTTCCAAATCGCAGGATACCTTTCTAAGGTGAAACCTTGAGGTACACCCTGTCTCCAATTTGGAATTCTAAGGGTCTACGACATTTGTCAGCATAGGATTTCTATCTATCTTGGGCAGATTTCAAATGTTGTTGTATGACTTTAATCTTCTCAGTTGTTTGCTGAACCAGCTCGGGGCCCAAAAGTTGATATTCACCAATTTCATACCAAAATAGGGGAGATCTACAATGTCTACCATACAAAGCTTCATATGGTGCCATCTCAATACTGTGTTGATAGCTGTTATTATAAGCAAACTCTATCAAGCTCAGATGTAGATCCCAACTCCCTACAAATTGAAGGACACATGCCCTAAGCAAGTCCTCCAAAGTTTGTATCGCCCTCTCAGACTGTCCATCTGTTTGAGGGTGAAAGGTTATACTAAACCTTAATTGAGTGCCCAAAGCTTTATGGAGTCGCTCCAAAAAATGACTCGTAAATTGAGGACCTCTATCAGAAACTATGGTAACTGGGACCCCATGCAAACACACTATCTCATCTACATATAACTGTACCAGCTTCTCAGTTGTATAGGTTGTTTTGACAGGTAAGAAATGTGTTGTCTTTGTCAACCTATCAACTATCACCCAAATGGAATCATGACTTTTGGCTATTCTAGGCAAACCAACCACAAAGTCCATAGTTATATGATCCCATTTCCACTACGGTATGGGTAGAGGTTGCATTGTTCCTACGGGCTTCTGATGTTCAGCTTTAACCTACTGACACACCAGACACGCATAACAAACTCAACAACATCCTTCTTCAAACTAGGCCACCAATTCATATCTCTTAAGTTATGATACATCTTGGTGCTCCCTAGATGCATAGCATACATTGAAGAATGAGCCTCTTCTAGAACTAACTTTCTTAAGTTATCAACATCAGGTACTACCATCCTATCATGGTAACAGACTACCTAATCATCAAAATCATGGAAACCATCCCATTTCTCACTACCATATTCTGACCTGATCTGTTGAATCATAGAATCAGTCTGTTGTGCTTCTTTAATCTGTTGTCTCAGAGTTGGTTTTATGTGCATCTCAGCTAACAACCTGGCTAACCATGACACTTTAAGCTGTACATTATCTTTCCTCAAGGAGATAAGCATATCTCTCTTAGAGCACACTAAGGAGTTTAGTTGTGCTTTATGTAATGTTGGTGTTGCTGATTTTCTACTTAGTGCATCAACAACCACATTGGATTTCCCTGGATGATAATCAATTGTACAATCGTTGTCCTTGATTAACTCCATCCAACAGTGTTGCCTCATGTTTAGCTCATGCTGAGAAAAGATATACTTTAGGTTCTTATGATCTGTGAAAATCTAGAATGTTTCTCCATAGAGATAATGTCTCCAGATTTTCAAGGCATGGACCATAACAGCTAGCTCTAGATCGTATATAGGATGATTCTCCTCATGTTTCTTAAGCTGTCGAGAAGCAAAAGAAATCACTTTCTTATCCTGCATCAACACACATCCTAAGCCATTCTTAGATGCATCACAGAAGACTATGTACCCCTTTCCTTGCTTAGGTAGCACTAACACAGGTGCACTGGTTAACATTTCCTTCAGCAACTGGAAAGATTGTTGACACTTGTCATTCCAGACAAAAGGAAGCTCCTTCCTGGTCAACTTGGTCAGGGGTAAGGCTATTGAACTGAAGTTCTTAATGAACCTCCTGTAATAGCCTTCCAGTCATAGGAAGCTTCTTATCTCTATCAGTGTCTTTAGTTGTTCCCATTGTAGGACAGATTCTACTTTCTTATGATCAACACAAATACCTGAAGCAGATATTACATGTCCAAGAGAATAAACTTCTGGTAACCAGAACTCACATTTGCTAAACTTAGCATATAGTTTATGCTCTCTTAGCAAAGTCAAAGCTTGACGAAGATGCTGCTCATGTTGTTGAGCATCTCTACTATATATCAGAATGTCATCTATAAAGACGACAACACATAGATCAAGAAAAGGTCGAAAGATTCTATTCATGAGTTCCATAAATGCAGATGGTGCATTAGTTAGTCCAAATGACATAACTATTAACTCATAGTGACCATACCTTGTCCTATAGGTAGACTTAGGTATGTCACCCTCTTTGATACGCAACTGATGATATCCTGACCTCAGATCTATCTTAGAAAAGATAGTCACACCACACAACTAGTCAAACAAGTCATCAATCCTTGGTAGAGGATACTTGTTCTTTATAGTTACTTTATTTCACTATCTATAGTCAATTCATAAACGCATAGACCCATCCTTCTTTTTAGCAAAAAGGACCGGAGCACCCCAGGGTGAAGTAATCAGTCAGATAAAACCCTTTTCAAGCAACTCTTGCAACTATTTCTTGAGCTCTACCACTTTAGAAGGTGCCATTCTATACGACGTTTGTGCTATTGGTTGCGTGCCCATGATTAGATTTATTTCAAAATCAATCTCTCGGGGTGGTGGAACACCTGGAAGTTATTCAGGAAATACATCTTCAAATTCCCTAACTACTAGAACTTCAGAAGGATAAGGGCTCTCCATTGTGGTATCAACCACATGGGCTAAGAATGCAAGGCATCCTTGTCTCATCAACTTCTCAGCTACCATAGCTGACACAAGACATGTTGGAAGAATCTTTCTATCTCCCTGAAAGATCAATGTGTCACCATCATCTGTGAACACAACTTGCTTGGAACTGCAATCCAAGACAACCTTATACTTCTCTAAGGTGTCCATCCCAAGGATTATATCAAACCCCTACATTTCAAGTGTTATAAAATCCACTTGAATGCGGTGATCAGAAAAGGAAAGATTGTAGGGAGAACACACTTCCTGTAATATAGAAGATCCCATCAAAGGTGTTTCTAGAAACATGCTATCTGTTCTATGTCTGACAATCATGTTGCAGTCATGAATCACTTCTCGAGTGATAAAAGAGTGTGTAGCACCCAGATCTATTAACACAGATATGAAGCAGGATAAAGACATATTAGAATAAAATAGTTCCATCTGACCTGTCACAACCCAAGGGTTGACTACTGCTTCAGGTTGGTTCATTGCATAAAACCTAGTCGTTGCTTGTTGTTGACCCTGTGCTTGGTTGTTGGATGTCGATGAACCAGCTTGGGACGCTTGTCCACATCCTCTAGCACCACTTCCAAGCTGTTTTCTCTGAGAGCCTTGTTGACTCTGCCTCAGTTGCTGGGTCACATTCCTGACTTTCTTAGGACAGTCCCTCACCACATGGCCTTCTCTCCCACATCTATAATAGGTTACATTCCCCCTTAGTGGTTTGGGTGGTCCTGTTACTGACATGGAGGTTGAGTTGTGAGTTCTCTTCATTGGTAAACTACAGTTTCTACCCTTACTTAACATCCATTACGTCTGGGTATTGAACCTTAGTCGTGGTGTAGGCACAAAATACCTTAGTTTCTTAAAACTCCCAAAACTCTGTCCTTGGAACTGTGGGTACTCTTTTTTACCCTTGGTCTATCACTTCTCAAATACAGAGCTCTCTATACGTCTTACAGACTCCACGAATGTGGAAAACCTCTCTCAGTTCTCCAAAGCAGACACCGAAGTGGTAAATTCAGTGTTCAACCCCTTCTCAAAATGATGAATTCTCTCCTCATCATTTGATGCCATATGCGGACAAAACCACAAAAGTTCCATGAACCTAGCTTCATATTCGCTAATGTTCATTGGTCCTTGCTTTATCCTCTCAAACTGAGAGATCTTCTCATCTAGATACATCTTAGGAAAGTATCTAGTGACAAACTCATGCCTAAATTCCTCCCATCCAATCACAACTCCAGGTATTTTTCCTTCCTCGATGGTCCACCAATGGCCAACACTCCCTTTTAAGAGATATACAACATGCCTGACCTTATCATCATCAGGAATCATGAGGATTCTAAAGGCTTTCTCCAGTTCAGTCAACCATAGGTCAGCATCTACTCGGTCAGCTGTACCAACATACTCTATGGCTCCTACCCTCTTCAACCTTTCAAAAGTTTTGCCGACACCATGTATTTCATCATGCGCTGGTACCCTAGGTGCAGGTAATGGCATTCTATCTATCATGTTGGTCATAGCTGCCATAAACTACCTGAACATATCCTGGAATGTTGGGATCCCCATATCAGCTTGATTAAACTAGGGTTGCTCGGGTACAAGTTCCTCCCTATCTTGATCCCTTGCACCACCTCCTGGTGCAGCAACGCAGCTCTCAGCAGCATGTTCATCGTGTGATCCAAACATCTTTATTTCTTCTTCTCCTCCTATATGAGCAGAAGACAATATCAGACAATTGGAAGACACTAGAACAGACTCAACAACCTTAATCGTATGTCTCTATAGACTCAACAAACCTAGAGCTCTGATACCACTAATTTGTTGCATCCAACTCATTAAAAACAAGATTAACAAAAGCGGAAGCGTATTATTAGCAACGACATTACTAAAAATCACTAAAAATTCAAATCATTTATTAAGAGATCCATTCACAGGAAAACTCTTTCATTCAGAACCAAAGTAGATCATTACATTCTGGTTCACTAGTACATCTCTTGTATTGTTTCTTCTTGAGAGTTACAACATTCACTACTCTATTTCAACTGTACATAGGTAGTATAAAATTCTCGAGGCATCAAGCCAAAAATCTCAAATCAAATATCAAAAGCACTAACTCCTAGGACCTGAGAGTATAGAGACGAATCATAGGACTAACTATATAAAACCAGACAACCAATGTCTCCACCTGATCGATCACTATTGTCCTTGTGACTGTTGCTGCTCTCCCCCTTCAGAAGGGTTTCTGCCTTATCGTCTGTGTTTACCTAAAAATGTTGAATCCCACGACGGTGAGATAATTATAAAAATTGCCCCAGTGGGAGATATAATTCTCTGCCAAAACATTATCATTGTAGTTTAAAAGAGATAAACTTGAACAATGGGATAATATAAATCAGTAGCAGTTGAATCAACATCTATGCATATTAGAACAACATTCTTATGAAAGTATTTCAACTATAACTTGATAAAGCAGCATGTCTCTTATTCAATATGAATTAAAGGAACATAAGTACATTTATGTATCAAGGACATGCGCAGAAGTATAACATCAACCATTAGTTCTCGTATTTCAATCTTAAGCAAATACTCTACACGACTGATTATATTTTACAAACATATTTAAGCTCTAAGGAGATGAGGTATACCGCTCATACTCCAACCGACCATTTCTAGCATCGAAATGAGTATCATAAATAGGTCAATGGAAGAGTCGGAATCCAATGACCTCCCACATCCTGGTCAGCACGGGACCACAAGCAGGACTATGTCGACTGCTCAAAATAGCTTTATAGGGTATATTAGAACTTCGCTATAGAGTTACAACATCAACTGCACTCTCATCAGCAATCAAGAGAATTAATGTTTATCTCCATCGACCCGACATTAAATATCATTGGGAGATTAGTGTTACATCCATCCCAACCATCAGGAGATTTGTGATACATCCATCCCGACACATGAAGGATTGAGAGGTTTAATGTTCACCTTCCCTCAATATCTTCACAAGGATGTAAGGATATTTTCTCCCATTTACCCCCCATATTCAGAATATGCGAACTCCAGGAATTCTTTAGGAAAACCTATTTCACCATCACCATTTGTTGACGATGATGGCTCTATGGTTAGAGCACTACATGAACAGATTTCACTTGATTAATTAAGTACATTTTCATATTCTTTTAGCATCAGGAAAGTTCTCAAACAGAACTTATTATGACAATGCTATAAAGAAACATGTACTATTTTCATCAATTACTTAACAGTCTTTGAAAGACATTGGGAACTCAGTCTCTTATTTCAAAATTGGAAATTCTCATTCCTTCACAATCTCATCACCATAATCATATGGCTCTGGGTAATTAAACCCTTGATTCATCATTAAGCATTGTTACCATTTTTCCAGGTAACTATCACCTTCAGGTCAAGTGACCAAGGCAAACATGATACTTGCTATTACAAGTATTACACATGGTACTTGAGGCCCATTAACTCTCTTGTTACCTCTTATCAGGCATCAAGGTATATTATGGCACACAAGGCCCAAACACAATAGTAAAATAAAACATCATAGCTCATACCTGGACATGATCATCATTTCAGAATACCTACATGATTAGCACAATGATAACAGTGATATCTATTGCATATCAAAACCATGTACAACAAATATGAATTCACTATTCATGGGTAACACCACTATTCCCTTACAAGGGTTAGGGTTTCCCATTGCATGTCATATGAGGATAAATCATCTCATTAACACATCATAGTTATGGTTTATCACCATATTGCCCAGGATTAGAGTTCATTAGGCATTACATAGAATTACCCTGGATTTGAGCTTCATAGCACATCAACATCAGGGTTTCTCATGAAACCATCCTTAGTTAGGGTTTCGCACAAATTTTACCCCAGAATAGGGTTCACATTCCATAATCCACAATTAGGGTTTACTAATCATCCCAATTAGGGTTTTATGCTACATTACCCATAATTAGGGTTTGCAAATATCAACACCCTAGATTAGGGTTACATTCATACCCTGGATTAGGTTTAAGGTTCAACAACCTTGTCAATTAGGGTTTTCGTTCATGATTAGGGTTTCATGATCTCTTTACTTAAGGATCATACCCTTAATAACCACATGAATCATACTCATGTATGAATTCCATACTATTATCCTCTGAACTTGATTAGGTTACATCAACCCTTCAGTCAAGTACATACAATTATGATTGACATAGTGTACCAAGTCATTGTTTTAATAAGCAATTAGGATCCATCCCTTAATTGGCACTAATCACTTAGGTACTATTAGGGTTTCAACCTTTGTACCTTCATTGATTACTATTACTAACAATCCTAGGATTATTGGAACAATCATTGTCTTCAATATCCAAATGATTGAACCACATTCAACCTTCATTCAGTTTCAAGATTTCATCACCAAACGGTTTTGAAACCATTTAACACCAAACGGTTTTGAAAATGTTTGACCACAAATGGTTTTGAAACCGTTTTCCCCCAAACGGTTTCAAGACTGTTTGGTATCAAATGGTCTCAAGACCATTTGGGCCAAATCAGTCCTAAAACCGCAAGGGCTATTTAGGTCATTCATCAATCCAATCAATTGCAATTGCACCATTGAATTGACTATTGGTTATTCAATTGAAGGATTCATCAATCAACACCCTTAGATCTTTATCCTACGATCAAGGATCAACCACTAACACTCCAAACGGTCTCAAGACCGTTTGACCCAAGTTGTCTTGAAATCGATAGGACAAATCAAGGATTCTTCAATCAACTTGATTAGGGTTTCCAATTGAACAGTTGTACACACATTGAATCAATCAATTGGATCCATTGGATCATCATCCAACATGTAATTAGGTTCAGACCTCAAACAGTCAACTAATACCAAATGGTCAACTCCCTCATGCAGTTTGGAGTCCAAGTCACCAAATGGTTTGCTAACCGTTTGGTCTCAAACGGTTTGGTGAAATCGTTTGGACCAAAGGTCCAGGACTGTTTGCTCTTGTTCTTGGTTGAGGTGTGTGCTTATGATCAAGTTATCATCTTCAACCTTTAGACTCATGAAATCTACTGCCATTTCCATGGCAACTCCATTAATCAAACAAAGGAATTGCAAGAATAACAATTCAATCAATTGAATTGAGAAATCGAATTCAATGACAAAGATTAAGGGTTCAAGTTATATAACCCACCTTATAATCTGATCCCAAGCTCCTAGATTCAAGGCTACAATGGTGGATGAAGCTCTAGCAACCTCCCAAAGTCATTTCTCAAGCTTTTGGAGTGAAAGGATCGGCTAGGGTTGAAGATGGAGTGAAGAAATGAAGGAATTATGCATTGTTTTATGATTTCCACCATGAAATCAAGAAAAACGAAGGTCAAGGACTTACCAACAGGTTGGGGGCGTCCTTCTTGCTGTTACTAGATCCCTTGGTCTATTTTGCAAGCAAGGAGAAGAAAGGAATCCGAAAAAGTCCTTGTTTTGGGTGATAAAGAGCTCTTTTATAAGAAAATCAATGAGAGAGAAAATGTTTTATAAAAACCATTTAATTCCAAAATTATTGCCACCACTTCCCCCTTGTTTTCTTGCATGAAAAGGAAACTCTATACCACCGAGATCCCTTCCATTATACATTAATTAAGGGAAAAGAAATTAAGCACCTTAATCCCTTGAAATATTAATATATATTTATGAGTGGAAATTATTTTCCTTATAATAAGGTGAATGGAATTTTCACCTCCTCTGGATATTTTGTGGTCCTTGCAAAGCTTAAGAATGTCCACACACATCTAAATCCAACCATTTTAATTTTGGTTGAAGGCCCTTCAAATATTTTATTTATTTTTGCATTAATTTGAACTAATGTTTCCTTTATGCTTAAATCTTGAATATCTTAATATCAAGATTCTCTCTCCTTTAAGGAGATCAAATTGAGACGCCCCTATCATTTTATTTACTCCACATGATGCCAAGATACATTAGGGACCTTATTGAAGTGTTAATTTGCATATTGCACCCTAGGTTTTGGCTGAATTGCACATTACACCAAAACTAGGTTTTCATGCACAAACATTGCTTTATCAACTCTTTCTTGGTATTCAGGCTATCATAAGCCATACCTCTGTATCATCTTCACTCTCATGACACTTGAAGACATGAGGAACATATTATAATGCACAATTTGCAAATACTCCCCTCAACTTGGGTAATTTGCACTTTAATCCAAAAGTGGCAAAATATTGATTTCAACAATATTCAAAAAGGACTAAAATTGCAATATAAGTTCCTCTTGAGCCTTAGTTACTTTTCAAAAGATAAGAACATGCATATAATCACTTTATTAAACAAAAACATCTAGGGTTAAAACATAACCCAGGTCAGGGATGTTATAGTAACTATAACCAAAATCAAGGGAATCTTAGAAATAATTTCCTAAGATCCAACTACCCAAGAAATCCCTCCACCTACTATCAATATACCCATCCTCCTCTGCACCCACAATTACCTCCTCAGCTACAATAATCACAGCAAACTCAATTAACACCATCTCCACAACAACCACATCAAGGACAACAACAACTCACTCTATTTCAACAGAAAAATGCCCCTTCCCAACCAACAAATGAGATGACTATGATTAGGCAGATGTTACAGTCACAAAGAACATGCTTTCCAATCAACAAGATCAGCAGAAGGTTGTGGAGGCTCCACTAGCACAAATTGCTTCCCAATTGAAACCACCAGCAGGTACTTTTTCTAGTCAATTGGAGTCAAACCCAAGAGACGATCAAAACAGACCAGAGTAATTGAATGTCGTCACTACAAGATCTGGTCATGTCTTTCATGAAGCTATGAGAATCACTCATGATGATGATGATACACCTGTTTTTACTCCAAATGTAAGCCCGAATCTAGGAGTTGAGAAATTTGGGGAGATTGCAAAAGGCAAGGAAAAGGAACAAGCTCCCAAAGAGCTAGAAGTTCCACAATATAAACCTAGGATACCATATCTAGGAAGATTGAGAGAGACTAAAATGGACACTAGATTCCAAAAATTCAAGGAGGCAATGAAGAAACTTTATATCGATATCCCAATCCTCAATGCCCTCTCTGAAGTACCAGCTTGGGCTAAATATCTGAAAACCTTGCTATCAAGGAAATATATTACTGAAGAGCAAGAGATGTTCAAACAGGACCAGACCACCTCTGATATCATTCTTAATAAGATTCCAAATAAAAAGAAGGAATCTAGTTCTTTCAGTATTCAATGTTGTATTGGAAATGCTTCGAGCAAAAAAGGATTAGCTGACTTAGGGGCCAACATATCTATTATGCCCTACTCCATGTGTAAAAGATTGGGTTTTACTGACTTGCTACCCACAACGATGACAATTTAGTTAGCTGATTCCACTATCACTGCACCCCTAGGAATTATTGAAGACATTCCAGTGAGGATAGGAAAGGATTCTTATGTCCCATGTGATTTTGTCATTATGGATATCAAGGAGGATCTAAGATACCCAATAATATTCGGAAGACCCTTCCTTGCCACAGCCAGGGCGCTCATTGATGTTGAAGCTGGCATGATCATTCTGAGACTGGGAAAAGAAGCAATATAGTTATGGGTCCTCAACAGCATGAAAGGCCCCACCATTCAAGAGGAAGTCTTTCTCTTAGATGAAATACATCAAATGTCCCAATTGGAAATATCTGAACCATCTGATGATTTAGAAAATGTCTTAATAAATCCAGAAGTTGAATTCTCAGCCAGAAAATTAGTTCAACAATGCTTGCAACACTTAGAGAAAGCTGAAGAAGCACCAACAACCACTTTTGAGGAGCTCAAATTTGTCACTATTTTAGAAACAACAAAAGCACCTAAGGCTCCCAATATGAAAACCCTACCAACATGACTTAAGCACGTATTCCTAGGCGAAGAAAAACTATGTCCAGTAATCATCAGTTCCACTCTGATGAAAGACCAAGAAGAAAGGCTTCACGTTGAGTTAAAGAAACATAAGAAATCCATTGGGTACAAAATTACTGACCTGACAGGTATAAACCCAACCCTATGCATGCATAGACTACCCATGGTAGAAGAATTCAAGCCTTTAAGAGAGCACGAAAGAAATTTGAACCCCAATCTTAAAGAGGTGGTTCACCTTGAGGTCCTCAAACTTCTGAAAGCCGGTATTATCTACCCAATTTCAGATTCCCAATGGGTTAGCCCTGTCCAGGTGGTCCCCAAAAAGGGAGGAACCACTGTCGTGCTAAATGATAAAAATGAGCTAGTGCCCACAAGGACTGTCACGAGGTGGAGAATGTGTATCGACTACAGGAAACTAAACAAAGAAACATGAAAAGATCACTACCCTCTACCTTTTCTTGACGAAGTCCTCAAATGCCTAGTTCATCAAAAGTTCTTCTGTTACCTCGATGGTTATTCTGGGTTCTATCAAATCCCTATACACCCGGAAGACCAAGAAAAAACAACTTTTACTTGTCCCTTTAGAACCTTCGCTTTCAGGAGAATGCCTTTCGGGCTGTGCAACACACCCGCTACCTTCCAAAGGTGCATGTCTGCTATTTTTGCAGGGTTAACCGAGTCCATAATGGAAGTATTCATGGATGACTTTTTAGTTTACGGAGATTCTTTCGACAGCTGTCTACTCAACCTTGGACAAGTCTTATAAAGATGTGAGGAAACAAACCTTATCCTAAATTGGGAAAAATGCCACTTTATGGTAACTGAAGGTGTCATCCTCAGACATAGAGTGAGTGAAAGAGGGATTGAGGTAGAAAAGGAAAAAAATGATGTCATCTCAAAACTGTCACCACCAAAAGACATAAAAGGAGTACGAGCATTCTTGGGTCATGCTGGGTTTTATCAAAGATTCAATAAAGATTTCTCAAAAGTAGCAAAACCAATGACCCACTTATTGACCAAGGACACCGAGTTCAATTTTGACCAAGAATGCTTACAAAGCTTCAAAACCTTAAAGAATGCTCTAGTCTATGTGCCCATTCTGAGAGCACCTGACTGGTCACAACCATTCGAAATAATGGGTGATGCTAGCAACTAGGCTATAGGAGCGGTGTTAGGGCAAAAATTTGAAAAAAAGCCTTGTGCAATATACTATGAGTCCAAGATACTTGATGAAGTGCAAAAGAACTACACCACTACAGAAAAGGAGTTCTTATATGTCATCTATGCATTCGAGAAATTCTGCTCCTACTTGATGGGATCAAAGGTCATAGTCTACACTGACCACTCTATCATACAATATCTAATTCAGAAGCAAGACGCAAAACCCAAACTTATCCGCTGGGTGTTGATGCTTCAGGAATTTGATTTGGAAATCAAAGACAAAAGCAGAGTGAAAAACGTCATCAATGATCATCTCAGCCGCATTGAAGTCGAGGATGATGATAAAGTACCTATCTGAGACTCCCTCCCTGACGACCAGCTTATGCAAATTACCACCAGATTCCCCTGGTATGCCGACATAGTGAACTATCTGGCTACAGGAATCATCCACCCTTCCGCCTCTCACCACGACAAAAATAAATTCCTCCATGATGTTAAGCAATACTATTGGGACGAACCTTACCTCTTTCGTATATGTGCAGATGGACTTTTCTGTCGCTGCCTACCTGAAGAAGAGATAACTCCTATCTTAGAACATTGTCATTCCGGCCCCACTAGGGGACACATGAGTTCAAAAAAGACCGCTCTGAAAGTTCTACAATCAGGTTTCTTTTGGCTAACAATAGCAAGAGACTCCCATGATTTTGTAAAATCATGCAATAAATGTCAACTTTGTGGCGGTATAACTAAAAGGAATGAAATGCCTCTCACTATGTGGCAAAAAATCAAACTTTTTGATGTTTTGGGAATAGACTACATGGGTCCCTTCCCCTCTTCATATGGATTTTCTTACATACTGGTCGATGTGGATTATGTCTTGAAATGGGTAGAAGCTATACCCACAGTTTCCAGTGACTCAAAGCCAGTCATTAAGATGTTTAAAGATATCATTTTCCCCAGATTTGGAGTCCCCCAAACTGTCATATCCGACGGAGGGACCCATTTTTTGGAACGAAGCTTCGAAGCCCTCCTAAAGAAATATGGAGTCAACCATAAAGTTGCCACACCTTACCATCCACAAACTAGTGGTCATGTCGAAGTTTCGAATAGACAACTGAAGGCAATCTTAGAGAAAACCGTCAACTGACATCGTACCCACTGGTCCATCAAGCTTCCCGATGCCCTTTGGGCTTACCGTACAGCTTATAAAACACCGATTGGAACAACCATGTTCCATCTGGTATATGGGAAATCATTTCATCTTCCAGTTGAACTGGAACATAAGGCCTAGTGGGCCATTAAACAACTGAATTTTGATTTTAAAAACACTTGAGAAAACAAACAACTCCAGTTGCAAGAACTAGAGGAGCTCAGAATGACCACATACCAAAGTGTCAGGATCTACAAAGAACAAACCAAGATGTGTCACGATGGTCATCTAAAAAGAAAAGACATCGCTATTGAAGACAAAGCCCTTCTTTTCAACTCCAGACTCAAAATGTTCCCCGGGAAACTTCATACAAAGTGGTGCGGGCCTTTTACCATCAAGAACATATATCTGACTGGAGCCATCATAATTGTTGACGACAATGAAGGAGAGAGGACAGTCAATGACCATAGAGTGAAGAAATGCTATACTCTAGCTGACAAAATTCTGAGACAAACTATTGAGATCTGAGACCCCACAACATCACCATAACAAAATCAAAATCTCATCGAGCCAGTGACATAAAACCCAGGCGCTACTTGGGAGGCAACCCAAGGTCTGAGTATCACTGTCTTTATTTTACTTCTTCATTTGATTTAGGTTTATCCTCTTTAATCTGAAAAATATAAAATTCAGTAAACAAACATACAAATATTTTAAAAAAAACCTAAACCATCTTATCCTAAACGGTCTTGAAACTATTTGGGCCTCACAGTCTTAAAATTGTTTGGACCCATTTCGGTCTTGAAATCGTTTGGAGCCAAACAGTCCTGAAACCGTCTGGAGCCAAATGGTCTCGAAACCGTTTGGAGCCCAAAACGGTCTCGAAACCGTTTGGAGCCCAAACGGTCTCGAAACCATTTGGAGCCCAAACGGTCTCGAAACCGTTTGACTTTCGGAATTTGTAACGTCACCCCCAAATCCTATAAATATAACCCCACCCCTCCCATTCTTCTTTCTTTAAAATCTCGAACACTCTAAACCCTCGCACGAGTACTGTTTCATTTCCTCTGTTTCTCGCTTCCGCACAACTCACGAAGTCGGTTTGTTCCACCACCATCACCGATGTCACCTTAGCTTCTGTGTGTCTTCACGACTTCTGCACCATCATTACCACCATTCGTCACCTCGCTGTCATCATTGTCGCCTGCAGTAGCAAGGTAGACCAATGTCACTTCCATCGCCGACACTTCCATCATCACACCATGCTTCGTTTTTACCATCGTCGATACCTAATTCGTCGATGCGGTTCTCATTTCTGTCGACGCATGCGTCGCCACCGTCGTTCACCTTTTTCAGTGATCCTGACGTTCCACCTTCCAAACGGTCATGACACCGTTTGGCCGTGGGACCGTTTGGACCCAAACGGTCTCCAAACTGTTTGGTGCCAAACGGTCCTCAAACGGTTTGGAAGCGGGACCGTTTGGACCCAAATGGTCTCCAAACCGTTTGATGCCAAACGGTCCTCAACCCGTTTGGATGCGGGACCGTTTGGACCCAAACGGTCTCCAAACCGTTTGGTGCCAAACGGTCCTCAAACCGTTTGGACCCAAACGGTCTCCAAACCATTTGTTGCCAAATGATCCTCAAACCATTTGGACCCAAACGGTCTTAAAATTGTTTGGACCTAACAAAACCTAAAAACATTAACACATGCATAATGCAACCTTCTTTTCTTTTAATAAACTTGTTATCTTTACAAATCCAAATCCTTCTAACACATGACTTTCTGCTAATTCTTTTAGATATGGCATCACCAGTAAAAGAAGCCACCGAAACTACCGACACTCCACACTAGACAACAGAACAACTGATGGAGGACCGCGTCAAGCTCTAGGAAGTCATAAATATCTATTAAACGATTGGACAGATCCCACCGAAAGTCAACCTGATCTTGGTCATGAACGAAATTTACCGCATCAACAGATGTTTAGCCGAGGAGCCTGAAGAAGAAGTGGAAGAAATTTCTTCCAGTGATGAAGGCTCTGAATACGAGCCAATTTTTGAGGGAAAATCCCCAACCAAAAAGTCCAAGGGGAAGCGTAAGGCCCAGGCATCTACCAAAGAACAACCAACAAAGAAACAGGCAAGAAAACAGGTCCACCCTGCCACTGCTAGGGAACAAAACCTAGTAGGATACATCCCATCAACCGCTACCACCACCCCCACTAACACTCCTGCAACCACCACTAGTCCTCTCTTCTCTATCATCACCACTACCGCACCACCACCAGAAAAACTTTTCATCCACACCATCCCAATCATCGACAAAACTTTAAAACCAACAAAGTACGTCTGTTCTAGCGTACTAAAAAAGACGGGGATATACGATAGAATCCTCACACTGCTCGATAATGCAAATCTCTCAAGACTGTGTTTTGTCCCCGAGATCTCATATGTTGAGCCCACAACAAAATTCTTTACACATCTCATCAAAGAATCTGTGGACATTATGGATAGAGCAAGGGATGGAGGTGACCGCGGGCTGGTCGCCAAGCTTTTTGCTAACAAATTTGTCATAACAAAAAATTTATTGAATGAAATCTTCATAGACAACAAGGAGCAGCTAAAAAAGGCCAAAGATGTTAGCACGAAAATCCCAATTTAATAGACAACTTCTGGAAATCCCTAACAAGGATCCCAAATTATGTTAGGCTCGCCACCACCACCACCCCCACCACACTACCATCCACTACTATCCCACCATCTACCACCCTCCCACCTTTCTCCACAACAATCCCAACAACAATTCCTTCCCCCACATCCACACCTCCACCCACATCTTCCACCTCAACCTTTTTCTATTTGGGCATCCCATTCTCCAATCCGACACCCGACTTCACCTCCTCCGCTCCCATCTCCACCCTTTTCCCCTCAACATTCTCGGTCCCACCATTCTCACCGGGAATGTCACCATTTTTTTCATCCGCCACCACCCCGACACCACTGGTGACTCCATCTATAGTCACCACGCAGTTTGCGGGACTATCAATAGTGTCTCTTTCGCAAGGAACTACCACCTTTCCACCCCGACCCCAGCCACACCACCCTTCCACATCTGGGGTCCCTTTTACAAACGTCAGTGAGGAATTCAGACGTCAATTCGATGCTATCTGAAACCTCCTCATCGACCCTACTAATATATTACACTCTATTTTTTCTTGTGTGCAGGGTCTAACTACACAGGTCGCCAAGATTGACGAGCGAAACTGTGCCTTTCCAAGCATCATCTCAAGCATCCAACAATAGCAGAAAGCAGCGGCCAAGCAAGTCGACAAGATTTTTGTGCAAAATGAACCATTTCCTGAAACCTTGCGCGAGCTTAAGCAGCAACAAACTTCTTTAAGCATGCGCTTGGATGACATCAACACCACCCTCACACAACTCAATAACAGCCAAGAGGAGTCATCCAATAATGAAATCAACCAATTAAGAGCTCAAGTGACAGACCTCTCTACAAGACTCCTCTCCGTCGAGGCTCGTTATTCAGATGTCAAAGAAACCCATGACGCACTGCTTGAAACACATGAGCATATGCAAGTGGCTTTCGATGAACTACAAGCACTCCACCGGCAGTGCAAGAAGCCTCCACCAAAGAAGACCACAGATAAGGCGGCAGACAAAGAAGATGATGAAGAAGAAGATGAAGATGAAGATTTTGACTCCTCAGCTGACTCCAACAATAACATCTCCTCAGACGATAAATCTGATGACCCAGACAATGCTGGGGAGGGCCCCAGCTGAGGAGCTGCATGAGAACAACAGAAAGATAACCAAGAAGGTGATAAAGATCCCAAATCCCCTACTCAAAATGACAACATTAACATGTCATATGGGGATCAATTTCTTGACTATTCTGCAATGGGATCTTTGGGGGAAACTGCCAAAGAAGCAGCTTTTGCTGAGTTCCAACAATGTTTATTCGGAACCAGCACGAGTCAACCACAAGAAGACCTTCCACAACACTCCACCCTGGGGCAATCTTCACCCCTTCCCCCATAATAGGAAGAATTAGAAAGAGTCAGTGTAGATACAGATAAAGATCTCGAATCTGCTTCTGATTTAGATAAAGACAAAGATATGCAGCACTACATAGACGATTTGGAGCAGACTTCTTCCCACCCTCCGCAAAAGCATCCCCCGCTGCCACCTCTACCTCAAAAGATGCACGATTTAGACATGGAAGCCATATCTATCATAGATGCTCAAGATATATTCATCCTAAACACTATCGTAGATGATGCCAAAGAAGGGGAGACGTTATCTACCATAATACAAAGACTCATTGCAAGTTGACACGTGTAGATTTCCGCACCATCCTTCGACCACAGTTAGCAGTGAATATGGCAATCTTTCGTGTCCTCCTTGCCAATTCTATCGAAATCTATAGAAGCTCTAAACGGCAACAACCAATACTTAATGCTTCACCTACTCTGGCCATGACCCTATTATATAAAGATTTACAAAACAAATCTATCGAGCGGTTGAAGAGGGGGATTGCCCGAAAGGCATGCTATATTACCATTCCCTTTCAAGTTTCTTGCCACTGGATGCTAATGATCGTGGACACTGCAACTAGAGATGCCAAGGTGTACAATATTTGTGCCAGTGAACTAAAGGCCGATATAATTAATTTTGCTAGTATTGAAGATGGGGAGGCCAGATGCATCCCTTTTTGGCTTCTGAAACTAATCTGGGCAGCATGCCCAACCCTCCAAAATAGTTGCAACCAGCCCTGGTTCCAAATCATAAACCCACAAGTCCAAACACAAGAAGGATCTAGGGATTGCGGTTTCTACACTATATGCCACATCCAAGCACTCAATCAACAAATCCCTTTCAATGAGCTGGCCACAGAGGATTTTCATTCTCTATGAGGATGTTACACCATGGAGCTAATATGTGACAGAAGGTTCTTCAAGGACCCAACTATGGCACCTGACGATGTCCCTCGTTAACTCTACTCGGCCATCCAACGTCCTCAAAAGCAGCCATTCTGGCAAACAATAAAGGAGTTGGAGAAACAACAACCTGCCAAGGTCCCCGAGAAGAACCAATGGGACCCTTACTCTTTTGATCTGGCAGAGGATAAAGGGGACATCAAATTGCTAACAGTGGTTACCATCAACAAACCATATTCACAAAAGGTGCCCCTATCTGCCATTGAACTGATGTTCCCTAATTTTGACCTCACAGCCTGCAAAAGTCTTTCCGGCAATGAACTTCAGCTCATCATGTCTAGGATTTACACTGAGAAAGATGATCTCGTTTTTCTAGCGGGAGATATTTTGATTATGGAAGATGTGCTATGAGAAACTGTACAGTTCAAAGGGTCTCTATCCGTGAGTTTGATGGTCGCCTGTCAATATCTCCTCGGACGGAACAACCCTACGATCTATATGGCATCAACATATATGAAGGATGATCTCCTAAAGCTAAAGAACTTCGGAACAACTGAGACACTCATTTCTTTCCTCCAACATACGACTCTGAAGTTTATCATGCTTCCTTTCCTTCATTCAGAGCACTGGATGTTATTGGCGACAAATCTTCATGACGGAACAAAAATCATATATAACAGTTCCAACAGCCAGTACAATCCAGATCAGCAACAGTACGCTACAACACCAAGAACGCCCACGGAGGAGGTGGTGAAGGAGTGTGCTGACCAACTACATTACCTTCTTAGCAAGCACACATGGGCATACGATAAAGAACACTTTCATCACCCTGCCTTCAGCCACAGATGTCCCCAACAGCTCTGAGAGTCAAATGACTGTGGCTTCCACGTCCTCTACTGTATGTACACCATCATCATCCTTGGAAGACCAGTAGAGGACATGACAGACATGGATTATCACACTCTACATGGAAAGTTCGCAGCAAATCTTCTCAGAACACACAGAGCTAACAAAGGATTAACAGAAGCCTAATGCCCTTGTCCATGCACTTCTCAACCTATCACTTTGACACTCTGAGGACATAGTGAGTAATAAGTTAGGGGGGGTGCACTGGACAAGGACGAGGTATCATTTTTTCAACCCTTCTCTCTCTACTCTTTCTTTCACTTCTATTTTTCTGTACAAAATTTTCATCTTTCTTTTCACATTTAGACTTCTCAAGTAATTTCTTTGTTAAAATAAATCATGCACATAAGAATAACATCCCTTGCTGGAAAAGATCATCCCCATCTTACTTTAGAATCCAACTAATCCTCAAAAGAAATAACAAGAATAGCTTGTAGGCATCTAATGGTGAATTAATAAATTACCTTCACACTTGATTTTCATGCCCTTGCTTCAAATCTACATCAGACTCTTCACAGGTCAATAGCAGGGCCAAAGCATGCCAAACACTCTCAAAGACGGGAGGGAAATTAGGTGAAATCCAAATCAAGAAACCTCACAAGTGGACCATCAAGAAGAACTGAATAAGTGCATGTCAGAAAACTCTAAGAACAGTTTTCTTCTTTTAAAAATTAAAAGAGGCTTGGCCGCCCACTCAAACACCCAACCCAAATCCTAAGCCTGTGAGTCTAAGAATAAAAGCCAGAGTGTTGAATAAAATTATGAGAGTTGTGCCACGCATAAGGACTTATATGAAGAACCAATAAAGCTCTTGCCTGGTCGGTACTTTCCGCTTCCCTCACAAAGGTAGAGGTGTCATGCCCGGTAGCGAGACCCTAAGGTCTCCAAATATATGAAAAGGTTGATAAAGGATTTGCCCAGCCGATACATTCAGCTGCCCTCATAAAGGCAGATGTGTCGCGCCCGATAGTGAGATCCTAAAAGCATAGATAACCCGCCCCCCACTTGAAGGGGGAGCTATACAACAACCTTTAGCCAACCCTCATACCCATTCTAGCTCCCGTTAGGTTTATCAAAAGAAGTATAAAACTGATTAGAGCCAATGACATGCACAAAATAAAATCTAGGAAAAGGTGGTCCCAACACGAGCTACGCGGTATGGAAGAAACCTGAGATCCATGCAACTCCTAACAATTGAAAGAGTTTGAGCAAGCAGAAGCCTTAATTAGACTTCAGGATTTCTCTGGTCTAGAATTGAAGCAAGAGTATGGAAATCTTCACTAATAAAATCGACTGGCCATTACATGCCTCAACTCTATCTAGCTTGAGGACAAGCTAGACTTTAAGTTAGGGGGGTGATAACCTCCCATTTTGTGATGTTACCTTAATAATTTTCCTCGGTTTTCCATACTCTTTCTCAGATAAATTAGATAGAATCCTTAACTTTCCTCCTTTATTGCAAATACACCATTAGACTAACTTTTCTTCTTTTTATTCTTACAGAAAAGCACAAAAAAATCGCAAAAGATCCAAACGGTCCCAAGACTATTTGGAGATCAACCGGTCATGAGACCGCATAAAACAAAATGGTCTCGAGACCGCATGGAGTTACACAGACTCGAGACCACATAAAACCAAAAGGTCCCGAGACCGTGCATAGCCAAATGGTCCCGAGACCATATGAAGCCAAACACTCCCAAGACTGAATGGAGATCAACCGGTCCTGAGACCGCATGGAGTTACACGGTCCTGAGACCGCATAAAACCAAACGGTCCCAAGACCATGCAAAGCCAAATGGTCCCAAGACCGAATGGAGATCAATCAGTCCTGAGACTGCATGGAGTTACATGGTCCCAAGACCGCATAAAGACAAACGATCTCGAGACCGCATAAAGCCAAACGGTCCCAAGACCGCATAAAGCCAAACGGTCCCGATACCGCATGGAGTTACACGGTCCCAACACCGAATAAAGGCAAATAGTTTCAAGACTGTGAGAACTCAAATGGTTTCCAAACCTAGAGAGTCCAAATGGTTTTGAAACCGAGAGAGTCCAAACAGTCTCAAAACCCAAACGGTTTTGACGACCGTTTGAGCCCAAAACCGCCCAAACCGTTTGGACTTCACTCAAAGTCTATAAATAAGACCCAAAGGGTCCTCATATAAAAAAAGGTTTGCAGACGTCCAAAGGCTGCCTCTACTATTCCAGAGTTGTTCCATCCTTCATCCACTGCCCTGAGGTTTCCAGTCTGAGATCCACTCTTCATCCAGAAGCTACTTTCTCTCTCATCACCAAAGAAGGTGGGAAGAGGAGGATTCATCATCAAGCAACTGATGAAGTGTGAAGATTGTTACTCTCTCTCTCCAAGGGGTCAACCTTCCTCCCTCCTTCATGAAGATGACGTTCTCTCTCTCTTCTCGCCTCCTTCTTTGTCCTTGCCATGAGCGAGTAGTCTTATACACTAGGGTGCAGGGAGTAGCCCCGCTACCCATGTTTTTATTTCATACAATGTAATTCATAAGTTTGCAATAGAGAAATACTTTCTTTTCAGTTCAACATCAATCGTTTAATGAATGCTTATTGCTTGATCACCAACTTGTGTTACCTTTTATCTTTTAGTATGAATTGTCTACGTTTGTACTATTAGATTCAAATCTCGATTGAATGTTGGTTCTTGATGCATGTAGTCACCATGCATCTGTTTCGGTATCTAGGAGTGTCTTTCAAGAAGTGGAGTAAACTCACTTCCATCGTGGCACTTTCATACTATGAAATGGAATCAGTTGACGTATGAAAGTACAACCTTGATAAGTCGAGGAACACACTTTGGAAGGGAATGTTGCAAAGAAAGTGACCATTCATTTGGGGATGGTTGGCATTGCAACATTCCCACACTTCTCGTAGTTAGTTCTCCAAAAGGAAGCTAAATCTACAAAGATACTAACTAGTTAGACTCTTATTGCAGGTTATGTTTTTATATTGCATGTTTTGATCCATGCATAGTGGTGGTGAAATCCGATCACATCCTAGTGGTTTATTAACATTGTTTACAACCTTAAATTTACTTTCTCGTCTTCACTTTACTTGCACTTATTTTAAAACAACCAAACCAACTCTTTGATCTAAATACCAACTGTTACGGAGTTAAGTGAAATTCTAACATTTTCTATCTTGTTGATCTTAACAAGACCGTTGTCTTGTGGATTCAACCCTTAACTATACTATGATAAGACTTCCATGTATCCTAGCATACGTGGGTGGAGTTCTCAATCTATTATAAGCAAGGCTAAACCTAAAGACTTACTATCTTTAGGATTTTTAGTGGTACACGCAACTCCACGCAAGTGGAAGCTCCATCACCCTTCCCAGGGTTGGGTCACCAAAGGTACTAGGTCAGCCAACCTCACATGGATCATAATGTCATGGACATCCAAAAGCATGTCCACACACCTGGTCTACCATGAAATCTAACTCATCATGTCATCTCTGTCTCTAACCACCACTTAGGGTTAGGGTTAGCATCATCTTCAAAGGATGTGTCAGGTCACTACTTATAATGGAGGTCTCTACCTCCAAGACTAACTTTCTCAACTCATCCTCCTGACAAGGAGGTCTAGCCTCAGGTCTCTCCTGAGGGCATGACCACATATGTCATATAACTTAAGCATGTATCTATTCTTTATTTTACACTTTAACTATTAAGCTTATGTCCATGACATCTTATTTGCATGTTTTTCATTAATTTTGTGGAGGATTCTTTAAACCTTATCAATTTTACCCATACCTCAAGAGAGTGAGGAAGAGATAGAAAACCCTAATCCTTAAAATCTTTAAAAGCCTTAGAGTTGAGAAGGGATGAACAAGATGAGACAGTCCTAAAGGTATCTTATTTCGAGTCAGATCCTAAGACATCGACCAGGCAGTCACACTGATCCAGGAGTCCTCGTATTCTGACTAGCGGTGCCGAGGAAAATCTTGTCAGCCCCCGGATGTGATCCTTTTCTAGACACCTATGTCTTTCGGAAAATCCTCTAATAACTCCCTTGGGTTCTACAAAGTTTGTAAAGTTTAATAATTATTAAAGATTAAATGAGGAACTGATGCTCTGATACCAAATGTAACGACCCCGCCTTCCAGTAACCCCCAATTAAGGGAGACCCAAAGGTCATTGTCATTATCCCAACTAATAGGATCAAAGGTTCAACAATTAATCAGTAATAATTATGAAATTCTACCTAACTAAACTAAAATCTGGTATAAAATAAAACTTTGCATACCTTTTTCAAAAACTTGGATATCTACTGCTATCCACATATGGAGTCTATTCTATCTAATCCTCCTTTGTCCTTTAATTCTTATTTAATTCCACATATGCCACTTTATTGTTTGTCCTTTTCAATCTTGTACCTAAAATGCTAACAAACAAAGCGTCGGTCAACATAAATGAATATGCTGCTATGTGGGGACAACCAAAATTTCACAAATATGGCTACCAATCTAATTATCACAATCAAGGTAATTAACGAGCCAATTTACATTTTCAATGTGTCATTCTCCACCGCTTTTGCCCTTACCGTGGAATACCCCCTCTAGGGTTTCTCTTTTGCCATTGACTAAAGGCCACCTTCTCAATCCCGAGCTTGGTGCCTGGGGTCACCTCTCATGGTGCCCATTAGTCATGCAACATAAACCACCTTCTCATTCCCGAGCTTGGTGTCTGGGGTCACCACTCATGGTACCCATGGGTCTTCCCTCCTGGGCTTGACCTTTTGGCATCATCCATCAGGGTGGCATGTAGGTGTGATAATACACACTTACTATAATTGTGATATTCATAGTGACTTTATAAATTGCAAGTATGAACATCCAAACTGATAGGTTGGAATCAATGCGATTAATCATCCAGAAAAACCTTTGGGAAACTAATGGGATTAACTATAATTAACCACATACCTGTTAGGCTAACTTGAGTGCAGAAAATAATCCAACTAAGCAAGAAATCCAGTAACCAAGCAAGCACACAAGATGATCCTGAAATATGCATCCAATTTTCCTATCATTGATCAAGCCATCAATGTCTATTAAATCTAGCTCGCTTCCTAGGGTTTCTAGTCCACTTTAGGGCTTTCCATTGCAATTTGGGTTTTAGTCTCCATAGCACATTTATTACTTCTAATGCTCTTTTAGTCCACAAACCCTAATGTAGGCACAATTAAATGTCAATTAAGTCTACGATGCCTCTTTCACATCAAAACTACCATTTTTATCCTTTTAAGTCATGACACGATCATTAGGCCCAATTATCATCTTTGGTTCCTTTCAAATTAGCAACTTATCTTTATAAACTCTATTTATCACTAATTCCACCTTAATCCATTAGAAAACCCTAATTACCATATTAAGGGTTTTTATCCACAATTAAGAACTTTTTATACTCAAAATATCTTAGAACCATCATATCTCAACTTTATTCATGAATTTAAATAATTAAATCCATTAAGAGTCATAATTACTAACATTAGGGTTTCAAGGCCCATTAAAGCATATTTATGCAAATGGAACCCTAAATTAATCCAATTACATGTAAAGTCCATACTTTAAGATCTTGATGTGTCTTTTTAAAATAATCAGGTTAATATCAACTTTAAACATCCATATAACCCTTCCCAAAACATTAATCAGTAAAGATTATTGTTTTTAATTAGATAAACCATTAAAGATAACATCTTTACATTCTTTTAGAATTGCAAGCAGAATTAGGCTTCAATTACATTTTTATTGCATTCCTTGCAATTTTTTGATCAATTTTGATATATAATACTCTTTAATCTGAGTTACCAATTATTTCATAGGAATTAAATAAGATAAGGATTAACTAACCAATAGGAAATTGCAACGTAGGCGGCCCTCTCAGCAGCCTGCTCCAGCGTGGCGCAGTCAGGAACATAACCAAAACATGACTTTACCCCTAAGTCTCTTCATTAACCTTGGGGGTAAAATGGACATCTTTTCGGCCCTCGCCTCCTTCCCCAATCTCTGTTTTACCTGCTCATGAGCCAATGCCATGGCTCAGTCAACCGGAGGGTTGACTACATGAATCCCACCCCCTCAGAAGCGGGTGAAGGTCTTCATCCCTCTGACATGTTCCACTGAAGCCAATGGTGGTCTCAGATGCATCAGAGAGGCAGGAGAAGTAGGGAGCACATAGAATAATCCCATAACAGAAACCTGGCTCCGAGGTGGATAATTGTTGGAGAAGGAAGGTGTTCTCTCTTGAATTGACTGAAGAAACAAGTTCGAGATGTCTATAGAATCCTCGAGGATGAGTTAATTCCCCCTCTAGGGTTCTTCAATCCTCCTTTTTATAAGTCTCGGTCGGGGGTCGATTGTCATGGAGATAGGAATTGGGGTTTCCATCAAATACCTTCAAAATGCACCAAAATGTAGGATGATCTGGTTTGTTTGTACCTTGCAAATCTACTGAAGGGGTTTCCTTCTTTGCACACACATTGTCTCGTGAGAAAAATGATCGGGAAGTTTCGCTGCACTATTTGTTCTTTCCTTTTTCATACCCGAGGTAGGTGATGGAATATCCACCATCGATCTTGGATCCAAGGGTTGTCATCATGCGCGCCCAAATTAAAAATCAGAAAAATAAATTAATCATGACATTTTAATGGCATTCTTCTCACTTTAAGAATATATAGAAAAATCATATCTCCCAGTCTGTTTGCCCAATTAATACCAAATTTAAAGGGAAAGTCTATAAAGATTTTATCTACTCATACATTAAAATTGAGTTCCAAATTCCAAAGTAAAAGGGCATTATCTTCATTTAAAAGTTAACCTTTAATTAGACATATTTTAAGCATATTTTCTCTCTCTTAATCTTTTATTTTCTTTATTTTGATTGCTTTTACCGTCAAAAACTATGTGTACATGAAATCTTATCCAATATGGATACATTATCCAAATATCCACATATTTCTTGTAATATTATTATTATCTCATATTTCCTTTAATAAAGCAATATTTAATTGATCTCTTCTCTCTCTTGTTGCATTATTCTTGCAACTTGGACTCCTTGGAACCCAAGGAATCCAAAAGGCATGAAATCCACCTGTGAGGAATATTCCTTTACCTTCTAGAGGTTTCTACATCTTTCTTTTCTCTATTTCTTAATTATTCATTTACTAATTGAATTTTCTTTTTCTTTTCCTTGTTATTGGGCCCAAAAGCCAATAAAGCCCACTAAGCAATCATCAAGGCTATTATAAATGAAATTCAATGATTCAAATCAAATCACACCATTATTTTCTCATTTATCTTTATTAAGAGAAATTGCATTTCTCATCAAAAGAACCCAAAATTTGGGGTTGTAACAAGTACTCTGATACAATATGAAACTTTGTAGGCATGCTTGAAGTCATGGGCCAAAATGTAAAAGCTCTTTTTAATTCTGGTTCTACTAATACTTTTATTTTGAGAAATCTGGCAACTATGCTTCGTTTGGACATCAATGATTTAGGCTATGTTTTGCATGTCACAACCACGAGTGGTCGGATAAATATGTTTCTTATAAAAACCCCTATCTTTCCAGTTAAGTACATGAATCATGAGCATCCCACTAACTTCATTCTCCTCGATATGAATGATTTTGATGTAATCATTGGTATGGATTGGCTTTACACCTATAGAGCACAGATCGACTGTAGAGAGAAGAAGATCCTCATTAGGAAACTTGGTCGCCCACACTTTACCATTTGAGGAAGAAGAGATGTGATGACTAGCCTTTATGTGTCGGCTTTGAAGGCTGAGCAGATGATATACAAATGTTGCCAAGCATACCTAGCCATAGTCATCGAGCCTGAAGCCAAGGTACGACCCTTAGAGGAGATAGAGTTTGTTCGTGAGTATGCAGACATGTTTCCTGATGATCAACTAGGGATTCCCCCTGAGAGGGAGGTAGATTTCTCCATTGAGTTAACTCCTCAGACTAGCCCTATATCTAAGGGACCCTATAGAATGGCCCCTGGTGATTTGCTTGAGTAGAAAACTAAGTTGCAGGAGTTACTAGATAAAGGTTTTATCCAACTTAGTACATCACCATGGGGAGCAACAGTCCTATTTGTGAAGAAGAAGGATGGATCACTCTGGATGTGTATTGATTACTGGATGATCAATCAGGCGACCATTAAGAATAAGTATCCCCTATCCAGGATAGATGACCTTTTTGACCAGCTCAAATCGACCCAAGTCTTTTCCAAGATTGATTTGAGGTCAGGATACCATCAGGTGAAAGTGAGAAGTGAGGATATACCTAAGATGGCTTTTCGAACCCAATATGGCCATTATGAATTTGTGGTCATGCCGTTTGGGTTGTCCAATGCACCCAGTGTCTTTATGAACCTTATGAACAGTGTATTCCAGCCCTTCCTTCACTCCTTTGTGATTGTGTTCATAGACAACATCTTGGTGTAATCCAATGACCTATTTCAACACTGTGACCATCTGGGTAGAGTCCTTGATATCCTGAGGAAGCAAAAGTTCTATGGAAAGTTCTCAAAATGTGAGTTTTGGATTGACCGAGTCATGTTTCTCAGACAAATTATCTCAGGAGGAACGATCGTTGTGGATCCAGTTAAAGTTTCGGCAGTTCGAGACTGGCATGCATTGAAGAACCCCTCTGAGATTCATGGCTTCTTGGGGTTGGCCAGATACTATCGACACTTCATCAAAGATTTCTCGAAGATCACCTTGCCACTTACCATGTTGAATCAGAAGGATGTGAAGTTTGTGTGGTCTGATATATGTGAGGTTCATTTTCAGGATCTAAAGGAGAAGCTGACTAGCACCCCAGTATTGACCCTACCTTCTGGTAATGAGGGTTTTGTGATATTCACTAATGCTTCAAAGATGGGACTTGGTTGTATGTTGGAACAGAATCAACATGTAGTTACATATGACTCCTGACAACTAAAGACCAACGAGGTGAACTACCTGACGCATGACTTAGAGCTAGCTACAATCATCCATGTGTTGAAGATATGGTGACATTACCTGTACGGTGCTACCTTCGAGATCCTTACCGACCATAAGAGCCTGAAGTACCTCCTGACACAGAGAGACTTGAACCTACAACAATGAAGATGGATGGAGTACATGAAAGATTACTACTTCACCATCGCCTATCATCCTGGGAAGGCGAACACCATAGCTGATGTGTTGAGTTGAAAACAGCTCAGGTGTGTGGTTGTTTTGTCCAGTGAGTGGAAGATCTTAGAAGAGTTGGTGGAGTGGACTCTGCAACCATTAGAGGACTGAGTTCGATTGGCCAATATTTAGATTCAGTTAGAGTTTCTAAGAGAGATAGTGGTGGCACAATTGACCAGTTCAGAACTCAACAGGATGATGGGCTTGTTGAAGAAGCCACAAACCCATCTCTCAGTGGGAGTAGATGTAGGGATCAGATTCAAGGATTGTATATGGGTTCCTTAACATTCACCAGATGGTTTAAGAGGCTCATGGTTCTAAATATACGGTACATCCGAACACTGCAAAGATGCTTAAGGATCTACAAAGGTATTTTTGGTGTCTAGGGATGAAGACAGACATTGCGGCATATGTGACCAATTGTCTTATGTGCCAGATGGTGAAGGCTAAACACCAACGACCCGGTGGACTTTTACATTCGATTGAGATTTTAGAGTGGAAATGGGAGTAGATCACCATGGATTTCATGGTGGGTCTACCCCGGACCAAAAGAGGTCATGATGCAATTTGGGTTGTGTTAGATCGCCCTACCAAGTCAGCACACTTCCTTGCACTAAAGACCACTGCCAAGGTGTTAGACCTAGCTGAGTTGTATATCAGAGAGGTAGTACATTTGCATGATGTACCCAGTTCCATCATCTCTGATAGAAACCCAAAGTTTACTTCTAAGTTGTGGAAGCAAGTACAAGAAGAACTTGGTACAAAGTTGAAGTTTAGTATTTATTATCACCTCCAGACAGATGGTCAGTCAGAGAGGATGATCCAGACCTTAGAGGATCTGTTGAGAGCTTGCGTGCTCAATTGGGGTGGATCGTGAGAGCAATAGTTACCGTTAGCCGAGTTTGCCTACAACCACATAGCTAACAAGCCAGTATCGGGATGCCTCCATATAAAACTCATTATGGGAGACCATGGTAGTCACCACTTCACAGGGATGATGTCAGGGAAAGGACCTTCTTGAGGTCAGATGAGCTCCAAGTGTATGCAGATAAAGTCACTTTGATCAAGCAACGGCTGAAGAGAGCCAAAGATTTATAGAAGTCGTATGCTGATGCGAAGCAGACTGACGTGTAGTTCACTAGAGGGAAATTGAGTCCTTGATAACTGGGTCTGTTTGAGGTGTTAGAATAGATTAGTGAAGTTGCATACATTTTGGCATTACCCCCTCAGTATAGTATGATGCATGATGGTTTCACATGTCCAATCCAAAGCGATATGTGCAAGATCCATTCCATGTGTTGAGAATTTAGCCTATTGAGCTTCAAGGGAAGCTGACATATCCCGAGTCACCTTTATGGATTCTCTATACCAAGGTGAAAGAACTCAGATGTAAGAATATAGAGATGGTAAATGTTCTTTGGAAGTACCATGGGGAGGATAAGGCCACATGGGAGCCGAAGGCAGACATGGAAAAAACATATCCTGACTTGTTTGTTTGATGGCTAAATTTTGAGGGCAAAATTCTTATAACCTCAAATTTTCTAATTTAGAATTGAAATGTAATTTCTCCTACTAAAGATATACGAACACATAATTGTGTGATTTGATTTAAATGAGTGGATTTCCTTGATAATAGCCTTGCTCTTTGATTTCGTGGGCTTTATTGACTATTAGGCCCAATAACAAGAAAAAGGAAATAAAAAGAAAAAAAGAAATTTAGTTAATAAAAGGATAATTAAGGAAAGGAGAAAAGAAAGTGGTAGAAGCACTACAGCAAAAATGCCCATCACTGGCCTTTTAGAAATGCCATTAAAAAAATAAACGCCACTAAACATGTTTAGTGGCATTTGTTGACACTTAAAAAAATGCCTCTAGTACCAATGCCACTAGAAAGATAGTGGAATAAGTTGTAAATGCCACTAAACGTTTGGCTTTAGTGGCTTCAAAAAAATGCCAAATGAAGGCCCCTAAAACATCATTTGGCATTTATAAAACAACCATTATCCATCAATTGGATTTTATACAAATGCCACTAATTTGTATTATGTTGTTGTATGAAATGATTCTTTTTTAGTGTAATGGCATATAAAAAAGCCACTAATGACATACTAGTTCTGTATTACTACATTTTCATGGTTTTTAGTCATTAAGTTTTTAGTTCATTATCAGGTTTTTTAATTGAATGTCATTGCAACCGAACGTAGTTTTCTAAAAGTATGAATTCTTTATTTATAATCAAATGAAAATTACATGGGGAGGACATTTTACCTTGCCCCTTAGATGGAATATAACACCAATGATATACTTTCATACAACATTTTTCTATTCAATACAACAACTTCTACATCATTGGATCTGTCTCTTCCCTTATATGACTATCTACTTTTCGGCATTGCAAACTTCATATCTCCTTCAGAAAATCGTTTTATGTGTAGGTAGAATCCCTGATCCACCTCCCAGAACTATTGGATAACAGGTGATGCATTGTTGTAGCCGGAGTATTCTATATTCTAAGTAATTAGTTACCATGATAGAATTGAAATTGAAGGTTCTAGATAGACTTCCAATGAACGGCATCTTCTAAAAATTCTTGCATATGAAAACCTATAAAGAAGAGATATTTATCAAAAGAAGCAATAGAAATATGCATAAATAATTTTAGTACGTGAGGCTGAAATTACCATATACACTTAATTCATAAGAATTCAATCTAGCATGAGAAGGCCACATACTTCGACTTTCAATAGGTAGCCATCGACGACTTCTAGTTCCTCCTAAGCAGGCGTGAAGAGGAAGATAATATGGGGACTCAACATCTTGGCTCTTACCACAGATTTTAGGTTCAAATTTCCTACAAACATTTGAAGATCAAATAAAAGAAAAGAGAATTGATTTATAGAGTTGCAGGAGAAGGATCACTAAAATTTTGAACTGTAGTGAGCGTAAAGAATAGTGAAGAAAATGCATAAATAGGTCCTTAGAAATGACAAGTATAAAATGAAATCCTATTACAAATTTGAGGACCTCAATTATTTGCAGTTTTTCTGTCAAACAGACATGATATGAGCTGTCTGTAGTAGGTGATAGCATTATGTGAATGAGCTGGTCTGCTACTTCCAGTTTTGAGACTAGCAAATGATTGTTGATATCTATAAGGTTTTAATTGTTATCATTTTGGTATGCAGGTAGGGCTTGCTAGACTTGAGAGGTGAATGAGGTGGGATAGCAGGGAGAGGCAAGCTTCTCTTGATAACCTATAAGAGCACCAAGACAAAGCCAAGCATAAGAGGATGATGATTTGGCAATACGGTGACATTCAGTCTGACGATGAGGATTCTGATCCCGTTGGTAAGAAGCCTACAGGCCGTCGATAGATGTATCAAGGCCACACGAGAGGAGAGATTGGGATATACCTATAGGAATCATACAAAAATCTATGAGTTAGAAAGGGAAAATGAAAAGGAAAAATAGACAGATTAAAGATGTAGGAGGAGCTATTTTCACATTTTTAACCTATTGATTTTGTGTTTCTTTTCTATTTATTTTCTTTGCTAGATAAGATGTGCTGGAACATTGTTTTTATATGCCCAAATAAAGTCTGATCCCAATCAGTCTCCATTAAGGGATGAGAGAGCTAGGAGTACTAGAAAAGAAAAGTTGAGAACAACAAGTGAGGAATAGATAATGTAATCTTTTTTTACCCCCTTTTCTTGTAAGGTTATTAGAATTCCATGTTATTTGAATTTTGTACTGACTTTGGGATTAGGTAAATCAACATTTTTGTTTCCACGGTGGATAATTGTTAGATCTTTGTGCCTTCTTCAACTTCGTCATCTACCCCTTATCCTGCATTTTGTGAGCTTTTGGGTGCTAATAAGAACAAGTTTAAAATAACAATATTAGATCGTCAGTGGACGACATACTGTTCAATCTCCAAAGGACATCTTTGAAGTGTTGTATATTGACTATGGTAACCAAGAAAAAGTCTCCTACATCCAGTTGCGGCCTTTGGATCCCTCAATTTCTTCTTCTCTTGGTCTTGCTCATCTATGTAGCCTTACCTATATAAAAGTACCAAATCTTGAAGATGACTTTAGTCAAGAAGCTGTCGAATATTTGAGTGACAAGTTGCTTAGCTGCCCAAAAGAATTCGAGGCACAAATAGAAGACATAGATACCTCTGGTGGAAAAGTGAAAGGGTAGGGGACCAGAACTGTTCTAATTGTTTCTTTGGTGGATGTTGAAGCTAGTTCCAGTGTTAATGCTGACATGCTTGAGGTTTGAATCTTGTCAATTTTTGTTCCAAATGTGATTTTTTTCCAGCTATCTTAGTTTTTTTCTTGAATTTTTTTTTGTTGGTCTGATGCTCCATAATTTGATGGTTGTTTTCATGAGTAAACAAACTGGACTGAGAAATTCATAATAAAAGATGCTTCTATCTGGTTTTGTTATGGGGAACATTTATGCAGGAAATAAGCCAAAAAACAACCAAGTTATGCATAAATATTGCATGTGCGGAAGTAATTGTGTGGCACTGGATCAATCACATATGCCATGGAGAATAAGTACACCTTAATAGGTTCATGTGATTAACACAAAGAATAATCAATTACTAATTGTTTTGAAGAGTTTAATCCCATTTTTTAAACATGTATTAGATACGTGACTGCATCAGCACTTGAACACTAGTTATATACCTTTCAAGGGCCTTGTTATAAAAGCAAAAATTGTTGGTCAAGTAAATTGGAGACAAAACTGGAGTACTATATGTTTTCTGTTTCATGTTCAGTGATTGTTGTACTATATTTGAAATGAATATTGAGAGGCACTAATACAAGGAAAAGGTCTATGGTTGTACTTATCTTCTTCGCTGCATAATATCTTGGTTGTAGGGTTAACTTTACACTTACATGGTTATATATATATATAAGTGTTTCTATATAATGTCTAGTTTATAAAAAAATGTGTAATATTGTATGAAGTTTTATAAGAAAATAAGCACCCACTTTTTAAAAAATGGCAGCTTAAGCCCTGCCTGGCTCTCAAACGGATACAAGATATATTTCTCACGCCTCCTGCGTTCTGCTTTTTAAAACATTGGTTGTAGAAACTTTTTGCAGAGACTCAATAGTTGAATCATCCAAACAAAGACATTTATTGTTTCAGCACTTTTTCTAAGACATGATCTACTCATAGATTGTGTATATAGAACCACTTAAAATGACCACAACAATATATCCCTAAATCATGACAAAGGTTTCCTCAATAAAGAGAAAATGGTACAATGAAGTGGTAGAATGACCAAAAGGTCCGTGAGCCTCATAAATTAGATACTCAATGATTAATAAAGTAGAAACCCAAATATATTGAAAAGGGATACTTGTAGGAGTTTACTTGAATCTTTAGCCATTGCAACGTTAAAAAACACAAGCTAGCAAAGTAAATTGTAGGAGGATAATACATCAGTTAATGGAGGTATATCACGACTGACTTGTTAACATAATCTGAAGCTAGAAATAGTGGGCAGTGTTAAAACATACAAAATATTGAAAATAAGAAAGACAACAAAGCCATGTAGTAAAATAGAAGCTAAGTTGTGTTCTAAGCTAGCAAGAAATAATAGCTTTCCATCTTGAGCAGAAAAAAAAATATAAAGTTATAAAATAGCACTACTACAGAAATGGATTATAACGTCACTTTTAAAGGTGTCGGTTGTAATATTATACCGACACCTAAACAATAAAGTGTCAGTTTATAAAATAAACCGTCATCAATCTGTGAAGGGTGACCAGACACGAGTATTGCTTTTATTCGGTGTCGGTTACTTAATAACACACCGATGCCGAAAATTAACCACCAAATCCAAAATTTCCAGTGAAAAAATTACCTCCAAAAATTAAACATATGGTGTCGGTCATTACCTTAAAAACCGACGATGAAAGGTTATTCACGAAACAGAAATTGGGCACATTTTGATCGTCAGTTTTACATCAATGACCAACACTTATGGGTTTTCCCGCTCTCTTTGCGGGAAATTTTTTACACCCTTTGAGCATCAGATTTTCAAAACAACCGACGACTATGGTCATTAATCGAGAACCAATTTTTTAATCGGCGTATGTAGATAGACGTCATTTTTTTCTAGTTAAAACTGACGATTATCATTGGGAACAGGTGTCGGTTTGTGTTGTTAACCGACATTGTTAGTTTTGTGTGTCGGTTTTGTTGAATAATCAACACCGAATGTTAACTTAATATCGCACGAGCGAGCCCAACTCTTCCCCTTTCTCTCTGTGATTGCAATCGGCTATTAGGTTCTGGCGATTCTGACATTCACCTTGCTCGCCGCCGCCAATCTCCTTGCTCGCCGACGCCGTTCTACTGCTACTGCCATCACCACCGTTTGTGGAGTTCACCGTCTCTATGGAGCTTGCCTCCGCCGTGAAGCGCCGCCGTGGAGCTTGCCTCCATTCATGGAGCTCGCCACCTCCATGGAGCTCTCTGCCTCTGTGGAGCTCACCGTTCATGGAGCCGCCACCGTCTTTGGTCCTCTCCTCTAGGCGGTCCTCCTCTCGCTGGTGCTAGCAACCCTATTGCCGGAGCCAAAGCCAGTGCCAGTAGCCACCATGCTAGCAGTCCTACTGACGGAGCCAAAGCCAGTGCCAGTAGCCAGCGCCAACAGCAGCAGTCGGAACCAGAGCTTGCCATTATCGTCACCACTACCACTTCTAGAGGTAAAACCTCCAATTTACTAGGTATGCATCCTCAATTCATCCTTAACATATGTTAACAAATAATCCCTATAAACATGTAATGTTTATTTAATAGAATTGATGATTCGCTTGGTTATTAATAATATATGACAAAAATAAAATGCTTAATTTTAACAAATATCCTGGATAAACCTTGTATATATGTGTCTTCCCTAGAAACCTTATATTGGATCCCACATATATATAATATTGTCCACTACAGCAAAATTCCCAATAATGGCATTTATTCTAGTGGCTTTTATAAAAAAAAAGCCACTATCTTTCTAATATACATGCATTTTTTATTAAAATGCCTCTAAACCACCTATTATAGAGTTTCTAAAAAGGACATAACATTAAAGGAATTTTTATTTTTAATTAGTGGAATTTTGAAATTGCCATACCAAATTATAAAACTAATTGGTAACACAATTTTTACTTCCCGCTCCAAGTTTTCAACTTTGCGCTCTACTCTTTCTCGATTGATACAACTCTCCGCTCGTCAGACCGGCACGTGGAGCGTTGACCTATTTTTTTATCCTTGGCTTAACCTATTTTTTAATGTGTGTTGTTAATGTGTGTTGACCTTGGCTTAACCTATTTTTTAAACAAGTAGATGTCAATGATAATTTAGTTAACCAATCCCTATGATTGATCCTAATTCACTTCAGTATTGTTTGCATTCATACATGATCGTGCTAAAATTTGTAGTGTGCATTTCCAGTTTTAGGTTTGACTTTTTTGATGTTACAAATTTATTGTGTGGGGCATGACATTTTCAATACATCCAATGCAATTAGTTCAGGGAAGACCACAATATTTATGTTGGTCAGCACGGTCGTGGCAGCGGGTGAGATGACGTCAGTTATCACTAATAAACCGACGCCGATAGTGCCCCAGATGCGCCCTTTCTATGGCGAGAAGGTATATGGCGTCGGTTTCTAAGCTAATAACTAACGCCTATACCCCTTGCTGGTGCATTTTCGACGCATTTTCGGTGGCGTGCGAAGGGTTTTGGCGTCAGTTTGAGAACCGACGCGTAACAGTTGGGCTTTTAGCGGTGCCCACATAGGTGTCGCTTAGAAACTGACACTAAAGGCCGGTTATGTACTAGTGTAGCATGCAGTACCACACAAAAACCTAGATACATTGAGGATAAAAATCTTATAGTGTAAAATCATAGCATGTTTCCATCTTCTGATTGAAGCATTGTTGTACATATTCAACTTGTCTAAAAATGTTGGAGTGTTATAATTACTTGATAGAGTGGTTTCACAAAAATATAGAGATTAGATAGTTCAATATGGACTATCATGACTGAACACAGTCAACCATCTCAAGGTAGATGAAGAAATAACCAATCTCTCTAGGAAAATTGAACTATATAGACAAATATAAGATCAAAAAAAAAAACAAATGGTAACATATATGGTGGCCTCAAATTTAAAAATATCTATTGTAACATATTGTTCTAGAATGCTTCAGGAAATTTGAGAGTGCATCTGGTCAATCAATTTTAGTGGTACCCTATGTGGCACAAATTTCCTATTTTGCAGGTTGCATTGGCACATCCAATGTTTAGTTTCATGCTCACGTCATGCAACTATCATGACCTGTGTGCTTGTGGAAGGAAGGAAACAACCCAAATGAGTAATTGTAGGATCATGTCTTTAGCTCACAAAACTTTTCTATTAAATCCATTGCATGGGCACCCCGTAACCTAATTTCATAGCTAGCTTGCAGGTCCTCTAATGGGAGCATATCTATCTTCCCCACCCAATCTGATGGTCACTAATACCTCAAGAATTGATCAAAATCACCATGTTAGGTCACTTGCATCTCAGGCACCATCAACTAGCCCGGGTTCACTAATTGGGTCAAGGAAGTTTGAACCTACACTAAAGCTTACATCACAAGTCAATTATGTATGAAATATTCACAAAATTGCAGTTATTATTTTAAAGGCTAGATTTTGGACACCATACTTAATTTGTTTTAGGTCTGTCCTCATTCTTGCAAGTGAGCTGATAAAAAAATCTACTATGTAATAGTATATGAACATCATATCCTCCTACAGAAAACATGAATGTGTATCTGTCCCTCAAGGCATGCCTCTTGTAACTCTATTTTATTAATACTAGGGAACCACTTGATATAAAACATGATAAGAATTAAAATGAGCCTTATATACATGTACTTGGATGTGATTTATGTGACTTTTCAAATTCTTCATGAACCTCTTATCCAAGTTGAATGAGATAGTCCTCATCCAGAGTCAACCTACATATCTATATGAGTATGTATTATGCAGTTCTACATGAATGCATTAAGATGCAATGTACTTGCATATACCCTCAAATGAAGAGAAACTTGGATTCACAATGTAGGAGATTCATTTCTTCTTTAGTGATCACATTTTCAGTTGTCAATAGGATGTGTTATGACACTTGTTTTAGTTTGCTTACTATTTATGTTCACTGTCAGAAAAATCATATTCTTGAATGAAAGAACATTTCTCATCAAAACATGACCAACTAGTCGCACATGTCATGAGAATCACAAATTCCTTTATGCATTGGCAAGATAGTATTCTTTATGTAAATTATATTAAAAACTACAAAAGGAACAAGAATATATGAACTCACTTATAGAGGAGAAGATTATGTAGTAACTTCATCCTTTTATGCATCTCAACTAGCTTGGAGCATCTTCATTAGTTGACTGATATCTATGTGAATTTGACGAGAACTAGTCTACATTATTTGCAAGAACATTTGACTTACGAGGGATTCTTATTCCAGAGGTGCTTTGACAAACTGGTTCATGTCAAATGTCTCATTAATGTAACTTTATGTGGTACTTATGCGGCTAATCTGCAAACCAACCAAAAAAATATAATTAAACAACAACAAAAAAATAAATTAATCAATGTTGGAAATAAATTACTCAATGATAAAATAATATTGTGAAAGTATTGCCATCCACCAATGGTTTTTCTTTCCTTGCATCAGAATTAAAAAACCTCTTTCATCTTTTCTATTGTTGTAGTGTATAGAGATCAAATGATCATTTATAGATGTAGTTAGTCTACGTAAAACCACACTAGACTGGTGAGGAGTGTGCCCACTACCCATTAGTTGGGCACTGATATATACCTAGGCTGGTTAAATCAGTTGGTCCCATGCACTAGTACACAAGGAAGAATAACTAATATGAAAGTGAACTCTCTAAAGAATGATTAAGTCATGTTCCATGTTGTGTCTTTGTTCTTTTCTTGCCAATCACTTCTTCTTCATTCAAGTTCCAACATACCTTATTGGTGGCACTGGTTGTCTAGCCACATTGTCCATTCACATTAAGTCTTTCTTGCTCTTATAAGGTCATTCTATTGTGCCTTCTCCTACAATAGAGTATAAATATTAAAAAAGGTCAGACATCAATATGTTATTACTTCTATATTTTTCTATGTATGACATGCCATGTTTAGATAGCATTTGTTAAGTCTAAATATAGAGTGTAATCTTACATTAATCATAGAGATAATTATATACTTGTATGTCATATCACTGATGAAGAAACATAAGAATATTTCTCCTATAGTTCTCCTTGTATGTCATACTAGTTAATACAGTCATCAAATATTTCTCCTTGTATGTCATATCAATTAACAATCAATAAGAAAGGTAGTGGAAAATTGATGAAGAATAATCATACACTTGAGAGTAGAGAGTACAGAATCATACGAAGTGCCATCTACAACAGGAGAAGGGGAGAGGGGAAGTTCGATCTCAAATTTGCCCCACTATTTCATCCTACTCCCCTCCATCCCAGATGCCACTACAACCATGTCACAGAGGGGGTGTGTCCCCGACCTCAATCCACCATGGCTGGTCTTCTAGGCAAGGAAGCATGCTCAGAACTCCGAGATAGATGGAGCACTGTCAGGTGGCAGAGAAAGAAGGTGAATAAGAAGGGGGGCATATCCTCTCCCTGTGTCATGGTATCTACACAAACTAAAGGCCAGGTCCGCTATCTTCACCTGCCGAAAGTTAGCTAGCCAGGGCCACCGTCTTCCCCGTCACTTGATTGCAAGTTGTACTTGATTTTTTTAGAGCAAATAGTTCAATATCATTACTTATAAGCCACATGACATATACAAGAAGAAGGAGCTCTGTAAGAGCAAACAACTATCAAGAACAGGATCAGACTACCGAAACTCAAATCGGAATGAGAATAAAGTATTTCAGCATGGATCCCCAAAACCTAAAGATGGTTTAACAAAAATTTTAAATGGGATTCCTTCAACTCAAGCATACATCGATGGAGTGTAGCCTGCAAATAAGAGAGGATTCAACCACAGTTATCCACTATGTCTATATCTATAAGGCTAAGCTACGAGATTAAGAACGGGAAAAATGAGACCTAGATGAACTAGACTCCAAACTCTCACAAAAGAGAGACTAAAACAACCTACAGTAACAAGGTTAAAAATACCCCAGGAACCGGCGACTATCAGAAATTGAACTGCCAAAACACTAAAACAAAAACTAAAGAAAAACGAAGCACATTAGAAAATGAAGGAAAATAAAGGACATGAAATAAGAAGGGAGGAGAAATGAGCAAAGCTTCCGCTAGATCGAGGGAAAGGGGGAACAAAGAACTAAATTCTCAGGTTATCCACGACTCAGAAATGATTGAGCAGTCGAGCCCCACACCCACTATTGTGAAGCTCCGCGCCAATCACCGTCAGGTCCAGATCTAGGAACTGGATCCATCACAGTAGCCACTAGGAGTTAAGAGAGATGAGAAAAACAGAGGAATCCGCCCACCACCTGACCTAGCACACAAAAGCTAGTCAAGGAAGTGGTCTTGGGAGAATGGTGGTGATCACTGGAAGTCGGACCCCCTCCCCCAAGCCAGTGCTCCCCAAAGAGAGAGCCCTGAATTTCTAGAAGCCCAGACCTATCACCCGCTCTAGTCACAATACGAGTTGTACCTGGTTCACTGCACAGGGATCCTAGCAACGCGATCCACCAGTGGTCGATGATGATCTCCAGGCCCCTGAGCCTCGAAGAGGGCCGCTCGATGTAGACACCCATAGTGGGAGTCTCTCACCCATTGCCACCCGTACGTCTTGCATAGTACGTCGCACCGCAGACTACCATCAGGGGCATTAGAGGCGGCACATGGGAGGATTAGGAGAAAATAATAAGGGAATAGAATGTCTATAAATTATAGGCAATAATAAATTGCCAGTCTTGTCACAGATAAAAGCCATTATCATTGGAATTTCATGTTGGACAATTATAATGGGTATGTAGAGGCATTTGATTAAAAATTTCAGTGTACGTGAAGGTTTAGTGGCTTTTTAATACAAAAGCCAAAAAATAAAATGCCACTAATGGTTATTTTTGTTGTAGTGAAGCCTCTAGAAGGCTAGAAGGTAGCCCCCAAAGGTAGATTTCATACCTTTGGGATTTCTTGGGTTCCAAGGATCCCAAGTTGCAAAATAATAAGAACAGAAAGAGAAAATACCAATTAAAAATAGATTTATTAAACGATAACTTACTTATGAAGGAAATACCATTTTCCTTTGGAATTTGGGTCTCAATTTTGATACATGAGTAGATAATACCAATCCAGAGTTTCCTATAAATTTTAGTTGAAAAAGGATGCACATATTATGAGATATGAATTTTTGAAGTTATCCTAAAGTGGAAAGCAATTTGTGCCATGATTTAATTTGGGATTAAAATTCAGAATTTGGGTTATTAAGAACACACTCATGACCGTTGGATCAGTGATCCATGGATTGGGTTAAGTTCCATTCTCATGAGGACTGGGAGCATAGAGTCTAGGTTGTGGGAGTTTTGATGGATGTTTTCTCAGATTTGAGGCAACCCGTGAATCAATGGAGGAGTCCATCTCCTTCAGGAGATCGTTCCAAACTTAATCACCCTAAGGTCGGTGGGTTTTGGTGGAGGATTGAAAGAATCCCCAAACACCAAGAGTCGAGGACTGACCCTATATATAGGTGAAGATACTCCATGGTACCGACGCATCTACATACTTTGCTCATGTGTTAGGAGTGCGGTGATGAGTGTTTTCATGTGGTTAATTCGATAGTATACCCTATTCTTCCTCTTCGACAACAAGCAACTCTCATTGGAGCACTGTCGGCTCATTGGCGGTGAAGAAGTGAAGCACACCAGCAATTGAAGGGTTGGGCCATTTCATGAGGAGAAGATAGAGCTCTTGGACCAATCAGATCGATCAGAGGTGGACGAAAGCTCGAAGTCAACCCAAGAGTTGACCTCGGATCATGGTAGGCAACTCGTGAGAGGTTGAAGATGACGTCCAGTTAGTTTACCAAACTTCCCTCCCACTCCTTCAGCACTGGTAATGGTAAACGCGTCTTTTGTTTCTGTTGATTCACGGGCGAGGCGTGCGCCGCGGATCGTCAGATTCCATGTGGTCCAGTGGACCACTGATCGAACGACTAAGTTTATATCGGAAATTAATTTCTCTCTTCTAAAAAATCCAATAAAATACTTTTCTTTGCAAAAATCATATAAATTAATAGGAAGGTCAGACGAAGAAACTTTATATATAAAAAATGATAAGAAAAATATGAGTAATCTGATAAAAATAGTTTTAGCATCTGATTTCGTTTCTAATTACAAATGTACCTTGAGTAGATCATAAAGTGCATTAAATTTAGGTTAAAAACCCTAATGATGATTAGAGATCAAATCTAAGATGCTTAATGGGTTAATTTGAGTATTAATAACCTATTGAAAAGAAAAGTAAGGTTTTAATCTGAAATTAGATTATAATTGGTTTGTTTTAGGATTTTAATCCATGAATCTATGATAATACGTGTAGAAACCATAATTTAGGGTAAAGAAGGAAATTAACTTGAACAATCCAAATTATTTGGGATAATGTTGTTATCAATTGATCCTAAACCTGTTAGGAGGAATATGACAACCTAATTAGGGTTAATACTAAGATTTGTTGAATTAGGGTTTGTAGTATCAATAATGAAGATAAGACCTAATGAAACCAAAAGAGGAAGTAGGAAACCCTAGGAAGCGAGTTCATATGAGTGCAATCCAAGAAAGTGAATAGTAATCAAATTATATGATTGTTTTAGGATCATTTTTTCTGTTAACTGCTTGCTTACCTAGATATTTCCTTACTTGGACTATTGTTAACTTGTTGATTCGACTGAATATGTATGTGGATATTTATGAATAATCGATTTCGTTTCATAGCGTTTCTCAAACATTTTATCGATTGGATGCAACCTAAACTATTGGATGTTTAATTCTACAATCCTATAAAGTCCATATGATTATCACAATTAAGTATATATGTGTATTCTCAAACCTACATGCCACCCTGTTGTACATTGCATGACCAAGCCCCGGAGGGAAGGTCTATTTGGTCAAGTCCCAGAGGGAAGACCATTGGGCACCATGTGAGGTGACCCCAGGCACTAAGCTTAGGATGGAGAAGGTGGCCTTATGTCCCTTGCAAGGACAAAACCATAAGAGAGGGTAATCCAGGGTTTAGGGAAATAGTGGGATAGAATGTCACATTGAAAATGTAATTTGGATTGTTAATAACTCATTTGTGAAAATTAGGTTGATAGAAAATATTTGTGAACATTTTGATTGTTTCCAACATACCAGTATAGATATATACTGACTGATGATTTGTTTGTCGGTGTTTTAGGTACATTCTAAAAATGGACAAATAGTAAATTGAAATATTGTGAAGATACAATTAACCTGTAAGGAGAATTAGTTAGCTTAGACTTTTACTATGGATAGAAGTCTAGATCCGAATTTTACAAGGTATGCAAAAAGATTTATTTTATTCCATCTTTTCAATTTAGTAATAATAGAATTTTATAATTATTTTTTATTAAATGTCAAACCATGGATCCTGAAATATTGGGATAACATCTCCGTCCTTTCAGTCTCCCTTAATTGGGGGTTACTGGGATGCGGGGTCATTACATTTGGTATCAGATCCAAGCTTTCTCATTTAATCCCTAGTAATTATTAAATTTTACAAACTTTGTAGAACCCAAGGGAGGATTTTCCAAAGACGGAGGTGTCTAGAAAAGGATCACGGTCTGAGGGATGGAAATATTTTTCCTCCGCCCCGCTAGTCGGTCACAAGGACTCCCGGAAGTAGTGTCACTGCTTGGCTAATGTCTGAGGTTATGACTCAAAATAAGATAACTTTAGGACTCTCTCATCTATTTCGTCCCTTCTCAACCCTATTTTAATTATGGATTCTATGATTTAGGGTTTTTCTCTCTCTTCCCCACTATCTTGAGGATAGGGTAATTATGATAAGGATTGAGGGATCCTCCAACAAATTAATAAAGATACATAAACAAGATGTCATCAACATAAGTATAATTAGTTTAAACATAAACTAAATTTTGATTGTATTCTTATGTAGATGGCTCGTGTGAAGATAGTAGCTACTCCTCTCGAGGCCACCAAGAACCCAGCTAGGATTTCGCCTCCCCATAAGAGGAGAGGATCTTCTGAGGAGAGGAAGAGGGACTAGGGTGATGGGTCATCAAAGAAGAGAAAGAGACCCGAGGGAGCCTCAGAAGAAGGCCTCGATCCTAATCCAGTACCCTTCGATGACCTCGAGATGGACCAGGAAGAAGAACACATGTTCAAGGATGAGGTAAAGTTTGAGGAGAACTAGACTGGTGGTCTAGGACCTACAATGGTGGTTCACACCCTAGATGCCCTATGGATGGAACAACATAAGAGGTTAACTGAGGCCATTAGTGCCCTGGCCCTCAGGGATATATCCAAAGATGAAAATGGTGAGTCACTTTCAGTTCATCCCCGACTCAGAGTCATCATTATGAATTTCATCAAGATGAATATCGAGAGATTCAGGAGAGAGGATAAGACCAAAGTGGTCGACAAAGCAGATGCTTGGTTGTTGGAAGTCGAGAATGGTTTCTGCATGCTAGAGGTACAACCAAACAAGAAGGTTCCTTTTACTGCTCATCTCTTAGAAGGGGCGGACAAGATCTGGTGGGACAACCACATCATGGGTTGAGATCTGAGTGAGGAGCAGATAACATGGACCGACTTTAGGACTATCATTACAGCTAGATTCATCCCCACCTCAGCTAAGAAGTTGAAGGAAAGAGAGTTCACCAACATGATCTAGGGTAACCTAAATGTTGTGGACTTTGGCCGTAAGTTTTGCATCTTGGAGAATTTTGGGCACATGATGACCGAGGAGAGGCGGGTGGACCATTTTGTGGAGCGTCTTCACCCTGCAATCAAGCCTCATGTGATGGTGAGTAAACCAACAATCTTCATTGAAGCCTACAACACTGCTTTAGACATAGACAGGACAGTGATGCCTGCTTATAACCCACCCAAAGGATATTTGGGTTTCACTAATAGTACTCAAGGACATAAGAATGACTACAAGAAAGGACAAGGGCGTAACCACAACAAGGACAAGCATGGACACAAAGGAAAGCCATGTGGTGAGAGTCGCTTTCAGAAGTGTCGTACCTGTGGACGGACACATCCTGGGAAGTGCCTCTTTGAGAAGAGGGTGTGCTACCATTGCCAGTAAGACGGACACTTCATTGCCAACTGTCCTCTTCCTGATCTAAGATGTCTAGTGGCAATGCAACCAGTGGCAGCAACAGCCCCAACAAGAGGAGTACCAGCTGGAGGCCCACCTGTTGGAGAACGAAGGCAAGACAAAGTGTTCTCCATCGACAATGAAGAATACCAAGAAAATGCTAATAGGTTGATCAAGGGTAATAACCCATAGAGTTTTCATTTTAGTTTAGTTTGATCATGTAATAGCAGTCTAATACAGTATGAAACTTTGTAGGCATGCTTGAAGTCATGGGACAAAATGTAAAAGCTCTTTTTGATTCTGGTTCTACTAATACTTTTATTTCAATAAATCTGGCAACTATGCTTTGTTTGGATATCAAGGATTTAGGCTATGTTTTGGATGTCACAACCCGAAGTGGTTAGATATATATGTCCCTTTTAAAAACACCTATCTTGCCAGTTAAGTACATAAATCAAGAGCTTCCCACTAACTTCATTCTCCTCGATATGAATGATTTTGATATAATCATTGGTATGGATTGGATTTACACCTATAGAGCACCAATCAACTGTAGAGAGACGAAGATCCTCATTAGGAAACTTGGTCAACAACGCTTTACAATTCAAGGAAGAAGAGATGCAACTACCAGCCTTTATCTGTCGGCTTTGAAGGCTGAACAGATGATATCCAAAGGCTGCCAAGCATACCTAGCCATAGTCACCAAGCCTGAAGCCAAGGTACAACCCTTAGAGGAGATAGAGGTTGTTCGGGAGTATACAAACATGTTTCTAGATGATCTACTAGGGATTCCCCCTAAGAGGGAGGTAGATTTCTCTGTTGAGTTAGCTCCCAGGACTAGCCCTATATGTAAGGGACCCTATAGAATGACCCCTGTTGAGTTGCTTGAGTTGAAAACTCAGTTGTAGGAGTTACTAGATAATTTTTTTATCCGACGTAGTACGTCACCATGGGGAGTACCAATCCTATTTGTGAATAAGAAGGATGGATCATTCCAGATGTGTATTGATTACTGGATGATCAATCATGCGACCATTAAGAATAAGTATCCCCTGCCCAGGATAGATGACCTTTTTGACCAACTCAAATTAGACCGAGTCTTTTCCAAGATCAATTTGAGGTCAGGATACCATCAGGTCAGATTGATAAGTGAGGATATACCTCATATAGCTCGTCGAACCTGATATGTCCATTATGAGTTTTTGGTCATGTCGTTTGGGTTGTCCAATGCACCCAATATCTTTATGAACCTTATGAACAGTGTGTTCCAGCCCTTCCTTGACTCCTTTGTGATCGTGTTCATAGACAACATCTTAGTGTACTCTGATGACCTAGTTCAACACCATGACCAAATGGGTAGAGTCTTTGATATCCTGAGGAAGCAAAAGTTCATTGGAAAGTTCTCAAAATGTGAGTTTTGGATAGACCAACTCATGTTTCTCGAACACATCATCTCAGGAGGAACGATCATCGTGGATCCAGTTAAAGTGTTGGCAGTTCGGGACTAGCATGCACCGAAGAACCCCTCTGAGATTCATAGCTTCTTGGGGTTTGCTAGATACTATCAACGCTTCATTAAGGATTTCTCGAAGACCGCCTTGCCGCTTACCATGTTGACTCAGAAGGATGTGAAGTTCATGTTGTCTGATATATGTGAGGCTCGTTTTCAGGAGCTAAAGGAGAAGCTGACCACCACCCCAGTATTGACCCTACCTTCTGGCAATGAGGATTTTGTGATATTCATCGACGCTTCGAAGATGGGACTTGGCTATGTGTTGGAACAAAATCAGCATGTAGTTGCATATGCCTCCTGAAAACTCAATCCCAATGAGGTGAACTACCCGACGCATGTCTTAGAAATGGCTGCAATCATCCATGTGTTGAAGATATGGTGGCATTACCTGTATGGTGATACCTTCAAGATCCTTACCGACCATAATATCCTAAAGTACCTCCTAACACAGAGAGACCTAAACCTATGACATTGACGACTGATGGAGTACATGAAAGATTACAACTTCACCATTGCATATAATCATGGGAAGGCAAACATCGTAGTTGATGTGTTGAGTTGAAAACAACTCAAGTGTGTGGTTTTTTTGTCCAGTTACTGGAAGAGCTGGTGGAGTGGACTCCGTAACAATTAGAGGACCAAGTTCAATTGGCCAAACTTCAGATTCAATCAGAGTTCTTAAGTGAGATAGTGGCAGCACAATTGACCAGTTCAGAACTCAGTAGGATGTAGGGCTTGTTGAAGAAGCCACAAACCCATCTCACGGTGGGAGTAGATGGAGGGATCAGATTCAAGGACTGTATATGGGTTCCTAAAGATTCACCATTGAAGGAACATATCTTGCAAGAGGCTCATGGTTCTGAATATATGGTACACCCAGGCACTACAAAGATGTTTAAGGAGCTGTAGAGGTATTTTTGGTGGCCAGGGATGAAGAGAGACATTGTGGCATATGTGGCTGACTGTCTTACGTGCCAGATGGTGAAGGCTGAACACCAATGACCCAATGGAATTTTACATTCTATTGAGATTCCAGAGTGGAAATGGGAGCAGATCACCATGGATTTCATGGTAGGTCTACCCCAGACCAAGAGAGGTCATGATGCAATATGGGTTGTGGTAGATCGCCTTACCAAGTCAGCACACCATTTTTCCCTAAAGACCACTGCCAAGGTGTCAGACCTAGTTGAGATGTATATAAGAGAGATAGTATGTTTGCATGGCGTACCCAGTTCCATCATCTCCGATAGAGACCCAAAGTTCACTTCCAAGTTGTGGAAGCATGTACAATAAGAACTTGGTACAAAGTTGAAGTTCAGTATCGCTTATCTCCCCCAGATGAATGGTCATTCAGAGAGGACAATCCAGACCTTAGAGGATATGTTGAGAGCTTGCATGCTTGATTGGGGTGGATCGTGGGAGCAGTAGTTACTGTTAGCTGAGTTTTCCTACAACCACAACTACCAAGCCAGTATCGGGATGCCTCGGTATGAAACACTTTATGGGAGACTGTGTCGGTCACTGCTTCACTGGGATGATGTCGATAAAAGGACCTTGTTGAGGTCAGATGAGCCCCAAGTGCATGCAGATAAAGTCACTTTGATCAAGCAGAGGCAGAAGAGAACCCAAGATCAATAGAAGTCATATGCTGATGCAAAGCGGACTAACATGTAGTTCACTGTGGGAGAGCATGTATTCTTGAAAATCCGATCGCTCCGAGCTATAGCAAAAAATAGAGGGAAATTGAGTCCCCGATACATGGGTCTGTTTGAGGTGTTAGAATGAATTGGTGATGCTGCATACCATTTGGCATTACCCCCTCAGTATAGTATGATGCATGATGTGTTTCCCATGTCCAATCGAAAGCGATATGTGCAAGATTCGAGCCATGTGCTGAGCATTGATCCTATTGAGCTTCAAGGGAAGCTAAATTATCCTGAGTCACCTTTTTAGATTCTAGATACCAAAGTAAAAGAACTCGGATGTAAGAATATAGATATGGTAAAGGTTCTTTGGAATCACCATGGGGAGGACGAGGCCACATGGGAGCTAAAGACGGACATGGAAAAATCATATCTTGTTTGTTTGATTATTGAATTTTGTGGGAAAATTTCTTATAAGGAGGGGAGGATGTTATAACCTCAATTTTCCAAATTCAGAATTGAAATGTAATTTCTCCTTTTAAAGATATACAAACAAATATTTGTGTGATTTGATTTAAATGAGTGGATTTCCTTGGTAATAGCCTTGCTATTTGATTTTGTGGGCTTTATTGGTTGTTGGGACCAATAACAAGAAAAAGGAAGTAAAAGGAAAAAAGAAATTTAGTTAATAAAAGGATAATTAAGGAAAGGAGAAAAGAAAGAGGTAGAAACCTATATAAGGCTAGGAGGTAGCCTCCAAAGGTATATTTTGTACCTTTGGGATTTATTGGGTTCCAAGGAGCCCAAGTTGCAAAATAATAAGAAAGGAAAGATGTTACAACCCACATTGAGGTTAGCCAGTAGGTACCTCGATTAGCGTGAAGTACCTTGATTAGTGCTAAGTGCCTTGTTAAACATCATGGTTAATCAAGATAAGCTAAGATGTGAATCATTAGTTGAGATTGATTCATCTGATGTAATAAATGTTAATTGTAGTGTTAATAGTTAAGTTAATTACTTAATATGATTAACCTAGCTACAATGGTTTATTTATTTTGTTTTTATGCCTTGAGAAGGTAGAGAATCTTGTTCTTAAAAGAATGAAAGTAAAATCGCGTAATTCGGACTTATAGAGAGAAAGTTATGAAAGTTTGAAGTTTTTGGGTTTAAACTACAATTTACCCATTTATTTGGTTAATAACCCCTTTTATACCTTATCCCCTTCCCCCAATCGGTGCAAGGCACCGCTTGAGCAATGCCTACCCGACCAACAGAGGGAGAGGAGCGGGGGCCGATTAGGGCTCGTTGAGCTGACCTACCTTGGTGTCGTCCTCCTTTGTTCTTCTCCTTCCTTCCTTCCTTGCTCCTCATACTTGCCCAAACAAGGTGCCCCGACCAGCTAGGGTAGCGCCCTAACTAGCAGTAGGTGTGGTGCCACTTCCAGCACATCCAGGGGCCTTTCAGGCATGAGCAGCACCCCAAATCGCTGCCCTCGATTCTGACCTTCAGGCCTAGACTCGATTCCGCAGTTCCTAGCCACAACCAGCACCTAGCTGAGCTCTCTCTTCCTCAACCTGTGCAAGTGTAGAGCTACTTGCTTACAGCAGGTCCGAACCAAGGCAAGCTAAAGGAGGAAGATGACCCACTGATGTCTGGAAGCATATTTTGGGGCAGAATCTAGTAGATTTTGGCCACCACGTTTCTCGATGAGTAGAAACTCACCCATGTCACTAATTCATTTTCAACAAAAAATGGAATTTTGATTGCATCTGTTGTTTTCTTGTAAGGAAGTTGCTTTCCAATAGCACATATTTTGGTTTTTCTTGCGAACGATTTGGAAGAATTCAGTTGTACATTTTATCTAAATTCATATGAACGATCTCAAGGGATAAAGGGAAATGAACGGTTTCACTATTAGACTTGCACGATCTCAAGGGCTAATGTTGTTGGCTTGAATCTCAAAAACAAGTGCTAAAGTTTAATCATAGTGAGTGATGATGATAATCCAACTATGTATTTAGTCTCTAATCAATCAATAAGGCACACGACTAAGGGTTAAAGTTGATTTGTATGTTTTTTGAGAAAAAATATGAGTAATTTCACAATTGTAAATTATAATTGTTCTTATGCCAAATAAATAGTCTTGATCAGTATAATCAATAGTTTTATTGCATGATTTGAGTAAATATTAGTGCCAGTAGACATGTACTCTATATATGTAAGTATTTCAGTCTGCCTGCCTGCATAACTAGTTGAAATTTCAGTATAGTATAGTGTTGTTAAATATACTGCTCTATCAAGTTAAGTAAGAAAGTACATGCTATATTTATAAGCTTCAGATGAATAGACTCGGTACCCTAGAGATACCAGAGTCAAGAATAAGTAATAGAAAGATACAATATAGTAAGAGTTTTCTAAGAATATTAAAATAATAAACTTAGGAGCCATGAACACTTTCGATTCCCTATGAGAGGTCTGCGTCATAGGGACGAAATGACCTAACCCTGGCAGTGTCTAGTATACGGGGGTCAGAAGGTAGTAATGTATGGTACAGGGGACGAAGCCCTAGTGGAAGTCTCCTTAAAATACAACATGTAGTGTCCAACATCAACCAGAGGTCCTAGTGGTACTAGAGTACAGAAAAGCCAATAGGTGGCTTGACTCTTAGCCTGTGTTCTCTGGTTAGAGGAGGAGTCTAGTTTTACGGCCCACAGGTGTGCCGAGGCCAGAGTGCCATTTTCCTGTTGTAGACCAGTGACGTAGTCAAGCTTAACATCCTGGGTTTGTTAGCTAAGTCTTGTATGGTGAACTTATAGTTCACTATGAGTCTTCATATGTAGAGTACACTACATATGATCAGGGCATAAGCTAAAATATGTTCATATAGGTTTAAATAGTTTCTCATAAGTAAGAAAGATTTGGAAAGATTCATGTATAGGTTTACATCAGTTGTTCTTTAAATGCAATATTTACATTCCATGTGGTATTTAATTATAATTGTTAGATTTGCTTAGTGTAGTAATTCTTGCATTTTATTTTAGTTTAATAAACATAACTGGGTTGTCTGCAATGGTTGGGTGAAATTCTATTCACTGAGCCAGTAGCTCATCAACCTACTGAATTATTTTTTCAAGTCAACGTCAGCACAAGGAAGCTGAAGGATCTTATCATCCAAGATATTAGAAGGTAGTTCATAGTTAGAATAGAGGTCTCTTAGTCCTTTCTCCTTGGTCCTTGGGCATGTGGTGTGGTAGAGAGAGAATATAATGTAATATGTAGTTTAGTTTTAAGTTATCTGTTGTGCTTTATGTTCCGCATGAAAAATGTAATAGGTTGTGTAAATATACATTACCTACCTAGTAACATAAATAATAGTTGCTTCCACAGTTTAGTATGATTTTAGTTTATTCCAAGTTATAAGATTTTCCTTTAGGTTAATTTTAAGTGATTAAGAAAAGAAAAAGTTAAGGGTAGTTTACCAAGGTTGACTCTCTAGTCATCGTGGTCATTAGAGATGGCACGGGGATCGTGGCGTCACAATGATTTTGGTATCAGAGAAAGGTTATGAGAGCCTAGGTTGAGTACGTAGTTACTCTAAATCAAGGATAGGGGACGATAAGAGCCAATAGGATTAGGGCTTAGGTGTTTTCACTACTATAGAAACAACGTTCAGTGATGCTTTTCTGGGCGTCGGTTATTTAGGAAAATTGACGCCTATAATATTAGACGTCGGTTATTTATTCAAACCAACATCTATATTCAAAGACCATCCAGACATGGGTACCGCTTTGTATTCAGTGTCGGCTGGTTATAACAGACTGACGCCTAAAATCGCCCGCGAAATCCAATTTTCGAGTGAAAACATTTTAGGTTACCTACAACGTCGGTCTTTTAACAATTCATCGACGCCTATTTAAAATGAAAATTTGTGTGAAAAGTCCCACTTTCAGTGTCGGTTATCCTTCGATAACCGACGCTGATAACGGTTCCCGCCAAATAATTTAGGGTAACGGTTGTCTTGTTGGTCATCGGTGTTTTACTATCAACCGATGCTAAATCATAAGAGGCGTCAGTTTTATAGATAACCGACGTCGTTGACCAACTTAATAATCCCGATCACCCGGCTCTTCCCCCTTTCTTCCTGTTTCATCGCGATATTGTTGTGCTGCTTCCGCCACTCTCCTGAAATTGCCCGACGACCCTGCTGCTGCTCGCCGCCGCTACTGCTGGTGCTTCTCCGCTCGCCGCCTCCACTGCTGTTGGTGCACCTCTACTCGCCACTGTCGCTGCCACTGCTGCTCTGCTCAGCTCATTCCCGGCGCCGCTGCTGCTGGTTCACCACCCGCCGCTCTGCTCTCTCTTCTTCTACCGCCACTGCTGCCGCCGCTCGCCGCCGCGCTATCCACGCTAGCTCCAGGTAGTGCTACCTCTTTGCTTCCTTCTCCCTAGCTATTTACCAACATGCAAGCACGGCCATGGCTGTGTTCGCCTACCACGGCCGTGCTGGATAGCACGGCCGTGGTAACAGCCGTGGCTGTGTTGCCCTACCACGGCCGTGCTGGACAGCACGACCGTGGTAGGGCAACACAGCCACGGCCGTGGTAGGCCAACACAGCCATGACCGTGCTTGCTGTTGGTAAGGATATGAACATATTTTTATGTAAATCCTAGGATATGAACAAATTTTTTGCTTGCATATATTTGTGCTTCTAATCCTAATGTTTGACTTAATTCAGTAAATTTTGATGCATGTTGAAATAAGATTTAAACTTGTCAATTCTAGCATCCTAATTTGATTTGATTAAACCTAACATTGATGAAACACTAACATCAATTGTGATGAAACCCTAACATTAATTGTGATGAAACCCTAACATGTACATATCTATTATGGTGTTTGTTGGCCTAGAAACCCATCCAAGATTTACTCATTAGGAGTAAATCTTGGATAGTCCCCGGTTTGGGACTGTTCTTGAACACCTAATCTCACTTAGGATGTAAGTGTATAATGTGTATTGGGTTTTCGAGAAAATTTTGGTAGCATTTCCCTGTTTGTTCTCTAAGTACATATGTACTTAGAGAACAGCAGGGAAATGCTTCCGAAATTTTCTTGAAAACCCAATACACATTATACACTTACTAGTGAGATTAGGTGTTCAAGGATGGGATAGGTGGTACACATTTATTATATATAAGAATGACATCACATGTGTTTGTTGGCCTAGAAACCCGTCCAAGATTTACTCATTAGGAGTAAATCTTGGATAGTCCCCGGTTTGGGACTGTTCTTGAACACCTAATCTCACTTAGGATGTAAGTGTATAATGTGTATTGGGTTTTCGAGAAAATTTCAGTAGTATTTCCCCATTTGTTCTCTAAGTACATATGTACTTAGAGAACAGCGGGGAAATGCTGCTGAAATTTTCTCGAAAACCCAATACACATTATACACTTACTAGTGAGATTAGGTGTTCAAGGATGGGATAGGTGGTACACATTTATTATATATAAGAATGGCATCACATGTGTTTGTTGGCCTAGAAACCCGTCTAAGATTTACTCATTAGGAGTAAATCTTGGATAGTCCCTGGTTTGGGACTGTTCTTGAACACCTAATCTCACTTAGGATGTAAGTGTATAATGTGTATTGGGTTTTCGAGAAAATTTCAGTAGCATTTCCCCGTTTGTTCTCTAAGTACATATGTACTTAGAGAATAGCGGGGAAATGCTGCCGAAATTTTCTTGAAAACCCAATACACATTATACACTTACTAGTGAGATTAGGTGTTCAAGGATGGGATAGGTGGTACACATTTATTATATATAAGAATGACATCACATGTGTTTGTTGGCCTAGAAACCCATCCAAGATTTACTCATTAGGAGTAAATCTTGGATAGTCCCCGGTTTGGGACTATTCTTGAACACCTAATCTCACTTAGGATGTAAGTGTATAATGTGTATTGGGTTTTTGAGAAAATTTTAGTAGCATTTCCCTATTTGTTCTCTATGTACATATGTACTTAGAGAATAGCGGGGAAATGCTGCTGAAATTTTCTTGAAAACCCAATACACATAATACACTTACTAGTGAGATTAGGTGTTCAAGGATGGGATAGGTGGTACACATTTATTATACATAAGAATGACATCACATGTGTTTGTTGGCCTAGAAAGTGAACAATCATTGTTATTTATATTACTTGTACATTGGTATAAATTAGAATGAACAATCACTAAATTATATACTTTTTGTATGGAGTCTGACTTCATTGTAGATAATAGGAGTAAATCTTGGATAGGATGTAAGTGTATACCCTAATCTTGTCCTAATATATACTTGTTTTCTCTTTGATCATAGAATGGATAGATCATGGATGTCCATTCGCAATCGCTACACCCCAGAGTTTATATCTGGTCTTGATCAGTTTATTAGATTTGCCGAGGAACATATGAAAAAACCTACAGATAGGTTCTATTGTCCATGTAGGCATTGCGGTAACAATTTGAAAGTCAACACTGGTGAGGAAATCAAAAGTCATGTCATGTGCAATGGGATTGTATAAGGCTATACAGAATGGCACAGGCATGGAGAGATTTCAAACTCAAAACCAGTAGATGTTGATAGCAGTGCTTGGGTGGAAGAAGAAATTGCCTCCGATTACGTAGATGTGAACGAACCATTTCCAGTAGACATCGTTGATGCGATGCTGGATAGTTGTAGGGTAGAGCACACCGATCCACCTCCTATCTTTAGAAACATTGTGCATGATGCTGAGATACCGTTATACACAGGCTGTGCTAAGTTTACGAAGCTTAGCGATGTGTTGAGATTGTATAAGTTGAAAGCTAACAATAGACGGAGCGACAAAAGCTTCACTGAATTGTTCACTTTTTTGAAAGAAATGCTTCCTGAAGGAAACAAGCTGCCAATCTCAACATACTGGAACAAGCTCACTTGTATATTTTACACAACATAGACGAAGTGAGTGTTTATATCAAGGAACATACTAATTTCATCAAGAGACAACATCCTCGAGCAAGTTCAATGTGGCTTTCTAGAGAGCATAATAAGACTTTTACTAAGTGGTTTGAAGATAAATTCTTACATCAACTATCTCAAACACCAAATGATATTACAAAAACTATCAAATGCCTCGCCTTTAAACCAAAACTGAATGTTATGTCTTATGAAGGGTTTGACATTAATGGGTTCACATATTACACAAAGTGCCAAGATGATAAGAGTGTCGTCCAAAAAAGTGGGGTCACTCTTCAATCGTCGACTATGTATTTTGCAAGTGCAAAGGATAAGAGTCCACGTGAAGCTAAAATTTCATATTACGGTTTCATTGAAGACATATGGGAGTTTGACTACATAGATTTCAGAATTCCGCTCTTTAAATGTAATTGGGTTGATAACACCAAAGGAGTTATAGTGGATGAATTGGGTTTCACTTTGGTGAACTTTGAAAAGATTGGTGAGAAGGGTGAACCATTCATATTGGCATCACAGGCGAAACAAATATTCTATATCGATGATCCTACAAATGATAAATGGTCAGTTGTTTTTCATGGTAAAAGACAGTTCATTGAAGATCCTATAGATGAAGAAGAGTACTATGATAAGTATGATGACTCCAGTCCATTCTCAGTTGGGTTGCCAACTCCACATATTGAAGCTAATGATGACTTATATGTGCGTGGAGATCACAACGAAGGATTGTTAATTGATAAAATATCACAATTTTAGAGACATGTATGTTTATATTTTTTTACAAATGCTAGTTAATACAAATGCTAAATGTTTGCCTTTTTCTGGTTAATACAAATGCTAAATGTTTGCCTTTTTCTAGTTAATACAAATGCTAAATGTTTGCCTTTTTTGGTTAATACAAATGCTAAATGTTTGCCTTTTTCTAGTTAATACAAATGCTAAATGTTTGCCTTTTTTTGGTTAATACAAATGCTAAATGTTTGCCTTTTTCTAGTTAATAAAAATGCTAAATGTTTGCCTTTTTCTGGTTAATACAAATGCTAAATGTTTGCCTTTTTCTAGTTAATACAAATGCTAAATGTTTGCCATTTTAATGACATTTTCAGATGGCTGACCATGATGAGCATGATGTCCATGATGAGCATGAAGTCCATGATGAGCATGCTATCCATGACGAGAATGGTGAGGATACCAATGTAAGTTCTAAAAACATATCCTATATTTCTATAAAATTCATTATCTTCTAGTAATGTCATATATCCCATATTTCTATATTGCGCTAATTCAGTGGGTTTATTTTTGTCAAATTTTAGGTTGATGATGCACATGTACCCACTAAAGCACTGGAGCAACTTGATGCGCAGCACCAAACACTTAACAAGAAAAGGGGCATCACTCTGTTGAAGAAGTTAATAGTGTTGAGTGGTAGTGGATCCAAATTGGTTGTGGATTTTGATAATGGAGGAAATGCAATTGGAGTGAACCACAATAATTTTGTAAACTATCTTGGGTGTGTCACTAGAAGCCATTGTGGTGTTAAGTATGATAATTGGCATAAAGTTCCTCAGGGGAAGAAAGACTTGATATGGAAGTATTTATGCGTGAGTTATTATTATTTGCAATTCTATTTTGTAGATTACAAATTATATTATTTGCAATTCTATTTTTGGATACTAGTTAATAAGAATTCTATTTTACAACATCTGTTTGCATTGGATGAGAAGCTACATCGTAAAAGCGTGATGCAACGCGCTGGAAAGATGCTTAGGAACTATAGGACAAATCTGAATAGAGAATACATAAAAGATGGTGATAAGAATAAGAAGTCAGCTCTTGAGTAGTGGAACTTCTTGGACAAAGAAGATTGGGACAATTTTGTTGCTTCAAGAAAATATGAAGAATTCAAGGTATTAGGCGTCACTCCCAATTTAATTAATATATGTTGTATTCACCTATTCAAGATTAACATTTAGTGCTACTAACCAAATCATTAATGTGCTTACTAACTAGGCCCTCAGTGACGCGCAAAAAGCAAGGCGTGCACTGAATGTGCATGACCACACTATGGGTGCAAAGGGCTATGCAAGCATTCGCCAAAGACTACAGGCGGAGTCTGCGGCTACTCAGGAGTCTTCTCCTACTCAGGAGTCTGCCACACCCATGCCTCGCCATGATATCTGGATAGTTGGGAGGCAAAACAAGAAGGGTGAAATAAAGAAGCCTGTAACTGCTGAGGCGGCTGCAAAAATGGTAAAATACAACTCTTAGAGCAATCGTTTGAATATTGATTATTTGTGGTGTTAACTTACCAATTTCTGTTGATGGTGATTAGCAGGAGTTGCACGAGCAGAGGAAACAAGGCACGTTCATCCCTCAGGGCACAAGGGATGAATTGACAGTTGCTCTGGGTAACCCAGAGAATCCTGGACGTGTTAGGGGTGCAGGCACTGGTGTGGGCATCAAAGCATTCATTGGGCCATCCCAGCGCAAACCCAGAGCGGGACTTTCACAAGAAGAGGTAACCTATTCTTTTTTTAGAATGTTACTACAAAAGGGAATTCAATAATAAGAAGCTAATGTTTCTTTTATCCATGTATAGGAGAATAAGAGAGTCGAGGATATAGTTGCTAAGAAGGTCAATGATATAGTTGCTGAGAAGGTCAAGGAAGAAATAGTGTGGTGGCAGGCATCTCAGGCTTCCAATCAGCCTATGGTGACCCACTCTTCTTCTGATGCACAGACTGTGAGTAATCCTGGAGACCCATCGCCTAGCACATCTGCTGTAAGTATTGTTTATGACATTGTAGCTAGTATTTTCAAGATGATATGTTAGAAAGGTGATACGTATATATGTATAACATTCTTTATGTAAATTTGTAGGAATTGAAGACATGCCGCTTAAGAATGCAAGACTATGTTGTTGCAGAGGCGAATGCTTACCAGTCCCTTCCTGGGGCAATGTTTCATGGGACTCCAATGCCGTAGGGCTACGTTCGTGTGAGCCCGATATGTGTATTACCCGATTGGAAGGAAGCTGCATTGCCATATGCCCACCCAGATATTGATACACTTGGTGAGGCAGAAGGCGGGGTGATATTCTGGCCCAAAGCAGATGTCGTCTACACTACTGAAATTGTAAGATAAATTTACATTACTTTAGATTGTTAATGTGTATATATGAGGTCAACTGATCTGAAATTATATAAATAGGTTAAAAAGAAGACACCCGTAGCACCTAGGCCTCCCCCTCCACTTCCTGCATTACCAAGTTGGGTTCCAACTGACCTAAAATACCCGTTAGGTCCTGCTTGTAGGGGAATGGCATGTTGGCTACGGGCACATAACATACATTTCCCTATAATTTTTTCTTTAGAAGCAGATTATGCAGGTCAATCATACAATAGCTCTTTATTTATACAAGATATTATTGAGTTGTTTATGTATGATTGGCTGAATACATCAATGATAGAGACATGGATAAGGTGAGATCTTGTTTATACATCCATATACCTTGTGTAAGATCCGGTGATCTGGTTTCTTATATATTAATGCATACGTAATACATGTTTTGCAGCTACTTAGTCGAAGATCAATGCAAACAATTTGCATTTGATCATGTGGGATTTTTGATTCCATCATTGATTAGTATGGTAGCTAAAGACCATCATAGTGTTCAACAATACTGTATAGATGCTTTTATAGTTTTCGGTCAACAAAAGAAGACGATAATAATAGCTCCATTCAATGTCAAGTAAGTTTACTTTATTTATAATTTGGACTTAAGAAAATTCCATTTTTATTGTGCATTTTGAGTTATTAATTTTTAACTTTTTTACCTCTAGCGGTAGACATTGGGAGTTACTAGTTATTGTCCCCAGGACGTTCACGGCTTATTATCTAGATCCTGCGGGAAGTACATTGAACACTAAAATTGGACACATAATGAGAATTCCATTATTCTGGTGAGAAATATTTCATTTTTATATCTGTTAACATCTGTTATTACATTACTATTTGACAATGCAATTTACTGTGTTACATTAACATGCAGGGGTTTAGATGCATTCAAAAATGATGGAGGAAATGTCCCAAGGAGAAAGAACCAGCCAATAATTTGGGAGAACGTAAAAGTAAGTTCCCGACTCCAATGTATATATTATTTATGTGAACTGTGCTTAGTTGTATTTTTTAATATTTTGTATGTTTCAATTTATAGTGCGCTACATAAGACAACGGCTGGGCATGCACATACTATGTGATGCGATTTATGCAGATGATTATCCGACATGCCGCATTGGATATTAATACCATACATGAGGTATTATATATAGTTTCATTAGTTAGTATGAAATATATCAATCTTATTTTTATATTATTACTTATATATATACATCATTCTCTTTGTAGGTGTTTAAAACTGACCACACTATAGGTAAACTCTTAAAAAATGTACATGCTCCATATACGATGGAAGCATTAAATGAAATAAGAGAAGAATGGGAAAAATCCATACAAGCAGTGGCGATTGTAAGATATAATTGGGATGCTGATAGCGATGCTGAATGATATTTTGTAAATGAATATTTCTGAATGTTTATACATGTCTGAATGTTTCTACATGTATTTGAATGTTTCTACATGTGTGAATGTGAGAATTGAATTGATGTCTGAATGTATCTACTTGTGTGAAAAAATATTTGTTGATTTTGCAGGTTTGTGGCCTGTTTGTAGGCTGATATCAATGGATGTCGTAAACCTGCAGTTCAGAAAACTGAACTGCAGGTTCTCATCCTGCTGACCAGCCACAGCAGGCCTACAAACTGATAAGAAAAAAAAAATTAAAGTATAGGTGTCGGTTATTTATAAAACACCGACATCAAAGGCCTATAGCGTCGGTTATTAGATAAAAACCGATGCCTAATATGACAAACACCCCGACCGTGCAGGAAAGCACGACTATGGTGGAAAAGGCATCGCTTATTCGTATAAAACCGACACCTATAGTACTAAACACGGCTGTGCAGCGAAGCACGGATGTGTCGTCTGGGAGTATGGCATCGGTTGTTCAGTTGTTAACTGACGCAGAAAGTGTCCTAGGTGGCGCCCTTCTTTTTGGCGCGAACCCTATAGACGTCGGTCAACTAAATATAACTGACGCCTATAGATCATATAAGCATCGGTTAGAAAACTGACGTCGAAGAGTTCAACCTTTAGCGGAGCCCACATAGGCGTCGCTTGAAAACCATCTCCAAAGGGGGTTAAACAACCGACGCCAAAGGTTGTTTCTATAGTAGTGTTTCCACTTTGAACTACAATTTTATAACAGATGTGTTCTATTATGGATATGCATAGATGGAAGGAAGAGCACATGGACATGGTGAGGAACAAGCTGAGAGCCATTACGGCCCTGACCCTCGAGCAATGGCTCAAGGTGAAGAGGATAATGAGGAAACAAGAATGTATCGTATTTTTTTGGAGACAAAAGAAAAATACAAGATGGACAAGAAGTCTTCATCTTCTAGTAAGGATTTGATGAGATCCTATTAGTTGGTGAAAAAGCTTGGTGGAACTGGATTTTCTAGAACAACAGATCCAATTGTGGTGAAGGTGTGGCTTCGACAACTGGAAAAGGTCTTTCGCTTAACGGAGTTTTTAGAAAATAAGCAAATCAATCATGTAGTCTATTTACTCAAGGGAGATGCTGAGCTGTGGTGGCGAGGAGTGGAAGATAAAAGGAGAAATGCAGAGATGACCTAGAAGGACTTGTTGGATGATTTTCACCTTAAGTATTATCCTCAAACCTTCCTAAGTGATAAGATTAAACAGTTGGAGAATATTAGACAAAGAAATATGACAATTGGTGAATACGAGGCTTATTTCCAAATGTTGGCAAATTTCTATCTGCAACTTGTACCTGATTATGTAGAAAAGTGTAGAAGATTTTTACAAGGATTAAGATCAGAGATTATACACACTGTGTCAGCCATTGGTCAAAGAGACAGAGAAAAGTTTGGGGAATTTGTGGTAGCAGCGAGACGTGTAGAAGAATCGGTTAATGCTGATAAGCATCCTGAGAGTAAGAAAAGATCTGGAGACTTTAATAGAGGGGATAAGGCAGTGGTGGATACAGAGGAGGTGGTGGTTTCTTTTCAAAGATAGGATGAGGACTTGGCTATTTTGGTAGACAAGGATCTAGTTTTTCACCAAGTGGAGGAAGGCCCAATTCCGGAAGACGGAATACACAGTCTACATGGACACCTCCAACTAGGTCTTCGGGATCTTCAGTGTCAGTGACAGGTCCGCCAAATAAAGAGATATTGATGTGTGATATCTGTAGAAATTCACACTCTGGTTAGTGTTGGGGTGCAGATTTTCATGGTTGTCACATCTACGGACAGGTGGGACACTTCAGAAGGCAACGTCCCCAGCTTCAGCATGTGCCAACACAGGGTTCCTAGTCACAATACCAGAATGTTCCGAGACATGCTCCTACTGGAGGAGTGGGTTCTTCGGTGGATTCAGGTTCATGAGGAGGAGGAGTACCCAGTGGAAGGGAAGGACAACGAGGACATCATTGTAGAGGAAGAGCTTCAGGACGCTTCTTCTCTCTAACACAACAATAAGGTATTGTTTCTTCCTAAGTAATTACAGGAGAAATGCTTTTCTTAATAGCATTTTAGTTATAGTTTTAATAGAACTGGGTGCTACTCACTCATTTATACAGAGTTCTTTAGCTTGTGAGCTTAGCCTGTTAACTCAGGAGTTACCGTTTGAGTTGTTGTTGAGGGTTCTGTTAGGTGAACCGACAGTGTTGACAGAGTTTTGTCATGGATGTTTGTTGACCTTTGGTGGTTACACCATCACGGTTAATATTATACCCCTAGATATGAACTATTTTCAAGTTATCTTGGGTATAGATTGCCTAGAGATGTATCGAGTTCAACTTGACTGTTGGAAGAAGGAAGTTGTCTTTTAATAGGGTGGATTTTCTTATGTCTTTTCTAGAGACAACAAAGTTTTGCCTACGTGTATCATATCAGCCGATGTAGCTGATAAGATGTTGTAGAAGGGTTGTGAGGCATTCTTGGCACATGTAGTAGATATTACAGTAGAGAAGAACACAATCATCCTATGGGATGTCCTAGTGGTCTATGAGTTCCCAGATGTTTTCCCAGATGAGTTGCCAGGTCTACCACCTGAAAGAGATATAGAATTTGAGATCTAGGTGTTGCTAGGTAGTCACCTCGTTGCCTTACCAGCCTACAAAATAGCACCTGTAGATTTGAAGGAACTGAAGATCCAGTTACAGGAGTTACTAGATAAGGGTTTCATTCAACCTAGTTCTTCACCATGGGGAGATCCAATCTTGTTTGTGAAAATGAAATATGGTACTATGAGGTTATGTATAGATTGTAGATAGTTGAAAAAGATCACCATCAAGAATATATACTCGTTGCCAAGGATAGATGATCTGTTTGATCAGTTGTGTGGAGCGAAAATCTTTTCTAAAATAGACTTGAGATTTGGATATCATCAATTGAGGATAAAGGCTTTAGATATTCCTAAGTCAGCTTTCACAACAAGATATGGGCATTATGAGTTCCTGGTCAAGTTGTTTGGACTGACTAATGTCCCAACAGCTTTCATGGATATGATGAAATGGATTTTCAAGCCGTTCTTGGATCATTTATTAATAGTGGTTTTCATAGATGACATTCTAATTTATTCCAGTGATGATGAGAAGCATGAGCAACATTTGAGGATAACATTATAGATGTTGAGAGATAATGGTGCGATTCCACTAGAGGTGCAACACACTAGCCGATTTGACCCGACTAGATGTGCCCCACGAGGTTGGCACACATGTGATGGGTATTTGGTTTCAAAATTTATAAACCTAACTAACACACCTACTTCTACTAAAACAACTACACCCGCAAGCGCACGGGGTCGTTTCGTAGTATAGGTAAGCGGCATGTATAGGGTCGATCCATAGGGAAAAGAGGGGGCACTAGAGCTAGATTTAGTTTTTGCTAGGTTCCTACTGCGGAGACTAGGGTTAAGGGTTTAAAGGTGGTTTTGATTGTTAAACTACTATGAACAAACGAGGAATTAAAGGCAAGAATGAAATCTATGTTAACCCTAGGTTAGATTAAGACTAAGCAAGCAAGGAAAGACTAAGCTAGGTATGAAAAGGAAAGTTACAATAAGGCAAGCAAGAGAGAAGAAGTGCAATTAAAGAACTAAACTAACATGAGCAAGGCAAGCAACTGACTAAGAAAGAAAAGAACTAATTAAGCTAAGAAGGCACAAAACTAGGGTTTTAAGCAATAAAGAGAGGTGTGGGTTGTTTAGGGGTATGAACTTATCCCTTAAGTTGGGGGTGACATATGAACATTATGATTTCATTTAGATCATCCAAACCAAACAACAAGTCAGAGTCTAATGGATTAACCTAAGCTACTAACTGGCCATGGATATGCTAGGTTGTGTATAGGGGAACTAGTCCCTAACACCCCCTACTACCCTTACGAGGCTCAATTGGGTTAGGGGTTAGGTTCTGACGCAAATTTACCGTGCGCAGAAACGCAAGTGAACGCGTCGAAGTAGTATAGGCCTTTGTGAGGCCCGAGTCAAACTCAGGGATACGTGAAATCATCGGGGACTCCTACTAACTACTCGCGATCAGCTAAGCTGATTAAATAGTTGAGAGTTGTTGTTAAAATTAAAAGAAAAATAAAAATAAAACAAAACAATCAATCGATTAAATGTTGGTTTAATCAATTCAAAGAAGATCTTTAGGGTTGCAGTTTCACCGTGGGTTTTCATTGTATTAAATCCTATATAGCTACTCAATTTTATCTCTCTATCCAGGTAGTGGCCTGAAATCAGAATTGCCCACTGTCGTGGTACAATTCACTACCTATGTCTAGGTCGGTTCCACCGTCATAGTAACCTATACCCTAAACTAGGTGCATTAGGAACGACCTCTCAGTATCCACCATTAATCTTACACCACCTTGTTCAAGGGATTTGTCAATTAATGTAAATTCCGTCTCTTTTCAACCGTTAATTCTTCTTTCAAAGCAATTAAGGGCATTAGTTATTATTATGGTGATCAAGCATAACAATATATTGGAGAAAACGAAATTATACCACAGATTTAAGAGATAAGATGTGAATTACTATTGTAAAATCATCATACAATGAATCCCCGGGCTACTCCCGATCCTAAAGACAAGGGGGATTAGCCCTGCATGTTCATCTCAAAGTACAATGTGGAGAAGAAAAAGGGAAACATGAAGGAAAATGTGATTGAGTGATTAAACCCCTGAACGGAGAAGGTCCAATCGATCCTTGGCGTGGAATCTGCATTCTCCCGCCTCTCGGTGGTGGAATTCATCTTCTTCAGCATCTAGATCGGCTGGGGCATGCTCTCGTGCTCCGTTCTTCTCTCCTTGCTCTCCGGGATGTGTGCAGCAACTAATGACGTCCTCCCCCAGTCATGGGAGCTGTCATTAGGTATATCTCCTGAATTAGGTCGCCAATTAACCACGGCTGTCCGATTAAGATTAATCTGAAACAAACTCATATCTGACGGTGTCGATACCATCGACGCGGGTCGATGGTATCGACCTAGCATGATAGCAGCAATCCTTCTTTTCTTTCGTCTGTGCCCCTGATGTCATATTGATACCATCGACGCGGGTCGATGGTATCGACGAACCTGTAGCGACGGTTTTGTCATTTTGTGTCGTTGTAGCTCCACCAGTTAATAGTATCGACATCTTGGTTGATGGTATCGACACACTTCTCTCCAGAAACCGGATGGTATCTCGATACCATCGACATCCCTGTCGATAGTATCGACTTTCTTCTGGTCCTTGCGACTGGCAACCTGTGGTTCGGTTGATGGTATCGACCACCGTCGATGGTATCGACCACCGTCGATGGTATCGACGGTAGTAGATACTTGTTTTTCCTGAAATTATCACACGGAACCACATAAATCCACACAAAATATATTCTTTTGATAATTAATACTCCAAATGCTTAAATAAAGGGAATTGGACATACAGAAGTAGCATAGACCAAAATGAATGAATTATGCAACATTAACCATGAAAATGACTAATAAATGCATAAAACACCTATCAAACAAGTCTATAAATGTGACTCAAAATCATCGCATCAAACTCCCCTAAGCTTGAACATTGCTCGCCCTCGAGCAACTAAACCTTAGAATAGAATTGCCAGAGTCAACTAAAGAACAAAACATCACAACAGAAATCCCACATGACTCCCACCGGACATTCGCATACCGGCCCTCACTAACCACAGAATGATAATTACCCTAAAGGTGATAGTAATCATCCATAAAAGATATTAACCTTAAACTGATGAACACTATCACATAAGGCAGTTAACATAATAAAATTCGCCGGTCCAGACTTAGTGCATCTTGTGATCTTCTAAACTATGTTGCTCGCCCTAGCTACCATCTACATGGAAGCAGTTCTCCTGATATTCACTAGTGAGGATAAATTCACGGTGGCCTACCAATTCGAGCAACGGGTGGATGAAATAGGTGGCTCATGGAAGAAGTGGAAGCATTATACGATTTCAACATGCATAAAACAAAAATGCCCTAATTGATGCAAATGCACATGAAAAATGCCCTAATGCCTAAGATTAGGTGGAATGATGCATGCACTAACCATCTGTCTCAAAATGAGATGGATATCTAATTAAACTACCTCATGTACTCACTTATCTTGAAATAGATGTGAGATTATGTTCCTTTCTCCTTCTTATTCTTGTTGCTTCTGAGTAACTTTTTTTTTCAGATTTGTTTTCTTTTTTTTAATTACAAACCCTTATATCCATGATTGACAATGAATACTTATTGGGCTTATATTTTCTACATAGCTCGAATATTTGCACTATTTGGAAGGTATGGAACAAATTAACTCACCATTAAAGAATAAATGAAGTACATGACATACTTTATGCATAAAAGTTATGAATGCAACTACATGACATGCACCTAAGGGTAACGTGCATGTATACCTATTCTAAATTTTTTTCTTATTTTTCATGCAAACATATGAAGGTTGTTGCAATGCAAGTCCTATCTACATGCCATGCAATTAAAGGTTAAAATCGTACTTTACTTCCAAATCTCGAGTGGATTGTGAAAACAATGAGGTGGACAGATCACAAGACTAGTTGGTTGAACCTTTGAAAAATATTATGTGTCCCTCCTTACTGACATGTGTAGTAGCTAAGAGGTTTTTTCTCTCTTACTTCAAATTAATGTCTCACTATCATTTGGTCAGTTTAGGCTCAAACAATCAATTCCGTCCACTTTCATGAATCATTAGGAATATACATTTGTGATTTTCTATTTAAAAGTTGACAAAACCAATCATTTTCGAAGTTAAGTGATCAAGGTTAAGCAACACTCAAGCTTGTGAACACTCAAAAATTTTTAGTTTCCCTCAATTCCCCATGCACATGCAACTGAGATGACTCAACATTAAAGACATCCATGATTACACTAGATAGAATGTGGATCCTAAAACAAACTAAGATTGCAGAAAACAAATGACAGGAAACAAAAGCAATAAAACTAAAAATAGAGAAAATGAAATATATAATTGTTCCAATACCCCCCCCAAGCTTGAATTCGACTATGGCCTCATAGTCAAAAACAATCTTAAAGGTTGGAACAGAGATACCGCTTTTACCCTTCAGGTGGAGGCGGGTACTGCAGAGCCGTAGGGTCCCAGGACGGATACTTTCCCTGGAAGCTTGGATCAAACTGGGCCCTAGGTGGAGGTTGTGGATAGCCTCTAAAGTAATCTTGGCTCTAATAGTGGTCGTAGAAGGGTTGTTGTTGCATCTCCATCTGTTGCAACCGATCATGAATTTGTTGTTGGTTGTCAAGGAGAAGACGCTCATTCTCGAACATTGCCCATTGATTATGTAGTAGCCGGTGTGTAGTGTCTTGAATATCGGCATACATCGTCATGTGATGCTGCTGTGTTTGTTGTATCTCATGCAGCATAGTATACATACCCTACATAGAATAGGCTTCCTCGCTTGGCTGCGAGGGCGGTGGTGGTGGCGGCGTAGGCTGTGATGATGAAGATGCACCCGGATGCATCCGAGGATGCTTCCGTGGTGCCACTCATGCTCGAAGAGGTGTAAATGCCTCCTCTTCCTCCTCAGCATCGTCGTCATTTCCGTCGTCGCCGCCTTCTTCATCAGAGTCAGTGATGGCTATGATTGGCCATCGGAAGTGTTGCGCCCCTTCGATGTTGAAGACCAGATCGGGCAGCAAGCATTCCTGGTAGGCGTGGTTGACGTGGCAGTGTGCATACGCCAAACCATCTTGAAGAATAATGAGATTGGACCGGTGCAAATGTTGCAAGTTCACCTTGCTCCTGTTGGACAGAGGAATGAGCTGTTGGAAATTCAAACCGAGGTATGAAGCCAGCTTGGTGATGAGCCTGCCGAAGTGAATCGATGCTTTCCTCGTACTCCTCTTCACCGCCAAAACTCTCTGCAGAAAGAAGGCACCCCAATTGCATTCTTGACGCTTCAGGAGCTTATACAAAAAGAATAAGTTTGTCTCCTAAAACTTGCTGAGGGCCAAATCACCCCGAGCAAACAATATCGAACTGAGCATCCGGTGCAGAGTTTGAATGAAAGGGTGCTCGAAATTAGCTACTGCAGCATTATGGTAGCTTACAGACTTCCCCGGCGGCACCGTAACCAGCTCGGCAAAGATGGCGTCGTAGTCGGTGCAGTTGTCTGGGCGCCGGTAGTCAGACCGCGAGTGATTCTAGTTGAAGATCGCGTTGAACTGCCGGAGTGTAAGGGTGTAGTCGTTGTTGTACAATCAGAATGACACCCGACCCTTAATCCACTCACGGTCGGTGGCTATGAGGTCATTGGGCACGCCACAAACGTCCAGTGACGCCATGAACTCAACCACAAATTCCTTGTACGTGGGCCACTCGCCGAAGAACGGCTGGCCATCAGCATGATACTCCAGCTCATCATGTCGTCTTTCTGTCTGTCGGGCATGTCCTTTCAACACGTAGGCAAGGTTCGCTTTGAACCCAAGGTTTCGGATGGTGTCCCATTCAACATAACGGGTTGGCTCAATCTTCCTCTTCATAATCTCTTTGTATATCTTCTTCACCTCCGCAGATGGATGAATCAGCCGCGGGCGTGCAACTGACGCAGTCGGAGGTGGCCTGAACTCAGGGATGTCCATCGGATTCGTGCGTGAAGACGACGCACCAGCTACGTGCACCATGATTGCGAGAGAAGGAGGAATCGAAAGGGAGCTCGGTGAAGATCGGAGAAGTGAATCTCCGTTCGATGAAGAACTAGCTCGGTGTTGCTCGTCATCGGGCTTGGACAACTCTGGAACATGCTTGGCACAAGTGGAGGAAGATTGCACTGAAGGTGTGATGTCATCTGACGCAACTACTCCTCATATATAGTCATGGCTGACGCTACTGTCCGCCTCGGGTAGCATGATCCGTACCTCCGCGAGTATCGATGGTTGTCGATGGCTGGATCTGTGGGGCCCGGATTGCTGACGTGTCGATACTATCGACACGGGTCGATAGTATCGACCCACCCCCGGATTGACTTCTTGACTGCTGCGATCTCCGTTGATCTTCCCTCGCGGATCTTTGATGTGGCGCGTTGATACCATCGACACGGGTCGATAGTATTGACCCTCTGATTAGGACAAACCCTCACAAGGCCCGGTCGCCGCCTTCTTTGCATGAATGTGTCGACTATCGACACACCCGTCGATGGTATCGACTTTCCTGATACGGTTTGTTCTGAAAATCTTCAGATATCTCGATAGTATCGACACCCATGTCGATACCATTGACTTCTTCTTGTGATCTGCCTGTTGGTATGTTGATACCATCGACTCGCGTCGATGGTATCGACGTAGTCTGTTTCCTACAGTCGCCAACCTGTACCATGGTTGATACCATCGACACAAGGGTCAATGGTATCAACTCTGCCTCAACCCTGCACATGTAACAAATGATCACGATATCTTTTTTACACTACAAACTAAGTGAAAACAAATTAAACTACAAATGTAAATGAACTAAACTAAGGTATCAATGGTTGGGTTGCCTCCCAACAAGCGCCCTTATTTAACGTCTTAGGCCAGACGACTTCAAGCTTCTCATCAACTCGATACCTTGGAGAAGGTGCTCAGAGGATCATGCGGTAGCTTGAAATCCACCCGATCTTGAACTATCCCCAATGTCAATGTACCTCTCCCAATTGCAGTTACTACATCAGCCGTTGCTTGAAACGGCCTAACCAGTAGCATCTCACAATTATGAAGCTGCGGCATATCCATGGTAATGAAATTTACAGGAAAAATGAACTTTTCTACTTTGACAAGTACATCCTCAGAAACTCCGTATGGCCATACTATGGATCCATCAGCCAATTCAATGGTTTCCGCTGACTTCTTCATGTCCTTTAACCCCAGCTTTTTAAATGTGGACAGTGGCATGAGATTTATGCTCGTGCCCGAATCACATTGAGCTCGTGGAAAGTGTCTATCACCTATCGAGCATGGAATGTAAAAACTCCCTGGATCTTTCTTCTTCTGTGGTAAGCTCCCATGGATGATTGAGCTCACCGTTTCATTCATCCGGCATACATCTGTGTCTTTAATCCGCCGTTTTTTGTTGATTATTTCTTTGATAAACCTCCCATAGGTGGGAACCTTCTCAATCATTTCCACCAACGGAATGTTGATATGAAGCTTTCTGAACATCTCCAAGAATTTTCTATAATTTCGATGCTCTTTCTTCGGCTTAAGGTTGCCCAGACTTGACACAACTGCTGCATTAACACGCTTGTGAGGTGGCACATATGAGCTTTTCGGGGCCAGCTCCCCTAAGCTTGCTTCAAAGACTCCCTCTGGCATCATCAACATGTTTAACTTGTTGTGGCTCCTCTCTCGCAATGGATGTTTCTGCACCTTGACCGACGGTCTTCACTTGCTCTTCTTGCCTAGGCGGGGGCACCACCATCATGGGATCTTGGCGGGATTTCCTGAAAGGAGTGTATCTGCCTGGTAGTCCATAATGACTGTGAGGATACGGTATTTCCGATGTAACCTCCATATCAAACATCATTTTTCTTTGGTCCTTTGTTTCTACCACCTGTGGTTCTTCCTCATTGATCACAGACATGTATTTAACTTGATGATGTGCTTGAACCACATCGACATTCCCAGCCTGTCTCTGCTGATTGGCATGCTTGATGGCCGCCACTTCATTTGAGATCTGGGTCACGGTGGTTTCTAACGCCCTCATTTGTGCTCGATGGCTTTGCAACGTCTGCCCAAATTTGGTCAAGATGTCACCCTAAGACTGTAGTTGTTTACCGAACATAGTCATCATTTCTTGATTCTGCTACACCATTTGACTAACCAATTCGGTGCTTTTATCGTCGGCCCTTGGTTATGGCTTTGCCTCCGGATCTTGTATGAAGTTATTAGGATCCTTCCATGAGAACTTTTTGTCTTTTCTCCATGAATAGTCATTATTTCTGTAGCCCTGTTGTTGCATGAATTTTACTTGGGCTTCCTCATCCTCGAGTGCATCTTCCTTAGCTACCAATTTCTTGGCTAAAAGATCTAACTTGTCATTCAGCTCTTTTATTGCTTTAGATTCACCTGTCACTCAAACTTGTTCCACAGTGCCTCTTTCACCCCATGATTGTTTCTTAGCTATATTCTTAAGGATCTCCCAACATCTAGTGTATGTGTTATTCAGGAAGAATCCAGAACCAGCTGAATCGAGGTTACTTCTATCATGCTCGGAGAGAGCAAAATAGAAGATCTTTACTTGTATCTCCTTATCAAGCCCGTGATGTGGGCATCGCCTAAGCAGATCTGAAATCTCTCCCAGGTCTCAGAATATGTCTCTCCTGCTTGTTGCGTGAAGTTGTGGATCTTTCTGATCATGTCATTGGTCTTCTCAGGCGGAAAGAACCTCTCAAAAAAGACCTCCACCATGTGATCCCAAGACTCCACATATTCATTGTCCAAGTTATGTAGCCATTCGCGCGCAATTCCCGCTAGAGAACTCGGGAATAGCTTCAAGTAGAGCACATCTTGTGGAAATCTGTCGATTTTTATCATATCACAATTCTCCACAAATTGACTTATGTGTGTGACGGGGTCTTCATTTTTGAGCCCATGAAAAGCATTCGACTTCACCAAGTTGATTAAAGTCGGATCAATCTTGTATGTCGGAATATTCACCGCTTGCTTCTTGATCGGCCCCTAGGAAGCGGATGAGGAAGAAGCCTTGATCTTATCCCATATTGTCTGTGGCTCGTCCATCTCTTCTTATTTAGGTTCTAACTCTGTTTCTTCTAAATGGTCTTGATTGTGGCTTTCCTCGTCTTCCGATCCCAGCAGCGGAACCTCTGGTGCGTGTTGCGTGTAATCTATGCTACGCGTCTGCACCATGCACAATACCTAGAAATAGAGAAATTTAATTTCAGTACAGTGCTTGACGATTGCAAATATTTAGAAAATAGATTATAATTTTTGGAATGATAAAAAAAATAAAAATGTGGCCTAGAGTGGCCGATCACAGCACTCGAAGTGCTGACTAATTGTCGTATCCCCGGCAACGGCGCCAAAAACTTGACACAAATTTTACCGTGCGCAGAAACGCAAGTGAACGCGTCGAAGTAGTACAGGCCTTTGTGAGGCCCGAGTCGAACTCAGGGATACGTGAAATCGTCGGGGACTCCTACTAACTACTCGCGATCAGCTAAGCCGATTAAATAGTTGAGAGTTGTTGTTAAAATTAAAAGAAAATAAAAACAAAACAAAACAATCAATCGATTAAATGTTGGTTTAATCAATTCAAAGAAGATCTTTAGGGTTGTGGTTTCACCGCAGGTTTTCATTGTATTAAATCCTATATAGCTACTCAATTTTATCTCTCTATCCGGGTAGTGGCCTGAAATCAAAATTGCCCACTATCGTGGTACAATTCACTACCTATGTCTAGGTCGGTTCCACCGTCGTAGTAACCTATACCCTAAACTAGGTGCATTAGGAATGACCTCTAGGTTTCCACCATTAATCTTACACCACCTTGTTCAAGGGATTTGTCAATTATTGTAAATTCCATCTCTTTTCAACCGTTAATTCTTCTTTCAAAGAAATTAAGGGCATTAGGTTATTATTATGGTGATCAAGCATAACAAATATATTAGAGAAAATGAAATTATACCACGAATTTAAGAGATAATATGTGAATTACTATTATAAAATCATCATACAATGAATCCTCGGGCTACTCCCAGTCCTAAAGACAAAGGGGATTAGCCCTGCATGTTCATCTCAAAGTACAATGTGGAGAAGAAAAAGGGAAACATGAAGGAAAACGTGATTGAGTGATTAAACCCCTGAATGGAGAAGGTCCAATCGATCCTTGGCATGGAATCCGCGTTCTCCCACCTTTCGGTGGTGGAATTCATCTTCTTCAGTGTCTGAATTGGCTGGGGCGTGCTCTCATGCTCCATTCTTCTCTCCTTACTCTCCGGGATGTGTGCAGCAACTAATGACGTCCTCCCCCAGTCAAGGGTGCAGTCATTAGGTATATCACCCGAATTAGGTCGCCAATTAACCACGGCCGTCCGATTAAGATTAATCTGAAACAAACTCATATTTGACGGTGTCGATACCATTGATGCGGGTCGATGGTATCGACCTAGCATGATAGCGGCAATCCTTCTTTTCTTTCATTTGTGCCCCTGATGTCATCTCGATACCATCGACGCAGGTCGATGGTATCGACGAACCTGTAGCGACGGTTTTGTCATTTTGTGTCGTTGTAGCTCCATCAGTCGATAGTATCGATATCTTGGTCGATAGTATCGATGCACTTCTCGCCAGCAACCTATTGGTATCTCGATACCATCGACATCCCTGTCGATAGTATCGACTTTCTTCTGGTCCTTGCAGTTGGCAACCTGTGGTCCGGTCGATGGTATCGACGGCATCAGATACTTGTTTTTCCTAAAATTATCACACAGAACCACATAAATCCACACAAAATATATTCTTTCGATAATTAATACTCCAAATGCTTAAATAAAGGGAATTTGACATACAGAAGTAGCATAGACCAAAATGAATGAATTATGCAACATTAACCATGAAAATGACTAATAAATGCATAAAACACCTATCAAACAAGTCTATAAATGTGACTCAAAATCATCGCATCAGGTTCAATCCAATTAGAGTCTAATCAAGTCTAGGTTTCTAGATTAGACATTCTTAGGGCAAGTAGGGGCCGAGGGTAGTAATGGGGGGTGAAATTAGGGTTTTGGACCCCAATTCCCCCACATTCTAGCCTTGAGAAGGCTCCATGCTAATTGCACTAGAATTACCTAATCTAGCTACTTACATCTCTCACTTAGGTTTAGGGAGATTGATTAGGATGTAGGACGATGGGAGGCAACCTAGGGATCCAAAAATTAGACCTAGGGGCTAATCCCAAAATTCACACATATAAGCAATTTGCCTAAATTTCTAAGTGATTTCACACACAAATCAACAAGCAATCCATGGAGAATGAGATGCAAATAGAATGTAATCATTAACAAATGGAATTACAACGTTTACATGTCATTATCCCCCAACATGGTATCAAAGTAACATAATTTCCCCAAAACAGCCCACCCAAGGGGACTAGCTACTCATAGACATGGAAAATACAAAAACAAAGAAGATAGAGGAAGAAGTAGCCATGGAGCTCGGTGTAGATGAAGGAATCCTCCTCTCTAGCAGCTAAAAGTTCATCCTCCTCCTTCTTCTTGGATGGAATGGTGTAAAATGGTGGTGGGAAGTGGATGGAAGTCTTAGATATGGGGGGTTATGTGGTGGAAATGGTGAAATGGAGTGGATTTGAGGTGGAGATGGAGTGGAATGGAGTGGGTGGCGATTTGGGGAGCTAGGAAGGGGTAGAAGGCAGATTGCTTCATGCCCCAGCCGCCACCTAGGTATATATAGGTGTGGGGAGGAAGCACTAGGTCAAGTAGGGGCAAAATGGGCAAAACAGTGAAAACTAGGTGAGTTTTGTGAATAGCACGGCCGTGGTGGGTCACCACAGTCGTGGTGGGTAGGGTAGGCCACGGCCATGGTGGATGGAGCACGGTTGTGGGTTTATTCCATCAAAGTTACAGGGTTTTGGTCGATTTTGGGATGAAAAGGCCACGACAGTGGTGGTCGTGGTGCTGCTGCACGACCATTTTGCTCTGTTGTGCCACAGCCGTTTTGAGGAGCACAGCCGTGGTGTCTACCCATTGTACGGCTGTGCTGCTCTGCATGGCCGTGCTGCTCTCTGCTTCACTTGAATGCTGAACCTGTTGATTTCTAAGTAACCTAGCACGTCCGTTCTGTGGTACCACGGCCGTGTTGGGTCCTGGATCAGCACTTTAACTTGGATCTTTGGCTTTTCTTGGACTTCTTTGCTTCAATTGATATTTGGCCACTAGGGGTAGGTCAAGGGAGCATTAGAATTCACTTTGGGCCTCTCCAAGTGTAGAGGAACCCTAGGATTGCCCCTTCTCTCTCTTCCATCAAGTGTGGTCCAAATGCCTGAAAAACATGCAAATATTGTCCATAAGTGAATTTTATACGAATAAGCATATTAGGGGGAATGACATGCAATCTAACAGGTATAGATGTGATTGAAGAGAAAAAAGGCACAAGATTAAGCCCTAAAATAGGGTTGAATCACCACCCCAAACTTAAAACATACTTGTCCTCAAGTATGCTCCAACTTAATCTCTCTACAAACTTTCACAAAAAGAAATGACAAATGCAATGTAAAAGACAATTGTTGCTGAATGGGATCAGAGATGACTAAGTACATGCATTTCACCTCTCTCCTCTCCTACTTTCAAAATCCAATCATGAAAAGAGCACAAAGCATATGAACTTCAAATGTAGTGCATAGAATACACAAGTTATCCATATTTCTTCCATTAAGTTTCGGGTAAACTGTTTCATGGTGGTGTTAATCAAGAATGACTTGGAGTGTTGTTTCACATTCATGCATTCAATCTTATATCTCAAATCACACCAAATGACCCACGTGGCTATGGAAAATAGTAAAATGAGCTAAGTTTGATGTTTCCTAGCTCAATGGGTATGAAAGTGGAAGAAAGGGTTGCGGTAAGATTTTTGGAGTGTTTTTACACACTCATCTTTTCTTTATTTGAATGCTCTTAAACAGGAGCATCCTTTTATTTTATTTTGCTTTTCTTTTTCTTTTCTTTTCTTTTTCTTGCCCTTGGTGTAGATAGGGCATATGGTGGATAGAGTGAAGTGGGGAGATAAAGATATGGCCACCTCAAACTTTTGCAGGTGGCCAAGGTTGATTATGTGCACTAGGGCATCTTTTTATGAGGCGGAGGGGTATGAAGATGGTGGAAGAATAGTCGGGTCAAAAAGGGGTCATTGGTATGATTTTCCACATAAGACATCCTGCATGAGAATTAATCTAACACTTCATCCAAGATATCACACCACATGAATGAACAAAATGAAATTGATATATCAAACAAGTAATTCCACAAACACTAAGCGTTCAAAGCTTGCTTAATTTCACAATTCACCCAATTCAATCACAATCCTAAGAGAGGTGATGCACATGTAAAAAGTCAAACATTGATACCACTTAGCAACAAACAATGGTCATTCACTTGCATTTGGCAAAGGTCAACATTTTAATTCAAAACTATAGAGATTGGGTCAAAACACAATTTTTAGATAAGAAATTCCAAATTTGGGCATAATTGGCCAAAATGGTGCCAAGTTGCCTCCAATCACATTTAAGCCTATATTATTGAACTTAAAACAGCAAACAGGCAAATCCTAGCTAAAACATGCAGAAATTACCAAAAATCTACATGATATGCAATATATGGAAAAAAGACCAATTTTTTTGAAAATTACGCAAAAAATGACAATAAGGTAAACTACACGGAATGCAGGTGTGCAAAGTAGTAAAATTCTAGACTAGATAGTAGGAAAAGCAAAAGAAATGAAAAACAACAAACAAAAAGTGAAATAGCAGATGAGATGCAAAAATGAGTGAAAGAAGAATGAGGGATACCACCCTACCACCCCAAACTTTTAAACCATGTTGTCCTCAGCATGCCACTAAAGTCTAGGGTGATAGGGTAGATGATCACTGCGTAGGTGGTGGAGGTGCTCCTCTCTGCCTGTAGTAGGCGCCCTAGTAGTCGGATTGTGGAGGCGGATAGTTGTCCTGGAATGCTGACAAAGAACCCCACCAATATTCACCCCACTGCGGGTTCCTCTGGGCTTGTGCATTTTGGAACTAATAAAGGTGGTTGACCTGATAATGCATCTTCTGGTGGTCCAACCACATGGCATCATGAGTCCTCTGAATGCCCTCTTGTGCCTGTAAAATCCTCCCCTGCTTCGCCTGAATGTTCTCCAGCTGTGAATGAATGGTACCCATGTCATATACATTCACTGAAGGTTGTTGTGGCTCTGACGCTCCTATTCTTTCTTCTCTTTACCTCACATGTCTTTCCGCTCTATCCTCTGTCGTCCGCCTCTACTCTGCCGCCTGTGAAGGATCTCCTAGACCCCCTGCAAACCTCACCTCAGGGATTGCCACTCCTTTGGGGTTCTCCTCCTCGTACCTCTTCAACTTTTGTAGAAAATCTGGCATCGGTCCATACTGTGCCATGAGGGGAGGAGTATGGTATGGAAGCTCTAATGTGACTCCTGGGTAGGGTGGGTTGATTTGGTAAATGATCTTCTGATCCGTAACTGTAATCATGGATGAGCGAGCCAGGTAGTGCAAATCAACCAACTTGCCACCCTCTGCCTTTGTATATCCTATCATGTCATGCCCCAAGGCAGTGGCAATAGATGTGACAATCCCTCCCATTACAAATGGATTCGTGCTCTTGGATGGTATTGTCCTTGTGTGATCAATCAATAACACCCCCAGGTTCACATGTCTCTCTTTTGTCATCCAACCAAGCACAAAAAGATCTTTGTTGGTGCAGCTGCCTTGATTTTTGTACCTGCCAAAGATGGTGTTTTCCAACACCTTCTGAGCATAGCGGAGAAATGGGCTATGAATACCACTTGTCTTTGATTTCCCTGCTACAAATGTACTTTGGCCGGTGAAGCATTTCCACATGGTTGGATACATGGAACTAGAGTAATTTTTTGTCCTTCCTCCATCTAGGAGAGTAGCCATCTCTTCACTTGGGGAAAAAATATGATTTAGCATCTCTGATGTTATTTTCCACCGCTTATCCCCAACTGTTACCTTAATTTCATTCTCGCCATCATTTGTTTCTTTCTCTAGTGTGGCAAAGAACTTCTGTGTTAACTCGATGTATGATTCCTACTGTAGTGTCAATATCTCAAATAGTCCCAATTTTTCCATCAATTCTTGAAAATAGACATAGAACCCCATTGCCTCCATTGATGCTTGGCATGCGTATCGAGTAGCTAGCACTCTACGTGTCATGCACCCAGGGTGCTTGGGCTCCTTTGCCCTGTCTGTAGTAACCTCTAGTTGTGAAAACGGGCATTGTGGCGGGCTTGGTTGCTGCTCAACATCAGGCATCCCAGTATCATCTTCATCACCTAATACGAAGTGTCGACGTGGTTGTCATTGTGGCTTAGGTTGCGGTTGTGCCGCGGAAGAGACGGACGGCCGTGCGGCCGAAACTAACGGTCGTGCAGTGGTAGAGGAGGGTCTCTCAGATGAGACGGATGGTCGGGAGGCATACGGCGGCGACTGCGATGAAGACGGTGTCCCTCAGTGTGATTGTTCGGAGGCTTCTTCAATGATAGGATCCACTATGGCATCCAAATCGGCCTCCGTCAATTAGGGGTGGCTGTTCCTTGGTTTCCTTTGATAAGAAATGATGCCCCTGGTCTTCTCTACTTCTCTCTTTGCAAACGTCTTCATTTTTTCTCGAAAATGGAAGTGGAATTAGAAAATTTCAGATTTCTATGAAGAACGGGGCTGTTGGGGTGGAATGGAGAGAGAGTGGTGCGTTTGTGGATGGAAAATGGTGGAATCTAGATATTAAGGTAGTGGAAATGGTAGGGGAGTGATTGGGAATGGTTTGGGGGTGATTTGGTGGGGATTCGAGGGTTGGAATGGGCAGGAGGAGCGTTGCACGGTCGCTAGTGCGCGGAGCATGACCGTTCTATTCTTCGGAGAAATGAGCAAGTGAATAGAAGTTTTGCAAAAATTGATTTTAAGTTGTTGGAATCGGGCAGTTGCACGGCCGTGGTGGCTTCATGTACCACAGATGTGCTGCCTTGCATGGCCGTGCTGCCCCAGTTCCATACTTGTTTGATTTTCTAAATTTTTGACTATTTCTTTATTGAATGTGAGTGCACCACCATGGCCGTTCTGTGGTACCACGGCTGTGGTAGGCACTGTAACAGAAGTAGGAGACTTCAAACCTTGTTCAAGCATCAAAAATTGATCTCAAGTTGACATTCTATTGATGCCTTAACAAAATTTCATCTATTCTTCTTCATTTCACTCTGTTCTCATCTGCACATATCAAAACTATACAAAAACTATCAAATACAAGTGTGTGTGAATGTGCTTTCTTGGAAAAATGTAAAAACAAAGAAAAAGTATCAAAAATGTAGATTGGGTCAAAAATTCTCAAAGCTAGGTGGGTTGCCTCCCACAAGCGTTGAGTTTCATGCCTTTAGCTAGGCTTCTAGGTGATTCTTTAAAATTCATTCGTTTGGCATTCTCATGTGTCCATTCTTGCAAAACATGCATCCTTCCTTTGCACTCAATCTTTTTTCCTCATCCCTATGATTACAACAATCATCATTAACCTCTTCACCTTGATGTCCTTCTCTCAAATGCCCATTTGGACTTGTGAAGTGACCATGTCCAATATCCCTATCTTGTACTCGTAGGGTTGTGGTCTTGTACATGTTAATGTTGATCTTCATGTCCATGAATGAGAATGTCATGGTGCCACTGCGCACATGAATGTCGGCATCAGTTGTAGATAAGAACGACCTTCCCAAGATGATGGGAATCTTCCTATCCTCCGGCTCCATATCAAGTACAATGAAATCCGCCAGGAACACCACGCCTTTTTCCTTGTCTATCATCACCAAGACATCATCCACTCTACTTCTAGGCACTTTTATGGATCTATCTGCCAACTGGAGAGTGCAATTTGTCGGCTTCAACTTGCCTAAGCCAGCTCAACATAGACCTGATATGGCATAAAATTCACACTAGATCCCAAATCAAGTAAGGACATGTCTATGCGATGTCCCCCTATGTAAATAGGTATGAGTGGGGCTCATGGGTCCTTTCTCTTTATGGGAAGTGAGTGTTGTATAATGGATCTCACTTGTTCAGTCAATCTCACCTTCTTTGGAATCCTCCCCGTTGACCTTCTTTTCATAGTGCATAGGTTCTTGAGGAACTTGGCATATGATGGGATTTGCTTGATAGCATCCAATAGTGGAATGTTCACCTTCACTTGGCGAAACACCTCAAGAATATCAACATTGTGCTTTTTCCTCCTTTTCAATTCTGGTGTCTCATCTAGTGCTTCTACAAATGGAGGATCACTAGTTTTTGCCGCACTTACATGAACATGAGGCGGAACGCTAGGGATGGTAGGACCTGCAAAAGGGATATGTGGTGGATCACATGGAATCTCAAACTCAACATGAGGTATCACAACATCATCTTCAGCAATATCAATCATAGTATCACCACTTGGCTGCCTTTGCTTTGCTTTATCAACCTTTCTTTAATTTGCGAGCTACTCAAGAGTTTTCCCACTCCTTAGAACTGTCACAGCACTACCTTGCTCATGAAGGGGAGGGGGAGCATGTTGTGGTTGGGGAGGAGGTGGAGGTGGAACTTGGGGTTGAAATTGAGGTGGAGAAGAGGATTGAGGAGGAGGAGAGAATTGGGGCTGGAAAGTGAAGTTTTGTGAAATTTGAGGTGAGGGAGGTGGTGGAGGAGTGTAAGTCTGGGGATATCCTTGGAAGGAGTGAATGGGATGCACTTGAATGGGGGTGGACTGTAGAAAACTTGTGAAGAGGGCATGGGTGCACTTGCTTCATGGTGGCTCACAATGGGTCTTGTGGACAATTTTTCTTCTTGGAGAGCAATTATGGAAAATAGCTGCTCTATTCTCTCTTCTAACCTTGCAACATCTCTTTGAACATCATCAAGCACTTTCAATCTAGAAAGAACCTCTTCCTCAAACCTTGAGTTGTATGTCATACTTTGTGGTTCCTGGTAGCTATAGGAGTGAGGTGTCTTCTTTTCTTCCCCATAGAACTCAATAGAATTGACCGGGTGGCAAGGAGCATTTGTCACCTGGTTCTTCATGAGGCTCACCATGTCACGAAGAATCTTCATCACTTGCGGGCTTGAGTCATCATGAGTAGGGGGTGTCACACCAAAGGCATACCCTCTTTCATTCATCATTCTAGAAGCTCAAATTCTTGATCCTTCAGCCAACTGCTCAAATAAAGGCCATATCTCCTCAGGTAGCCTAGCCATGAAAACTCCTCCATAAGAAGAGTCCACTGTGTCTTGGTCCTTTAGAGACAAACTAGAGTAAAATGATTGAACTAGCTTCCACAAAGGGATCTCATGGTGAGGGCACTCTCTCAAAAGCTTCTTAAATCTCTCCCATGCATTATGAAACTGCTCATTGCCCATTTGGCTAAAACTTGTCACGACACGCCGCATTTCTGTCAACCTTGATATAGAGTAGAATTGTCTCAAGAAAGCATTCTTCATTGTTTCCCAACTCATGATGTCCTTTCTTGAGTCATACCAGTTTTTAGCTCTATCTTTGAGGGAGAAAGAGAACAAGGTTAATCAAATTGTATCATCACTAGCTGTCGACGTCCTGAAGGTGGAGCATACTTCAAGAAAGGAGTCCAAGTTCTTTTAGGGGTTCTCACTCTCTAAGCCGTAGAAGATGGGCAGGAGCCCAAGAAGACCTGGAGGAATAGAGAATTGCTCCCCTGGCATTTGATCAACCCTACTAGCAATTGGCGATTTGTAGTTGCTAGGCATGAAGTAATCTTGAAGCGGCTTGTGAGGTGCACTTTGGTCTTCCATCTTGTTTCCTCCTGAATGGCTTGTCACATGCACAAAGCACAACCAAACAAAAGAGAACAAGTTAGCAAACCAATATACACAAAGAATGCAAAGAAAAATGAATAAAGAATAGCAATGATAAGGGCAGTAGGAAAAGTCAAAGCAAAACTAACTAGCTAGGCCGAGCGCCTCTAGTCCCCGGCAACGGCGCTAGAATGCTTGGTGTGATTCCGCTAGAGGTGCAACACACTAGCCAATTTGACCCGACTAGATGCGCCCGATGAGGTCGGAACACATGTGATGGGTATTTGCTTTAAAAATTTATAAACCTAACTAACACACCTACTTCTACTAAAACAAATACACCTACAAGTGCACGGGGTCATGTCATAGTATAGGTAAGAGGCAAGTATAGGGTCGATCCACAGGGACAAGAGGGGGCACTAGAGCTAGATTTAGTTTTTACTAGGTTCCTACTGCAGAGACTACGGTTAAGGGTTTAAAGGTGATTTTGATTGTTAAACTATTATGAACAAATGAGGAATTAAAGGCAAGAATGAAATCTATGTTAACCCTAGGTTAGATTAAGACTAAGCAAGCAAGGAAACACTAAGCTAGGTATGAAAAGGAAAGTTACACTAAGGCAAGCAAGAGAGAAGAAGTGCAATTAAAGAACTAAACTACACTATGGAAGGCACAAAACTAGGGTTTTAAGCAATAAAGAGAGGTGTGGGCTGTTTAGGGGTATGAACTTATCCCTTAAGTTGGGGGTGACATATGAACATTATGATTTCATTTAGATCATCCAAACCAAACAACAAGTTAGAGTCAAACGGATTAACCTAAGCTACTAACTGGCCATGGATATGCTAGGTTGTGTATAGGGGAACTAGTCCCTAACACCCCCTACTACCCTTACGAGGCTCAATTGGGTTAGGGGTTACGTTCAATCCAATTAGAGTCTAATCAAGTTTAGGTTTCTATATTAGACATTCCTAGGGCAATTAGGGGCCGAGGGTAGTAGTGGGGGTGAAATTAGGGTTTTGGACCCCAATTCCCCCACATTCTAGCCTTGAGAAGGCTCCATGCTAATTGCACTAGAATTACCTAATCTAGCTACTTAGATCTCTCACTTAGGTTTAGGGAGATTTATTAGTATGTAGGAAGATGGGAGGCAACCTAGGGATCCATGAATTTGACCTAGGGGCAAATCCCAAAATTCACACATATAAGCAATTTGCCTAAATTCCTAAGTGATTTCACACACAAATCAATAAGCAATCCATGGAGAATGAGATGCAAATAGAATATAATCATTAACAAATGGAATTACAATGTTTACATGTCATTATCCCCCAACATGGTATCAAAGTAACATAATTTCCCCCAAACAGCCCACCCAAGGGGACCAGCTACTCATAGACATGGAAAATACAAAAAGAGAGAAGATAGAGGAAGAAGTAGCCATGGAGCTCATTGTAGATGAAGGACTCCTCCTCTCCAGCAGCTTCAAGGTCGTCCTCCACCTTCTTCTTGGATGTAATGGTGTAAAATGGTGGTGGGAAGTGGATGGAAGGCTTAGATATGGGGGGTTATGTGGTGGAAATGGTGAAATGGAGTGGATTTGAGGTGGATATGGAGTGGAATGGAGTGGGTGGTGATTTGGGGAGCTAGGAAGGGGTAGAAGGTAGCTATCTTCGTGCCCCAGCTTCCACCTAGGTATATATGGGTGTGGGGAGGAAGCACTAGGTCAAGTAGGGGAAAAATGGGAAAAACAGTGAAAACTAGGTGAGTTTTGGGAGTAGCACGGTCGTGGTGGGTCACCATGGTCGTGGTGGGTAAGGTAGGCCATGACCGTGGTGGACGGAGCATGGTCGTGGGCTTATTTCATCAAAGTTATAGGGTTTTGGTCGATTTTTGGCTGGAAAGGCCACGGCCGTGGTGGTCGTGGTGCTGATGAACGGCTGTTTTGCTCTACTGTGCCACGACCGTTTTGAGGAGCACATTCGTCGTGTCTACCCATTGCACGGCTGTGCTGCTCTGCACGGATGTGGTGCTCTCTACTTCACTTGAATGTTGAACTTGTTGATTTCTAAGTAACCTAGCACGACCGTTCTGTGATACCACGACCGTGTTGGGTCCAGGATCAACACTTTAACTTGGATCTTTGGCTTTTCTTGGACTTCTTTGCTTCAATTGATGTTTGGCCACTAGGGGTAGGTCAAGGGAGCATCAGACTTCACTTTGGGCCTCTCCAAGTGCAGAGGAACCCTAGGATCGCCCCTTCTCTCTCTCTTCCATCAAGTGTGGTCCAAATGCATAAAAAACATGCAAATAATGTCCATAAGTGCATTTTATATGAATAAGCATATTAGGGGGAATGACATGCAATCTAATAGGTATAGATGTGATTGAAGAGCAAAAAGACACAAGATTAAGCCCTAAAATAGGGCTGAATCACAGCACCAGTTATATGCTAAGTTTAGTAAGTGTGAGTTCTAGTTTGCTGAGATGTCTTTTCTTAGACATGTCATTTCAGGAGATGGAGCAAGTGTTGACCCTAAGAAAGTCAAGTATGTTCTATAGTGGGAGAAGCCTAAAACTCCTACTGAGATCAAAAGCTTCTTAGGATTGGTTGGTTACTATAGGAGGTTCACCTAGAACTTCAGTGGTGTAGCGTCACCTGACACGATTTTACTGTGCGTATAACGCAAGTGCACGTGTCAATGGAATATAGGCCTTATGAGGCCCAAGTCGTACGCATGGAAATAGAATTATTGGTAAACTACTACTAACTACTCATGATCAGCTAAATTGGTTTTAAAAGTTGAGGATTGTTTTGAAAAAGAAAAATAAAACAAAAGAAAGTAGAACGATCGATTAAATGGTTGATTTAATCAATTTCAATGGAATCTTTAGGATTGCGGTTTCACAGCGGGTTCTCGTTGCACTAAGTTTTACACAATTACCATGACATGTCTCCTAATTCGGGTAGTGGCCTGGAATTAGAATTGCTCGCTTCCGCAATACAATTCACTACCTTAACCTAAGTTGGTTCCACGTCAGTAGTAACATATGCCTTAGATAAGGTGCATGGAATTTAGGTCTAAAGGTTCCCACCATTAATCGTACATCACCTTTTCAAAGGAATGCATTGATTAATGTGATTATTGTTTCTTTTCAACTGTTAATTCTTCGTCAAAAGCAATTAAACATATTGGATTATCACTATGGTGATCAAGCACAATGATATAATAGAGAAAATGATAGCATAACACGAAATTTAGAGACAAATTATGATAAACTATGTTAAAATTGTCATACAACGATCACCCAGGCTACTCCCGGTCCTAAAGACAAAGGGGATTAGCCCTGCATGTTCATCTCAGTAGACAACATGGTGAAGGAAAGAGGAAATATAGAGAAAACGTGAATAGATGTGAAGTAACCCCTGAAAAGAGAAGATTCGGGCATCCCTCGACGTGGGATGAGCACTCAACAACCTTCCGGTGGTGGAAAACTCCTTCTACGGCCTTCGGAACAATCGGTGTGTAGCTCTGCTCTGTTCTTTCTCCTCTCTTCTCCTAGAGACTTGTGCAGCGGCTAATGACGTGATGGATGGCTTAGGGCCGCCATTTTTAGGTATAAGCACCACTTTAGGCCGCCAAAACATCACCACCGTACGATTGGACTAGAGCTGTAGATTAACCTGATCTGACGGTGTCGATACCATCCATGGGTCGATGGTATCGACCCACCAAGATATCGGCGGTCCTTTACTTTTCTGGGTTTGCTTTGACATGATCTCGATACCATCGACTTCTGGGTCAATGGTATCGACACCTTAGGTGTCACTCTTCTGTGGAATCTGACAGTTAAGTTGATTCTACTGAGACGGAGTCGATAGTATCGACTATTTGGTTGATAGTATTGACTTGTAGAAATTTGACTCGTCAAATCTATCTCCCTACCATCGACTTCTGGGTCGATGGTATCGACTCATTCTACCCTTTTGCGGCTACCTCCCTGTGGCCATGTCGATACTATCGACATCCTTCATTGGTATCGACAGCTATATATATCCGTTTTGCCTGAAAATCAAAGATAAACTCGAATCAACTTTGATAAATATGATCATTCATACCAAATGAGATAAAACAAGGTAAATTTGATGCATAATGAGATTTTAGGCTGAAGGAACTGAATCATGCAATATTAACCATGAAAATGACCAATAATCACATAAAGAACATATGAAACTAGACTATAAAAGTGACTCAAAATCCTCACATCAAACTCCCCTAAGCTAGATCTTTGCTCATCCTTGAGCACAAAACTGTAGAATAGAATTGCGAGGGTCAACTAAAGAGCATACTAGCATAAACGACATCACTGTATGATTCCCACATGACATGCACATGCCAGCCCTTACTGACCACGAAACGGTAACTACCCTAAAGGTGACAATAATTATTCATGAGAGATGCCCACCTCAAGACTAATGAACACTATCAAATAAGGCAGTTGATATAATAAATTCTTCCGGTTCAGCCTTGGTGCATCTTGTGATCTCCTATCTACGTTGCTCATCTCCTAACTACCATCTACATGGAAGCAGATCTCCTGATATACAAGGATGAAGAGATAATCATGGGTGGCCTACTGTTTTGAGCAATGGATGGATGGAATGGGCGGCTATGGAAGAACAGAAAGCACAAAACAATCAATCATGCACTATAAAAATTAATGACCTATAATGATGCAAAATACAAATGAAAATGTCATAATGCTACATTTTTGTTGGAATGATGCATGTACTATCATTCTGTCTCAAAGTGAGATGGAATATCTAAGTAAACTACACCATGTGCTTATTCTTCTTAATTATCAGGTGAGAACATGTTCCTTCCTCCCTCCTCGTCTTTATTATTTGTCAAATCCTTTTTTCTTCTCTTTTTTTGTTTTTTTTCAAAAATATTTTTTTAAACCCTCATTTTTTCATAAATGACAATGAGTTATTTTTGGGCATTCTTCCTTTTACATTCTTTTTGGAGGGTATGGAACAAATTCACACCTTTAATATTTTTAGAAAAACATAAGACACATGATGTACTATATGTTCAAAAGATGCAAATGCAACTACATAATGTCAATTATGCAGCTACTATGACATGCACATAAAGATAATGTGTATGTAAAACTATTCTCTACTCTTCATTTTTTTATGCAAAACATTGAAGAATAATTGTAATGCAAGATGCATCAACATGGAATGCAGTCAATGAGTGAAAGATAGTAATGTGCTCACAGTTCTTATGGTGGAGTGTAAATGACATTGCGGTGGATAGATCACAAGACTAATTGAGAGAACCATCAAAATATATTATATGTCCCTCTTTACTGACTTTTGTACCACTAAATCAAGGGATTTCTCTCTATCACTTATGATTAAGGTCTCGTTACCATTTGGTTAGTTTAGGCTCAACATCCAAAATCGTCCACATTTCTTGAATCATCTGGATGTACAATTATGATCATATGTTTTAAAGTTGACCTACCCAATTGTTTTCAAAAGTTAAGTTTTTAATTTCAAACAAAGCAAGATTATAATTACTTGGAAAAAAAATTCAAATTAATGCTCAAATTTCAACTTTCCCATACGAAAACAAGAGATGACACACATTTAAAATTAAACATCCACGGATTACACTAGATAGATGTGGATCCTAGAAAGTTGTAAACAATAAAAACTAGAAAATACTAAAATAAAAGAAGATAAAAAATAAAGACTAAGATAGAAATTGTTCCATTCCCCCCCAAGCTTGAATGCAACTATGGCTTCATAGTCAAAAACAACCTTAGAAGGTGGAACAGTGATATCCTTCTATTGTGGTGGCCGTGGAAATGGCGGGTACTACTGGGTATGGGGGTCCCACTCAGGATATTGTCCCTAAAAACTCGGATCATAAGGCGGCATGGGTGGTGGCTGTGGATACCCTCTGAAGTAGTCATTGCTCCAATAATGATCATAGAATGGCTTTTGTTGTTGCTCGATCCTCCCCAACCAGTCGTAGACCTACTGTTGGTTGGCGAACAACTGACGTTCATTCTCAAAAATCACTATGTTGGTCGTGTCATGTATATCTGCAAAAGATGCAGTATGTCGTTGTTGCGTCTCCTCAATGCCTTACAACATGGTATACATTCCCTGTATCTAAAAAGCATCCTCTCTTTCCTGAGATGGCTGTGGTGGCAGAGGTTGTGAGGATGATGTGCACCCAGATAGAAGTGTGGTTGCTTCCTCGGTGCCACTTGTGTCTGAAGAGGAGTAACAATCTCCTCTTCCTCCTCATGCTCGTCACCGTCATCGTTGTCATTATCCTCCTCGTCTTCTACACTGTCGGAATCGTCAATGGCAATAATGGGCCACCTGAAATGTTGGGCCCGCTGAATGTTGAAGATGGGATTAGGGAGCGCACACTCCAGATACTCTTTGTTGATGTGGCAGTGCGCATAGACCACGCCATCACAAACTGTCAGAAGGTTGGAGCAGTGGAAATGAGGAAGATTCACTGGATTTTTGTTGTCCAGTGGAGGAATTGATGACAGGTCTACTAGCCCAAGGTAGAGTGCTAGTGATGTGATAAGTCCCCCAAAATGAATAGGGGCTCTTCTGGTACTCCTCTTCACGGTCATCACGCGCGTTAAGAAAAATGTGCCCCAGTTTAACTTTTCCCTCTTCAGTAGCTTGTAGAGGAAAAATAAATCCGTCTCTTGGAATTTGCCCAAAGAAAGCTCGCCTCGAGAAAAGAAGGTGATGCAAAGCATATGGTTTAAAACCCACATGAATGGGTGCTCGAAGTCGGCCACTGCCACATTGTGATAGTTGATCGATTTCCCTGTCGGAGTGGTTACTAGCTCCGCAAACATTGCATCATAATCGGCCCGATTATCCGGCCATCTGTACAGCTCAAGTGAGTGCCACCAGTTGTAGATCGAGTTGAATTGGTCGAGCATAATAGTATAGTTGTGGTTGAACAAATAGAAGAAAACGTGGACTTTGATCCACTCACGGTCAGTGGCGATAAGGTCATTGGGTACAACACAAATGTCGAGGAAGGCCATGAACTCCACCACGATCTCCTTATAAGTTGGCCACTCTACAAAGAAAGGATGACCCTCAATGTCGTAGGGATTTGCTTCCTCCCATGTTGTTGCCCTCCTCCCAACTCGGCCAAGGAGGACATAGGTAACGTTGTCCTTAAAGCCAAGGTCCTGGATCATTGCTTGATCAATGTAACAAGTGGGCTCTATTGGCCACTTCATCAACTTGTCGAAGATTTTCTTCACATTTGCCGATAGGTGGGAAATCCTCAGATGGGGAATGGAGCCCGAAAATGGTGGCACAAATGTGTCAATCTCCATAGGAGCAGCATGTGAGGAACATGAAGCCATGTTCTTCACCATGATGGATGGAGAAAAGGTATAGAAGAAGAGCTCGGTGAAGGTTGGAAAAGATGATCTCCACAGTCGATGCAGAACTCGGAGAAGATCGCTTGCTTGCTCGGAGTACGCCTTTGATTGCTCACAAGTGCTCAAACTCAATAGGATCTGAGAAGATCTGAAGGTGTGAAGAAGAAATGAACTCAAACCCTCCTTTTATAGATGAGATCGGCACCTTTGTTGACCCGTCGATACCATCGACGGGATGTCGATGGTATCGACACATGTAGCATGATCCGTCTTCTGCTGGTATCGATGGTCGTCGATTGATGGATGTGGGGGCCCAGATCGATGACATGTCAATACCATCGATAGGTGTCGATAGTATCGACTCATCCCATGGATCTCCCTCGAGAATTGGCATGCTTTGTTGACGGAGTCTCACGAATCGCTGAAGTGTCCCGTCGATACCATCGATGGAGTGTTGATGGCATCGACTTCTGTATGCAAACGTTATCCTCGTGAGGCCTTGGCTCTAGTTTTTCCTGAAGTAAAGTTGATATCATCGACCATGGTGTCGATGGAATCGACATGACTGAGATGATTTCATATGAAATCTCCAGAGATCTCGCGAGCATCCACCATGGGGTCGATGCTATCGACTTGCTCCAGAAATTTTTTTCGATCAGCCTGATGGGTGGTCGATACTATCGACGAGGCCGTCGATAGTATCGATAGAGCAAGTTTTCTGTAGCTATTGCTCTGCACCCTGGTCACTACCATCGACACAAGGGTCGATGGTATCGACACCCAAACAGTCCTACACAATTAACACACACATCAGGGCATCATTTTTATACTAAAAACGAATTTAATAAAAACTACTTAAATAAGTGGAAATGAAATCTACCAATGGTTGGGTTGCCTCCCAACAAGGGCCCTACTTTAACGTCTTAGGCTAGATGCATTAAATCTCATCACTCTTCCTTAAGTGCCATGAGTTTAACCTCATGCACCTTTCTTTTATAATCCTCTCCATAATAGTGCTTCAATCTTTGGTCGTTCACTAAGAACGTTCTGTGACCATCCTTAACCATGATAGCACCATGGGGTCACACCTCCTCTACTATAAACGGTCCACTCCAGCGTGATCATAATTTTCCAGGGTGCAACTTTAACCTTGAATTGAACAAAAGTACCATCTCACCCTTCTTGAACATCCGCAGTTGGATATGGCGATCATGGATTTGCTTTGTGCGCTCTTTATAAATCCTTGAGTTCTCATAGGCATTCATTCTTAGCTCATCTAGCTCATTAAGTTCTAACATTCTCTTTCTCCCAGCCTCGTATGTGCTCAAATTCAATTTATGTAGCGCCCAATGCGCTTTGTGCTCCAATTCTACCGGCAAATGGCATGCCCAGCCATACACCAACCTAAAAGGCGTAGTGCCTATAGGTGTTTCAAATGTAGTCTTGTATGCCCATAACGCATCCGGTAGCAACACACTCCAATTCTTTCTTGATGAAACCACAGTGCGCTCCAAGAACTTCTTAATTTCTCTGTTTGACACTTCCACCTGGCCTTGTGTTTGCGGGTGATATGGGGTGCCTACATTGTGCTTAACCCCATATTTACTCAGTATTGCAATGAATTTTCGATTAGTGAAGTGGGTGCCCCCATCACTGATGATCATCTGTGGCATACCAAACCTGCAGAAAATATGATCTTTTACAAACCTGCACACTACCGCAGAATCATTAGTCCTTGTGGGTATTGCCTCTACCCACTTCGATACATAATCAACATCAAGTAAGATATATAAATTGGAGTTGGAGGACACAAATGGTCCCATGAAATCAATACCTACAGATCGAACACCTCAACTTCTTGGAATAACGTGAGAGGCATCTCTTGCCGTTTTGATATATTACATGCCCTTTGATAGGAATCACATCATCTCACATAGTCATAGGCGTCCCTGAAACATGTTGGCCAGTAAAGGCCACTCTCTAGCACCTTAGACACCATCCTTGCACTTCCATGATGATCACTGGTAGGTAGTGTATGAAAATGACTAAGGACACTCTCATATTCATACTCTGGTACACACCTGTGCAAGATTCCATCCCTGCATTGTCTCAACAAAATCGGATCATCCCAAAATTAATCGCAAATAGTGGAAAAATATTTTTTTCTCTTGATAAGTCCAATCATCTGGGATTTCTTTACAGGCAAGGTAATTTACAATATGCCAAAATCAAGGATCCGTCGATCGAATTGAAATAATTTGCTCATCCAGAAACATCTCGACAATGGGTATGTGGGTATTTTTTTCATCAACCCGCTCTAACCGAGATAGGTGGCCCGCAACCACATTCTCAATACCTACCTTATCTTTAATTTCTATGTCGAATTATTGCAACAATAAAATCCACCTAACCAATCTAGGTTTTGCATCCTTTTTTACCATTAGGTACTTTATGGTGGCATGATCAGTCCACACCACAACATTAGAACCCACAAGATATTGCATGAATTTTTCAAAAGCGAAAACCATAGCAAGTAGTTCTTTCTCAGTAGTGGTGTAATTGAGTTGTGCATCATTTAATGTTTTCGATGCATAAAAAATTACTCTAGGTTTATTCTCAAGACTCTGCCCAAGAACAGCCCCTACTACAAAATCCGACGCGTCACACATAAGCTCGAATGGCTTAGTCCAATCTGGTGTTTGAACAACTGGTGTAGAAATCAGTTTGTCCTTAAGCACCTCAAAAGCATGCAGATATTTATCGTTGCAATAAAAAATGGCATCTTTCTCAAGCAATTCCGAAAGCGGATTAGCTATTTTCAAAAAGTCCTTGATGAACCGGCGATAAAATCCCGCGTGACCAAGGAAACTCCGCACCCCTTTCACTGTATTTGGTGGAGGTAGTTTGGAAATAACCTCAATCTTTACTGGATCCACCTCCAGTCCTTTATTGGACACCTTGTGTCCTAGCACTATGCCTTCATTTACCATCATGTGGCACTTTTCCCAATTGAGGACTAAATGTGTGTACTCACATCTCTGTAACACCTTATCAAGATTTTGCAAACATTCTTCAAACGACGCACCATAGATGGAAAAGTCATCCATAAAAACCTACAAGCATTGCTCCACCATATCTGAGAAAATAGCAAGCATGTGGCGTTAAAAAGTGGCTGATGTGTTGCACAAACCAAACGGCATTCGACGATAAGCAAATGTTTCATAAGGACAAGTGAAGGTGGATTTCTCTTGATCCTTAGGATCAATGGAAATCTGATTGTAACCAGAACAGACATCCAAAACAAAAAAATGAGAGCAGACAACCAGTCCCTCTAAAATCTGATCAATAAATGGAAGAGGAAAGTGATCTTTTATAGTAGCGGAATTCAAGTGGTGGTAATCGATGCAAGCACGCCACCTGGTTACCAATCGGGTGGTGACATGTTCATTCAACAAATTTTGAGTAACAATGATTCCCCCCTTTTTAGGGACTACCTGTGTGGGGCTTACCCATGTCGAGTCTGAAATGGCATAGATGATGCCCTCTGAAAGGACCTTGATCACCTCCTTCTTGACGACCTCCATCATGCTAGGATCTAATCAACACTATGGTTGAATCACTGGCTTGGCTCCTTCCACAAGTCGAATTTTGTGCTAGCAAAGAGCGGGGGAGATCCCCTTGATGTCAGAAACAGACCACCTGAATGCACCACAGTGGTTCTTCAACATAATCATCAACTGTGCTTCCTCATCCGCACCTAGATTTGCTGAAATGATCACTGGAAACTTCTTATTATCCGCCAAGAAAACATACTTTAGGTGGGGGCAGCGGTTTAAGTTCCAACTCAGGTGGGTTGACCAAGGAGGATTGAAGCGGTGGTGGCAGCGGTCCCAGATCTTCATAGTACTTGGTGTAGTAGCAACGAAACACTTGAAGCATCTTTATACATTCTTGTAATGAGGAGCTTCTCATCCAATCTTCAGTTAAATTGAACAGACATGCCTCAAGGGGTAGTGGTGACTATGAATCAAACATGGAGACCTTATAGCCTCATCCACTATAGACGGTGAAACTTCATCTTCTTCATCATCGAGGTAACCCACTACTTTCACAAGAGAAATTACCTTTGTCTGCTCCATGATGTCCACAACAATTGTGCCTTTATCTACTTTCATCATGACATGGGCCATATCATGAAATGGATTCCCTAGACAAAGAGAGATATTGTGCTCAAAGTACTTTATTTTATGACATTGTTCATTTACTTATGATTGCTTTGGATTTGATGACATGAGTATTTCAAATATGTCATCAGCTATACCCATTGTTAATTGGCTTCTACCCATCTCCAGTATCATATCAACAGTGGCTTGAAAGGGTCTTCCCAATAGTAGCTCATTCCCTTATTCATCTTGCATCTCCATAATGAAAAAATTAGTCGGGAACACAAACCTATCAACCTTCAGTAGGACATCTTCACAAATACCATACACCCTCACCACAGAATTGTCTGCCAGTTGAATTGTCATATTACTCTTCTGAGATTCCTTTAGCATAAGATATTTGAATGTAGAAAGGGGCATCAGGTTGATACTTGCCCCGAAATCACATAGTGCCTCACCAAATTTGACTTTACCAATATAGCAGGAGATGTTGAAACAACCCGGATCTTGTCACTTTGGTGGCAATTTTCCCAGAATGAAAGTGTTGACCTGCTTTTTAAGTACTACTACCTCAGTATCAGGTATCTTCCTCTTTTTGATAATTATATCTTTCAAAAATTTACCATACGAGGTTATCTACTCAATCGCCTCCAACAAAGGAATATTAATATAAAGTTTTCTAAAATTGTCCAGAAATTTCTTAAATTGTGCATCCACTTTCTTGGCTTTGAGACTATTGGGGTAAGGGACAGGGACGATCTGTGCCCTCTAATGTGGTGGCACATATAGCATCATATTATCTTTCTCCTTCTCTACAATAGGCTCATCTGTGGCCTTGTCTCCTTAATCTTAAACTGTCTCTACCACTTCAGTACCCTCTGTGGTCTCACCTTGATTTTCTGGTTGTTGGGTGCTCGGTTCATCGACCCTAGGGTTTAAAAGTTTCTTTCCACTCCTCAGTAGAATGGCCATGGCCTGGTGGTTCCCTCCTGGAACATTAATGTTTCCTGTAAAGCCTTGCATTGTGGGCTTCTTCAGACTTGTTATTTCAGCTGCCATCTATGCTATGGATGTTTCAAGAGTCCTCATCTGGGCTCCATGACTTTGTAGAGTTTTCCCAAACGGGTTCATAAATTCTCCTTGTTGCTTGATTTGTTGGCCAAACGTTCTCATTAGCTCTTGATTTTGTTTTATCACCTGATTGAGTAACTCATTGCTCTTTTCCTCTTCCGTGGGTTGTGGCTTAGCATTAGGATCCTGTAGGAAATTATTTGGATCCTTCCATGAAAACATTTTGTCCTTCCTCCAAGAATAGTCATTGTTTCTGTACCCCTGCTGTTGGCGCATGAACTTCACTTGTGCCTCATCATCAGATCTGTCATCTTCTTTTGCAACAATTTCTTGGCTAATAGGTCCATTTTCTCATTAAGCTCCTTAATGGCTTTTGAATATCCAGTAGCTTGAACCTGTTCCGGTGCATCTCTATCACCCCATGACTATTTCTTAGCCATGTTCTTCAGAATCTCCCAACACCTTGTATCAGTATTGTTCAAGAAGAAACCAAAGCCTGTTGAATCGAGGTTGCTTTTGTCATGCTCATTCAGAGCAAATTAGAAATTTTTTACTTGTTTTTCCTTGTCCAGCCCATGATGTGGGCACCTCCTCAACATTATCTGGAAGCATTCCCACGTCTTTGAATAGGTTTCTCCTGCCCTTTGGCTGAAATTGTGAATTTTCCTCACTAAATCATTGGTCTTCGAAAGTGGAAAAAATTGCTCAAAGAATACCTCTATCATTTGATCCCAAGTCTCCACGATCTCATCATCAAGGTTATGCAGCCATTCTCATTCATTTCCTACCAGAGAGCTAGGAAATAGCTTCAATTAAAGTACTTCCTGTGGAAACCGGTCAATTTTTATCATATCACAGTTTTCTACAAAAGTGCTTATGTGGGCCACTGGATCTTCATTCTTCAACCCATGAAACACTTGAGATTTAACCAAATTAATCAGTGTCGGATCAATTTTATATGTAGGAATGTTTATCGCCTACCTTGTAATAGGCCCCTTTGACGCAAAAGAGGAAGAAGCCTTGATCTTTTCCCATATTGTTTTTTTCTTAAGCCATTGCTTCTAGTTCAGAATCTGAATCCACGTCCTCAAACTGATTTCATATGTTGTTTCCCTCATCGTCTGATCCCGAAGATGGGACCTATGATGATGATCGTGCGTAGTCTGTGCTACGGTTGCTCACCATGCACTAGTACCTACAAAAAGATAGATTTAATTTAGCACAGTGCTAGAGGAATAGACGATTAATTTCAAGAATAAAAATTGCAAATGAAAATAAAGGGTAGCCTAGAGTGGCCGCTTGTAGCACTCGTAGTGCCGAAAATTGATGTTTCCCCGACAATGGTGCCAAAAACTTGGCACAATTTTACCGTGTGTATAATGCAAGTGCACGTGTCAATGTAATATAGGCCTTGTGAGGCCCGAGTCGAACTCAGGGAAACAGAATTATCGGTAAACTACTACTAACTACTCACGATCTGCTAAAATGGTTTTAAAAGTTGAGGATTGTTTTGAAAAAGAAAAATAAAATAAAATAAAGTAGAACGATCGATTAAATGGTTGATTTAATCAATTTCAATGGAATCTTTAGGATTGCGGTTGCACTGCGGGTTCTCATTGCACTAAGTTTTACACAATTACCATGAAATGTCTCCTAATTCGAGTAGTGGCCTGGAATTAGAATTGCTCGCTTCCACAATACAATTCACTACCTTAACCTAAGTTAGTTCCACATCAGTAGTAACATATGCCTTAGATAAGGTGCATGGAATTTAGGTCTAAAGGTTCCCACCATTAATCGTACATCACCTTTTCCAAGGAATTTATTGATTAATGTGATTATCATTTCTTTTCAATCGTTAATTCTTCGTCAAAAGCAATTAAAGGTATTAGATTATCACTATGGTGATCAAGCAAAATGATATAATAGAGAAAATGATAGCATACCATGAATTTTAGAGATACATTATGATAAACTATGTTAAAACTATCATACAACCATCACCTGGGCTACTCCCAATCCTAAAGACAAAGGGGATTAGCCCCACATGTTCATCTCAATAGAAAACATGGTGAAGGAAAGAGGAAACATGGAGAAAACGTGAATAGATGTGAAGTAACCCCTGAACGGAGAAGATCTAGGCATCCCTCGGCGTGGGATGAGAACTCTACAACCTTCTGGTGCTGGAAAACTCCTTCTACGGCCTCCAGAACAATCAGTGCATAGCTCTGCTCCATTCTTTCTCCTCTCTTCTCCTCGAGACCTTTGCAGCAGCTAATGACATGATAGATGGCTTAGGGCCACTATTTTTAGGTATAAGCACCACTTTAGGCTGCCAAAACATCACCACCGTATGATTAGACTCGAGCTATAGATTAACTTGATCTGACGGCGTCGATACCATCGACGCTGGTCGATGGTATCGACCCACCCGAATACTGGCGGTCCTTTACTTTTTTGGGTTTGCTTTGACATGATCTCGATACCATCGACTTCTGGGTCAATGGTATCGACACCTTAGGCGTCGCTTTTCTATGGAATCTGACACTTAAGCTGATTCTACTGATACGGAGTCGATAGTATTGACTATTTGGTCGATAGTATCGACTTGTAGAAATCTGACTCGCTGGAGCTATCTCGCTACCATCGACTTCTGGGTCGATGGTATTGACTCATTCTGCTCTTTTGCGGCTACCTCCCTGTGGCCCTATCGATACTATCGATAGTCGTCGATGGTATGGATAGCTGTATATATCTGTTTTGCCTAAAAATCAAAGATAAACTCAAATCAACTTTGATAAATATGATCATTCATACTAAATGAGATAAAACAAGGTAAATTTGATGCATAATGAGATTATAGGCTGAAGGAACTGAATCATGCAATATTAACCATGAAAATGACCAATAATCGCACAAAGCACATATGAAACTAGCCTATAAAAGCGACTCAAAATCCTCGCATCATCACCTCTGACATGCTTAATGAGATAGGATGCATCGTTTGTCTGGTCAGACAACTATGAGAAGAGTTTTTAGATCTTGAAAAAGAGGTTGACTACAACACCAGTGTTGATCCTACATGAGGCAGATAAAGGCTACATAGTGTTTTGTGATGCTTCAAGGAGAGGTTTAGGCTATGTGTTGATGCATGAAGGCAAAGTAGTAGCTTATGCTTCTAGACAGCTTAAGAAGAATGAGAAGAATTACCCGACGCATGATCTGAAGTTAGTTGTAGTAGTTCATGCTCTTAAGACATGGCGTTACTATCATTATGGTGAGGCGTTCCAGATGTTTATGGATCATAAGATCTTGAAATATATCTTCACCTAGAAGGATCTGAATCTAAGACAATGGAGATGGTTAGAATTGATTAAGGATTATGAAGTGAGGATAGATTATCATCCTAGAAAATCAAATGTGGTAGCAGATGCCCTGAGCAGGAAGTCAAGCTCAACAGCTGATGTATTCTCTATGGCATGTTTCAAGAGAGACCTATAGTAGAGATGTGGAAGTTGAACTTAGACTTAGGAGTGAAAGAACAGAGTGGTTTAATTGCACAGATGCAGGTCAAGCCTACCTTTTATGATCAGATCAAGAAACTATAGTAGAGTGACAATGAGTTACAGTAGATCATGCAAGACATGATAAGGGGGGAAAGACCAGAGTTCAGGTTTTTAGATGATGGTTTGTTGTATTAGCATGACAGGTTGTGTGTACCTAGAGATAGTGATTTGAAAGAACAAATTCTTGAGGAAGCACATGCATTGATGTACGCTATGCATCCAGGCAACATTAAGATGTACAGCAATCTTAAGGAGTGATATGTGTCGCTTAACACACCAATCACTAAGATTGTTAATCCTAGAGTTTAAATCTTTTAACTTTTTTGGTTAAGGCTAGTATAGAAAGGGTCGAATCCCAAAAGACAACTTTTAAAGATTGTTTCTTAAAAACCCAATCGTTTGAAGAAATTTTTTATTTATTTTTGGTATTTTCATATTTGGAATAGAAAATAAAAGGTAAACAAGAATGGTTACACTAAAGAAGGAAATTACTGAAATTAAAGAAGCACTAAACATGAATTTTATTTGCCCTACAAAAAGGTAAACAAAGATTGTTGTGCGCATAAGAAACTATAGTGAATTGAAAAGACTAAAAACTAAGGCAAACAAGATAGTCGGTGATTGAAATCAAAGGAATAGAATCGAGGCTTTAGGGGTTTTCACCACCTTAGCCATGACAAGAAAACAAATTACAATTAATCGACAAATAGACGATGACATGTGAATCACAAAAACCCACAAAAGATGAACTCCACATGATCCCATTGGTCCTGGTGCTCATGTTTCCCAGTTCGTAATCTGAAAAGAGATAAATCCGCGGTCACATCAGAATCTCTATGTGAATTGGTTTAATCGTTCTAAACCTGGATTTCCATGGTCATTTCCATCCGAGTTAACATATATATCTAAGCGAGTAATTACTTCGCTAGATCATTGATTAAATAAACCAATCTCTATCTAAAGAAGTCGATTAAAGCTGATTCGATCAAACCATGGCTAAAGGGCTATTCCCCTTGCCTCGATATTCAACTACTCACTCATGATTGAGGAGAAGGGGGAGACGGAGGAAGAAAGTATTTTGGCCATAGTCTAGCCCAAAATTAGGAAGTTAATCCTTATGCTAGAGACAATGAAACGGCCATGTTCTTAATTCCTTGCTCCAGAACTAAAAAATGAAGAAAAGAAGATCTAAAACTAAAGAAGAATGAAAGTTCCAAGAATAAAATACGAAAGAACAATGCTTCAAGAAAATTTACTTTATTGTAGAACTAGAAGAAGAAGAATACAAGAAATAAGATGCTCAGAATTCCTGTGCAAAAGAGATGCCCCAATGAGGAGGAAGTTCCCCTCCTTTTATAGAAGAATAAGGGGGGTATACATTAGGTTTAGGGCAAAAGAAATGGCCGGCGGCTGCTGCTAACTTTCTGGATCTAATTAATAGAGGAAATAATTGCTTGCTTAACATTCTTTCTGCAATAATTTCCCATAATAGTGATTTCGAGAATATTTTTGGGCCAGTAAAAAATACAGAAGCAGTCCAAAATTATATTTTTCCTGTAGATAATTAAATTATATTTCCAACCCATACTTGCAAAATAAATTCCTCCTTGGGATGTGGGATTTATACCAATCTTGGTGAAAGGTATATACTGAAATCAGACTCTACGGGAAAATGTAAGGCTACTTTCACTGGTTAATTGCGCAGCCAAATAAATATCAAAATTATCATAAAATATGTCTTTATTATATCCAATAAAATTCTCTTTTCATTGCATACTTTATCTTGAAATTCTGCCTTTAGACGCAAAAGATATGGCTATTTTGGTAACGAGTATCTCAGGCACTACGGGAATATTTGAAAAGCACCATATCTTCAACTTTTATTTTCTCGATTTAATTACTTAGATAATTCCTAAAAATTAAGAAAAATATCATAAGAATTTAGGAAAAGTATGTCAAGAAGATGAAAGTGCTATTTATTTTTGAATTAGCTAAAATTAACAAAAAATCCTAATTAATTATTCTAAATGAAGCAAAAATAAGAGATGAATATGCATTCATCAAAATGCCCAAACTTAAACTTTGCTCGTCCCGAGCAACATTAAAATCAAGAAATAATTTCAACCTATCATCCTCACTCTCCTAACAACCACTTGATTCCTTCCACCAAAATATGGCCAAGCGACCCTGACTTCCTGAATTCACGAAAAGTGACTTTTATATTTCCTACTTCACAAACTTGCATTTATTCAAGACCTGCAATAAAACAGATTTTTATGTCACCTTTGCATTTGGTACTCCAGATATTTTTTTAAGTTTTACACAAGAACATGGCTGATTTTGGATGGTTGGGGTTTTTGTAGTATCCCCTGGGTAGAAAATTGGAATGAAGGAGGTATGGAAGAAGGACAGTCTCTCCACTATTCGACTCGAGACCCATGCAGTTACATTAACCGCATTTTTTTCTTTGATTTTTGATGATACAGCCAATTGTGTGGGTTTGGAAGAAGCAGAAGAGGGGGAAGGGGTGCCACCCCAAACTTAGCATTTTGGGCGCTATTGGCTTTTTTTCTTTTTGACGAATGGAAATATTTGGAGGTGGCAGAAGAAGAGTAGAAGAGGTTGTTCTTGTGCAAAAAAAAATTTCCATCTTTTTTTTAGAGTACCATGCATTGGTTCAACTATTACCGAATCATGCAAAAAATTAAGAAAATTTATACAAGTTGTACATGATAAGAAAGCATCACTCTTAAATCCTATCAGTCCTCTATGGCTTGCCATTTTTTCCAAGGAGTGATTATTATTTGAGGTCCTACGTGACAGGAGGATTTCTAGTCATGAAAGTTTTAAAATTTTAGTTGCAAGATAGTTACATCATTAAGGGGAGTATTTTGACAAATGATCATATGAAGGTCGACTAGATATGGGCCAAACTAAAAAAATTGAAAATTTGTAATTTTTTTAAGGATATTAAAACTAAATTATATAACATAATGAAATTTTTCAGAAAAATAAGATAGTGTAGGTGGAAGGATTACATACCACCCACCTCCACCCCAGACTTTAAATTTTGCTCGTCCCGAGCAAAATGCAAATCCAGGATGGAGGGAAGAAAATCACTGGGATCACCGGGAGGTCCTGGTAGCTCAAAAAAAGTCGAACTGAAGGGGATGTTGATGATGGTTGTAGCTTTGAACAAAGGAGCTTCATGGTACACCCAACTGATGGGTGATCGTAGTGGTTGAAAGAGGATTTCATAATGTCTTTTACCTCGCACTCCTTCCAAAAGGATCCACACATATTCCTTTAGTAGTAAAGGAAATGTCATAAATGTGAGTGGCTTGAGAGGGATTGGCGGGTGTTCAGTGGGTGACACATATGGTGTTGACTCTGCAACATCGGGTGGGGGATCAGGCTTTGGTTTCCCTCTGTCATGTTGATATACATATAGTAAAATTGGTGGTAATATGAAAGGGATATATGAATTTAAATCAGCATCATACATATTTTGGCTCTCCTCAAAATTCATGCAATCAACCTTGGGATAGATGGATTTCATGGTTGAAATTGCAGGTAACTGTACTTCCTCTATGCAAGGATTTTCCAAGGGTTCTTAAAGGATAAAAATGGGGATATATTCCTTGCAGCCAGCATAAGGGGGTATATGGATTTCTTCTAAGGAGTTATCCCCTTCTATATCATCCTTATGTAGAATGGGAATTGGTTGTGGCAGAATGGGAGGAATCATTTCATCAATGGAGGTTGGCTTCTCATTATCCAGAATAGATCCTACCAGAGGGGATTGGTCGTCGATAACAATTGGACTTTGGAAAATGATAGGAAAGGTTGTTGGGTCTTTAGGACAACTCTCTGAGATTGACTTTTCATACTCGAGCAATAAAGTCTCCAAGGGAAGGGTACAAATGCCAACGTCCTCATCGCACAAGAAATACGACCCCATGGTATGTATTGTTTCTTTAGAATCCGACGTATATGACATAAAAATTAGATCATCATCATAATCTTCGAGAAGAACCATATTAGGTTGCTCTAAGTCCTCCACATATTTTTTTTGCTTGGACCTCTAGTAAGGTAGCTAAAAGGGCTTGGCTGGTCTCTAGTTTTTTCTGTCCTTCTACTACCATTTTTCTGAAGCCCCAAGTTTCTCTTTTAGTTGATTTTCATTATTAGATTCATACAACCCAAAATATTTACCAACCTGACCATTCCCCCCATAAGGATCTTGGTCATGGTACCCAGTATGTTGGTTTTGGTGTTGCTCCTCATAATAATCTTCAGAAGATGGTGGATTGTAATTTCCATTGCTCTCATTGTGGTGGGAAGATACAATATTACAAGGTGTCACAGAGTCATGGAGGAACATATTTGGAACATTTGGGTTTTGGGATTGGGCTTTCAGCAAGGTGGCCAATAAGGTTTGGCTAGTTATGAGTTTTGCTGCCATCTTCTCTAGGGACTTAAGTTTCTCTTCTTGTTGAGGATTATACTGGGTATTATATATAGGTCCATTTCCTCCAAAGTTTTATTGGTCGTACCCTCTCTCAGAATATGGATAGCAAGGTTCCCCATATTGGTTCTCATAAAAATAAGGATTTACATTCTACCCACCAGGATAAAAGGGCTCATAGAGAAGGGTGCTATGGGACAAAGTTGGACAGGCAAGAGATGCATGGTGGCAATGACCATTTAAAAAGATTTTTTTTTTACAATTCAAAAAAGAACTAAAGATTTGTACAAGACTATAAATTAAAAGGAAAATCTAAGGGATTATGGCACAAGGTTAAAAATTACAAAACTAATAATTTTTTTACAAACTAGTGTATTGTAGAAAAAACAGACTGCCGGAATGGAAACTCGGCAGAAGGAGGAGTAGCACTTCCAGAATGTTACTTGGAAGACATAAAAAGGACAAAAAAAGTTTTTCAAAAATTTTTGGGGTTCGAAGAAACAAATTTGTTGTCCCCGGCAACGGCGCCAAAATGATGTGCTTCGTTGTACATACAATAATCACTAGGAAAAGTCCTAGAGTTTAACCTTCTAACGCGGTTGTCAACTTTTTGCGAACAACAAGTCAACTTAGTATAGATAGGTATCGATCCAAGGGACGGCTGATAACACCAAATTTTGTGATGTTTTTGGCCCTTTTAAACTGTTTTCCTCTCCTTTTTGTCATGTTTTTGCATAAACAATCCACACTACGCTTTGAACTCAATATTATCATCTTTTGTAGAGTTTTCCTCGATTTTCAACTCATTTATCTGCAAAAAGGCCAGTCCTGGCCCACGAATGTGTTCCATCTGCATCGGCCTTCTTAACAACCAGCTGGCTGATACGTTCGGTGCCTGACACAGGGCAGCACGATACACTACCGCGCGACATGAGGATGTCGCGCGAGAAGCAACGAACGAGTGATACACCATTTACCCGACAGGGAGCCAGACTCACCATGACTGCTGAAGTGTGTCGCGCGATACAGGCCACCCACCGACAGGCGCCACTCATCACGATGACCGACACGTTTACAGCCCGACATCCTTGTGTCGGGTGACACACATATCGGGTATCCTGAATCCGCGATGGTGGAGTTGAAGGAGGACACATGGCACTCGGAGGACCACAACCTCCCCCATCCGCTGCCTATAAATAGCAGCTACAGGACTCCGATGGGATGGGTTGAAAAAGGTCGGAATCTCTCGAAAGCCAACTTGGGAAAACATCTGGAGCTAGCGTGTCGTGCCTCAGAGGTGTACCGAGCGATATTAGGTGAGCACTTCCCCAACCCGAGAGGGAGGGAATGGTACACTTAGGATCAGCCTCGGGCACCGCTGTAGACCGATATCAGCCAACAAGGACACCCGATATGAGTACCCGATACTCGAAGCAAAACTCTGGCACGTCACGATACCAAGCTCGATACACATCTGTAGTCACGGTGTGTCACCTGAGATGGTGTCGGCCGACACGATCGTATCGGGCATGAGCGCCCTGCACGATACGTCTTCTTGTCATGAGCGTGTTGCCTGAGAGGGTGTTCTGCCCGACACAGGTGTATCAAGCAAGGCTCCCACCTAGTATCGGGCTGGAGGATCTGTTGCTGCCTGTTGCCCTTCCAAATCAAGAAGGCGACATTTATCTTTACTTATTTCAGTCATTTACTTTCTTTACTTATGCAATGTAACCATACCCTTTTGTGCTAATGGAATTAGAAGGGTTTTAATTAACTACTACTTTATGTTTAGTCCCTTTAGTTGGATGATTATTTTGTTTAGCATCCGAACTCTAGCTTGTACGCTTGGATCACGTTTTGACTAGCTACTGAATCGTGTTTTCCTGTTGCAGCAACCTCAAGAGAGGTGTTGTGGCTCTAGTGTTTGGTCCGATATGGAAGTACGAGAGTGCCCAGGATCAGAGTTGCTTTAGTAACCTTTCCACTCTAACTTAAGACTAGCAACCTCGAGAGAGGTGTTGATGCTTAGTTAGAGGTACCCGCTTCAAGAGAAGGGGTACAGGATGTTTCTACTACTGCTTGTTTTATCGAAGCTTTCTCCTTTGTTCCTTACTAAAGCATTAGTATTATCCTCTCTATTTCCGTTGCGCGAAAACCCTAAAAACTGATAAACCTTTAAAACCTTAATTTTCCTAGTAGCTCCAGTTGAAGATAGTTTCCTTTTATTTTATCGATCTTCGCCTTTTGTTCCCTTGGGGGACTTTATCATCTCCTTACCCTTACCGGAGTGTAACGTGTCGATTCCTCGTTCATCAACACTACCACCCTTGTCCCTGTGTTCGACCCCATAATAAAGTTGTGGGGGCCTAGAAGGTTTCAGGTTATAAATTTAAAAGTCCGACTACTTCAAATCAGCTCCCTTTTCGGGCGTGCGATTTAGGCCGGTCAACTTTTTGGCACCATTGTCGGGGACAAGGCAAAATATGGTACTGTTGATGAATTCGAATCCACTAACTACACTCTAGTGCCTCAAGCTTAGAAATAAGCTTGACAACGCTCTCTTTTTCCTTTTTTTATATTTTAACCTAAAATGAGTAATTTGTATTACTTATACCAGTTTTCTAACTTGATTTTACGTGCTATTCAGGTACTTAGGAAAGAAGCATTCTGCTCATCTGAGCACTGACATCACAAGACATGCCGCCTTGCGTTGAACTACCTCTTTCAGAGGGTGAGAGAAATGCGAGAGTTCGACCTCACTCGCCTCCGCCTGAAGACAATGACCGCTATGATGACAATCATCAACATGAAGATCCTAAAATAGAATAGTTCGAGGATGACCATCGCCGAGAGAGACGTCGTCATCACCGAAGGCGCATAAGGAATCAAAATAATTAGGAACAAACCAGGGAGACAGTGACAATGATGATTCTAACGAAGAAGAAAAGACCCTTAGGGAGTTAGCTGCCACAAAGGCTCATAATTCCCGATGACCTATTGTCATCCCGAGATTCAACGCAACCAACTTTGAGCTAAAAACATCAGTCATCTCTATGATCCAGAACAAGATCTTCAGAGGGAATTCTAAGAATGATAATCCCTATCACCATTTAGATGCTTTTAAAAACATTTGTGACACCATCAAAATGTGGGGAGTCCCGCAGGAGGTGATTTACTGCAAGGGTTTCATCTTTGCTTTGGAAGATAAGGCTTTATTTTGGTACCTGGGGTTGCCACACCAAGCTCTTAACGGATGGAATGCACTAGCAGATGCCTTTGTAAACAAGTTTTATCCTACCGAGAAAATTGTCTGGAATAGACAGAGGATCATGTCTTTCATGCAAAAGCTGAATGAGAATCTACACGATGCCTGGGAACGGTATCAAGAATATTAGAGGGATTGCCCTCAACACAACTATAAGAAGGGTTTCTTGATAACTACTTTCTACAATGGTCTAACCCATGAGGAAAGGGTTTCGCTGAATGTAGCAGCAGGCAGTGACTTTTTGGGGAAGAAGCCTAGCAGGTCCAAAAAGATCATCGAGAACATGGCCGAGTTGCAAGCCAGCATCGACTACGATAGATCTGACAGAGGATATGTTAAGAAGGCAAGTGAAGGACCTTCTGTCAAATCCAAGGCTCTGGAAGCTATCACCTCTCAGATTCAGAAAATAGCCACTGATGTCAAACAATTGAAAGAATCAGGTTGAAAAGGGAAGAAACAAGTTGAAAAAGTCATGAAATGTGTCACCTGTGGATAAGGTGGATGCGATGTTGATAATTGTATCTACACCCGACCTGACAAATCAACTGAAAGTGAATCTGAGGCAAAAGAAGCCAAAAACGTCTCTTTTGTTAAATTCAAGAGACTAGATCATCCTGGTTTTAGTTATGGCAACAAGGATGCAGCTGAAAACTCGCATCAGCTGCATAACCCCACCAAGCAACCCCAAGGTTTCAAGAAAAGAGGGGGGCAAAGTCAGTTCACCAGAACTACTTCTTTCCCGTCGAACAAGGCAAATTTCCAAGGACAAGGAAAATACTAAGGTCGCCAAGCGGCAAACACCAGTCAAGGTCAAAGTCAAGCCAAGGAGCAAGGTCAAGACAAGGTTTCGAACCAACTAGAATTGGTTGGCTAGTTGTTTGATTTTGTAAAAAGACAAGATACCATCAATAACCAACTGGTGCAAAGTGCGCTTTCAAATTCAGAAGTTCTGAACACAATGCAGGTCCAGATGGCGGACATGCTGATGCACCAATGCCAAATCGATCAGTAGTTGGCCCAGATGGCCGAGTTGATAAAGAACCCCTCGGGTAAGATACCCTCCAACACCGAATCTGCCAAAATGGCAGTGCTAAGATCAGGAAGGACAGTAGAACATCATGAAGAAGCCAGACCAGAGGAACCTGAATCAAGGATTGCGGCTGATAATCCCACAGAAGAAGATGATCAACAAGCTCATGAAAGAGAACCTGAACCCAGATCCTTTGAGGCGTTATCTGGTAAGAGAAGCCCTTACTCTCCCAAGTTGCCTTTTCCTTACAATCTGATAAAGGCACACCTTAAGAAGAGCTACGAGAAGTTCATGGAATCAATAAAGAAACTTCATCTCGAAGTACCTTTTTTGCACTCTTTAGAAGAGATGTCGACTTATGCTAAGTTTTTCAAAGATTTGATTACCAAGAAGAAAAGAGGAGGAAGAATCAAGATAGTGCATCTTGCAAGTATGTCCTCTGCTTTTTTCAAATCAGATTTACCCCACAAAAAGAAAGACCCAGGGGCTTTCACCATTCCATTCGCCATTGGAGATAATGTCGAACAAAAAGGTCTTGCCGATTTAGGGGCCAGCATCAACCTTATGCCCCTAATCTTCACACAGCGATTAGGTCTGACTAATATGGTCAAGACCAATATCAGGATTGAATTAGCAGGTCATACCTTTAAAAGGCATGTTGGCGTTGTTGAAGATGTACCTATCCGGGTAGGAAGTTTCTTCATTCCTTGTGATATCATTGTGATTGATAATGTGGAGGACCCTGGCTGTCCTATCATCTTTGGACGTCCTTTCTTGGCTACAGGAAGGGCGTTGATCGATGTTGCTGAGGGAATAATCACTCTTAAGGGTCGAAATGACCACTTAGACTTCAAAGTGAAGGATGTGATGAAAGGACCATCCCTATTAGAGTCTGCTTGCTTTGCGGAAAGCTACAACCAGTTATGCTAAGAGGTAGAAGAAGACATCCTCATGGTGGACCCTCTTGTAAGAGCAATAAGTAGTCAAGATTTTGATTCTGAAAATGCAGAAGTGGTTGAGTTTCTCAACTATCTTAACCAGTCTGATGAAGACCTGAACGAGGATGAAGAGGTAGTAGAAACAGTTAAGTTTGCCTCTCTTGAGGAGGCACCGGAAGAAAGGTCACCCAAGGCCAAGCCTGAGTTGAAACAGTTACTTGAAGGGTTGAAGTATGAATTCCTAGATCGAGAGGAGAGGAATCCTATCATCGTCAATGCCCATCTTACAAAGGACCAATTGGGTAAACTTCTTGAGGAGTTGAGACTCCACGGGAAGGCTATAGGATACTTAGTAGAGGATATCAAAGGCCTTAGCACTGTATTGTGTATGCATCACATCAATCTGGAAGAGTCTGCTAAGCCTCAGGCTCAACCCCAGAGAAAATTGAATCAAATGATGAAAGAAGTCGTTAAGAAAGAAGTAATCAAGTTGAGGGATGCTGGGATCATTTACCTAATCAGTGACAATAACTGGCTGAGCCTTATCCATGTAGTACCCAAGAAAGGTGGTATGACAGTAGTTAAAGGAGATAAAGGTGATGAAGTGGCGGTTCGGACTGTCATGGGATGGAGGATGTGCATTGACTACCAGAAGCTAAACTAAGCCACTAAAAAGATCATTATCTGCTTCCTTTCATTGATCAAGTTCTTGAAAGATTAGCGCATCATGACTATTTCTATTTTCTGGATGGTTTTTCAGGGTTTTATCAGGTCCCCATCCTGCCATATGACCAAGAGAAAACAACTTTTACCTATCTCTATGGCACCTACACCTTCAGGAGGATGCCTTTCGGCCTGTACAATGCTCCCGCAACGTTTCAATGATGCATGATATCAATGTTCTCGGATTTTCTAGAGGATATCGTGGAAGTTTTCATGGACAATTTTTCTATCTATGGAAAAGACTTCGATACCTGCCTGAAAAACCTCTCTTTGGTTCTGCAACGATGCGAGGAAAAGAGTTTGGTTTTAAACTGGGAGAAGTGCCATTTTATGGTATAAGAAGGCATCGTACTAGGACATAAAGTTTCGAGGCGTGGCATCGAGGTAGACATTAGCAAGGTTGAAGCCATATCCAAACTTCCTCCACCAAAGTATGTGACGGGAGTGAGGAGCTTCCTCAGACACGTTAGCTACTACCGAAGATTTATAAAAGACTTCTCAAAGATCTGAAAACTGTTGTCCAATCTTCTGGTAAAAGATGTTGAATTTGATTTCTCTGATGATTGTCTAATCACTTTTCAGGATTTAAAGGATGCTCTTATCTCACCACCTATATGCTAAGCTCTAGACTGGGGTTTACCTTTCGAGCTTATGTGTGACACCAACGACTATGCAGTAGGAGCGGTCCTGGGGCAGAAAAAGGACAAAAAGCACCATGTAATCTGCTACGCTAGTCATACACTGGATGAAGCTCAGGTAAATTATACAACAACAGAGAAAGAGATGCTCACAATAGTCTTCGCTTTCGATAAGTTCAGATCTTACCTCATTGGAGCAAAGGTTAAAGTCTACACAGATCATGGGGCTATAAGATACCTCATGTAGAAGAAAGATACAAACCCAGGCTGTTGAGGTGGGCCTTGTTACTACAAGAGTTCGACCATGAGATAGTCGATAAGAAGGGTGCAGAGAATGTGGTCTCCGACCACTTATCAAGGATCGTTGTGGAAGGGCAGAAGGAACCCCCTATTAATGACAATTATGCTGACGAAGCTTTGATGATGATTGAAACCAAGGAAGAGAGTTTACCTCAGATTGCGGATATCTATAATTATCTTGCATGTAGAGAACTGCCCCCTGACATAACTTATAATCAAAAGAAGAAGCTCTTCGCGGATGTAAAGAATTACTACTGGGACGATCCTCTCCTTTTTAGAAGATGTGCGGATAACTTGTACCGAAGATGTATTCTCGAAGAAGAGATCCCAAACATTCTGAAAGAATGTCACGCCTCCGCTTATGGAGGACATTTGGGTGGCGAAAGGATCACTGCCAAAGTACTACAATTAGGTTTTTACTGGCCCTATTTGTTCAAGGATGCTGCAAAGTATGTAAAGGCCTATAAAGAGTGCCAATTGACGGGAAATATTGGACGAAGAAACGAGATGCCTATGTCAAATTGGGTTGAAGTGGAAATCTTTGATGTATGGGGGATCAACTACATGGGACCGTTTCCCCCATCAAAGGGATATCAGTACATTCTAGTGGCAGTACATTATGTATCCAAATGGGTAGAAGTTGTTGCAACTCAAACGTGTGACTCTAAGTCAGTGATCAAGTTGTTTGAAAAGACGATTTTCCCTTGTTTCGGTGTATGTCATACTATAATAAGCGATGGTGGATCGCATTTCGGAGAAAGGCAGTTTGAAGCGCTCCTACAAAAGTATGCAGTTAAACACAAGGTCGCTACGCCCTACCACCCACAAACTTCTGGGCTGGTAGAGGTTTTGAATAGACAAATCAAGAAGATTCTAGAGAAGACTGTCAACCGTACGAGAAAAGACTGGTCAATGAAGCTTGACGATGCACTTTGGGCCTACAAGACTGCCTATAAAGTGTTCATTGGAACCACTCCTTATAAGTTGATCTATGGGAAATCCTATCATCTACCCCTTGAGCTGGAACACAAGGTCGTTTGGGCAATTAAGTTCTTGAACATGGATCTGGAGAAGGTAGGAGAGAAGAGATATCTGCAGTTGTAAGAACTCGAAGAATTGAGGATGCATGCTTACAAGAACGTAAAGATCTATAAATAGAGGATGAAGGTGTGGCATGATGCCCACCTGAGGAGGAAGGACGTAAGTGAAGGTGACAAAGTTTTATTATTTAAATTTTCCATTCATCTTATTCCAGGTAAGTTACAAATGAGATGGTTCGGACCCTTCACCGTATCAAAGATATACCTATCCAGAATGATGGAGCTATATGACAAAGATGATCCATCCAAGGTTTTTCAAGTGAACGGGCACAGGGTGAAAAGCTCTATGAAGACGAAGCCTTCGTGAGAAGGATAAAGATCAATTTGCAAGACATGGATATTGCTGGAGGTGAAAAGTGAAGGACCTAGAGCTATCGAGCTGGCGACGCAAACTATAGTGCTCCTTGGGAGGCAGCCCGAGCTTTTACTTTTCCTAGAATAGGATGTTATTTACTTTCTTGCAAGAAAAACACTATGAACATTAGGACTGTAATAAGGCCCGAGTCAGTGCATGTGTCTCATGCGCTGACTCTTCTATTTTATGGGCCACCTCTCTGTTTTATGAGCATTGATGAGTAATATTATCTGAGGCCGGGAACTTAACCATAGGCCAATGATGTTTTACTCATCAATCACTTTTTCCTTTGCTTTGTTTTTAAGTTTTTCATCTAGAATTTTGTCCTGAAGACCTTGTTTTGGGAAAGTATCCCCTTTTTCCTGACCGTATCAGGCAAAGACTCAGCCGGCGCACAGAACGTGCTTGTATCGGGTGACATCATATCGCTCATCACATCAAGCCATGAGTCGTGCCAGACGACACGCCTGGGCGACGCGCAATCGTGTTGGGCAACATCAATAATTACCCTTGATTAGGCGGATGGGACTGCTCGTCTTGGGAATGGCTTGTCTCAACGGCCGACACGCATCTCGGATTTACCCATTTTACCCCTGATTGGGATTTCTATATATAGTACAGAGGTTTTACCGTGTCGGGCTATTGCATTTACTCTTCTAACTACATGTATCGTGCAGTAATTTCTCCCTTTGCTCGTGTGTCGTCCAGCTGACTTTTGATCTCGTGTCGCGCAAGATAGCTTCAGATAGCAAAGGTATAGCCCGAAAACCGTGTCGTCCTGCTTTCCAGACACGAACTTCATATCGCGCACAGTGTATCAGGCTGACGACTTTAGTTGATTTCCTTATATCGCACGATACATGTGTCGCGCGACACGTCTTTAACACACGCTTGCCTGATACCCCATATCGGGCGATAACCATGTTGCCCATCTTTGTGCCGCCTCGCTTGTTTTCATTGTCGGGCGACACATTTTTCTATTGGGCACTTTGTTTCACGCGATCGTATCGCCCGATGTGCACCTATGTCGGGCAAGGGTATGACGTGCAGCTTTTCTCTGTATCGTCTAGTTTTGTATCGCCTAGATGTTCTTTTGATGGACGACACCCGAACCTCGTATCGAACATGAGCCTACGGTGATATTTTCGAAAGCTTCATATCACCCGACACAATCGTATCGGGAAAACGTCAATCGCCAGTGTTGAAGCCTGATATGGTAGTGTCGGGTAGCTTTTGTATCGGGCTGATTCCTTCCCTATCGTGCAATCACTTTTGACACCGATATCGACTTTAAGATTGTACCTACTTAATATCGGAACATTTAAATGATCAATGAACTTGTTTAATGATAATATATATGGCTCGTACAAAGCAAACCGTCGTTCGAGTTGAAGAACATGGCAGGAGGATCGACACTGAGGCTGCAGCTGAAGCAACAATGATCGAGCAGAAACGCCTGAATCCCGAGGCAGCTGTGCCATCAATTGCTGAGAGGAGAGCAAGGACGGAAGAAGTAACGGCTCCATTTTTTTCTCAAAGGATGCAGTCGGAACAAGTGCAAAGCTCTCAAGAAGGAAATGCAAGGCTCGTGCAGATTATAACGATGATGACTGACCTTTGGTAGATAGAGAGCTCTTGAAAACACTTATGGATACTATATCCAAGGAAGATGCCCTCCATGAAGAAGGTGGCTTCATGACTGATGAACCCAAAATACCCACATTCAATCCAGAAGCCACTAGAGAAAGACTTCCACTGATTTTCTCTTTTGGAGATGGTCCTAAACCACCGCAGAAGACATACTATGATAAGGAAATGGATAAATTATGGGATGAATATAACTTATCCTTGTGGTCAATTGATATTTGTTCATACGATATTGAAAAGGATGAAGAAAAGCAATCTGAAAAAAATCATTCTATTCATTTTACTCAAGAGAAGCATTCATATATCCTTGATATTGAGTTCAGAATAGTATGTAAATTCTGCTCTGTTGCATTGCTGGAAATGAGGAATATACTGCCGACTTCTCTTGGCGACTACCAAATCAAGAAAAAGTATTGGAAGAGATAAGTGGACTTCTCTGACTAATCCAATAGATGATGAAAGTTTAAAGAAACTGAGATTGATGATCAATCCTTTTGTTCATGTTCACAATGGAAGTATCTTAAAAAGTTTACCTGGTTTAAGGGAATGCCTAATAGTTTAGGAACTTCTTCCTCGGCAAAAGTGCATGACTGATCTCATTGAATCTTGTAATTCTGAACCCATATTTGCCTTTTGGCACAAAATTTCTTTGGTAGCCATCCACCCAGCACTCTGTGCTGCTGGCAAACTGACTGCGACATCTTTTTGCTGGAATGGAAATTGAATAAAGAGACGCCTGACCAGCTCCACCACATCAATTACCACAGCAAACGAGGAGAATATGTGTGGGAGCTTCTATCTGGAAAAGGCACACTCACCAGTTAAAACCCTCACTCAGTTAACATTACCCTACCTTATCTACTTCACAACTCTGGGACAAAGTGTGGAGTAAGTTTGGGGGGGAAGTATGTATCAGTAAGGGAGGTACAAAAAAAAATTTCTTCAAACATCACCCTTTTTATTCTTCTTGTTCTTTTTCTTCAACATGTGTACATATACATATACATGCCTCATACAAAAATTTTAATAAAAATTTTGAATTTTTTTTTGCTTATTTTGTTTCCACATATATGTACAAAGACACTATATAGTAAAAACCTGATACGACTTCTTGCCAGTTTGTTTTTTGTGTTCCCAAGGAGATGCAGGTTTTGTCATGTCTTTCTAACAATGCATCCCCAAACAACAAAAGACTATGACTTTCCACGCCAAAATTTTCAAAAAATGATCTCGCAACAGCTAAGAGGCGTGTATACAGAAGGAAAAAGCTGCCCAAATAACAAAAAATTCCTCTTGTTTTACCTTACCTGACAAAATCCTAAAAAAGAGAGAATAGCCTTATGAGAGTGAATAAAGCATGAGAGTTGTGCCATATATATATATATATATATATATATATATATATATATATATATATATATATATATATATATATATATATATATATATATATATATATATATATACACTTGTTTTCCAAAAGTACCCATCTTTAGGCATGGTAGATCCGAGGTAGTGGTACGTAGGATGTGAAATCACTACTCCAAAGCCAACTGGCTTGGACTGCAGGGACCACTCATCTGCTAATGGACCCGTACCTGGATGGACTGATGGGAAACAAGAAAAACCCAAAAAAGCCTTAAGCCTACCCAAACACACAACTTGATGTCCCCCAAAAAGCTGTTTGGTGTGAAAGCTAACTTCAAAATTATGCACCCAAGTCTCACTGAAGATGTAGAGCAAAATTTTGCTTAATAAGGCAGGAAAGGAAAAGTTTGTTGTTCGTGGTCAGGCAGTATTCTCTTTAAAGACATCTCAATGCTCGCTCAAACCCTTTGTCTGAAAACCATACCGGTCAAGAAGAAGCATCACAAACAAAGTTTTAAAGATTGATTGAGGACAATCAAAATGCTATGTTTGGGGGAGTTGATAACACCAAATTTTGTGATGTTTTTGGCCCTTATTTCGTTATCAAATTTGTCCTTTTAAACTGTTTTCCTCTCCTTTTTGTCATGTTTTTGCATAAACAGGCCGCACTACACTTTTAACTCAATATTATCATTTTTTGCAGAGTTTTCCTCGATTTTCAACTCATTTATCAGCAAAAAGGCATGTCGCAGCCCACGAACGTGTTCCACCTGCATCGGCCTTCTTAACAACCAGCTGGCCGATACGCTCGCTATCTGACACAGGGCAGCACGATACACTACCGCGCGACATAGAGATGCCGCGCGAGAAGCAACAGATGAGCGATACGCCATTTACCCGACAGGGAGCCAGACTCGCCACGACTATTGAAGTGTGTCGCGCGATACAGGCCACCCACCGGTAGGTGCCACTCATCACAATGACTGACACATTTATAGACCGACATCCTTGTGTCAGGCGACACGTATATCGGGCATCCTGAATCCGCGATGGTGGAGCAACCACATTCCTATTCAACTAATCAAATTCTAAACTCCAAGGATCAAATCAGGACCTTGTGTTTACATGTCCTTACAGACAAACTCACAAGGGTCGGACTTCCCATGAACCCGTTGGTCCCGGCATTCACGGATCATTGCCCAACCGTCCAACATGCCATTATCCACGGTCATATCAAAAAGTATGTGAATTCAAACTGGCGTTAAAACCCAAAGCTCAGGTGGTCACATCACCAAGGATTATAACAAGAAAAAGATTAAATAGACAAAAAGATGATAATCGCAATTAAGAGACTATTGTTTCATTCTTACAGAGATCTACGGTCATATCACTCCATAAGAATATATATCATATCATCTAAATAACCACAAAGAACAGAGAGAAGACATTTGTTCGATGGAGGAATATGACTGATTATATTGAATAGAACCGCGCTAAGGGGTTACTCTCATTCCCTAGAGAAATTTACTCAGACATAACAAGACTAGAAGAAATGCAAACTAAAATGAGATCCAACATTATACAAGATGTCGTCTACAACTAAAAATTGGATGAAATGGAATGAAGAATGGAATGCTTTTACAAGTGAAGAGTCCCTACTTTTATAGGAGGTGGAGGGGGTAGGCTGACCTCAAAATAGGGGGAAAAAGAGAGGGAGACCGATTTTTGAATTTTCTGGAATTGGTCAAATTGAAAGTTGGTTGTCTTTAATTATCTTGACCATGTAACTCCCTTTAATACAGATTCTCACAGTAGCGATTTCAAACATATTTATCTCCCATGAAAAGAAAAAAAGTGGTCCAAATAATAGGATTTTATTTTAGGAAATTAAATTCTATTTCCAATGAATACTTGTTCACTCAATTTGGAGTTCGAATGCAAGAGTTATGTCACTTTTGGTGGAGGGTATATATGAATTTCAGGACTGCTGCAAATTGTGTAATTTTCCTACAAAACCCAAGAAAATAGAATTAAAACTCCAATTAAAGAGAAAAATCTAAAATAACACAATTAATTATGAAACTAACAGAATAAATAACAAAATAATCCTAAACAAATATAAAAAATATATAAATAAAAGGGATAAATATACATTTATCAAAATACCCTGGACTTGAATCTTTGTTTGTCCTAAAACAAATAAAATCACAAATTATTCCAATTTATACTAAAAACATGTCTATCCTCACCCTTGTAACATCACTTTATTCCTTACCTCCAAATTTGGCCAAGCAACCCAATCTCCTAAAACCACAAAACACAAAATTCTATATTCCCTATTAAAAACAAATATCATATCTTGGTTCTAAATCAAGATTTTGTAGAAAAACATACTTCATATTACTTTTGCTTTGACACTCTTATTTTTATTAATGTATTTTTTATGTGAGTTGTTGCACAAGAACAAGATGAAATTAAGGGGTGTGAAAACAATGAAGGAAGTGATGAATTTTTTTGATCCCTCCTCTATTCGACTTGGGATTTAGATTTGTGGAGTTGTGGCTACATTGGTCACAATTTTTTTCATGTGCACTTTTGGCATCTTTTGATGGTACGCCCCTTTGTGGGGTATGAAAATTTTTTTTATGGGAAGCATGCCACCCCAGACTTGATTTTTGTCTTGTGGTGATTCTTTGCTTCTCTTTTTTTAGAAAGAAAATAAGCGGGAAACAAAATGTGTCCTTGTGCTTATAACTTCACACATTTATTTTATCCTTTTTTAAAAGTGTCATTACATCAGAAAGAACATTCATGTCAATCACATTATGCAAGATTTATATCAAGTTAATCAACAATTTTAAAAATAGAGAAAATTTGTGTTTGGTTTTGATTGATTTCATATGGCTTGCCGACTTTTCCAAGGAGTGATGCTATTTTGGGATCCTAGGTGACATGGTGGTTTCAGACATGGCAATTTGTAACAATTTTTTCAAAATATTTACTAAATTCAAAGGGGTACAATGATAAACATATATTCATATTGGCCGACTAGTTAAAGGCCATTTTGCAACAAAAGAAATAAAAACATGGCCGACTAGATAATGGCCATGAACAAAGCAACTATATGCAAAAAAAGTAGAAATAATGCAAGAATAAAAAAGATAAGGGGGTGGAATAGAAACATACCACCCACCTCCACCCCAAACTTAGATTTTTGCTCGTCCCGAGAAAAATCAAAACCCGAGATGGAGGGAAGAGAAGAGAGAGGATTTCCAGGTGGCCCAGGTAGCTCAAAAAATGTCCAGCTGAAGGGGATGTGAATGAGGGTTGGGACCTTTATCTGTGAAGCTTCATGGTGTACTCAATGATAGTTCAGTCGTGGAAGATCAGTGGGGAGCTCATATTTTCTTTCACCTCACATTCCCTCTAATAAAATCCATATATCTTCCTTCGATATCAAGGGAAGTGTTGAAGACGGATGTGGATTGGGGGAGGTTGGCGGGTACTCGACCAGTAATGCCAGTCGAGCATGATGAACTGAGTCAGGTGGAGGATCTGGTTTAGGTTTTCCACCATCATGATGACATGCATATGGGATAACTAATGCTAATACAAAATATTTAAAATCATTTACAAAAGTGTTTTGTTTCTCCTTAAAATTAATGCCATCAACATTGGCTTTTGTAAGTTTCATTGCTGATATAACATATGTCTCTAATGATTTTGTATAAGGGTTCCCCAAGTATTTAGGAGGGATGATGATGTCTTCCTTACAAACAACAAAAGGGGGTGTGTGGTCTTCTTCCAACGGTGGTATCTCCCCTTCTAGATCAGCCATGTGTGGGATGGAAATTGACTGTGATGGCTTGGGAAGAATCATAAAGGGGATTAGATGCTCATTACCCAAAATAGACTTAAAACAAGGGTATTGGTCTATGGTATCATTCATATTTATGTTGAGGATGGGAGGAGTTGTTGGATCTTCAGAATGACTCTCCTACTTTGACATTTCATATTCAAGTAATAGAGTCTCTAAAGGAAAGATATGGATACCAACGTCCTCATCACACACAAAATATGGCTCCATGGTTTGTTCTATTTCTTCAAGATCCGACATATATGACACAAAATAAGGATCATCATCGTTGTCGTCAGGAAGAACCATCTTGGGTTGCTCAAGCTCTATAGGGGGAGTTTGTGATGGATCCTCTAGTAAGGTAGCTAACATGGCTTGACTGGATTCAAGTTTTGCTTGTCCTTATGCTACCATCTTTTCTAGGGCCTTAAGTCTCTCTTCTAGTTCAAGATTAATTTGCATTTCACCATAGGATTTATACACCCCAAAATTTTGGTCATCCTCGCCACACTCCCCATAGTGTCCTTGGCCATAGTACTCCTCAGATTGTTTTGGGTGGCATTGCTCCTCATAATAATCTCCAAAAGATGTAGGATTGTAATTTCCATTGCGTCCATCTTGGTAGGAAGATTCAATATTATAAGGTGTCACCAATTCATGAGGAAACATATTTGAACAATCTATATTTTGGGTTTGGGCTTCTAGCAGGGTGGTTAATAAGGCTTGGCTAGTTATGAGTTTTGCGGCCATCTTCTCTAGGGATTTAAGTTTCTCTTCTTGTTGAGGATTATATTGGGTATTATATATAGGTCCATTTCCCCCAAAGTATTGTTGGTCATACCCTCTCTCAGAATATGGAAAGCAAGGTTCCCCATATTGGTTATCAGAAAAATAAGGATTTACATTGTACCCACTAGGATGAAAGGACTCATAGAGAGGGGTGCTATGGGATAAAGTTGGACAGGTAAGAGATGCATGGTGGCAATGACCATAATAATAACATTGTGGGGGATATTGTAATGCCCACTCCATTTGAAAAGATTTTTTTACAATTCAAAAAAGAACTAAAGATTTGTATAAGACTATAAATTAAAAGTAAAATCTAAGGGATTATGACACAAGGTTTAAAATTACAAAACTAATAATTTTTTTACAAACTTGTGTATTTGTAGAAAAAACAGACTGTCGGAATGGAAACTCGACAGAAGGAGGAGTAGCACTTTCGGAATGTTACTCAGAAGGCATAAAAAAGGGAAAAAAAGTTTTTCAAAAATTTTTGGGGTTCGAAGAAACAAATCCGTTGTCCCCGGCAACAGCGCCAAATTGATGTGCATCGTTGTACACACAACAATCACTAGGAAAAGTCCTAGAGTTTAACCTTCTAACCTGGTTGTGAACTTGTTGCAAACAACAAGTCAACTTAGTGTAGATAGGTATCGATCCAAGGGACGGCGGAAAAGAAAAGTAAAAATCTTAATCCGATTGTAAGTACAAGAATTAAATCCCGATTGAGAGAGTTGTTAATACTAAGAACAAAAATAAAAGTGCTGAAATAAAGTTAAACTAATCAAGAAATAAAGATGTGGGGTCCACAAGATCACCACTAAAACCACTGTGACAAAGTGAGTTTTTACAAATATATTATTTAGTTCCTCTCTGTTACAATTTTAATTATTCCAATTATGCCCTCAGTCATCTCTCTCACTAAATTGATTAAATGGATTATCAATTTCACTTAAGATCATCCATAATAATACATAAAGTCAATAATACATATGACATTTAGTCAATTGACATAGTCAATAATCAAAATTTGACTCCAATCTTGCACCATAGCTACATCATAGCATTATAAAGCTATGCCTAAAATCTCATTAAAATTGGACGTACCAATCATGAGTTATTCACAATTGAATTGTATGTCTTTTAAGTCATCTATTAATACCTATGACCTAAGTTTCCTTTTCTATTTGTTTTTAATGTGTCACGCAGCCTTGTTGTTGGCTTGGGTGCGGTTCATTTAAAAAGGAGGGGTAATCCCCACCATCAGATCGGTCGATCACAGAACGCACGAGATCCGACGACTGCCAAGTCGTCTCCAACCTCCGAAAGACTCGGTCCCTGTCGGTAGCTGAACCTGCGACTCCTCCAATGGCCCTCGCACCCAGCCCTCATCTCTTCACCTCGAGATTTTTGGAGGAAAGTTCTCTCTCACCCGGACGAGCCCAACGATCCTTACCACGTCACCCATCTCCCCCGGATCAGGGAGAACAACCTCCCGAGTCCTCGCACCTCTCAGTGGCGGCGGCAGCCAAATTTAGGGCTTCCTTTTCTAGCACCCCCCACACATATTTAAGGAGCCCAGTAGCTCCGCCACCTCCCTTTTACTCACACGAACCTCTCAATTGCAACAGAGATCGCCTCTACCTCCCTGACCTCAAGCACATCCATCTCGCTTGACTCTGACTTCTCCCTCCCTCCAATGGTTCTCTCCACTCAATTGAATGCAACCGCACCATCTAGGGATCTCGGCGAGACGACTGACACCTTCGGTTGGAGCCGCGAAGCTCCAGCAGCCTGGGTCGACTAGCCGCCACAGTTGAGCTCCAAAAGCTCCACTGTCGGTGAGGTTGGAGCCATATCAAAGCCGCGGGAAGATCACAACAGCTTCGGTAGACCTCCGCAAAGCTATTGAATCCCTCAATCCAACCTGAGGGCAGGTAAACATCAACTTCGCTCCTTGGCATGTTCTCAGTCTATTTTGAACAAAAAATGAGCCCCATCCACCATTGCTGGTGAGTTTGACCTCTTCGTCACCGTCGTTAGCCCGCAAACTCGACCCCAATCGCCAGCATAACTTGTCTCATCTTAAGAACCACCTCTGATCGATCTATCTCTCCCTGACCCCTCACTATAGCCATGGCACGAGTAGGGACATTCGGATGAGTGTTATCCCTTTCTCACCCTCACCCAGACACGAGCTCAATAGGAGAAAGAGAGGGGCATTCCTGACATTCGCAGTGAGCTTGACCCCCTTTGGGCGAGCGCTTGCTCGCGGGTCAGAGAGAGGGTCTAGTTGGTCGAATCCCTCGCATGATCCGCGAGCCAGAGCTCGCAAATGTTTTTTTTTATTTTGTTTAATTTCTTTAAAATTTCCTGATTGGTCAAAGCTTATGAAAACCCTAGAAAATGGTAGGATTATTAGAAAATATCGAATAAATATACCATTTTCATCAGAAAAATATAATCTTTTTAAATAAAATGATTCTAGGACCTAGATCCAATTCCTTCTCTAAAAATATGACCTACATACCTAATGACCCCTTTATATTTATATATTATGTAATAATGGTCATTACTGATTTCCAATCTTCTTTGAGAACAGTTTAAACCCTAATTATGATCTTGGTCATCATGTTACTCGAAAAGGGAAGATAGGTGATTCGATAATTGAGAAGAACCCTAATTTCTAGTTTTTCTCACCTTATCATGAATACTGTGAACAATTTATGAAAAACCCTAATAACTAAAATGTCCTTGAATAACCTAGACGACCCTAATCTCATACCCCAACTCTGAATCCTATGTATCCTAAAGTGACATCCCAAATAACCTAAACCCTAATTATAATAGTAATTAATGTTGATTGATGAGAAACCATGGTGACTTTAGGGTTTTACTATATTTCAGGGTGATCTTCTATAATTCTCAAAACCTAGGACTTGTGCAATTTAGATCTGAGAATTAAAGGTACATGGATATAATTATATGATTAGATTTTGCTGGATGCTAAATATATATGATTGTTTGCATGAAATTGACATACATTGATGGATGTGTATATTTATGAATAATTGATGATTTACCGCCTTGAACATAAAAGAACATAATTGAATATAAGTGAAATGTAGTTACTTGTGGTGCTCATTAAACTCCCTATCAGAGAGGGAAAGCTTTAATATTGACTAGCACCTCCCTAGAGTACATGGTATACAGGGAGATCCCTAGAGTACAAGGTACATGGGAAAGGGCCCACTATTTATGTGATTATGTGCTAAGTCCACCATAGTAATGCATGTTCATTCTAAATGAGGATAATAACTTGGGATTACCTGATTTTCCACCTTTAAATGATGTTTTCTTCTCTCTCTCCAATTTTGAGTATTTTATATACCAACATAGTATAGCTTTTAGTTCCACGTACCAACTTTGTTGATGTTTTTGTTTCTCGTATTTTCTAGGTACAGGGAACAATTGATAATAGATGAAGCACTCTAAAGTACCTGAAACCACTAAATAAAGATCATGGAGGATATGAGATAGATTTCCACTTCTTATCATATTCATTTCAGTTAGATAGTTTTTATTCTTCTAGATGATGTAATAGGATGTTATAGATCTTGTGTAATAAACGTATTTTCTTTCCATAGACTTAACCTTCTTCCTTTTTCACTTATTAAAATGTATGACTTTATCTTTGATCAATGAATGAAGTGTTGTGTGGCCATCATTTGATGATGTGAATATGTTCTTGGCTTATCTCTGATTTTAGTTGACTATCTTGATTTCTTATATTTTCCCTTTTGACATTCATAGATATGAGTGCACACATATCTGTGCATGTCACTAAGGAACGTATATGGAAATTGGGGTCGTCACAGTTGGTATCAGATCCATTGTTCACACATCATAGTCACATGACTCTCATTCACCCTATTATGAGTCTAGGGTAGTCCTTGAGTTAGGGATGTGAAGGGTTGAGGTGACTAGGATAGCATCTACCTAAGGTCTGGCTAAAGTCTCTGAGCCACTTTGCTTGGCAATCACAAGGCTACCTATAAGGCAGTGTGAGTCTACCTGGATGATATCCTAAATGTCCCTTACTTCTTGGGCATACCTTAAATTAGGATCCTTCTCATCTATAGAAATTCCCTCACATCTTTTCTATACGAATATTTTTTTTCCTCTTATCTCAAAATTTTTGAAAATTATTCTTCCCTTCATCTTTATGATATAAGATTAGGAAAGAGTCTCTCTATTTAGAAAGTCTTAAGGACTGAATAATAAGGACTTTTAAGGTATCCTCCGTAAATTGTAACATCAAGAACATTAATAAATGATATAAGAGAATAATGAAATGACATAATGATAATGACAAATATAATTGTTGAGTAATAAATCTAATAGATCCCAACTAATTTCAGGATGCCTCCTAAGACTCGCAACTCAAAGGCCTCAGAGGAATCGTCCTCTAAGAAAAGAAAAGAGCTTGAAACCTCTGAAGTACCTGATCCCGATGTTGCGGCCAAGGAAAGGTGGGAGGAATAGAAGAAAATCCTTCTAGATTTTATGGAAACCCTCACCACAAAAGGAACCCCTGAACCTAACTCATCTAGGAAGAATGAAGAGATAGTGATAGATTTTACTAAACTAAACCTTGACTCCTTTTGCGGGGAAGATTAGCTGGAGGTCATGGACAAGGCTGAAGCCTGGATTTTATCCATAGAGAATAGTTTTCATACCCTAGAAGTACCCAATGAGAAGAAGGTCAAGTTTGCCACCCATATGCTTAAGGGAGGGGCAAAAACCTAGTGAGAGAACTATGGCGGGAATAGGGGTGAGGAAATAGACAACATGGAGTGGGAAGCCTTCAAAAACCTCTTCAAGGATCGTTTTATTCCCATAGCCGAGAGGAAGAGGAAGGAGAAGATGTACATGGAGTTAAGGCAGGGTAGTCTTTCAGTAGCTGATTACACTCGGAAGTTTAGGCTTGTGGAGCATTATGCACCCATCAGGACTGGAGACTGTCTTACTGAACACTATGTTGACTGCCTTTCCGCCCACCTAAAAACCCTAGTCATAGCCTCTCATCCCAGGAGCATAGATGAAGCCCTAGATATGGCCCTCAAGTAGGAGAGAGAGCAGGGCATGCAAAAACCTTCTAGCATGGGATACTTAGGGTTAACCACTATTGAAGAAGATAAGTTTAGGAAGTTTAACCCAGGCCATAACAACAAGGGATCAGGGAAAGGAGGAGGTTCAGGAAAAGGAGGACAGAAGCACAATCAAAATCAACAGAAGATTGTCCACCCGAAGTGTAAGACTTGCGGACGACACCATGGTGGAGTATGCCGCCACACCAAGCCAGACTGCTATAACATCAAACAGGAGGGTCATTTCGTCGCCAAGTGCCCCACGCCCTCCATCTTTGGCAATCCTGGGGGTGGTTCTCTGCAGCCTTAGGGACACCGCAATGGTAGGGTATTTGCAGTAAATGCAGAAGAGGCCAAGGCAAATCCAAACCAGCTCTGTGAAGGTAACCTAATTTCTTTATAATTCAATATCTTATTCAAGCCTGTAATTATTCATAATTTGATTACCTTATGTAGGCACTGTATTATTAAATGGTCATCCTATTAAGGCTTTATTTGACTCTAGCTCTACGAATACATTTATTTGTCGAACTCTGGCATCCATATTAAATCTTCACATAAGGGATTTGGGATATATTCTGGACATGTCTACTCCGAGTGGCAAAATACTCATAACACTGCAGAAAACCAATGAACTTTCTCTTAAATATGAAAATCATGATATGCCCTTCGAATTCATTCTCTAAACTATGGAAGACTTTGATGTCATACTTAGTATGGACTGGCTTTACACATACCATGCTCACATTGATTGTAGAAATAAGATGGTGGTCCTCTCTCAACCTCATTCTTATCCTGTGAAAATCCCTAGGGGAAGCAGATTCTGTAATAATATTATAATCTCCTCTCTTAAAGCTAAAAAGCTCATTTCTAAAGGATTTAAAGTCTTCCTCGCATTAGTCTCAGAGACCAGTCCTAGTAGCGGGCATGTAGAAAGTCTGGAGGTGGTACGTGACTTCCCTGACATTTTTCCGGAGGAGCTTCCTGGGTTGCCTCCAAATAGAGACATTGAGTTCTCCATAGATCTTCTTCCTGGAACCACTCCGATTTCTAGGGCATCGTATAGGATGGCTCCTGCTGAGCTTATGGAGTTGAAGAAACAGTTGCAAGAACTTCTCGATAAAGGTTTCATTCATCCTAGTGTTTCCCCCTAGGGAGCTCCTGTTCTCTTTGTTAAAAAGAAAGATGGTTCTTTGTGTATGTGTATTGACTACTGCATGTTGAACCAAGCCACTATTAAAAACAAGTATCCTCTTCCTCGTATTGATCACCTCTTTGATCAGCTTCGTACTGCTAAAGTTTTCTCAAAGATTGATCTCCGTTCTGGATACCATCAACTTAAAATCAAGGATTCTGATATTTCTAAAACTACTTTTCGAACTCGTTATGGGCGTTAAGAATTTCTGGTGATGCCATTCGGGTTGACCAACGCACCAGGTGTATTTATGAATCTGATGAACAAAGTCTTCCAACCTTATCTTGATGAGTTCATGGTCGTCTTCATTGATGATATCTTGATCTATTCTGATTCTATGAAAAAACACCGGGAACACTTGCGAGCAGTCCTTGACATTCTTCGAACCCAGAAGTTTTATGGCAAACTTTCAAAATGTGAATTCTGGATTGATAAGGTCATGTTTCTTGGACATGTCATTTCTGGAGGTAGTATATATGTTGATCCCGCCAAAGTCTCTACTGTACTTGATTGGCAACCTCCTCGTAATCCTTCTGAAATTCGGAGTTTCCTGGGTCTGGCCAGATACTATCATCATTTTATTCCAAATTTCTCCAAAGTTTCACTTCCTCTAACCAAGCTTACTCGAAAGTACGACCACTTCATCTGGTCAGCCACTTGTGAGTCAAGTTTCTAGCAGTTAAAGCAGAAGTTGACCTCGGCTCCTATTCTTGTTCTACCCTCTGGTAATGAAGGGTTTGTGATATTCACTGATGCTTTGAGGAATGGATTAGGGTGTGTTCTGCAATAGAATGGTAAGGTAGTGGCCTTTGCGTCTAGACAGCTAAAACCCAATGAACTTAATTATCCCACCCATGATTTGGAATTAGCTGCAATCATTCATGCCCTTAAAATATGGAGGCACTACCTGTGCGGGGCAACATTCGACATCTTCACCGATCACAAAAGACTAAAGTACATCCTGGCTCAAAAGGACTTGAATCTGCGTAAACGCTGATGGATTGAATACCTAAAGGACTACGATTTCACTATTGCCTATCATCCAGGTAAGGCAAATGTAGTCGTTGATGCCCTTAGCAGGAAAAGGGCAGTGTGTGCATCTCTTTCTATCCCTGAATGGAGGAACATGGAGGATATGAGATAGATTTCCACTTCTTATCATATTCATTTCAGTTAGATAGTTTTTATTCTTCTAGATGATGTAATAGGATGTTATAGATCCTGTGTAATAAACATATTTTCTTTCCGTAGACTTAACCTTCTTCCTTTTTCACTTATTAGAATGTATGACTTTATCTTTGATCAATGAATGAAGTGTTGTGTGGCCATCATTTGATGATGTGAATATGATCTTGGCTTATCTCTGATTTTAGTTGACTATCTTGATTTCTTATATTTTCCCTTTTGACATTCATAGATATGAGTGCACACATATTTGTGCATGTCACTAAGGAACGTATATGGAAATTGGGGTCGTCACAACCACGTTCTTATTCAACTAATCAAATTCTAAACACCAAGGATCGAATCAGGACATTGTGTTTACATGTCCTTACAGACAAACTCACTAGGGTTGGACTTCCCGTGAACCCGTTGGTCCCGGCATTCACGGATCATTGCCCAACCGTCCAACATGCCATTATCCACGGTCATATCAAAAAGCATGTGAATTCAAATTGGCATTGAAACCCAAGGCTGAGGTGGTCACATCACCAAGAATTATAAAAAGAAAAATATTACATAGACAAAAAGATGGTAATCAAAATTAAGGGACTATTGTTTCATTCTTATAGAGATCCACGGTCATATCACTCCATAAGAATATATCACATCATCCAAATAACCACAAAGAATAGAGAGAAGACATTTGTTCGATGGAGGAATATGACTGATTATATTGAATCGAATCGGGATAAGGGGATACTATCATGCCCCACAGAACTTTACTCAGACATAACAAGACTAAAAGAAACACAAACTAAAATGAGATCCAACATTATACAAGATGTGGTCTACAACTAAAAATTGGATGAAATGGAATGAAGAATGGAATGCTTTTACAAGTGAAGAGTCCCTCCTTTTATAGGAGGGAAAGGGGGTAGGCTGCCCTCAAAAGAGGGGGAAAAAAGAGAGGGAGACCAATTTTTTAATTTTCTGGATCTGGTCAAATCGAAAGTTGGTTGTCTTTAATTATCTTAATCATGTAACTCTCTTTAATATAGATTCTCACAACAGATATTTCGAACATATTTCTCTCCCGTGAAAAGAACAAAAGTGGTCCAAATAATAGGATTTTGTTTTAAAAAATTAAATTCCCTTTCCAATTAATACTTGTACACTCAATTTGGAGTTCGAATGCAAGAGTTATGTCACTTTTGGTGGAGGGTATATATGAATTTCAGGACTGCTGCAAATTGTGTAATTTTCCTACAAAACCCAAGAAAATAGAATTAAAACTCCAATTAAAGAGACAAATCTAAAATAATACAATTAATTATGAAACTAAGAGAATAAATAACAAAATAATCCTAAAACAATATAAAAAATATATAAATAAAAGGGATAAATATACATTTATCAAGGAGTTGTACTAGTGGTCAAGTATGAAGAAGGATGTAGTTGAGTATGTGGCTAGGTGTAGTGTGTGCCAACAGGTTAAGGCTAAGCATCAGAAACCTACAAGTACCTTGCAATCTCTTCCTATACCAAAGTGGAAGTGGGAACATATCACAATGGATTTTGTGGTAGGGTTGCCCAGGACATCTAGAGGTTGTGACTCGATATGGGTGATTGTGGATAGACTAACTAAGTCTGCTCACTTTCTTCCTGATAAGTCAACCTTTGATTTCTCAAAGTTGGCTAAGATATACGTGGATGAGATAGTCAGGTTGCATGGTATCCCCATTTCAATAATATCAGATACAGATCCTAAGTTTGCATCCATGTTTTGGAATCAGTTGCATCATGCTTTAGGCACAAAGTTGAGATTTAGTACAACTTTTCACCTGTAGATGGATGGTCAGTCGGAGAGGACCATTTGGACTCTTGAGGACATGTTGAGAGCATGTGTCCTACATTTTAGAGGAAATTGGGAAGAACACTTGAGCTTTATCGAGTTTGCATACAACAATAGTCACCATTCTAGTCTTGGTATGGCTCCGTATGAAGCTCTGTATGGCAAGAAGTGTAGATCACCCGTATGTTGGTACAAGGTGGGTGAAAAAGAGATTCCTGGACCAGAGATTGTGGATTTGACTACAGAAAAGATAACAGTGATCAGAGAATAGTTGAAAGCTACATAGGACAGGCAGAAGAGTTATGCTGAGAAGAGGCGTAGACCTCTTGAGTTTGAGGTTTGTGATGAAGTGTATCTGAAGTTTCACCATGGAAAGGAGTGTTGAGGTTTGGTAAGAGAGGCAAACTAACTCCTAGGTTTATGAGCCCATATCCTATCATTGAGAGGATTGGACTTGTAGCCTACAGGTTGGATTTTCCATCCGAGTTAGCTAATTTAAATGGTGTGTTCCATGTATCGATGTTGAAGAAGTGTTACCCTGGTACAGAGAAGATAGTGAACTTAGAACCTACACAACTCAGAAAAGATGTGTCCTATGTTGAAGGACTAGTACTAATAGTTGATCGGAGGATTAATAAGCTCAAGAATAGAGAGATACCGTTAGTGAAAGTTTTGTAGAGGAACCATAACCTAGAGGAAGCCACGTGGGAGCTTGAGTCTGAGATGCGTAATAAGTTTCCTTTTCTCTTTTAGGAATTTCAGGACGAAATTCTTTTAAGGGAGGGAGATTGTTACAACCCACATTGAGGTTGTCAATAAGTACCTCGATTAGCGTGAAGTACCTTGATTAGTGCTAAGTACCATGTTAAACATCATGGTTAATCAAGATAAGCTAAGATGTGAATCATTAGTCGAGATTGATTCATCTAATGTAATTAATGTTAACTATAGTGGTAATCGTCAAGTTAATTACCTAAGATAATTAACCTAGATACTATGGTTTAGTTATGTTTTTATGCCTTGAGAAGGTAGAGAATCTTTTGCTTAAAAGAATGAAAGAAAAATCACATAATTCAGACTTACAGAGAGAAAGTTATGAAAGTTTCAAGTTTTTGGGTTTAAACTGCAATTTACCCATTTATTTGGTTAATAACCCCTTTTATCCCTTATCCCCTACCCCTGATCGGTGCAAGGCACTGCTTGAGTAGTGCCTTCCCAACCAGCAGAGGGAGAGGAGCGGGGGCCGATCATAGCTCCTTGAGCTGACCTACCTTGGCGCCATCCTCCTTTCTTCTCCTTCCTTCCTCCTCATCCTCACCCAAATGTGGCACCCCGACCAACAGCAGGTGTGGTGCTGCCTCCAGCATGGCCATGGGCCCTTCAAGCATGAGCAGCACCCCGAATCGCTACCCTCGATTCTAGCCTTCAGGCCTAGACTCGATTCCGTAGCTCCTAGCCATGACTAGTGATGCGATGATTTTGAGTCGCATTTATAGACTTGTTTTACTCGCGTTTTATGCGTTTATTGGTCATTTTGGTGATTAATATTGCATAATTCACTTACTTTAGTATATGATCTTTCTCAGTGTCAAATATCTCTTATTTTATTGTTTTGAGCATAAATGATTACAATAATATGTTTTATTTCGGCTTATTTGGTTTTGTTTTGCCATTTTAGGAAAAACACATATCTGCAGTTGTCGATACCATCGACACAACCACAGGTTTCCAGCCGCAAGGAGCAGCACAGAGTTGATACCATCGACAGGGAAGTCGATGGTAGAGACACTCCATCAGGTTGCTAGCGAGTAGATAGTCGATACTATCCACCCCAAAGTCGATATTATCGACATGTGGAGTTTCAGTGACGGAAAAGGGATAAATTCGACGCCTAAGGGTGTTGATACCATCAACCTACGTCGATGGTATCGAGTCAGCATCAGGCACAACGAAGAAAAGAAAACAAAGCTTGCCGATATCACGAGGAGTTGATGCCATCGACTCACGTCGACGGTATCGACGCCGTCAGATCAAAGTTAGTTTCAGATTGACCCAAATCTGATGGCTGTGATATTTTTGCAACCTAACTCAGTGATTATACCTAATGACGGCGGCAAGAGGAAGGCATCATGTCATTAGCCACTTCACACGTCCCAAGAAGGTGTGGAGAGAAGAACGGAGCCCAGAAGCACGCTCTAGCCGTTCCGGAAGCCGAAGAAGACGTTTTCCACCCCCGAAAGGCTGTAGATCGTGTATTTTATGCCAAGGAAATATTGGATCTTCTTCGTTCAGGGGTTTCATTACTTATTCACATTTTCCCCCATGTTTCCCCTTTTCTCAAACATGTTTTGCTCTGAGATGAACATGCGGGGCTAATCCTATTTATCTTTAGGACCGGGAGTAGCCCGGGGAAGCATTGTATGACATTTTTATCATAGTAATTCATAAGTTATCTCTTAAATCTGTGGTATGACTTCGTTTTCTCAATTATATTGTTATGCTTGATCACCATAATGATAATCTAATGCCTTTAATTACTTTGAAAGAAGAATTAACGGTTGAAAAGAGATGAAATTCACATTTATTGACAAATCCCTTGAACAAGGTGATGTAAGGTTAATGGTGGAAACCCAGAGGTCAATTCTAATGCACCTAGTTTAGGGTATAGGTTACTATGACGGTGGAACCGACCTAGACATAGGTAGTGAATTGTACCACAATAGTAGACAATTCTAACTACATGCCACTATCCAGATTGAGAGATGAACCTGAGTAACTACATGGAAATTCATACAATGAAAACCCGCGGTGAAACCGCAATCCTAAAGATCTCCATTTGAATTGATTAAACTAAACATTTAATCAATTGCTTTGTTTTATTTTATTTTCTTTTATTTTTAAAACAACTCTCAGAACCTTTTAATTGGTCTAGCTGATTGTGAGTAGTTAGTAGTAGTCTACCGATAATTCAGTGTCCTTGAGTTCGACTCGGGCCTCACAAGGTCCTATACTACATTGACGTGTGCACTTGCGTTATATGCACGGTAAAATCATGTCAAGTTTTTGGCGTCATTGTCGGGGACACGGCAATTGTCGGCACTACGATCGCTGCAAGTGTCCATTCTAGGCCACAATTTTATTTTATTATTCTGTTATCATTTTAGAAATTTATAGTTTTATCTTTCATATTATTGTAATCGTCTAGCACAGTACTTAACTAAAACTATCATCTTGCAGGTACTGGTGCATGGTGAAGACGCGTAGCACCGACTACACGCAACAAACACCAGAGGTTCCACTGTCGGGACCAGACGACGAGGAGAAATATATTCAAGGCCAACTAGATAAAATCGATTCGGATTCTGAACCAGAAACCATGGCAGAAGAGCAGACGATATGGGAGAAGATAAAAGCTTTTTCCTCATCCGCTTCAAAGGGGCCAATAAAGAAGCAGGCAATCAATATTCCAACTTATAAAATTGATCCTTCATTAATAAATTTGGTCAAATCAAATGCATTTCACGGGCTTAAAAACAAAGATTCGGTGACTCATATTATCCAGTTCGTGGAGAACTGCGACATGATCAAGATAGACAGGTTTCCACAGGAGACATTGTACTTGAAGATATTCCCCAGCTCTCTGGTGGGAAATGCATAAGAATGGCTACATAATCTTGATGATGAGTATGTGGAATCATGGAACCACATGGTGGAAGTGTTCTTTGTAAGATTCTTTCCGCCTGAGAAGACAAATGATATGATCAGAAAAATTCATAACTTTAGTCAGAAAGCATGAGAGACTTACTCCGAACCTGGGAACGGTTTCAGATCATGCTAAGGAGGTGCCTGCATCATGGGCTGGACAAGGAGAAGCAGGTTAAAATCTTCAATTTTTCTCTCTCCTAGCATGATAGAAGTAACTTAGACTCCGCAGGTTCAGGTTTCTTCTTAAACAACACAGGCACGAGGTGTTGGGAAATTTTAAAGAACACGGTAAAGAAGCAATCTTGGGGCGACAAAGACGCCGTAGAGCATGTTAGGGCTGCAGGGGAGTCAAAGGCCATCAAAGAGCTAAATGAGAAGATGGACCTTTTAGCAAAGAAACTTCTTGCAAAAGAAGAATCAGAATCAGATGATGAGGCTCAAGTAAAATTCATGCGCCAGTAGTAGAGGTACAGAAACAACGATTATTCATGGAGGAAGGACAAGAAATTTTCCTGGAAAGACCCAAATAATTTCTTGCAGGACCCCGATGCAAAACCCCAATTATCACCAGAGGATAAGAGCAATGAGTTGCTCAATCAAGTAATAAAGCAGAATCAAGAACTAATGAACACTTTTGGCCAGCAGATCAAGAAACAAGGTGAATTCATGAATCAGTTTGGGCAGACCTTACAGAGTCATGGGGCTCAGATGAGGATGATAGAGACATCTTTGGCTCAGATGGTAGCTAAAATAGCAAATTTGAAGAAGCCAGTGCAACAAGGCTTTCTCGGAAATACAAACATTCCAGGAAGAAACCAACAGGCAAAGGCAATCTTGCTACATAGTGGTAAGTGAATTTTAAACCCCAGGGCCGATGAACCAAGTACACCCCAGCTAGAAACCACAGGTGAGGCCACTGAGGAGGTTCCTATTCCAATCACCGAGCCAGTAGAGGATGTGGTGGAGAATGTCACATTAGAACCAGTTGTTGAGGAGAAGATAGAGAAGAGGATGCCATATGTGCCACCACATCAAAGGGCACAGACAGTCCCGGTCCCATATCCCAATAGTGTGAAGGCCAAGAAAGTGGACGCCCAGTTCAAGAAGTTTCTAGATAGTTTTAGGAAGCTTTCTGTTAATATTCCACTCCTAGAAGCAATCGAGCAGATACCATCCTACGGGAAGTTTTTGAAAGACATCATCACAAAGAAAAGGAAAATCCTTGATAATAAGGTTGTGGTTCTCAAGGAGCAAGTGAGTGCCTTCATCATGGGTACATTACCACCTAAAAGGCAGGATCTGGGCTGCTTTAATATTTCATGCTACATTGGTAAGGTGAAATTCGGCGACGCACTGTGTGATTCTTGGGCAAGCATAAATCTGATGCCTCTCTCTACGTTCAAGAAATTGGGACTGATAGAATCAAGGTCAAGCAATATGACAATAAAGTTGGCAGATAATTTAGTGGTGAAATCGTATGGTATTTGTGAAGATGTGTTGGTGAAAGTCGATCGGTTTGTGTTTCCAGCTGACTTTGTAGTAATGGAAATGCAAGATGAACAGGGTAATGAGTTACTCCTTGGACGACCCTTCCAAGCCACTGCTGACATGATACTTGAGATGGGGAGAGGTCGTTTGACCTTGGGCATCGCTGATGATCAGTTTGCGATGGCCATGCCCTCCAACACAACGCAGCCAAAAGCTAAGGAGCAATGCCGCATGATGAAGCACTTTGATCAGAATATTTCTATCTGTCTAGGGAAGCCGTTTTTAGATATGGCTCATGTAATGAATAAGGTGGAGAAAGGGACACTGGCTATAGACATCATGGAGCAGACCAAGGTTGTGTCTCTTAGCAAGGCGTTGGGTTTTCACAATGATGAAGAGGAGGACATTCCGCCTTCTGCTGAAGATGATGCTATAGCAAGTTCAATTTTCAATGCAAAACCAGAATTGCCTCTTGAAGCCTGCCTGGTTAATATAACAGATGATTGGCTGAGAAGAAAGTCACTACAAGAATGCGCCAAGATGCTTCAGGTGCTGCCGTGTTTCTACGCTAGGTACTATGAAGACCTTGGAGAACTCCCACCACCGCTTCAGTCATCCTTAATCATCCCACCATATTTGGAATTGAAGCCACTGCCACCTCATTTGAAATATGCATTTCTAGCTGAGGGTGAGAAGCTTCCAGTGATCATTTCGGCATATCTGAGTGTCGAGGAGGAGGATCAACTACTGATCGTGCTGAAGAACCACCGAGGTGCATTTGGGTGGTCATTCGCGGATATCAAGGGGATCTCCCCTACATTGTGCCAACACAAGATCTGGCTCGACGAGGGAGCCCAACCTGTAATTCAGCCACATCGCAGATTAAATCCTAGCATGATTGAGGTCGTAAAAAAGGAGGTGATCAAGCTCCTTTCTGTAGGTATCATCTATGCTATATCTGACTCGACGTGGGTGAGTCCTACACAGGTAGTCCCTAAAAAGGGGGGAATTACATTTACACATAATTTGCTAAATGAGCCAGTCATGACCCGTCTGGTAACCGGGTGGTGTGTATGTATAGATTACTATAGATTGAATACTTCTATGCTTAAGGATCATTTTCCTCTTCCATTCATTGATCAAATTTTAGAGCGATTGACAGGTCGATCTCATTTTTGTTTTCTCGATGGTTATTTGGCCTACAATCAGATTTCAATTGATCCTAAGGACCAAGAGAAGTCCACCTTCACTTGTCCTTACAAAACATTTGCATACCGTCATATGCCCTTTGGATTGTATAACGCACTAACAACCTTTCAACGTTGCATGCTAGACATTTTTTTTGATATGGTTGAACGCTGTTTGGAGGTCTTTATGGACGATTTCTCCGTCTATTGTGCGTCTTTTGATGAATGCTTATACAATTTAGATATGGTTTTGCAATGATGTGAGGACACCCATTTGGTTCTCAATTGGGAGAAATGTCATATGATGCTTAGCGAAGGGATCGTGCTTGGACATAAAGTGTCTAGCAAGGGGTTGGAGGTAGATCCGGTGAAGATTGAAGTTATTTCCAAATTGCCCCCACCAAACTCGGTTAAAGGGGTACAGAGTTTTCTAGGTCACGTCGGGTTTTATCGCCGCTTTATAAAAGATTTCTCAAAAATTGCCAAACTATTGTATGAGTTGCTGGAGAAGGATGTTGTGTTTGATTTTGACGACAAGTGTTTACATGCTTTTAATGTGCTTAAATAAAAATTGATTTCTGCTCCGGTTGTGCAAACATCGGACTGGACGAAACCTTTTGAATTGATGTGTGATGCATCAGATTTCACAGTGGGGGCAGTTTTGGGACAACGTGTGGACAATAAACCCGCTGCGATTTTCTATGCATCCAAAACCTTAAATGAAGCACAACTGAATTACACGATAATCGAAAAAGAGCTACTCGTCGTTGTTTTTGCTTTTGAAAAATTCTGACAATATCTTGTAGGATCTAAAGTCATGGTATGGACAGACCACGCCGCCATTAAGTACTTGATGGAGAAAAAGGATGCCAAACCTAGACTGATCAGGTGGATCCTACTGTTACAGGAATTTGACATTGAAATCAAAGATAAGGCAGGAATAGAAAATGTGGTTGCGGACCACTTGTCTAGGTTGGAAAGGGTAGACGAGAAGGACGTGCATATACCCATTACCGAGACGTTTGCTGATGAACAACTTCTATCTGTGAAATCTAAAGATCCTTGGTTTTCTTATATTGTTAATTATCTTGCCTGCAAAATTATCCCAGATGATTGGACATACCAAGAGAAAAAGAAATTCTTCCATTCTTTGCGATATTATTTCTGGGATGACCCCATTCTGTTGAAGCAATGCAGGGATAGTGTGTTGCGTAGGTGTATACCGGAGGTGGAATATGAAAGTGTCCTTCATCATTGCCATACTCTACCGACTGGCAGTCACCATGCTAGTTCCAGAATCGCAGCTAAGATACTTGAGAGCGGCCTTTACTGGCCTACTTTGTTTCGGGATGCATATGACTATGTGCGGAAATGTGATTCCTATCAATGGGTAGGAAACATTTCAAAGCGACATGAGATGCCCCTCAATGTATTTCAAGAGGTCGAGGTGTTCGATCTGTGGGGTATTGATTATATGGGACCCTTTGTGTCCTCCAACTCTAACTTGTACATTCTATTAGTTGTTGACTATGTATCGAAGTGGGTAGAGGCAATACCCACTAGGACTAATGATGCCGCTATAGTGTGCAGGTTTGTCAAAGAATACATTTTCTATGGGTTTGGTGTACCGAGAATGATTATTAGTGATGGAGGTACACATTTCTGAAATTAAAAGTTCACAGCATTATTGAGAAATTACGGGGTAAAGCACAACATTGGTACCCCGTACCACCCACAGACACAGGGACAAGTGGAAGTTTTCAATAGAGAAATTAAGAAGATCTTGGAGCGCACTATGGCTTCGACGAGAAAGAACTGGAGCACCTTGCTACTAGACGCTTTGTGGGCATACAGGACGGAATTTAAGACACATAAAGGCACTATGCCTTTTAGGTTGGCTTACGGTCGGGCCTGCCATTTGCTAGTGGAATTGGAGCATAAGGCGCACTGGGCGCTAAGGAAGCTGAATTTGAGCTATGATGAAGCAGGAAAGAAACGCTTGTTAGAGCTGAATGAACTTGATGAGGTGAGGATGAATGCTTATGAAAGATCGCGGATTTACAAGGAGTGAACGAAGCGGATTCACGATCAACACATTCAGATGTGAGTCTTCAAGAAGGGAGATAGTGTGCTCTTGTTCAACTCACAGTTGAAGATGCATCCTGGGAAATTGAAATCCCGATGGAGTGGACCTTTCACTGTAGAGGAGGTCAGGCCACATGGAGCAATTGTGGTGCTTGATGGCGAGACAACATTCTTGGTTAATGGACAGTGATTGAAGTTGTACTTCGGTGAAGATTACATGAGGAAATTGCATGAGGTCAAACTCATTGTGCTTCCGGATGCATGAGGAGCTTGATTTTGTCTAGCCTAAGATGTTAAATAAGGGAGCTTGTTGGGAGGCAACCCAGCCATTAGTAGTTTTGTTTAGTTCTTTTACATTTGTAAGTTAGTTTGATTCGATTTTGTTTTTAGTGTAAACAAGGTACCTTGATCGTTTGTTCAATGTGCAAGACAGAGGCAGGGTCGATAGTATCGACCCTTGTGTCGATGGTATCGACAGGGGTACAGTTAGGCGGGTGCAAAAATTTCTCTGAGTTGATACTATTGACGGCCTCGTCGATGGTATCGACCCACCATCAGGTTGCTCTCCAAAACGAGGTCGATAGTATCGACATGGATGTCAATACTCGCGAGATCTCTGGAGATATTCATATGAAATTTGTCTCAGTGAAGTCGATACCATCGACGGGCCTGTCGATGGTATCGACCCAGTTACAGATAGGAAGCGGCGGCTGGGCATCGCGAGGGTGTTTTCCATAAGCAGAGTCGATACTATCGACTAGCGTCGATGGTATCGACGTGACAAGACACCGATCCACGAGAGGAAATCAATGGCGTTCACTGCATCAAGAGAGTCAATCTGTGGGATGGGTCGATACCATCGACACCGGTCGATGCTATCGACGCATCATCGATCTGGGCCCCCACATCAGGCTATCGACAACCGTCGATACTAGCGGAAGATCGGATTATGCTACAGGCATCGATACCATCGACCCGTGTCGATGGTATCGACACGTGCACAACAGCGACGGACACAGCTATAAAAGGGTGGGTTGGTTGTCATATGACGTCATACCTTGAGGGCCTTTGCCCTCCACTTGTGCCGTGTGTGTTGTTGTGTGATCGGAGCTCAGCTATGAGAATCCAAGGAGTGCGATCTTCCCCGAGCCTTCACCGAGCGGAGATTGTCTTCTCCAACCTTCACCAAGCTCCATCTTCTATTCCTTCTTTCTCGGCGATGATGGTGCGTACAGCCGGTGCATCTTCTTCACGGGTGGATCCTATGGAGATCCCTGAGTTCATTCCTCCACCCACTACATCTATTCCTTGTCCTAGGATTGTCCATCCTTCCGCGGAGGTCTGGAAGGTCTACGAGGAACTAATGAAGAGAAAGATTGAGCCCACACGCTATGTTGATCGGACAATGGTTCGTGACCTGGGGTTCAATGACAACCTCACCTACGTCTTGAAGGGGTAGGTGAGACACACAACTAGGAGGCCCGACGAGCTGGAGTTCCACACCGATGGCCAGATAGTCTTCGGCGAGTGGCCAACTTACAAGGAACTTGTGGAGGAGTTCATGGCTTCATTGGACATAAATGTGTTGCCCAATGACTTGATCGCCACTGACAGAGAATGGAAGAAAGGGCGGGTGTCGTTCAGACTCTTCAACATCAACTACACTATCACACTCACCCAGTTCAACTCGGTGTACAACTGGTATCATGACGCCTACCAGCATTGGAGGCTAGATAACAGGACGGACTACGACGCCATCTTTGCCCAGCTCGTGATGGTGCCGCCGGTCAAATCCGTCAGCTACCACAACGTTGCAGTGGCGGATTTTGAGCATCTGTTTGTGCGGGTTCTTCACCGCATGCTCTGCACCATGCTGTTTTCTCACGATGACCTGTCTCTCAGCAAGTTTCAAGAGACAGATTTGTTTTTCCTGCACAAACTGCTGAAGCGCAAGGCGTGCAATTCGGGCGCGTTCTTCTTGACGCGCGTGGTGGCCGTAAAGAGGAGTACGCGGAAGGCTCCTATCCATTTTGGAGGGCTAATCACACCATTCTCCACCTATCTTGGTTTGGATCTCTCCCATCTTACTCCCCTTTCCACCAGGAGCAAGGTCAACCTACAGCATCTGCACCGCTCCAACCTCATCTTGCTTCGTGTTGGCTTGGCATATGCACATTGCCATGTTAATCATGCATATAAAGAGTGTTCACTTCCAGACCCCGTCTTCCACATCGAGGGCGCTTAGCATTTCAGATGGCCTGTCATAGCCATTGATGACTCGGATGAAGACGGCAACAATGATGACAATGATAATGACGGTGACGAGCATGAAGAGGAAGAGGAGGCCTTCACTCCTCTTCGCACATGAGTGGCACCCTGGAAGCGTCCCCGCATGCATCCGGGTGCATCTTCCTATTCACAGCCTCCGCCACCTCCTTCCTCTCATCAAGGAGAGGATGCCTACTCCATGCAGGGGATGTATACAATGCTGCAGGAGATTCATCAGACGCAGCAGCAACATACAGCTTCATAGGCTGGTGTTCAGGATACAACGAATCGACTGGTAGATAATCAGAGGGCCATTTTCAAGAATGAGTGCCTCCTCCTAGACAACCAAAAGCACATCCACGACAGGTTGCATAGGATGGAGATGCAGCAGAAACCCTTCTACGATCATTACTGGAGCCAAAATTATTTTGGGGGGTATCCACAACCTCCGCCAATGCCCCAGTATGATCCGAGCTTTTAGGCGCAGTACCCATCTTGGGACCCCATGGCTCCGCAGTACCCGCCTCCTCCTAAAGAATGATCGGTATCACTGTTCCACCTTTTAAGGTTGTTTTTTACTATGAGGCCATGGTCAAATTCAAGCTTAGGGGGGAGTTGGAACAACTCTATCCTTTAGTTTCTCCGTTTTTGTTTTTGTTTTTATTGTTTTGTCTTCTGTCATTTATTTCTTGTAGTTCTTAGTTGTTTGTAGGATCCACACTCTCTCTGGTGTAATTGTGGATGTCTAAGGTCTTGTTTTATCTTGTTGCTTGTACATGGGAATTAGGGGAAATTTTGAAAAAATTTAGTGTTTTTGCAAGCTTGTGTTGTTTAACTTTGAGCACATAACTTAAGGAAATAATTGGGTTTGTCAACTCTAAAACAGGAATCACAACTGTACATTCCTATGATTCATGAAAAGTGGACGGAATTGGTTGTTGAGCCTAAACTGATCATATGATAATGAGACTTTAATTTGAAATAAGAGATAAAAACCTCCTAATTACTACATAGGTCAGTAAGGAGGGACACATAATAATTTCCAAAGGTTCGGTTAATTAGTCTTGTGATCTATCCACCCCATTGTTTTCATACTCCACCATAAGAACTGGGAGTACATTACGGTTCTCATCTATTTGATTGCATTTCATGTAGATAGGTCTTGCATTACAACTATTTTCACATATTTGGCATGAAAATAAAAATAGATAAGTTATACATGCACAGTATCCTTAGGTGTGTGTGTCATTTAGTTGCATAATTGTCCTTTTGTAGCTGCATTCACATTTTTGTGCATTTAGTACATCATGCATCTTATGTCTTATGAAATGTTTAGTGTGATGAACTTGTTCCATACCTTATGAATGTTTCAAATGTATAAGTTATGCAGCAATAAGTGAGCCTGAAAAATGATTCATTATCATCTATGAAAATTAAGGTTTAAAAAAAGGAAAAAAAACAGAGAAAATGAAAAATTCTGAAGAAAAAAAATAAGAAAAAAAAGAATTGAGAAGTAAGTAGTAATGAGAGGGAGAAAGGAACATGTTCTCACTGCATTGTAAGAAGAATAAAGTACATGATGTAGTTCTCTTAGATATTCCATCTCACCTTGAGATGGAATAATAGTGCATGTATCATTCCACCCAAATGTAGGCATTAGGGCATTTTCATTTGCATATGCATCATTTAGGTCATAAATGTTGTGTGCATGTTAAAACCATATAATGATTCCATTTCTTCCATGAGCCACCCATTCCATCCACCAGTTGCTCGAATTGGTAGGCCACCGTGATTTTCTCCTCACTTGTTAATACCAGGAGAGCTGCTTCCATGTAAATGGTAGTTAGGTCGAGCAACGTAGAATAGGAGATCACAAGATGCACTGAGTCTGCATCGGAGAATTTTATTATGTTAACTGCCTTATATGATAGTGTTCATCAATTTTGAGGTAGATATCTTTTATGGATGATTATTATCGCCATTAGGGTAATTCTCATTCCGTGGTTAGTGAGGTCCGGAATGTGAATGTTCGGCGGGGATCATCCGGTGATGTTTGTTGTGATAATCTGTTCTCTAGTTGACCCTCACAATTCTATTCTAGAGTTTGTTGCTCGAGGACGAGCAATGTTCAAGCTTAGGGGAGTTTGATGCGATGATTTTGAGTCGCATTTATAGACTTGTTTTACTCACGTTTTATGCATTTATTGGTCATTTTGGTGATTAATATTGCATAATTCACTTACTTTAGTCTATGATCTTTCTCAGTGTCAAATCTCTCTTATTTTATTGTTTTGAGCATAAATGATTACAATAATATGTTTTATCTCGACTTATGTGGTTTTGTTTTGCAATTTCAAGAAAAACACATATCTGCAGCTATCGATACCATCAACACAACCATAGGTTGCCAGCCACAAGGAGCAGCACAGAGTCGATACCATCGACAGAGAAGTTGATGGTAGTGACATTCCATCAGGTTGCTGGTGAGTAGATAGTCGATACTATCGACCCCAAAGTCGATACTATCGACACGTGGAGTTTCAGTGACGGAAAAGGGATAAAACTGACACCTAAGGGTGTCGATACCATCGACCAGCATCGATGGTATCGAGTCAGCATCATGCGCAACGAAGAAAAGAAAAGAAAGCTTTCCGATATCGTGAGGAGTCGATGGTATCGACGCCGTCAGATCAAAGTTTGTTTCAGATTGACCCAAATCTGATGGTTGTGATATTTTTGCAACCTAACTCGGTGATTATACCTAATGACGGCGGCCAAGAGGAAGGCATCACGTCATTAGCCGTTGCACACATCCCAAGAAGGTGTGCAGAGAATAACAAAGCCTAGAAGCACGCCCTAGCCGTTCCGGAAGCCGTAGAAGATGTTTTCCACCACCGAAAGATTGTAGATCACGTATTTTACGCCAAGGAGTGCTTGGATCTTCTCCGTTCAGGGGTTTCATTACTTATTAACATTTTCCCCCATGTTTCCCCTTTTCTCAACCATGTTTTTCTCTGAGATGAACATGCGGGGCTAATCCTCTTTATCTTTAGGACCGGGAGTAGCCCGGGGAAGCATTGTATGACATTTTTATCATAGTAATTGATGCAGCCCTATTTTAGGGCTTCATCTTGTGTTATTTTGTTCTTCAATCACATCTATACCTGTTAGATTGCATGTCATTCCACCTAATATGCTTATTTGTATAAAATGCACTTATGGACATCATTTGCGTGTTTTTCAGGCATTTGGACCACACTTGATGGAAGAGAGAGAGAAGGAGTGATACTAGGGTTCCTCTGCCCTTGGAGAGACCCAAAGTGAAGTCCAAGGCTCCCTCAACCTACCCTTAGTGTGGGCTCTGATCTCCAAACCATGACATAAACACGATTAAAACTTAGCGGAAGCGAATCGGTAATCAGCGGAAGACAAAAATCACGGGAAATTAAAACTTTTCGAGATAAGAACTTGTATCCATAAAAACTCCTTTCATAAAGAGAGGTAACTGTTTACATCTCAGGATAATTACTTCTTGAGTAATTATATACATCAAGATACAAAATCTCAAGATCACATAACACGAGACTCCAAGACCTGAGAGTACAGAGGACACATAGGACTGACTCTAACTACACCACATGGTAGGACAAATCTCCACCTGAGATTACTGCTGCCCCTGGTGCTGCTGCTGCTGAGACTGATCACCTGTAGGCTGGTTTCTTCGTCTCCGACGTCCACCTAAAAAGTTGAAGTCTACGGGGTGAGACAATTATACATAATTGTCCCAGCGAGAGTTATAACTCTTCGCCAGAAGCTTTATTATAACATCAAAGATTATTTTAAACCGTAAAGCCTTCAAAGCATTCTATAACAGTTGCAGATATAACAAGATCTCTACAAATTAGGAGATATGGAGAATATCAACATTATTGCAATGTAACATCAATCAACTAACTTGGAGTCATCTCTAACAAGTTATACTACATGGTTGATTATGTTTTACAAACAACATTATGCCCTGTGGAGATGAGGCTTACCACTCATACTCCAACTGATCGTTGAGAAGCCGCATCAGTATCATATATAGGTCATTAAGAGAGCCGGATTCTCATGACCTTCACCTTCCTCAGTCAGTAAGAGGATCACTTGTAGGACATCTCGTGTCTCTACTATTATAGCTCACCAGGGTAAACTGGTCCTTCGCTATTCTAGAGTCACAGTGGCATTCTGTACTCTCTTCGTCATCAGGAGGTTTCATATTTACCTACCACTGATACGGATTTCTGTGCTGTCTTCATCATCAGGAGGTTTCATGTTTACCTACCACTGATACGGTATGGAACTATAGTGAAGGATGGATGGATTACACATCTACATCACTTTCCTACACTAGGATGTAAGGTTCTACACATCCATGTACCCCACATACTCAAAAGTATGTGCTCCAGGAGTTCCCTAAGGAAAACCTGTTTCACCATCACTTAATTTCTGACAATGATGGATCTATGATCAGGGCTCTACATTATACTTGATTAGTTAGGTACATTCAGTATTCTTTAACAGCATACATTATCCTTCAAACAATAACAATAGCATGGCAGCTATAAAAGAAGAATACTAAATGTAACAAGCCTAACTCATATCAATCATCATTTCTCATTATCCTCATCACAAGTCATCTCTAAGGCATGACCTTGATGGTATTCATGGCTCTCATAGCCCAGTACCAGCATAGGATGCCACTGATAAGGCATTAGATTACATTACTTATTCATAAGGCTAACAACATGCCTTTAATGAATATAACATCAACATCCATACCTGGATATGATTACCTTCATATCAGAACATGCATGGTTAATACATCTGATAAAGGTAATACAACAATAAGGAATGTACTTCCTACTTTTGTCATAAGAGTTAAATCTTTACTTCTATTCAAATAGAGTTTATTGCTCAAAAGCATGCCATTACCCTTGAATTAGGGTTTACTATTCACATCAAGGTGAATTAAACTCATAACATCATCATGTATGAGTAACATCTTCATTGATGCTCTTGGATTAGTTAAAGGTTCATCATTTATCATAATTAGGGTTTCTATGATCTCACACAGGTGGATCATACCCTAATTATGCTCATTTCTGTGTATTGGGGATGCTTCAATTGAGTTTCCATTTAAAAAGGGTAATTTCTCTCTCTAGAAGTACTTTCTCTCTCTAGAAGTACTTTCTCTCTCATCATAAGGTTAGGTGATGTCAACATCACTCTAAAACAGGTTGGGTTGAGTTATCATAGGCTTACATAGCCAAAAACATCACCATTAAGTGATTAGAGTTACTTTCTCTCTCTAGGGTACTTTCTCTCTCTAGAGTACTCTCTCTTTCATCATACTAATGGTTGATGATAACATTAGACTAGATCAGGTTAGATAGAGTCATTATGACTAAAAACATCATTCTCATGTAATTAGGGTTTGAAATGAGCAAGGTATAACTCAATTGACCCTTCAGGGGTATATTGGTAATTCACTCCAGTGATCATCATCATAGTCAAAAACCTTGGTCAAATAACCCCTTACTATCCTAGATTATCATTAGGGTTTGATTTGGGCAACATTGAACCATTTACATCATCAAATGATTGAATGTGGTCAACCTTGAGTCACATTGATTAATTCCAATCATTAATCATTAATTGAATTGAGATCGGTTGAAAGTGTTGACCGTTTGCCCACTTTGACCCTCCAAGACCGCGAGCCTCTTTCTAACTCCAAGACCGCGAGCCCCCTTAGGCTTCAAGACCGCGAGCCTCTTCAAGGGTTCAAGACCGCGAAGCCTCCCATTGGTTCAAATTAAAGTTGAGACCGCGAAGACCAATTTGAGTTGAGACCGCGAGGGTCATGAAGACCGTTTGCCCTTCTTTGACCTCAGGACTGCGAGGCCCTTCGCGGTCTTGAGACCGCGAGCCTCCTCTCGGTCTTGAGATCGTGAGCCCCCTCATGGTCTTGAGACCGTGAGCCCCCTCATGGACTTGAGACCGTGAGCCCCCTCATGGTCTTGAGACCGTGAGCCCCCTCATGGTCTTGAGATCGTGAGCCCCCTCATGGTCTTGAGACCGTGAGCCCCCTCATGGACTTGAGACCGTGAGCCCCCTCATGGTCTTGAGATCGTGAGCCCCCTCATGGTCTTGAGATCGTGAGCCCCCTCATGGACTTGAGACCGTGAGCTCCCTCATGGACTTGAGACTGTGAGCCCCCTCATGGTCTCAGCCGCTTGGTCCTTCAACAGGGCTCAAAGATGCAACCGATAATGTCAACCCATGTTGAAGCCCTCAAATGGTCAAAACTATGTTGACCACTATGGGTTTAGTCAATTAAGATTATGCTTGATCACTTGGTCATTCAATTGACCCATAATGGTTAACCAATTATAGTTGAAATCGATTCAATTAGGGTCTATCAATGTTCACCCATCAACACTCAACAGTGTGCATCAACACAAAGTTGAACCCTTCAATTGAGCTCCAATTGGGCCCAAACTTGGCCCAAACGGTCTTGAGATCATGTGGGTGGACCCCACATGGTCTTGAGACCGTTTGCCCAAGATTTTATCAAAGTCTAAGGTGATTTGATAGGGGTTGAACCATGATTGAACCACAAACAGAATTGTTTTTGATTAAATTACTAACTTATTTGCAATTGGGTGTTCAATTGGTCAAATTACTCAACCCTAGACCTTCAAAAGGTCTTGGTTAATTGCCCTCACGGTCTTGAGACCGTTTGGTGACCCCCAAACGGTCTTGAGACCGTTTAGGTCAATCAACCCTAAAAACCCTAATTAGGTCACCATAATTTCAGTACTGATTTTATCTAGGGTTAGCCCTAGTATTCACCCTTCAACTCTTAGCCCGTTTGGAATTAGACCATCAAACTTGGTGAGTTGTTAATTAACATAATTTTGGAACAGTAATCTCATGGGGTCAACGCTTAGTCAACGACCTTTCACGGTCTTGAGACCGTTTGCCCAAAACGGCAATTTCAGACCGTTTGAGAATCAGCAATTAATTCATTTAAAGTTGTGACTTAAAAAGGTCATATCTCCCGATTCCTTTGGAGTTAGTCTCTCAAATTTTGAGGGTAATTAGCCTATATAATTAGGAACATATTTCTTATACGTTCCACGCTCGGTCAACGGGGCCAAACGGTCTTGAGACCGCGAGCCCTCTCACGGTCTCGAGACCGTTTGCTCACCTCGCGGTCTTGAGTCCGTGAGAGCAAACTGTTAGGACCGTTTAAGGAAAAGAAAAGCGGTGGGTTTTCCTTGGAAATCACGCCTTCATCTTCTAACTCAAGAACAGTACAGATATCCCACGGGTTTGCTTGCAAAATAGCAGGGAAAAGTAGGGAAATACTAAGAGCTATCATCAAATCGCATATAAAGACGCACATAGTAAAGCATAGGTTTAGAGTTATAAAACCCGCCTAAAGCTTGCTTCTTGAGCTCCAAGCTTTCAAGATCCAAGCTCTAATGGCGTCCTTGAGTTCCCACAAGTTGGCCAAGGTGAAAACTCCAAGGAAGGATGAAAAGAGACGGCTAGAAAGATAGGGTTTCGAGAATTAGCCATGAAGCTGACCTTGAATTCGAATTCTAACCATGGAATTAGGCAAGAAGAGGGGTTTAAACCTACCTTGCACCCCTTGTTCGTCCTCCTTAGCTCCAAGGAAGTCCTTGGTCGTCTTTGGTGAAATGAAACAGTAAGGGAACGAAGGTTAAGTTCCCTTGCAACTAAGGGAAGGAGGGCTTATATACATGGGGTAGGATTTTCAACATTAGTTCATAAGTTTCCCTTAATTCCAACTAAGTCCTTCCTTTATTACTTGCTCGTCCCTTCCTCTTTATTCTAAGGACAAACCTTATCTTAATGTTATAGAAAAGAAGGCAAGGAAGAACAATCTAATAATAAAGTTCATACTTAAAGGGATGTTACACATATACCCTGATTATTCGATCACAAAGCCTATTTCTTAACTTGATAACTTAATTGAGGTGAATTCCTCATCATTTCTTCTCTAAATGATGGCAAGAGTCTAAAAAGATACTTTAGATGACATTCTTTACAAATTGCATCCCATCATTTGGGTAAATTGCATTTTACCCCAAATTAGGGTTTCAAGCCCTGGGATTGCTTCCACAGCTGCACCTTGGTGCTCTAGCTTGGGAAATCCCTCAAACTTTGCCAAAGAGATTCTCATGATGTCTCAACATCAGAGGAACATCTCATCATGTGCAAATTGCAAGCTAACCCTTTTAACTGGGTAAATTGCACATAGGTCCCTGTATATCAAAACAATGCTACAACTTTAAATAAAAAGGAGCAAATACTGAAAAATACGTTTCTGAGAAACTTAATTACATGCTCAGAGTTAATCACAAGGATTTAATTACATATTTAGGCAAAACACCTAGGGTTGACTCATAACCCAGGTCAGGGATGTTACACTTAGTGGCCAAAGATCAGTTGAAGCAAAGATGTCCAACAAAATCCAAAGATCCAAGTCAAGGTGCTGCCCCAGGACCCAGCACGGCCGTGGTACCACAGAACGGCCGTGCTAGATGACTTAGAAATTAACAGGCTCAACATCCAAGTGAAGTAGAGAACACCACGGCTGTGTACAACACCACAACCGTGCAATGGGCAGACACCACGGCCGTGCTCCACAAAACGGCCGTGGCACAACAGCGCAAAACGACCGTGCCATACACCACGGCCGTGGCACACCACCACCACCACGGCCGTGTTGACCCACCATGGCCGTGGCCGTTTTGACCACCAACCTGACATTGTGCAATTTAATTCCCACGACCGTGCCCCAGACACCACGGCCGTGGCCTACCCTTCCCACCACGGCCGTGCTACTCACAGAATCCAGCCACTTTTCCACTACTTTCCCCATTTTACCCCTAACTTAACCTAGTGCTTCCCCCACACCTATATATACCTAGGTGGCGGCTGGGGCACGGGGTTAGCTACCTTCTACCACCTCCTAGCTCCCCAAATCGCCACCCACTCCATTCCACTCCAAATCCACCTCAAATCCACTCCATTTCACCATTCCCACCACATAACCCCCCCATATCTAAGCCTTCCACCCACCTCCCCCCATCATCCCACTCCATTCCATCCAAGGAGAAGAAGGAGGATGTCCCTACAGCTGCTGGAGAGGAGGACTTCTTCATCTACACCGAGCTCCATGGCTTCTTCTACCTCTTTCTCCTTTCTTTTTGTATTTTCCATTGTTATGAGTAGCTAGGTCCCTTGGGTGGGCTGTCTGGGGTCAAATATGTTACTTTGATACCATGTTGGGGGAAAATGACATGTAAACTTTGTAATTCCATTTGTTAATGATTATATTCTATTTCTATCTCATTCTCCATGGATTGCTTGTTGGTTTGTGTGTGAACTCACCTAGGAATTTAGGCAAATTGCTTATATGTGTGAATTTTGGGATTTGCCCCTAGGTCCAATTCTTGGATCCCTAGGTTGCCTCCCATCTTCCTACATCCTAATCAATCTCCCTAAACCTAAGTGAGAGATCTAAGTAGCTAGATTGGATAATTCTAGTGCAATTAGCATGGAGCCTTCTCAAGGCTAGAATGTGGGGGAATTGGGGTCCAAAACCCTAATTTCATCTCCCCATTACTACCCTCGGCCCCTAATTGCCCTAGGAATGTCTAATCTAGAAACCTAGACTTGATTAGACTCTAATTGGATTGAACCTAACCCCTAACCCATTTGAGCCTCGTAAGGGTAGTAGGGGGTGTTAGGGACTAGTTCCCCTATACACAACCTAGCATATCCATGGCTAGTTAGTAGCTTAGGTTAATCCATTAGACTCTAACTTGTTGTTTGGTTTGGATAATCTAAATGGAATCATAATGTTCATATGTCACCCCCAACTTAATTGATAAGTTCATACCCCTAAACAGCCCACACATCTCTTTACTGTTTAAAACCCTAGTTTTGTCCTTGCTTAGCTTAGTTAGTTCTTTTCCTGCTTAGTTAGCTTCTTGCCTTGTTCTTGCCTTGTTTATGCTAGTTTAGTTCTTTAATTGCTCTTTTGCTTCTCTCTTGCTTGCCTTAGCATAATTTGTCTTTTCATACCTAGCTTAGTTCTTTCTTTCCTGCTTAGTCTTAATCTAGTCTAGGGTTAACATAGATTTCATTCCTGACTTTAATTGCTTGCTTGTTCATCCTTAGTTAACAATCAAAATCAACCTGCAAACCCTTAATCCTAGTCTCCGCAGTAGGAACCTAGCCAAAATAACCTAGCTCTAGCGCCCCCTCTTTTCCCTATGGATCGACCCTATACTTGCCGCCTCACCTATACTACGACACGACCCCGTGCGCTTGCGGGCGTAGTGTCTTAGTAGACGTAGGTAGTTAGTCTGGGACCTTACAAATTTCAAAAGCTAAAAATCCCATATCCCGTGCGCTCCGACCTCGTGGGGTGTAAAAGCACCACTAGCGGGGACACACCAAGCTTTCTGGCGCCGTTGTCGGGGATTAGAGGCGCTCGGCCTAGCTACTTAGTTTTGCTTTGACTTTTCTTACTGCCCTCATCATTGCTATTCTTTATTCATTACTCTTTGCATTCTTTGTGTATATTGGTTTGCTAACTTGCTTTCTTTTTTTTGGTTGTGACTTGTGCATGTGACAAGCCACTCGGAGAAGACAAGATGGAAGGCCAAAATGCACAAACCCATCCATTTCCTCCACCACCCTACCTCCAAGGCTATCCTAAGCCTTACACACCTCCACCACCTCCATTGCCGCAACCTTCCCACCACTTCACTTTCCAACCTCAATTCCCTCCTCCACTACCCTACCTCCAAGGCTATCCTAAGCCTTACACACTACCACCACCTCCATTGCCACAACCCTCCTACCAGTTCACCTTCCAACCTCAATGCCATCCTCCACCTAAAGTCCAAGGGCCATCGACACCGATGCCACCACCACAACTATCACATGCTCCCCCTACTTCCCATGAAAAAATGGATATGATTGAGACCCCTCTCTTTGGTGCCTATGAAGACCCATTCCTCAAGAGAGACAAAACCTATGGCATGAGATTTCTGAGGGTCTTAAGGCTTATTAAGATCTATGATGATGATCCCCAAGGAGAGAGAATTGCTAAAAAAGACTTACGAAGCTCGCATGACCCTTGGGAGGAAGATCAATCAAGGAAAGCATTTGAGAGGATTGCTTATGATGGGGGTGCAAACATTTTGTTTTTGGACCATGGTTGATGGTGAAAGAACAACAAGCCTGGCTGAAGGAATGAAACTTAGCGCTTGTGGGAGGCAACCCACATAGGTTTGGGAAATTTTGACCCAACCTTCACTTTTTGATACAACTGCTTTATTTTTACATTTTCCAAGAACACACACACACTTGTGTTTAATAGTTTTTGTCTAGTTTTAAGATATGCAGGTGATAACAGGGTGAAATGAAGGAAATTTGAGTACAATTGAGAGAAGGATTCCAAGAAAAATCACTTTGAGTCAAGTTTTTGAGTGTTTGATGTTCCTCATTTTGAGAGTAGCAGCTACAGGGACCACCACGGTCGTGGCACATCAATACAACCGTGGTCTTTTGCATGAAAAACACACCAAGTCCCTGGATTCAAAAGAAAAATTGAGAAAAGCTGCCAAAGGACTGCACCACGGCCGTGCCAGTCAGCACGACCGTGCAACCTGAAGCCACCACGGCCGTGCTACGCAGCACGGCTGTGCAGCAGACCAATTTCAGCCACTCAAGGCAGATTAGTGGGGCAACTACTACGCATATCCTCCACCACAGGGAGGAACACCGCTAGAGCCTTGAGAGAGCCATGATCGTCTACCCTATCATCCTAAACTCTAGGATCATGCTGAGGACAACATGATTTAAAAGTTTGGGGTGGTAGGGTAGGTATGCCCTAGTTTCACTTTGCATTTCACCTGCCAAATCCACTTTTGTTTTCTTGTTTTTGCTATCTACCTTAGTCATCTTTACTGCTTTGCATACATGCATGCCATGTCGTTTACTTTCTTGTCATTTTTTTGTGTAATTTTCAAAATTTTTGCTCTTTTGCCATGCATTGCATATCATGTAGATTTTTGGTAATTTTTGCATGTTTTAGTTAGGATTTTCTTGTTTGTTGCTTTAAGTTCAATAATTTAGGCTTAGATGTGATTGAAAGCAACTTGGCACCATTTTGGCCAATTTTGCCCAAATTTGGAACTTCTTGTCTAAAAATTGTGTTTTGACCCAATCTCTACTGTTTTGAACTAAAATGTTGACCTTTGACAAATGCAAGTGAATCAACATTGTTTATTGCTAAGTGGTATCAATGTTTGACTTTTTACATGTGCATCACCTCTCTTAGGATTGTGATTGAATTGGTTGAATTGTGAAATTGAGCAAGATTTGGACGCTTAGTGTTTGTGGAATTACTTGTTTGATATATCAATTCCATTTGGTTCATTCATGTGGTGTGATATCTTGGATGAAGTGTTGGATTAATTCTCATGCAGGATGTCTTATGTGGAAAATCATACCAATGACCCCTCTTTGACCCGACTATTCTTCCACCATCTTCATACCCCTCCGCCTCATAAAAAGATGCCCTAGTGCACATAATCAGCCTTGGCCACCTCCAAAAGTTTGGGGTGGCCATATCTTTATCTCCCCGCTTCACTCTATCCACCATATACCCTATCTACACCAAGGGCAAGAAAAAGAAAAGAAAGAAAAAAAGGAAAAGCAAAATAAAATAAAAGGATGCTCCTGTTTAAGAGCATTCAAATAAAGAAAAGATGAGTGTGTAAAAACACTCCAAAAATCTTACCGCAACCATTTCTTCGACTTTCATACCCATTGAGCTAGGAAACATCAAACTTAGCTCATTTTACCCTTTTCCGCAGCCACGTGGGTCATTTGGTGTGATTTGAGATATAAGATTGAATGCATGAATGTGAAACAACACTCCTAGTCATTTTTGGTTAACGCCACCATGAAACGGTTTACCCGGAACTTAATGGAAGAAATATGGATAACTTGTGTATTTTATGCGCTATATTTGAAGTTCATATGCTTTGTGCTCTTTTCATGATTGGATTGTGAAAGAAGGAGAGGAGAGAGGTGAGATACATGTACTTAGTCATCTTTTATCCCATTCAGCAACAATCGTCTTTTATATTGCATTTTTCATTTCTTTTTGTGAAAGTTTGTAGAGAGATTGAGTTGGAGCATACTTGAGGACAAGTATGTTTCAAGTTTGGGGTGGTGATGCAGTCCTATTTTAGGGCTTCATCTTGTGTTAATTTGTTCTTCAATCACATCTATACCTGTTAGATTGCATGTCATTCCCCCTAATATGCTTATTTGTATAAAATGCACTTATGGACATCATTTGCGTGTTTTTCAGGCATTTGGACCACACTTGATGGAAGAGAGAGAGAAGGAGTGATCCTAGGGTTCCTCTGCCCTTGGAGAGACCCAAAGTGAAGTCCAAGGATCCCTCAACCTACCCTTAGTGGCCAAAGATCAGTTGAAGCAAAGATGTCAAAGAAAATCCAAAGATCCAAGTCAAGGTGCTGCCCCAGGACCCAGCACGGCCGTGGTACCACAGAACGGCCGTGCTAGATGACTTAGAAATTAACAGGCTCAACATCCAAGTGAAGCAGAGAACACCACGGCCGTGCACAGCACCACGGCCGTGCAATGGGAAGACACCACGTCCGTGCTCCACAAAACGGCCGTAGCACAGCAGAGCAAAACGGTTGTGCCATACACCACGGCCGTGGCACACCACCACCACCACGGCCGTGGCACACCACCACCACCACGGCCGTGTTGACCCACCACGGCCGTGGCCGTTTTGACCACCAACCTGACATTATGCAATTTAATTCCCACGCCCGTGCCCCAGACACCACGGCCGTGGCCTACCCTGCCCACCACAGCCGTGGTACCCCACCACGGCCCTGCTACTCACAGAATCCAGCCACTTTTCCACTACTTTCCCCATTTTACCCCTAACTTAACCTAGTGCTTCCCCCACACCTATATATACCTAGGTGGCGGCTGGGGCACGGGGTTAGCTACCTTCTACCACCTCCTAGCTCCCCAAATCGCCACCCACTCCATTCCACTCCAAATCCACCTCAAATCCACTCCATTTCACCATTTCCACCACATAACCCCCCATATCTAAGCCTTCCACCCACCTCCCACCATCATCCCACTCCATTCCATCCAAGGAGAAGAAGGAGGACGTCCCTGCAGCTGCTGGAGAGGAGGACTTCTTCGTCTACACTGATCTCCATGGCTTCTTCTACCTCTTTCTCCTTTCTTTTTGTATTTTCCATTGTTATGAGTAGCTAGGCCCCTTGGGTGGGCTGTTTGGGGTCAAATATGTTACTTTGATACCATGTTGGGGGAAAATGACATGTAAACTTTGTAATTCCATTTTTTAATGATTATATTCTATTTCTATCTCATTCTCCATGGATTGCTTGTTGGTTTGTGTGTGAAATAACCTAGGAATTTAGGAAAATTGCTTATATGTGTGAATTTTGGGATTTGCCCCTAGGTCCAATTCTTGGATCCCTAGGTTGCCTCCCATCTTCCTACATCCTAATCAATCTCCCTAAACCTAAGTGAGAGATCCAAGTAGCTATATTGAATAATTCTAGTGCAATTAGCATGGAGCCTTCTCAAGGCTAGAATGTGGGGGAATTGGGGTCCAAAACCCTAATTTCATCTCCCCATTACTACCCTCGGCCCCTAATTGCCCTAGGAATGTCTAATCTAGAAGCCTAGACTTGATTAGACTCTAATTGGATTGAACCTAACCCCTAACCCATTTGAGCCTCGTAAGGGTAGTAGGGGGTGTTAGGGACTAGTTCCCCTATACACAACCTAGCATATCCATGGCTAGTTAGTAGCTTAGGTTAATCCATTAGACTCTAACTTGTTGTTTGGTTTGGATAATCTAAATGGAATCATAATGTTCATATGTCACCCCCAACTTAATTGATAAGTTCATACCCCTAAACAGCCCACACATCTCTTTACTGTTTAAAACCCTAGTTTTGTCCTTGCTTAGCTTAGTTAGTTCTTTTCCTTCTTAGTTAGATTCTTGCCTTGTTCTTGCCTTGTTTATGCTAGTTTAGTTCTTTAATTGCTCTTTTGCTTCTCTCTTGCTTGCCTTAGCATAATTTGTCTTTTCATACCTAGCTTAGTTCTTTCTTTCCTGCTTAGTCTTAATCTAGTCTAGGGTTAACGTAGATTTCATTCCTGACTTTAATTGCTTTCTTGTTCATCCTTAGTTAACAATCAAAATCAACCTTCAAACCCTTAATCCTAGTCTCCGCAGTAGGAACCTAGCCAAACTAGCCTAGCTCTAGCGCCCCCTCTTTTCCCTATGGATTGACCCTATACTTACCACCTTCCTATACTACGACACGACCCTGTGCGCTTGTGGGTGTAGTGTTTTAGTAGATGTAAGTAGCTAGTCTAGGTTTATAAATTTTGAAAGCAAACCCCCACATCTTGTGTGTTCCGACCTCATGGGGCGCATCTAGTCGAGTCAAATCGGCTAGTGTGTTGCACCACTAGCGGAAACGCACCAGTAATTCATAGTTTATCTCTTAAATCCATGGTATGACTTCATTTTCTCAATTATATTGTTATGCTTGATCACCATAATGATAATCTAATGCCTTTAATTACTTTGAAAGAAGAATTAACAGTTGAAAAGAGACGAAATTCACATTAATTGACAAATCCCTTGAACAAGGTGATGTAAGGTTAATGGTGGAAACCCAGAGGTCAATTCTAATGCACTTAGTTTATGGTATAGGTTACTACGACGGTGGAACTGACCTAGACATAGCTAGTGAATTGTACCACGACAGTGGACAATTCTGACTACAGGCCACTATCCGGATTGAGAGATGAACCTAAGTAACTACATGGAAATTCATACAATGAAAACCCGCAGTGAAATTGAAATCCTAAAGATATTCATTTGAATTGATTAAACTAAACATTTAATCAATTGCTTTGTTTTATTTTATTTTCTTTTATTTTTAAAACAACTCTCAGAACCTTTTAATTGGTCTAGCTGATTGCAAGTAGTTAGTAGTAGTCTACTGATAATTCAGTGTCCTTGAGTTCGACTCGGGCCTCACAAGGGCCTATACTACATTGACGTGTGCACTTGCGTTATATGCACAGTAAAATCGTGTCAACTAGCACCTAGCCGAGCTCTCTCTTCCTCAACATATGCGAGCGTAGAGCTGCTTGCTTACAGTAGGTCTGAAACAGGGCAAGCTAAAGGAGGAAGATGACCCAGTGCCTGGAAGCAAATTTTTGGGTGAAATCCAATAGATTTTAGCCACCACATTTCTCGGTGAGTAGAAACTCACCCCTATCGCTGATTCAACTTCAACAAAAAATGGAATTTCAATTGCATCTGTTATTTTCTTGTAAGGAAGATGCTTTCCAGTGGCTCACATTTTGGTTTTCATTGCGTACGATTTGGAAGAAGTCAGTTGTACATTTTATCTAAATTCATATGCACTATCTCAAGGGATAAAGGCAAACATACATTTTCACTGTTAGACTTGCATGATTTGAACATATAATCCCAGTTGCAGTCCCAGCTGCAGTGCACAATTGCATGGTTGAAGCCAACCTGCTTGTTTCCAGTACAATTAGATTAATTCCGGGGCTAATGTTGTTGGCTCGAATTTCAAGAACAAGCACTGAAGTTTCATCACAGCAAGTGATGATGATAATCCAGCTATGTATTTAGTCTCTAATCGATTAATAAGGCACACGACCAAGGGTTAAGGTTGATTTGTACCTTTTCTAAGAAAAAATATGAGTAATTTCACAGTTGCTAATAATGATTGTTCTTATGCCAAATAAATAGTCCTTATCAGTAGTTTTATTGCATGATTTGAGTAAATATCAGTGCCAGTTGACATGTACTCTTTATATTTAAGTATTTTAGTCTACCTGCCTGCATAACCAGTTGAAATTTTAGCATATTACAATGTTGTTAAATATACTGCTCTGTCAAGTTAAGTAAGAAAGTACATGTCATATTTATAAGCTTCAGATGAATAGGCTCGGTACCCTAGAGATACCAGAGTCAAGAATAAGTAATAGAAAAGTGCAATATAGTAAGAGTTTTCCAAGAATATTAAAATAATAAACTTAGGAGCCCTGAACACCATAGATTCCCTATGAGAGGTATGTGTCGTAGGGATGAAACGACCTAACTCTAGAAGTGTCCAATATATGGGGGTCGGAACGTACTAACAGGTGGTACGGGGGATGAAGCCCTAGTAGAAGTCTCCTTAAAATATATAATGTAGTGTCCAACATCAACCAGAGGTCCTAGTGGCACTAGAGTATAGAAAATCCAATAGGTGGCTTGACTCTCTACCTATGTGCTCAGGTTAGAGGAGGAGTCTAGTTTTACGGCCCACAGGTGTGCTGAGGCTAGAGTGCCATTTTCCTGTTGTAGACCAGTGAAGTAGTTAGGCTTAGCATCCCGAGTGTGTTAGCTAAGTCTTGTACGATGAGATCGTAGTTCGCTACGAGTCTTCACTTGTAGAGTACACTGCATATGATCAGGGCATAAGGTAAAATATGTTCATATAAGTTTAAAGAGTTTCTCATAAGTAAGAAAGGTTAAGAAAGATTCAGGTACAATATTACAGTAGTTTTTCTTTAAATGTAATATTTACATTCCATGTGGTATTTAATTATAATTGTTAGATCTTCTTAGTGTAGTAATTCTTGCATTTTATTTCAGTTTAATATACATAACTGAGTTATCTGCGATGGTTGGGTGAAATTTTGTTCACTGATCTAGTAGCTCATCAACCTACTAAAATTTGTTTTCAGGTCAATGTCAGCACGAGGAAGCTGAAGGATCTTATCATCCAAGCTCTTAGAAGGTAGTTCATAGTTAGAATAGAGGTCTCTTAATCCTTTCCCCTCGGTCGTTGGACATGTGGTGTGGTAGAGAGAGAATGTAATATGTAGTTTAGTTTTAAGTTATCTGTTGTGCTTTATATAACGCATGAAAAATGTAATATGTTGTGTAAATCTACTTTACCTACCTAGTAAGGTAAATAGTAGTTTCTTCCACAGTTAATAAGACTTCAGTTTATTCCAAGTAATTATAAGATTTTCCTTTAGGTTAATTTTAAGTGATTAAGAAAAGAAAAAGTTAAGGGTGGTTAACCAAGGTTGACTCTCTGGTCTTCGGGGTCATTAGAGATGGCACGGGGATCGGGGAGTCACAAAAGAGAAAATATCAATTAAAATTAGTTTTATTAAAAGATAACTTTCTTATGAAGGAAATACGCTTTTCCTTTAGAATTTGAGTCTCAATTTTGGTACACGAGTAGATAATACCAATCCAGAGTTTCCTTTAAATATAGTTTATGAGATATGAATTTTTGAAGTTATCCTAAAGTGGAAAGGAATTTGTGCCACGATATAATTTGGGATTAAAATCCCGAATTTTGTTCATTAAAAACACACTCATGACTGTTGGATCAGTGATCCACGACTAGGCTTAAGTCCCATTCTCATGAGGACTAGGAGCACAAAGTCCAGGTTGTGGGAGTTTTGATCGAAGTTTTCTTAGATTTGAGGCAACCTGCAAAGCAATGGAGGAGTCCATCTCCTTTAGGAGATCGTTCTGGACTTAATCACCATAAGGTCAGTGGGGTTTGGTGGAGGATTGAAAGAATCCCCAAATGCCATAAGTCGAGGACCGACCCTATATATAGGGGAAGATATTATGTGGTACCAGCACATATACAAACTTTGCTTGTGTGTTCGGAGCGCAGCGACGAGTGTTTTCATGTGGTTAATTTGATAGTATACTCTATTCTTCCACCTCTACGACAAGCAACTCTCGTCGGAGCACTAGTGGCTCGTTGGAGGTGAAGAAGCAAAGCAAGCTAGCAATTGAAGGGTTAGGCAAGTTCGTGAGGAGAAGACGGAGCTCTTGGACCAATCGGATCGATCGCAGGTGGATGAAAGCTTGAAGTCAACCCAAGAGTTGACCTAAGCTCATGACAAGCAACTTGCGAGAGGTTGAAGATGACGTCCAGTCAGCTTACCAAACTGTCCTCCCGCTCCTTTAGCCTAGGTAAGGGCAAACACATCTTTTGTTTCTTTTGATTCACAGGCGAGGCGTGTGCCACGGATTGTCAGATTCCATGTGGTCCAGCGGACCACTGATCGAATGGTCGAGGTTTATAGCAATTTTCGGAAATTCGTTTCTCTCTGCTAGAAAATTCAAGAAAATACTTTTCTTTGTAAAAATCATAGAAATTAATAGGAAGGTCAGATGAAGAAACTTTATATATGAAAAATGATAAAAAAATATGAGTAATCTGATAAAAAAAGATTTAGCATCTGATTTCATTTCTAATTGCAAAGGTACCTTGAGTTGATCATATATTGCATTAAATTTAGGTTAAAAAACCTAATGATGATTGGAGATCAAATCTAAGATGCTTAATGGGTTAATTTGAGTATTAATAACATGTTGAAAAGAAAAGTAAGGCTTAATATGAAACTAGATTATAATTGGTTTGTTTTAGGGTTTTAATCCATGAATTTATGATAATACATGTAGAAACCCTAATTTAGGGTAAAGAAGGAAATTAACTTGAACAATCTGAATTATTTGGGATAATGTTGTCATCTATTGATCCTAAGCTTATTGGAGGAATATGACAAGCTAATTAGGGTTTATACTTAGATTTACTGAATTAGGGTTTATAGTATCAATAATGAAGATAAAACCTAATGAAACCCTAAGAGGAAGTAGGAAACCCTAGGAAGTGAGTTCATATGAGTGTAATCCAAGAAAGTGAATAGTAATTAAATTATATGATTGTTTCAGGATCATTGCTTGTGTGAACTGCTTTCTTGCCTGGATATTTCCTTGCTTGGACTATTGTTAACTTGTTGATTCGACTGAACATGTAAGCGGATATTTATGAATAATAAATTTAGTTTAATGACATTTCTTGAATATTTTATCAACTGGATGCAACCTAAACTATTGGATGTTTAATTTTGCAATCCTATAAAGTCCCTATGATTATCACAATTAAGTATATATGTGTATTCTCAACCTACATGCCACCATTATGTATGTTGCATGACCAATCCCTAGAGGGAAGGTCTATTCAGTCAAGCCTCAGAGGGAAGACCATTGGGCACCTTTGAGAGGTGACCCCAGGCACCAAGCTCGGGATGGAGAAGGTGGCCTTATGTCCCTTGCAAGGACAAAACCCTAAGAGAGGGTAATCTAGGGTTTAGGGAAAAAGAGGTTGAGAATGTCACGTTGAAAATGTAATTTGGATTGTTAATAGCTCATTTGTGATAATTAGGTTGTTAGAAACAATTTGTGAAAATTTTGATTGTTCCCCACATACAAGTACAGAAATATATTGACCGACGTTTTGTTTTTTGGCGTTTTAGGTACATTCTGAAAATGGACAAATAGTAAATTGAAATATTGTAATGATACAATTAACCTGTGCAAGGAGGATTAGTTAGCTTAGACTTTTACTGTGGATAGAAGTCTAGATTTGAATTTTACAAGGTATGCAAAATGATTTATTTTATTCTAGCTTTTTAGTTTAGTAATAGTAGAATTTGATAATTATTTTTGATTAAGTGTCAAACTATGGATCCTGAAATATTGAGATAACGTCTTCGTCCTTTCGGTCTCCCTTAATTGGAGGCTGTTGGGAGGTGGGCCCATTACATCCACACTGGTGTTACTGCCTGACAATGTCCTTGTATGCATTGGACATGATCTTTTGACACATTTGTGATTGGATCCTTAGAGAGAACGATGTACATTTGACAGGTAACAAAGTCTTGATTTCTCTAAATAAAGCACAAATTCAATTGTGGGCGATCTCGTTTGACTATTCAAACCCTATTGTCACGTCATAAATTTTTTAGAACCTAACTAAGTAATACAATGACAATAGTATTAATGAAACCTTAATAAGTTGAACTCAAGACATATGGGTCCAAGTACAATGCCTTTTGAGGTGATTTTAAGCCCATGTGTGTAATAGTAGATTGGATGAGGTTTTCATTTTTCAACTGTTTGATTATGTTTTGTATCTAATTAAATTTAAAGTTGATATATAATATGAGAATTAGTCTCTAAACACTTTTGGTGATTTTCCCGGTTTAACAAGGAAATATATAAAGAAGATGGTATTTTGTGTAAAGTAACCATTTTGACGTTTGGTAATATTTGATACAAGTTTGACAATTTTCTTATGCTTATTGGGCTATAGAAAGATTAGAAACTTTTAAAGTTTACTGAGAGCTGATTTAATGATTTTAGTAGTTTGACCAAAACAATTATGTTCATCACATTAAGGGATATCTTGACAGAATGAACCAGACTTCGAGTACTTTTCTGAATGTAGATAGGGTAGTCAGAGGAGGCAGTGATCAAATTGTAGAGTCAATTTCATAAGTGATGCGGCCTATAGATATTCACAAGAAAGAAATTTTAATAGGAAATATTGTGGCCTATTTGCTTAAACCAAACAGAACCACTCGTGGCCCGGCGGTTCAATGTGCGAGATGATCTGTTCTCTTCTATATTGATTAGCATTAAAAAAGGGAATAGACGAACAAGGGCCTCTTCCTCGTGAAGTATTAATCCAAAATCTGAAAAGAAAAGGCCTTTCACGACTAACAGAGTAGCGTAGAGTCAGAAGGTTTATCCTCCAACCAATTTCACGTAGAGGTTAACATGGGCATGGAAGCTTGAGACGCCATCTTCAACTAGGAAGTAGAATTCCTGATATGAAAAAAATAGGGACAATGCGAAAAGGGTTCCAGAGGGAAAGATGTCTATTTAATGAGAGGGTTTCCATGAATATTGTTTAGCGAACTGAAGGGCAATAGAGAATGTCGTAGATGGTGGAGTCTTCACATGTGACAAAGAAGTAGGTTTCCAATTATCCGTGGAGGAGGAGCAAAGGTGGTTAGTCCTAGGAAGGATCGAGAGAGAGAGAGAGAGAGAGAGAGCGCCAAATGTTTTTTTTTTGAAGTGGGGGATTTCAACCCTGTTCAAAGTAGCAGGAGAGATAGAACACCATCAGCTACACTGAGGGCTACAATCCTTTCATGTAGTGCCCCAACGAGGTCGCTGAGATTTGAACCCGCAACCTGCACTTCACAAGCTGCAGGCTTGACCAACTGAGCTAGTTGGCAAGTGCAGAGCGCCAAATGTTGTCGCCAAATTCCCTACGTTTTAGGCAACACAGACAGACGCGCACGATACAGGAATATGAACGGAGAACAGAGAAGGGAAAAGTCGGATATGTGTCACACGCTATGTGGACCATGTGGAAGATCTATATAGCTAGCCACCAGAGAAAATAAAAGATGAGGGAAAGAAGGAGAGGAAGATCTCAACTGTCAGCTCCACAAAAAGAATGCCCAGATGCATATCAACTAGATAAATTTTGTGAAATTCATAATTTTCAGACAGACATTCGTCTAACCGTACAAGGTACATATACAAAGATATTGATATCTATAGAAAGATATCAAAGTCTAAATTTAATATAAATATGCTAAGATGAAAATATTTAGATGTTTCTAGGTCAAATACTTTGTGAAAAGTTATAGATATGATGACAATATATATGCAATAAGTTGTGATAGAAATATTAGAGTTTCATGAAATGAGTTTGTTTTTTCTCATTTTGAGGTATATAATTTAAATATAAGGTTTGATATTAGTTAATTGATTCATATTTTTTTTTGTTTGAGTTTACCCATTAGGGATACTTTGCAAATTTGAGATATCAAACAATAACGTAAAATAAACAAAGTTTTTCTAAAGTTATATATTCAGGTATGAAATATATAAAATACTATTGATTTTAAGTTTAGATGATGCTTGATTAACTTGGTAAGAGCTTAGTTGAGGTGATTAATGAATTGAGAATATTATTAATGATGATAAGTTTAGAGGATTCATGATCATATCATAATATATAAGCATATGAGATGATGTTAATGATACACAAAGAAACCTCAAGATGAATAACCTGACATAGAGAGTCTATTAGGTAACTTAGGTTCCTAGGTATGGTTATTCGTTATATGTATAACAAAATTAATTTGAGGAAATCTATAGCTCGATCAAGATTATGTGTATATTCGAGTTTTTACTTCATGCTAGATAAGTGGATCATGAATTCTCTGAGTATTAAGCACGGGATATTCGCTTTTAATATTGCTTATGGTTATGAGAATCAATTATAATGATGTTCAGTATATATAGTTCAAATGATTTCTTGCAACAAAAATTAATCATGAATAAAATTATAGTTTTACATATAGTATTTTCATATATGATTATGATACACACCATTCTTAAGTAGCATTCAATGTTTCGAGTTATTATGCTCTACATAAATATCAAGTAAAAGATATGTTAGTAATGTTTTTCCTTCCAAGTTATTCACCTTTTGGTATAGATTCAAGTTCATGAGAGCAATGATCACTTAGGTGCATATATTTTCAACCTCTTAAGAGCAATGTTAGTTATCAAGCTCTATGAGAAACATAATATGGATGTAGGACAACATAGTCAATCCAAGACAATAATGTCAATGATAAAAAAAATAAAGATAAAGATAAATGATAAGGAAATTGTCCGATGTTTACTTTGTGTTTCTCAAAAGTATAGCTTATTCATGTTCATATAATGTTAGTCAGTGTCACTTATTCTAACATCATTTCTTTTTTCTTTGAATGATTCACTACTACAGAAAATGCTTTTTACAACAGTTCCTTTTCTCAATTTACAATAGGTGTTAACCGTTGTATTAGATCGCGTGGTCTTATGGGGGGTGCTTTACACAACATGTGATCGCATGTTGCAATAGATGTATTTTATACAACAGTTGAAACATGTTGTCTTTTAAGGAATGGCCTATTGTAATATGGGTATTTTACACAACATGTGGTGCACCTGTTGTAATATATATTATACAACAGTTGAACGCCGTTGTCTTTCGCTAAACACACCCGTTGTAATAGGGGTATTTTTTACAACATGTGATTCACCCGTTGTAATATATATTATACAACAGTCAAAACATGTTGTCTTTCACTAAACACACCCGTTGTAATAGGTAGGTCTATTATAACATGCAGTGCACCTGTTGTAATATACATGTTTATAAAACAGTTGGAGTATGTTGTCTTTCCATACATTTAACCATTGTAATAAGATTGTTGAGACAACATGGTGTGTGTCTGTTGTAATATACACAATTTATACAACAGGTTATGCATGTTGTAGTTAACTAGAAACACCTGTTGTAATAGGTGTATTTTTTCCTGACAACCATGTTGTAATAGGTGTGGATAACACAACATGTGTTGTTTGTTGTAGAATCATACATTTTACAACATATTATTAACTGTTGTCTTTGATTAGAGTTTGATAGGTCATATATTGAACCAATTGTATTGATCAAATTAACCATATTATTAATAAATTATAATAAATATGCAATTATACTTTTTCATTTCACAAACAAACACATAGTTGAACAAAATTTCCATCAAAACTTGAAAGAAACTCTTACTAAATTTAATTAATATTAAATCATCCATACAACGATTCAATAATACAAAGTTGTGACGTCCCCGAATTTTCTAAAACTTAATCTAATGTGTAACGTCCAAATTAAAACCCTCACCTCAGCGAGAATCCCAATTTAAACATCTCACACAAGGCTAAGAAGAAGAAAATCAGAGGAAGTCAGAAGGAAACAATCAGTAGCACATGTACATGAACAATAATAACACCATACACACATGTTCACCCTTCAACATATAATTACATAATGAATTGTTACAACATTTGATATTATATATTGAACAGAAAACTTATACATATACATGTACTACCACTAAACTACAGGATCTTAAGACAATAGGTCCACCTGTACATCAGCTCACCACACAACTCTCAATTATCTTAGTTCTTCAAGAGCACAAGACCACAACCTAAACAAAAGATTACATGTGGTACACGTCAGCAAAATATTCAAAAATATTGTACTGAGTACGCCTACGTGTCTTTTATATACCTCTCATCATGTCTTGGCAATAAGATAAAACTAATACTTGGCAGTTATAAAGAAATATAAGAAAATCTCATACCTGCACGAAGATGTTCATTAACAAAAGAGAACACATATTTTAAGCATATTTTCCATTATATCATCCATGCATTTACTACATGGGAGTTGAATGCATTAAGGTCTTTATGATCTACTACCAAAGAGTTGGATCATTTCACAATGTGATCTAATACCAAAGAGTTGGATCACTTCCAAGTACTTTACTACCAAAGAGTTGAAGTACATATTTCCAACACTTTACTACCAAAGAGTTGAAGTGCTGAGATATAATGGAACAGATATATTATGTTTTATGTGTTCATAGAAATAAGTATGGAAAATCATGCAACATATCATACAAGAACAATCATTTCAATCAATACCATATGCCAAGTCTTTACTACCATATAACACAAGCATATTGTATAATAAGCCAAGTAAGAGGTAATGGCGTACCTTGATCAAGACAAACTTAATTACATATTCCTGATGTCAACTATATCCTTATTAAACCTGATCAAGACAAGATCATATAATATCATCAGGTTCTCATCTTCTTACATATCATCTTAATCCTATTTGTGTTCATTAGGGTTTCACTTAGTTCATTAGGATATATGTATCATTACTTGTATTCTTATCTTATGATTATCTCATTGATGTAATTTTTCAGATTACATCTCATTATCAAAGTTCATAATCTGAACATTAGGTTCCATGTCCTTTTTGTGCACATATTAACCCTAGGTTACATCATTAACCTAGATTAATGTTTTAAACCATGTATTAAAGTTCAACTCCATATAACATAGATTTCATGTATAAAATTGATCCCATATTTACATATTATCTTTTATTTACTGATATGAGTGTGTTCTGTGAATTTCATCATTTATTGAGCATGTATGTATTTGTTACATTTTAATTAGGGTAAATAGCCCTAATTAACCATATGGAGCAAATTACATGATTTCGTGCATCAATACTACCATCTCTGATATTAAAAGCATTATAAACATGAATATAGCTCTACTAACATTTTATCATGATTTTTGGCCATCGTTTGATATTTATTATCCATCAAATGAGAAGTTCACCACTTACATAATGTCACTGAGATTAGTGCATTAAAAGCCTTATATTATATTTCACTGTGTTCTACTCATTTTTCTGAACATTTTGGTACCTTGTTTGCAGTTTTCTGATAAGCGTGGTAATTTCTACGAATTATTGAAGATATGCTAATTTACTGAAATTATTTACCTTTTGGCCAATGAGAGCCCACCACGTGGCTTCTCGGGTAGCGCTGCTCTTTCCTTGGGCTCAGGTTGAGCCGCCGGCTTACTAGTTTTAGTTCAGGATGAAGGGACTGGGCCGGTTGGTTCACTGGTTGAACCGCACTGGTGCCTCCCTCTCTATCTTTCTCGCGATCAGCCGCACGACGGCCGCAACCCGGTGTGTGTCGCCTCCTGGAAAAAGGACACCGCTGATGCTAGCATTCCTGGTGATAGAAGATCACTCGATCGACTTTGTCATATCCACCTAACAGCCACCGTCGTGACTAGTCCCCTCAAGGATATGTCTTCTGGGCATGAGCCGCCGCCAAGGCTGAGGCTCTCCGTCAGTGAGGAATCGGTCATTGTGGGCTTGCTCCTCTACTGTGTGAGATTTGCCTCCAAGACTTCCCTTCACGATAATATGGGCTCTCCATTCCTCGCTGAACGATGGCGTGCGTGAGCGCCGCCGTGACAGGGATCTGTGGTGCCACCGCCTCTGGCCTCTTCTCCAGCTAGGAAAAACGGCGGCCCACTTCTTCTGTGTAGATCTGTCGCCGCCTGGTTCTTCGGGTGGGTGACTGATAGTCGGTTGCTCCTCCTTTCTTCAATGATTATTCTTGCTACAGATCTGACACCCTCACTTAGCCCTCCTCGATCGGCTTCCTTGGTTGCCACTCGTAACTCCAGATTTCTACCCCTTCAAGGTCATCGTTGTTGGCTGTTTCCGTGCAGGAGCAGAAGTGGCTTCTGCAAACTCGACTTTGTATATGCCCACGTGCATCCTCCATGGGCTTCGATATTCCTTTCTCATCTTTTACTTCTCAGTCATTACTTCCTGGTTTTACACCCTCTCCCTTGTCTACGGAACTAGGTGAAGGAGAAGTGCAGACCCCTCCTCTATTCACGCCAAGGCTCAAATGGAGGGTCCTCCCACTCCCCTGGCATTGCACGCATGTTCAGCAACTTGGAACTGCTTCTTAACCACGTTCTCCATTGCACGATGTAGTGGATGGTCACAACCATGACCAAGACTCGACTTCCACGAGAAGGGCAAGTCAGGAATTTATTCCATAAAGCCATCCAAGGGCTGTAGAGGTGCCACACATCCGATCCACTGCCCCTCAAGCCAAAACCTATACTCCGTTAGATTATGCCATCCAACAGCCAGCATGATGCCTCTCAACCAGTTCCCATGGCTTCAACATCGCAGGGATAGTGTGGCATCGCTGATTGCAAATATTGCATAGATATGCACATTATTTCATAATACACAAACTTAAATAACTTCCTCTAGAAACCTCCAAATTTTAGCCATTGCTTACTAGCAACTCCAAAGAGGCATATATTAAGGGGGTATAAATCATAAGATCAACATCATATTAAACTCATCTATGCGCAAATGAATTCAAAATGTCATTTCAATATTAAAAATATATATGAGCTCACTTATCCAATTAGGTATCCAGAATCACAAAAGTCCACTCCATAACAAAAGTATTGAGTATCCACTCTAGAATCGAACTGAAAACTAACTAAAAAAGTTTCACACATTGATTTATGGTAAAAAAACAAATGTCTCCCCCACATGTCACATAATCTTATGTGTGCTCAAGAACACATGTCGCCCACTCGTTTCGGACCTCATCGATTTCTTCTTGGTTGAAGCAACGACCAATATTGATGCGATGATTTTGAGTCGCATTTATAGACCTATTTTATATGAGTTTTGTGCCTTAATTACTCATTTTCATGGATAATATTGCATAATTCACTTAATTTGGTCTTTGCCATCATATTATATCAAATCCCCTTTGTTTTACCATTTTGAGCATTATTTATCATATTATCATGATTTGTGTGGATTTACTTGGTCTTATTGTGAAATTTCAGGACGAACGAGTATCTGCTTCCGTCGATACCATCGACGAAAGTCGATACCATCGACCAAGCCACATATTGCCAGACGAGAGGAGCAGCACAGAGTCGATACCATCGACCCAAGTCGATGCCATCGACACATGGAGAGCTACGGTGTCGCTAAACGACAACAACCGACGCTAAAGGAGTCGATACCATCGACACCCAAGTCGATGGTATCGAGATCACCACAGGCGCTCAGAATAAAAGAAAGGAAAGCTGCCGCTAATCCGCCAGGTCGATACCATCGACCCGCGTCGATGGTATCGACGCCGGCAGATATGCGTTAGATGTGTTTTGATTTCGATCGGACGGCTGTTGTTATTTGACGACCTAATTAGGGACTTATACCTAATGACGGCCGCCCAGATGCGAGGAGGATCTCATTTTTTAGATTGCACGAGTGCCGAGGAGGAGAGAGAGGAGAACGGAGGCCGAGAAGCTCATCCCGGGTGATTCGGACGCTGCCGAAGACAATTTCCACCACCGATAGGCGGGGAAAGCTTGTGTTCTACGCCAAGGATCCACCGGTTCTTCTCCGTTCAGGGGTTTTTCCCATCTATTTCACGTTTTTCTTATGAATTCCCCAATTTCTACCATGTATTTGTGTAAGATGAACATGAGAGGTTAAAACCCTCAATCTTTAGGACCGGGAGTAGCCCGGGGATACATTGTATGATGATTTTAGATTGATAATTCATATTTTTCTCTCATATCCGTGGTATAAATTCGTTTTCTCTATTGCTATTGTTATGCTTGATCACCATAATAATAAATTAATGCCCTTAATCACTTCGACAGAAGGATTAACGGTTGAAAAGAGACGAATTCTACATTAATTAATAAAACCCTTGACAAAGGAGTTGTAAAATTAATGGTGGGAACTGAGGGACCGATCTTAATGCGCTTAGTTTAGGGGAATGATTACTATGACGATGGAATCAACCTAAATCTAAGTAGTGGATTACACCACGACAGTGGGTAATTCTCATTTCAGGCCACTACCCGGATAGAGAGAGAAGTGTGAGGAATTATATGAAATCTAATACAATGTTGACCCGCGGTGAAACCGCCATCCTAAAGATATCCCTTTTAATTGATTAAATTAACCTTTAATCGATTGTTTTCTTTGTTTGATTTTTATTTTCTTTTAATTTGAACAACAAAACCCTACTTTGTTAATCGGTCTAGCTGATTGCGATTAGTTAGTAGAAGTCTCCAATAATTCACGTATCCCTGAGTTCGACTCGGGCCTCACAAGGCCTATATTACTCGACGCATATACTTGCGTTCAAGCGCGTAGTAAAATACACGTCAAATATACTTCAAATAATACTGCAATCATATGACAAATACATCAACATATTATGATTTTTTCAATTTATTTAGAAATTTGAACAAACTAAAAGAATATAATGTTAAGTAGCTTACACATTCAGGAATATTTATATTTCTCGCATCAAAGATGTCTTTCATATACTTCAGCACATAATACCCGCAATCTATATTGTTCGGATGCTTTGGACACTATACAAAATAAATATTAATTTGTTATCCAAATAATTGTGAGAACTTGTTAGCAAATAAGAGGATGGAAAGGTATAAATAGCCAGAAAACTTAATAAAAGGTATGTGTAAACAGAATAAAAAATGCTATAAGAGTGAAAAAAACATGGTTTATTGCTGAAGAAGGCGTGGTTTATATGCCATATTGGATGATGCAAAACTTGCTCTTGCAAGAGGGGGATTTTGTAAGAGTGAAGAATGCCACCCTTCTAAAAGGAACCTTTGTTAAACTACACCTAGTGAGTTCATCAATAAATGTTTTGAGTCACCTCTGTGGAGCTTGTAAGGCCATTCTTTTTTGCGCAGGCTATATTGAGTAAATATCAGATCTTAAGGCTACAGTTAAGAAGCCTATCTTGGGATGACCTCTATAAATTGTGCATTTATTATCTGGAAATGACGAGTCACCTCCTCAAAGCTTGTGACAGACCATTCTATTTTGTGTAGGCGACATTGGGTAATATCATATCTTAAGGCTACGATTAAGAAGTTTATCAATATTGTATCTCTCTTCATCATCGGAAGGACTGAATTGATAATAACTTATGCACCATTTGTGTTGTTGCTTGTCAAATATCTGAAATGGTGTTATTCTCGTTTTTGAATATGTTTCCAATTTTATTTCCGAGGTTGTTACTACTGATAGGAAGGAGAAGTGTTGGGAAATAAGGTGTATGGTCAGATTCTCCTGAAGTTGGATTGGTGTCTTTTCTATACAAAAGAGTATGAATAGATATCATTAATGTAGTTCGCTCAGTGGATTCTTTACAAGGAACAAATTTTGTGATAAACTCCTGGTGTATAGTATAGGATGCAAAATTTGTGGAAAAGACTGAATATGTTAGTATTATTGATATTACACGATTCTTATGGGATTCAACTTTTCAGCTTCATTCATTACATAAAACAAAAAAACCTCTTGCAAATCTTTCATGCTCAAAATTCGGATACCAATGAATTGTGTAAACAAATGATGACTTATTAAATTTTTTCCAAGTCACATTTCAAAGCCTGTATGAAATATCTTTAATTTTACACTAATTGTGACCAATAAGCTCATTGAATATGCTTCAACCCCTAAATTACCCTTGTTTAGCACCAATCAAATGTTTTTCAGTTTTGTTTGGAGAATATGCTCCCAGACAAGTCCTTTTGATCAGTGCTATCTAGATCAAGCCAACTCATTTCAGCTCAAAAGTTTATATATTTAGGTATTGAACCCTGTATGGTCTCGATATGAGTTGATGCTCACCAATCAAATGTTTTTCGATTTTGTTTGGAAAATATGCTCCCAGACAAGTCCTTTTGATCAGTGTTATCCATATCAAGCCAACTCATTTCAGCTCAAAACTTTCTATATTTAGGTATTGAACCCTGTATGGTCTGTGTATGAGTTGATGCTCTCGTAATTACAGTCATGGGAGGGATGCCTAATCTGTGTCATGGATACCTATTATCCAAAACCCAATGTCAATGATCTAAGTGAGAACCTTTGGAGTTGATGGTTGATGTCCTACTGTGTAAGATCTCTCTGGTCATGTTAGTGATGAAGAACACCTAGTTGTATAGAACTGTTGGAACTTCTAAAGTTGTGGGCCAAAGTTCCAACGTAGCGTTCTCAGTTTTTGCCATATTCACCTACAGCTAAGATGTAGATACAATTCTGTGATTTCTTTGGGTAAAGCCAAAAGGTAAGCCAAAATGTCAATGCAACTGCAACTTACTTAGAGGTTGGTGCATGCCATTCACATTGTAGAAGCATGATGTAAAGCTAATTCTGCATAAGAGTTAAATGATAAATTATATGAATGTGTTTTATTTATTACAAGTGTTGTTAGATTCCTTTCCTATACTAATGCACTAGCTTATCTAATATCTTAGTTTTACTTATTTAACAAAATTTTGAGGTGATTTTTGCAAAAGTATAGCTACTAGACAATGCTATTATTCTGAGCATTTAAATATTCGTCTCATTTCAGTCACTTAGTTGTATGCTTAGTGTTTAATGGCATCTATTAATATCCAGATTAATCAATTTTGTAAGGAGAAAGCCATATTCACTATATTTACAATAGCCATATTCACTATGTTTACAATAGTATTGTTAGAAGAAATTGTACGATACTTAGTATCGTGTGTATGACATAAATAGTTGTGTGCTATGAAATCTTAAAAGTAGGTGAGGCAAATATAGTACCATATTCATCTTAGAATTGTTACTGTTCCTCTTTCAGTTAATGTGGATACTAATACACACCACACAAAATGGTAAAATTTTATGGATGTGTTTCATTTATTAGAAGTGTTGTTAATTTCCTTTCCTATACTTATGCTTTAGCTTATTTGATATCTTAATTTTACTTATTCTAACATATTTTATAAGTATTTTTTGCAGATTTATAGCTACTAGACAATGCTATCATTCTGAGCATTTAATTATTCAGTTCATTTTTTCAGTCGCTGAGTTGTATGTTTAGTGCGTAATGGCATCCATCAATGTCCAAGTTATCAATTTTATTAGTAGAAAGCCATATTAGCTATATTTACAATAGTATTGTTAGAAGAAATTGGATGACTCTTAGTATCTTGTGTATGAGATAAACATAAAAAGCTATGTGCTGCGTGCTATGAAATCTTAAAAGTAGGTGAGGTAGATTTACTATCATATTCAGCTTAGAATTGTTCTTGTTCCTCTTTCAGTTAACAATGTAGATATTAATATGCACAACACAAAATTTTCTTATGATGTTATTTTTGCGACTCATGCAGATAGTTGGCTCAAGAGTTGTTATTGATGGCAATGTGAATCATATTGCTTTGAATGAAGGTTCAATTTTGTGGATTACAAAATCTAGAGCCCCGCTAGGTTTAGTGGATGAAATATTTGGACCCGTAAAGAATCCATACTATATTGTCTGATATAACTCGAAGGAAGATGTTCCCTCTAAAATTCATGTTGGTACATCTGTATCATCTGTTGCCGAGTTTTCAACTAAAATTCTTAATCAAAGTGCACTTTATAAGAAAGGGTATGATGCATCTGGAGATAACAACCCAGATTGAAAACATTAGATTCGAAAGAAAACTCTCAGCCAGATTTGACAATGAATATAAAAAAAAATCTCTGATTAGATGTTCATGATTATATTTCGTGTGATATAATATTGGGTGGTCGGTTCCGGGTCAAAACATCTACCCAGAGTGAAAAAAATTATCATTCCCACATGACCACACAAAATTAAATTTTGTTCAATCGACCTCTCAAACTGAAACCAACCCATATTAAAAAAATTAAAGCCCAAAAAGAACTCAGACCCATATTTGACAATAATTTTATATGAAAAAATAATTAATTATTTGATTACATGTTCCTGATAAAATTCCCTAATAAAAAAATGGGTTTAGCTCGGTTCCGGGTATATAAAACAAGTCAGAGTCTATTGTATAATCTTGGCATATAACAATGGATTATAGCGTATTGTGTGACTATGGTCTATTACAAAATGTGGCTATTACAACGGGAGACCAGACATAAGAAGACTTATAAAGGCACAAGGAGAGGGAGTGCTGGTTCTGGTTTTGGAGGCGGGACTTTGGCGTCGTTCTATTTCCGGAGCGAGAGCGAGAGCTAGAGCGAGGGTTTGGCGCTGTTGTTTTTTTTTCGGAGCGGTAGATATAGAACGGAAAGGAGGCATGTACTGGAAAGTAATCCACCGTCTAAATGAATTAGGATTCAACAAGTTACAAAAAAGGAAACTGCAATTGTTGTTTAAAATCAACGGCTGATCCATTTAAACAATTATGATTATTTAATGTCCACAATCAAATGGATCCTCTTCACGGAAGTAAAAGAGATAATAGTTGGTTTAATATGGTTAATATTAGTTAGGAAAAAAGTTAATGAGGGTCAGGAGCAATCCTTGGGTAAATTAAATAATAGTCTGGGATACATTTCCATAAGGTTAGGGATAATGCTTTGGGAAAATTTAATATACTCATCAAGGACAACATCACAAGGGTCAGGGATAAGCCTTCAGAAAAATTAATACACTTGTCAGGGATTATGTCCTTGAGGAAAAATCCTTCGACCTTGTTGAGTGTTGTAGTAGTGATTGAGGGGAAATAGTCTTTAGAAAATATTAAAACATGAAACAATGCTAAGTGAGTATTTTTTTAAACAATTCGGAAATAAATTGTTTTGTTCGTGATAATACGTGAAAATGCATAAATGACAAATAAAACACGAATAATTCGTAAAATTTGGGGAAAATACGTGTTTAATACGAAATTCAGGTGTACCATACATCTAATAAAATATTTGCATATTATACGCGAATAATTGAAAATTTCAGAGAATTATGTGAATATGTTGTGTTGTTTAACTATGGTCTTTTACAATATGTAGCTATTACAACAGGTGATATCATGTTGTGTAATTATATTATATTACAATGGTTTAGTTTACGTTGTGTAATGGAGGTCTATTACAACGATGTCTTATGTGTGGATATTACAACAGGTTACAACATGTTGTGTAATTATAATATATAACAACAAGTTGGAGTCTGTTGTCTCATGTTGAGATATAACAACAAGATTTAATATGTTGTATTATGGTGGTCTATTACAACATGTACCAAATACAACATGTAAATACTTGTTGTATAATTAATACATACTACAACGGGTGAGTCTGCGTTGTGTAATGATGGTCTATTACAACATGTCACTATTACAACATGTCAAAATATGTTGTGTAAATAGCATCTTTTACAACGGTTTTGAATATGTTTTGATACTACAACCTATTACAACACTTTAGCAGTTGTTGTAGTATCCTCCTATACTACAACAGGTTTGGCATGTTGTAAATGACTTGTGTTGTATAAAATATACAATATACAACACAAAAATGGGCTTGTTGTGATAAGTATGCTAACTACAATACAATCATCAGAACTGTTGTCTATCTCCCGTTGTAAAAAACATTTTCTGTAGTAGTGATTGGGGATGTGATGTCTGCTGAAATAAAAAATAAGAAAAAATAGACAAGAATCATGCATCTTGAGGGAGAACTAGTAGTTTTGTCTTGGTGGGGCAACCATCTATACGATCCAAGAGTCTAGTTAAAATTTCAGGATGTGATATCATGCAATTAGTGATCTTTTGTAAAGTTGTATATTATGAAGTTTCTTTTTAAAAAAAATATAAGAATATTGCGTACACTAGTTTGTGTTGGTTTCTTTTTATTATTAATGATATCGTATTTGTGACACTCCCAAGCAGAAAAACAAAGATGTTTAAGTGTATTGAAATTGGAGTTTACACCTTTTTCTTTATGCTCTCTTGCTTTTGTTGATCTTCTTATTTCTTATTAGGATCTATTGGTTGATATGCAAGACATGTTAATCTAATTGCAGTTGTCTATTGTTTCTTATAGCAAAGGATTTAAGTCCAGCACAACCCATATCATATGCCAGATCAATATCGAAATAGGGCATAAGGGTCAGTTAGGATATAAAAAGGATTTCAATTGGTCTTATGTCTTTCTGTTTTGTAGAAAAAGGCATACTGGGTTTTTCGGTTGTTTGGGTAAAATTGAGTTGAAACCCCATCCTAATCCTAGGTTTGCGAAGTCCAACTCTGTCCCGGATTGAAACCATCACTCATATTTGAACTTGTCGTTTCGTGCAAGAATACAAACAAATGCACTACGGACCTCCAACAGAGGAACTTTTACTACTGTAAAGCTGTCTCATAGTCTGAAGTTGTCAGTTCTAACATTTTCTGTCCTCCAGTCGTTCTCAACCAACCTCAAACAAAAGGTGCATGAACTTGCCGCTGTTGTTTACTTCAGCAGGAGTATTTATAGTAGCAGAGAACCAGTGCTGTCATTATTCACATTCTCGAAAACAAGAGTTGTCGAAGATAGGGCCAGACTGAGTTTCAAGCAAAAGCAGAACAGAATTCCTTATAGCTCCCGGGAAAAAATATCATCGCAGGCAAATACACCAAATGACAACTTCACTACCAGTCCAGTGTCTCTCAGTCCCTCCTAATACCAACCATTAATAAATCTAAAAATCCACCCTAAAACGATTA